>OX638215.1:0-1200000 GCA_951805285.1 Thymelicus acteon | reverse complement strand
CACTCCCTCTCCTTCTCCCACTCCCTCTCCTTCTCCCACTCCCTCTCCTTCTCCCACTCCCTCTCCTTCTCCCACTCCCTCTCCTTCTCCCGCTCCCTGTCCCTTTCCCTGTCTCACTCCCTCTCCTTCTTCCCCTCTCCCCTTCCCATCCGTAAAGCCCTCTGCACTAAACTCACTATATGCTTACATATTAATTTTCATATTTCTGAGTTTCAAAATGAGAAGTTCTAAAAAACTTGCAACCCCTTTATTTACCTCTTAAGGGATGAAATTACAAAAAAACCTGTAACAGTTAATTTTTGATTTGAAGCGTTTATAGGTGCAAATAGACTGCACATTATATGTCTCTCCCTCTCCTTCTCCCTCTCCCTTTCCCGCTCCCTCTCCCGCTCCCAGTCCTTCTTTCGTTTTCTGTCCCGCTCTTTCTCACTCTCCTGCTCCCTGCTCCTCTCTCTCTCTCCCTCTCCCGTTCCCTGTCTCTCTCCCTCTCTCTCTCCCCCTTTTCCTCTCCCTCTCCCTTACCCTCTCCCTCACCCTCACTCTCTCCCTCTCCCTTTCCTTCTCCCTCTCCCTGTCCTTCTCCCTCTCCCTCTCTCTCTCCCTCTCTATCTCTCGCTTCCTGTCCCTCTCCCCTCCCCCTCCCGACCGTAAAGTCCTCTACACTTCATTTTTATTTCTCATTTAAAACCATTGACTTATTATTATAAGCTTACATATTAACGATATTTTTGAAAAAAATCTATTTATTTATTTGTTCTTTTGCGGAAGAAAAAGGCACGCGCGCTGCTTTAGCAGCGCGCGCCCCACGCAAAAACCTAGTTATTATATTATATAATCCTAGACTTACCACTGACTTAACTATATAATTGTTCTCCCAGAAAGAGTCGAGATGGGACTTTGTTGTCTATGGCGGGTTTTCTCCATCCCCCCCCGACACCTCGGGAAAAATCTGACATTTCACATTTTCAAGATGGCGGCCGCTCTGTGATTTTCAACTTTTTTGTTTATGGCTTTTTGCGGGATTTTTTTGGGGCATTTTGTAAAGTTTTGGGGGAGATTTACGAAAACTTGGGAAAAAATTTAAAAAACAAGATGGCCGCCGAGATATTCGAGTTTGAATTTTTTAGATTTCAGAGGTGAATTTGCGGGGTCGCATCGGGGTGGTTTTTCAACTTTTTTTCAATATTTTTTTAGTGTTGCCTTGAATGTATCCTCAATTTTGATATTTCGGGTATATTTATTTTTTTCACAAGATGGCGGACGCGGTGGCGGCCATTTTGAAAAATGTACGAAAAACGACGTTTTTTGGGTGAATTTTTCTTCGGGTTGGCAACATTTGAGCGGGTGTCTTTGTTCCAGGCGGTTATGTAACTTGACCCAAAGTGTTGCCAGGTTGAGTTTTTTTTTCTTTTGTTGATACATTTTTTTGGACTTTTTATTCAAAAATATGAAAAGTAGAAGGAGCAATATTTTTAATCAAAATGTCAAACGGGCAAGCGTGTCGTAGTCGTCGTAATGACATTTGACCATTTTCGTCGATGTCGACTGGCAACACTGGCTGCTGGAATTTTTTTTTCGTTTTACGAAAAGTGGAATTGATCTCCCAGAAGGAGTGGTGGGGGGTGAGTACAATGTATGGGGGAATTTTTGGTTTGCCTCCGTGTCTATGGGAAAAATCCGACCTTTCAAAAATCCAAGATGGCGGCCGAGTCGAAATGACCAACTTTTTTTTTCCCTATGCACCTACCCGAGATTGGTGTCGTTTTCGGCTAATGTTAGAAAATGTGTTACGATGAAACTGGAAAAAAATAAAAAAACAAGATGGCCGCCGAGATATTTTACTTTAAAATTTTTCAATTTTGGAGGTGACTTTGCGGGGTCGGATTGCAATGGGTTTTCAACTTTTTTCCGATTTTTTTTCGCTGTTGCCTCGGGTCTATCCCCAATTTTGACGATTGGGGTATATTTTTTTTTCTTAAAGATGGCGGATCCTATGGCGGCCATTTTGCAAAATGTACAAAAAATTGCATTTTTTGAGGTAAAAAATTTTGAGGTTGGCAATATTTGAGGGGGTCACTTTGTATTGGGCGGTTGTGAGGCTTGGTCTGAAGTATTGCCAGGTTACGGTAATTTTTTTTTCATTCATACATTTTTGTGAACTTTCTATTCAAAAATATAAAAAGTAGAAGGAGAAACATTTTTAATCAAAAAATTTCACCAAAAAATTTCTCGTGGCCGTCGGAATGACATTTGACCATTTTCATCAAAAATAACTGGCAACACTGGCTGCTGGATTTTTTTTTCACGTTTTTTCACATTTCGAGTAGCCCAGCCGAAAATATTGGTGGGGGGTAATAATAATGTATGGAGAAGTTGCTTGACTATCTATGGTTATTATAGGAAAAATACGACCATTCGAAAATTCAAGATGGCGGCCGCTCGGCGATTGTCAACTTTCTTTTTATTCTTGCCACCCACCCGACATTGGTGTCGTTTTCGGCTAATCTTGGGACGATTAATACGAAAAAGTTGAAAAAAATTGAAAAAACAAGATGGCCGCCGAGATATTTTAGTTTGAAATTTTTCAATTTTCGAGGTGTCTTTGCAGGGTCGCATCGCGGTGGTGTTTTAACATTTTTGCGATATTTATCCTCTGTTGGCTCTGGTCTATCCTCAATTTTGACATGTTGGATATATTTTTTTTTTTCGACAAGATGGCGGATCCCGTGGTGGCCATTTTGTAAAATGTACGAAAAATTGCATTTTTTGAAGGAAAAAATTTGTAGGTTGGCAACATTTAAGGGGGTCACTTTGTATGGGGCGGTTATTGGGCTTGGTCTGAAGTATTGCCAGGTTACGTTGATTTTTTTGTCATTCGTACATTTTTGTGAACTTTCTATTCAAAAATGTAAAAAGTAGAAGGAGAAACCTTTTTAATCAAAAAATTACACCACAAGATTTTTTGTGGGCCTTGTAATGACATTTGAACATTTTCATCTCAATCAACTGGCAACACTGGAGTCCAGAATTTTTTTCACTTTTCGAGTAGTTGAGCCGAAACTATAGATCAAGGGTATAGAAAATGTATGGGAGATAATTTTAAATTAAAATACTCGCTTTGGGAGAACTGTAAAATTTTAGTGTTGCCATACGAAAAATAATAATTTTCATACAAATTTATTTTTGAATCGAATATTTCGTTATTATAATGTATGGGGCGTTTGTAGGTACTGATATTTTGTAAAGTTTGGTGAAAAAAAAATTCAGTGTTGCCATACAAAAAATTATAATTTTCATACAAATGTATTCTTTTTTCAAATGTTTGAGGCTGTTGTCTCTATTGTATGTCTTTATAATGTATGAGGCGTTTGCAGTTATTAAAGGGCCGGACACGTTGGTGTAACCAATATTTAGTCATGCCATACAAAAAATAATAATTTTCATACAAATGAATTTTTTGTATGTAATATTTAAGGCTTTTGTCTCCTTTTGATGTCATTAAAATGTATACGACGTTTGTTGCTTCTGTTAGATCGGTCACATCCGTGTACACGTGTTTCATTGTTGCCATAAAAAATGAGAAACTTTCAGTGTTACCATACAAAAACAAGTATTTTTCATAAAAATCTATATTGAACATTTCAAACTGTTGTTTGCATTCGATGCCTTTAAAATGTATGAAGCGTTTATAGATGCAAATTCACTCATATATTATGCAGTCTGCATAATATATGAGTGAAAAAAAAAACGTGTTGGCATACAAAAAAATATTTTATTGTTCAATCTAGACAACACTATTAACGTGTAAACATTTAAAATCTCGAAAGATAATTTAAGACATCATTCAAGATATTTTTTTGTACCATTATAGTGTTGTTATTATCTACTGGTCTGGTCTGATGTGATTGTCTGTTTCTTGACTCTCCTATCCGATAGTTTAGTTTGATTTGGTCATTTATATTAACTGCTCTCTACTCTGCCCTATACTGCTTTGAATAGTCATTATGTGTAGGCAAAATTAATTTTGAGTATACTTAATTATTTTAAAATCATAACTAAAAGGTGATAAATACTGGTTAAGCCCTACCTACTTACCTACTAATAGAAGCAAAAAGCTTCTTTTATACCATTCTATAGCAGCAATATACAGCACCACGACAGCGTACGATTTGTTTGTAAATCGTCTCGCATCTCAAGTGTTGCCAGATAAAGAAAAAATATGCACATTTTTTGCATTTGTATACATACTAAAATGGCAGCTAAAAATATAATAAAAAATAACGCGTTATGCATGACGCAGAATATCGGTTTTAGTCAGTTTTATTATTTTACTCAGCATTAAAAGAAACTTTTTTTTATGGAAATAGCCGGCAAACGAGCTGACGATCCACCTGATGGTATGTGGCTATCGTCGCCCATGGACATCAGCAACACCAAAGGCATCACCAATGCGTTGCCGGCCAAGAAAGAGAGAAGAAAAAGAAAGAAAGAACTGGCTCTCAAGCCCCCAGCCGGAACACGACGAGTCGTTTGGCGGCTGACTCATGCTCAAGGGTGGTAGCTATCCAGGCGAACCCCATGGAGAAATAATAACAAACTGCATCATAATTGGTCTATTCATTTAGAAGATACGATGCTACAAACAGACAACCATACAAATCATAATTATAACAACCCTCTTTTCGCGTCTAGGGTTAAAATATTGTACTAGCTTTTGCCCGCAGCTTCACCCGCCTAAATGACATTTTTCAACATTTTTTAGTTTTCACGAACCTTTCAGTGAGAGTCCGATCAAAATTGGTTCAGCCCATGGAATTTTGCGATAAAAAGTACCCTATGAGCTATTTCAGGTTATATTCTTTCCAAATTTGATCGAAATTCGTCCAGTGTTATTTGCGTGAAAGAGTAAGTAATTCTTAGGGGGTTAACAAAAATTATCTCTTAGTGCTCTCCTACAGTCCCCAAGGAACATAATTATACATGCCAAAAGCTTCTTGCGCCCAGTAGCTTCGGATGTGCGATTGTAAATTGTAATGTAATGTTACTACAAAACGGTCTTCAAATTTTTCCCTTACGACATTGCTTCTCATCACATTTCATTTTTCTTGATCAACCGGAACGTAAACAAGTCTTTAGTTAGGGGATAGGTTTGGATTAACTTGCGAGTGTCGAAAAAACTTAAAAAAAAGCATAACAAAGAGTTTTATCATTGCGTTAACTTTTAAAAGCTTAATTTTTTCACAACTCTAAGGGATTACACAGCAGACCTAAGAATTGGATATTATTTTTTAAATTAATACCTCCACGTATTCCTTAGTGAAAAGTTTTTGACAGACACACATACAGACAGACGGACCTTTTACTTCAAAAGCAAAAATAGAACGGAAAAGGACCCTAAAAATAATAATATAAAATATAAAAAACATAAGCTACTGGCAGATACATTAAACATCCATACTAAAATATGCCCCCTTATCCTGATAACAGATCCATTCCGTTATAAAAATCGTCCTACTTTTAGATGCAGGTCATAAACTATCTGTGAGATAAATTTCATCCGAATCCGTTTAGCCATATCAGGGTGACTGAATAAAGACATCCAAATTTTCACTATAATATGTTCGTAGGATTTGCATAATCTCCAAGTAGTTGATAAGTATTACAGTATAATAAAACTACTTTTTACAATGTATGAAATATAACTATGTACCTATTTTACCTATATATCAAAGTGCCATTCTTTAAGTAAGCTGAATTACAAGTCACATTATGATTTAATTGAGTACTTTTTTAATATAGGCCCTTATATAGGATTCAACTCCGAAATACATCACACATGGATGGAGTTGTTAAATTATGGACTGGTTGTTAAATAGTAATATTCCCAAAATTAAGGATTATTATAAATGCCTCACCACTGAGGTGTTCCACTCTTTATCTCTGGAACCCATCATCAGATCCTTCCTATATTAAAGGAGGACTTGGGTAGAGAATTTAGGGTACTGTAGTTGTAAGTTTGTCGACCATCACTAATTAACTATTTAAGCTAACATTTCCATGAGAGTTTTCCTTTGAAATTCATCATTTTAAATATTCTACTGCCGTGGTCACATGTCCAACATCGACCATTTCGCTAGCACTACCCGAAAAAACTTATAAAGATTTTATTTTAACACTTTGTAATTTTGATAAATAAGTATGTGTATCCATGCCAAATTACAGCTTTCTAGCGCTAAGGATCTCGGCGCTATACTGCGGACGGACGGAGAGGCGGACATGTAGAAACTATTATTATTTACTAGCTGACCCGGCGAACTTCGTATCGCCTAATGGTAAATAAATTATCGCGTAATGAATGTAGGTTTAACAAATCAGAGATCATTAAATTTCCTCTCCCTCTCCCCGCTCCATCTCCCCTCTCCCCTCTCCATCTCCCCTTTCCCCTCTCCCTCTCCCTATCCCCTCTCCCCTCTCCCTCTCCCCGCTCCCTATCCCCTCTCCCCTATCCCTCACCCTCTATCTCTTTACTCTGCCCCTCTCCATCTCTCTCCTTCTTACTCTGCCCCTCTCCCGTCTCCTTCTCCCACTCCCTGTCTCTCTCTATCCCTCTCGCTCTCCTCCCTCTCCCTCTCTCTCCTTCTTACTCTGCCCCTCTCCATCTCTCTCCTTCTTACTCTGCCCCTCTCCCTCTCTCCCATCTCCCTTTCCTGCTCCCTCTCTCTCCCACTTCACGTTCGTCTCCCGCTCCCAGTCCCTCTCCCGCTTTCTGTCTAGCTCTTTCTCCCTCCCCGCTTTCTGCCCCTCTCCCTTTCCCTCTCCTCCCGCTCCTGGTCCCTGTCTCGCTTCCTGTCCCTCTCCCCTCCCCCTCCCGTCAAAAAAAATAGTGTGAAGCCGAACATGTCGCAAAAAGACCCGTGAATCGAAAAATCCTAATTTCTCAGACCAATGATATTTTTGAAAAAAAAAAACTATTTTTGTATTTGTTCTTTTGCGGAAGAAAAAGGCACGCGCGCTGCTTAAGCAGCGCGCGCCCCACGCAAAAACCTAGTTTATTACTATAAACATACATAAAAAAATTCATATTTATAACTCTAAAACTGACGAAGCTGATTTATATGTAAAAGACTTCTAACCCCTATTTTTAGGGGATGAATTTCGAGAAAACAGTGAAACAGTTATTTTTTGTGTTTAACTATAAGCTTATATACAAATTTTCACCCTTCTTACTTCAAAACTGACGAAGTTCCGATACAAACTTGAACAACCTTATTCAACCCTTTAGGGGTTAATTTTCCAAAAAACACATAACCATTAAATTTTGTTTCTAATTTTAAACTAATATATAAATTTTCATGTTTTTAACTTCAAAAATGACAAAGTTGCGTACTAAGTTAAATTGAAGAAATTAACCCCTTAAGGGATGATTTTCCAAAAAAAACGTGTTGAAGTTAACTTTTGTTTATTACTATAAACATACATAAAAAAATTCATACTTATAACTCTAAAACTGACGAAGCTGATTTATATGTAAAAGACTTCCAACCCCTATTTTTAGGGGATGAATTTCGAGAAAACAGTGATACAGTTATTTTTTGTGTCTAACTATAAGCTTATATATAAATTTTCACCCTTCTAACTTCAAAACTGACGAAGTTCCCATACAAACTTGAACAACCTTATTCGACCCTTTAGGGGTTGATTTTCCAAAAAAACACATGACCCTTAAATTTTGTTTCTAATTTTGAACTAATATATAAATTTTCATGTTTTAACTTCAAAAATGACGAAGTTGCGTACTAAGTTAAATTGAAGAAATTAACCCTTTAAGGGATGATTTTCCAAAAAAATGTGTTAAAGTTAACTTTTGTTTATTACTATAAACTAACATAAAAAATTTCATATTTATAACTCTAAAACTGACGAAGTTGGTTTGTATGAAAGTGACTTCTAACCCTTATTTGTACCCCTTAGGGGATGAATTTCCAAAAATCCGTTCTTAGTGGACGTCTGCTTAGCAGGAACTATCTACCTACCAAATTTCATCTTAATCGGTTCGGCAGTTTCTGAGATTTTTTGTTTAATCAGCGGTGTGTCGCTTTTCAATTTTATAGATATAGATATGATATCAAGCTTCTTAATCCAAGAATTCAAATACTGGCAATGATTGTAACATGTAAAATTTTATTAAAATTTAAGTATGCTTTATTTATGTATTTAAGTTTTATGGTCTCACCTTGTGATTATGTTAACACGATAATATTCTAAAATCCTAGAATTCTACATTGTCATTAGTAAACAATAGCGTTTCAACAAAGCATTTGTCATCTATTTCAACAGATAGAGGAGCTGTTTCAGTCATAACCAGGAAACGCCGCGCAATTGTTATTATGTAAATATACTTACTTACCTACATGTTTTTGTGTTACACTCGAATAAATTAACTCAAATAAACTCAACTAGCTGACCCGGCTGACGTTGTTCTGCAACATACTATAAAAAAAAATCTAAAATAATAGTTGTCTAAGTTACTCCTTGTTACATCAGCTATCTGTCAGTGAAAGACCCGTCAAAATTGGCTCAGCCATTTCAGAGATTAGCCGAAACAAACAGACAGGCAGACAAAAATTGTAAAATTGTTTTGGTAGGTATATGTACCGTGTATAAATCTAAATGCAGTTAGTAAAGAGCGGTTATTTTAATAGATATTAAAAACAGACACTCCAATTTATTTCTATAGATAATCTATGTAAAGTACTGAAAATTAACATTTGATGGGATTTCGTATTGTTAAGACGACAAAATTTTACTAACAAAAAATAACCGACTTCAAAGTCTCAAAAACTACTTTTACAGATCTCGTTCAAATTTATGTGGGACTACATGACAAGCACCTGCTTTCGATTAAAAAAAGAATCATCGAAATCGGTTGGCGTGATATTGAGTTATTCGTCAATTTGTCGAGCACATCTTAACAGAAATTTACGACTTATGTGGTTTTCTCATGGATGCCATTGTCAGATCTCAATAAAATTTATGTGGGACCACATGACAGCCACCAGCTTTCGATTAAAAAAACAGTTCTGAGGTAACAAACATAAAAAAAAAAATACAGTCGAATTGAGAACCTCCTCCTTTTTTGAAGTCGTTTAAAAAACGGAAACACTGTATCACAAAACATGAAGCTCAGAAAATAATTATGCTAAGTGATTTATGAACATCTTATATTTCTGCCTCCCGCATCACGCATGTAACTATTAAGTACCACAACCGTAAGTTTAATTTCCAATCCATAAATTATAACAATACAAAGGATCAAAAATTGCCTGTGACTACGAAAGTGTGAAAGTGACCTACACATTGCAGTGGCCAACAATAAAAAAAACTTTCTTTAATTATTAATTACTGTATCGTAACTCGTAACAAATATAATAACAATTTGTTATCGCATTGGTTAATGATCACGTGCCACAGACTGCGCGTGCGGGGAACATGTGACCTCAGATTATCCATGACACATACACAAGTAATACATTGCCTAGTAACTCTAGCCCGGCATAATAGAAGATTACCACACGGTTTCCATAATTATTAAAAATGTAGGGATGAGGAATAACGACAATAATTCTATTCGTCTTCAGACATGAAAAATGACAGAAGATTCGTCAGTATCATTCGTCGTAATAGGAAAATAGGGGATTATTACTTTGTATATGTGTATTTATGGTATGTATATTTTATGTAGGTATTTGTATGTATGTATATAATTTACTTTATTAACCGCCTTTCGTGCATTTCTCTTTTGTCCAATGGTTAGCTGGTAGAGAATGCATTAAGCATTAAGCTCGCCATTTGTACCGTAATATTTTTATTGTGGTCAATAAAGATTAAATAAATAAATAAATAAATATTACTTACTGACTCTCCAAAACTATGTTTTTCACGGTCAGTTTTAGATAGATATGAAACACCTGATTAGAAGGCGTAAAAACTCTACCACTATGAATGAATATCGTATAGGTTTCAGAAGCCAGCGAGGTAACTACAGCTGTAGCCCCGTTCTGTTCCACAGTTGCACCACAAACGGGGAAGGTTGGCTTGGACTCAGGATGGATGGATGTACAAATAAGCGACATCGAGCTAGCGCAAGTAAAATTAGAATGTAGGGGGTTAAGCAATACACATTGAAAGGTGAAACAGTTTAGCCAACTAATAAGAGGCTTATAAAAACAAATATTCAGCTCGTTTTCCGGGATATTCTATTTCCTGGGCAAACAGTAGTAGCATCCTTGGCCGCCGTCACGGGCGCCGCGCACACCATTATGTAAGAACCTTCCTCGGTACGAACTAATTAGCATTATTTCATCGATTGTATCGACCACCGTGCCACTGCGGCGGCCACGCTTCCCTGGCTGCGTCCGAAGCGGAATTTAATAAATATTAGAAACAACTTAGACAAATTGTTCTTATTCAAATTTCAAAGGTATTTTAAGCAAAAATGATGAAAATGAAAATTTTGGAGGGTTCATTCTTGAAAATAAATAAATTATAAGTATGTTATAATAAAATATTAGTAAAATATCCAGGAGGACTGAAATTTCGATACATATCAATATTACTTTTTCGTCTATTACAAAATAAAGTTGTAATGGCCCAAATTGTATCCAAAGCGAGTGATCGAGCGATAGTAATGTCGGATGCCGTCAAAAATTAAGAAACTGCTAATAGTAACATTACGTCAGAGCTTCCGTGCTTTAAAGGGCACATTCGGTAATAACACCGAGTTGTTATCATTAGATCTCCAGCATTGAATGCATGTCCTACTTAGCCTCAAACTTATGGTAGGTCTAAAAACTTTCGACTCAGATGTGTAGGTAACACTATAGAATAAGACTCACCATCAGACCACATGCAAGCGATCACCACTGGCAATACACATCTGCAAAAACAAAGGAAGAAAAGGAAGGTACAATAATTATTATCTTATTCGAAAAACAAAGAAGCTCTTTATTTGAGATACTCCGTTATAAAGCGGTAATTAGACCAGAAAATGAGGCTTATCTTGATGCAACGTTAGAAAGAGATCTTGTAAAACATCGCCGATGAATTTAGCTCACATACACAATTTTAGTAGGACGTGAGAGCGAATGGTGCGAACAAAAACACCATCTGCCAATACATTGCGGCGCGGGCGGTACTGGCAACTGACGTAACACCAATAACTTGTAGAACCGTCACTCATCGACAGGTCGAGAGGAGTTGTAGTCTAGTTGAATGTTTCTCTGCACTTGGGTTTGGGTTCCAATCTGATACAATATTTTTTTATTGAAATAACCCCGACAAATAAGCTGAAGATCCACCTGATGAAGTGGCAATCGGCGCTCATGGATATCAGCAACACCAAAGGCATCACTGATGCGTTGCCGGTCAAGAAAGAGAGAACAAAGCTTTTCAATTCTCACCGCTGCTCCAAGTTGCAGAGCCCTACCCAATAATTCTTATAGCAGGACGGGTCAACCGTGACCATAACTCACGGCGAGGTGACTGACATACACGACCCTGGGGGAACTACCGCCAAACTTATTGTTCGATGTAGTACTAGTTTTTTTTACTGAAGACCTCAAAACACCAAAGATATCACCGACGCCTTGGCCAATGGCCAAATGGCCCAAATGAAAACGGTAAGACTGCTCATTGTTGTCGGCATACCTACTCTTAGAAAAAGTTTAAGTCAGAAGTACTTATTTGAATTTTATAAAAAAAAATTAAGTTCCCAACGTGACGTGGAGTGCGTTTTGCAAGAAAACCACATAATAAAAAAAACAACCTAAATTACAAATAAATTGACATAATAACTTTTGTTAATGTTTAAATAGATAATAATAAGCTGTTTAATTTTTCTACTATCCCTTTTGAAGGACACCAAAGACATATGTAAGTCTATAAGAAACCATATGTGTACAGAAAATATAGCCCGCAGACACATTGCAGGCATAATGTGCGATAAGTTACAAACTCATACAAAAATATTTTGCTTTTGAAACTGAAGGCGGAACTGTAGTGTCCATTTCCCCGACTAACTACTCCCTACGCACCGACTATTTAAAAAGCCGCTCAGACTTCAAACAAGGATTCTATTCGATTTATGCGCAAACGCATATCGAGTGTCGTTACGTAACTCCATTTTCTATTTCTACAAATTTCAATTAAGCGTTTCTACATTCTCGCTGAACTTCGAACTTTATTCAACATCCTATAAAATTCTGACTTCGCTCTGAACTGCCATCCTGTTACATAATTAATTATCACCTAATGAGCAGTAGAATTGATCAATGTAATGACGATTATTGAAAGTGAATAAATAACACTTTCACCGCAATATATGGATCGTTTGCTTGAAGGAATTTGAAAAGTAGTAAAAAAATACGAAACACTTTTACTAACGAGATAATAAATAATGCTAGATAAAAAATCTATAACTTTTAATTGATTACAAATAATCGTACGTAATACGTTCACGTCGTTACTCAAACAGATATGCAAAATAAAGCAATTACGTGTCCAACTCAGCAATGACTGAGTAATAAATTAAAAACAAATAACAGGACTCTAGCCTCTAGGGCGCTACATTTTAGTGTTTGCTAGTAGCCACTGGCTTCAGACCGAAACGCCTTTGAATTGAATACTTTCGCCGCAACAGCCTTTACGCCTATCAGTGCCGTGTCGAATACAATAACTAGGTAAAAGAAATTGAAGTGAGACCTAACGAAAACACAACCTACATTTCGATGCCAAGCGAACGGTTGATGATACTAGAATATTTGAGAACTACATAAGAATTACATACCTAAAGTATTGGATTTTGCTAAATCCTTCACCAATTTGGATTTCAGATTTTGAAATTAAATTAAAGTTCGAAATTCCTTGCACATAACATCACGATCCAGCGAGAGTGTACCTTGAACGTAACATTTTTTATTGGATTCCTACAAGTTCAAGTTACAATGGAGAGCGATGGCGGCGCTTCCGGCGGATCGCTTCCGAGCGCTCCAGCCCGTGCTCAGCCCGCACCCGGCCCGCGCCCGTCCCGCGCTCGTCCCGCACGGCCGCCGCACGGCCGCCGCATGCTTCAGTGCGCCGCTTCAGTACGCTGAATATTCGAGACGTGCTGTCCATTGTTCGCTAATTAATCGCAGTTTTATACCACGGTTGAGACGTGGCTGAGATAGTTGTAAATTGATAGCGTTGCACTTATTTTGTGCTTAGTGACGTCAGCCTAATTTGGAATTAGTCCGCCCTTGGTATTACTAGTTAGTTAACAATTTTATTTTGGAATACACACTCCTCTACCCAGAGAAATATCTACAAATCATATATTATTCATATTTTTGTCTTCATCATTTGTTATGAGTACCTACGTATTTATTAAGTGGAAATCTTAGTTGTGCATGTGACTAAATTATGTTATGATAATATCATAAAGTAATGTAGGTAGTAAGTAATTTGAATCATTGAAAATCAATCCAAAGATGCCTAGTTTCTGAACGTTACTCACCCGGACACAGAGGTATTTGTACAGGTAAATAGCAAACAAACACGTGCCATTTACTGGAAAATCCGTTCACTGCAAATCACCTTGCGTGGTTGAGTCAGTAACATAGCAGTAAGACAAGGGGATAAGTTAAAAACAGGGCCCTAGAAGTATTAACAGCGTTATCTTTACCAATAGAAAATAGAGAACTCATGAACTTCTGTCCACCAAAATATACGTATTGTCTTAGCCGGGTACAGAGACTAGGAACTAAGAAGCAATATTTTTCATGTACTGTGAATTAGACTAGAGTAATTGACTTAGATTCAAGGATGGTAGGAGTACCTCACACACCCTTTACGGAAGTTGGAAATTAGTGATGATCATCAGTAATGCCAAGATATCATCTGCAGGTAGAACTCATATTCATTGAATTTTATTGGCGGCCTTCGATCGACGTAAGAAGAAGAACATCTGACACTTAAGTTATCTTCTAGTCCCTGGATCATCAGTAAACCAATATTGTTCATAATAATTTATCAAGAAAATTTGACTTTAAAAATTGTATTATTTAATCACTCTAAACATTTCCTACCAGAAAGGTTTTTTGTTATACCGTGAACGTAACTGGAACAACACATAACATGGGAAGCAGGCAGGTACACTGTACGAACACTGAACAGTTCCGCGGTGCGTTTTTACACCGCATCGTAACAGCGATACGATCACATGTATCTATTACACATACAGACGCACAATAATTAATGCGATAATAGTTTTACACGCATTCATACCTTCCTTCATAGCCCGATGACTTGATGAGGTATGCTCGCAAGCAATCGATCAAGTTAAGCAACTCTGGACGCAGTTGGATGATAGATGGTGGACGGATTGGTAGTAAACTTATGCGTTTCAATAGGTAATACGATCACGTAAAGCTGCAAATTTTTGTTCAGATACTATTATTGTCTGGCAGTTAATAGCAGCTAACAGGTCACACTTCCTGGTCGAGCTGTGATGCGGATTTCTCTAAGGATCGTAGGACCAGTAACTCATGCGGAAACCGACTGACTGCCCTGCATGCTGAAGCTAATTTCTTTCTGCGGAAGTGTCCTTTTCTTTCCTCCTTGCGAAACGGTACATTTGCGCGGTAGAGTTAGTTTGTGTAGATAAAACCTACCTGAGCTAGGTAAGGGAGCTGGAAACTATTAGGCTAATCGAGAGTCCCTGCGGTGTGCGTGGATCCAATTCGAAGCCATATTTTCTCTTTAAATAACTCCAGTAGACTATAAAAGGGTTCTGGATATACCCCAAATCTCTGAGAACTAATTAAGAATCCATTTTAATTCAATTCCGGTTGATTAAGATGGCCGAACATTTAAAACATCAAGGCGGCGACATCCCGGGTGTGACCGGCAGCCGCTACCTCTGCAGGAAGCTGGTCACGTGATTCGGGAACTAAACACACTAAACGACTATTAGAGACGACTGGAAATGTCGACTTGGTTATTTGGATATACTGTTTGTTATACAAACCACTTGGCGTTACTGCTATGGCCACAAGGTTCAATTCCCTTGGCGCTCGGATCGAAAAGTGCGATGCCGATGCGTACCAGGATATGATATGTTTAAGGACAAATCAATCGTCACAGCTGAATGTCCGTAATGTGTTTAAATGGTCATTAACATTGACGTTCTGTCCATTCGTTTCTAAATGAGCTTGCTTTTCATGATATTATAAAAATGTATTATCCCAGAAAAAATAAGAAATTTTAAGTTAATGATAAAGTTATTTTTAGATTGAGAAAGAAGATTTATTAAAATAGGCAGTAGGTATTGAGTTTTTTAATAATCTCAATAGCTGGTAAAAAAAACTTTTAAGTGAAAAGCGCTTTGATTTTTCAACGTGAAAACCAACATTTTTTAAAGAAAATCTGAATCTGAAATCTTATCTTCTGAAATGTGCGAGCTTCTGAACTAAGATCTAGTTCAGAAATATTTGAAGTCAGTGCCAAGCTTTTCATCTTACAAAAATATTTTGATACTTTTTTTTCATATTGCTAATTGTTGTTTATCTTGATTGGCACCGACTTAAAACATATCAACCTAAATCGATCTAAGTGTCTAACATGAATATCAGTGAAAACGTAAAATAATAATCACCAGCAAGTGAACAGTAGGCAACTGTTGCCAAGCAGCCAGCCGTACAGTACTCGTATAACATAAAGTCGTGTGTTCATAAACAATATGATCAGCGAGGATCATTACTGCCACGTTCCCTTGAACTTCGGACTGACTCCGTAAGTAATTTCATACCAACGAGAAGGTTCGTTCTTCACCCGCACTCTACCGCTGAATGTCGCTTTCAACTCGATGCATGTTCATGTGCGAGATGTGCCTTAACTGAATTGAGAAACGAGGCGTTCCATTCCAACCGAGAACTGAAGAATGTTTTCATGTGACCTGGTTTAATTTTTACAGCAAGTATAATATGGACATATAAAGCTGTTTGCAGAGGTCGTCACTCTTGTGTGCATTTCGTGTTTTATTTCACACCACTATAATTATGGCAAATGATTTCCCGATAGGTTCCGAAGACCAGAACATGCCTGGAGAGCGGCCATGTTTTTATAGAACTTGTTTAATTTATGCAAGCATTGCAGAAAACTTTTGGAGTCTGTAGGTCGGGTGTACGTTACGTTGCGTTCGCGTTTTATGTAAAATACATAATACCTATATGTAGTGCAAGTGCAAAGAATCAAGTATGGTATTAATTTCAATTCATTTCAAAGTCGCCACTGTTAAAATAATAAGCTAAAACCAATAACCACATACGTGGTAGGGGCGCCCGGGCGATGGTTACCGGGTGCAAGCTCCGTGACGGAGGAGCGGCCGTGACGTGACGTCCTTTGTTTCGACTCGAGCGTAACTAGTTAGCTGTGGATTGCTGTGATTTATAGCGAAACACCGTGGTATATGACAAAATTGTTCAGGAACGTACCAAAATTATTACCTGCAGCGATTTGAAATCAAAGATTCTTATGATGTCCCAAAGTATTCAGAAGCAGCCTGTGTTTAGAAATGGCAGATTAAATATTCTATGACTTTATCCGTTTGTAGTTCATTTCCACTCTTTACTTGTAATTGATAAGACCAGAAAATGCGAACGTACGAATGACTCGTAATATCTAGCGAGTGCTCAATTCAAAGTTCGGGAGTATGTACTTAGTCTAAATTTCGGAAAAGTAGAAAGAAACACCTCCGTCCTTTAGAAACAATATTTTCATGTAAATACATACACAAAGGAGCAAACCACCTGATGGATATATTGGTCACTGTCGCCCTGACATCAGCAACACCAGACAGAGCCATCATCGATATTCTCAAACTCTCAGCCGCAATATCAAGAGCGAAACCGCTATCTATAAAACATTAATTACATAATTATTGTGTAAATGTAACTAGAGCAAAACCGGTCGCAGAACTGTTCATTTCTAAAGGTCCTTGTCATTGATATATTTCCCTATACCCTTTATCTATAAGCTGAGCACTCAGACTAAACAGTGTGAAAGTGCCCGCATTGCGTGTAGCCAGGTAGTTTATTGTTCGCGATGTTTACAGCAAGTGCGGAAGGAAATTTGCCAAGTGAGTCTGATTATTGTTAACCCAAATAAGATCAAGTGCCGATTTACAATGAAGCTCATCTGTAGTGTAGGTACCACGGTGGTACCGCGGTGGTAACACTCGACCCCGCCAGCACGAGCAGATCAAACACACCATTGAAAGATTTGTTTACGTTACCTGTTTACTGAATTCCGTTTTACTTTTGTGGACTTTGTGGTTCTATTTGTTTGTGGTTCTGTTTCTACCTATTCTTGGTTTGAACTCCTTAATCTGCATAAAAATCTGTATGCGCTTTCAGTCATTCAGTAGTGAAATCAGTTTTTCTTTCAGGAAATCAATAAAATAATGATCAACCAATAAACAACTTCATAACCCCACACAATAGACGGACATATTATTTCAATTATTACCCAATATGTATTTACACATACCCAAAACAAGTGAACAGACACTTACCAGGATATCGAACTCCATACATCTAGCTCGGCTAGCAGGATCACCATTAATCGGGCTACAAAACTATCGCAGTTTAAAAAATATCAATGTGCTTCCAAGTTCTCCGTACAGCACACTCCACGGTAAATAAGTACTATATTTTATCGCAAGAATTTATAAAAAAGGTCTTAGTTATGCGAAGAACGCTGCACATGTAGGATTTGGTTCTCACAGAACATTGCGCCACAATCCTGCGCACCTGCGGAGTTCACATCGTCCGGGTTCGCGGATACGAAACAGCACGTAATCCGAGAGGAAGTTTTGTTCCACAAACATTTCTACATAATCCATATTTCGATCCCTTTGTTTTGGTTGCACTTCCCGCGTGTGTAGAGGAAACTTGGGAGCGTTCCGAATCGAGCGGCTAATAAGCCTCACTAAAGGGTTTTCGTCCATGAATTGGAAAAGTTAATCAATTTAGAAACGAGAAAAAGTAGTTTAAAATCAAATGAGGATAATTGGATCAATTACATACTTTTTATTGATTTAAAGAAGACATCCTAATGTTAAATTTTATCAACCTTGCAAGAAGGGCGAGCTACAGCAAGAGAGCCTAGAGCAAACTCAGAGACGAATTGCTAATTTTGAATTTATAAGTATAAGAAATATAATAAGGAAATCGAAGACATGCCTTCCTGATTTAATGATTGAAGTAACTTGCTTATTTTACGACCCCGTATTGAAATACGAGTTCTATCGACATCGAAGTCCTTTTAACCAATCTTCAGATTTCATTTCGCGTAATAAATCGTTTCGTTTCATAGTTTGTTTGGTTCTATTACCGGGCAATGTTGGTCTGTCACACAATACTTATTTGATCTCATTGTCAGTACACGTAGACCGTAGGCGACGCGACTCGGCGCCGTGAAGCCAATTAAAATCCGCGTAGGCGTGTCCCTTTAACAACACAACGTAACTGTATCATTTTGTCTTCTTCATAAAACGACCTTCACTGTGGTTTGTGCCCGTTAACTTTGGCATCCGCTGGTTAGCTTCTAATTTGGTTGATTTTTTTGGTCCAATTTTTAGGGTTCCGTAGCCAAATGGCAAAAAAAGGAACCCTTATAGATTCGTCATGTCTGTCTGTCTGTCTGTCCGTCCGTATGTCACAGCCACTTTTTTCCGAAATTATAAGAACTATAATGTTGAAACTTGGTAAGTACCTAAGTAGTTTTTTTTAATACGTCATAAATCGTAAACCGCAATTTACGTTTCATAAACATCGATCTAAGTTAAAACGAACTACAAGAACTTTTATATTATGTTACTTGCTGCTACGGAACCCTTCATGGGTGAGTCCGACTCGCACTTGGCCGCTTTTTCTTTCTTTCTAACGCACTAAACTTTATTTTTCAGCCCGTTTGTAATTTCGCTTTTTCTTACAACTGCGTTAGGTCTCTTATGTATGTTCATTAAATACTAATTTGGATTCTAATAATAAAGAAACTAACGGGATAAATGACTGGATGAGGGTAATTAACATATCATTTTGTAATACATTCAATAACGAACCTCAAATGAAATAAATTATGCGTACCTTAGCGCTGTCGGAGTAATTGGTCCGTTTAAGTATACAAATTGCCCTCGATACACTTACAGACAAGCAGATATAGGGTATCCGTCTGTTTTGTCGTAGTTAATCTCGTAGTAACGTCGCCTGAGACAGCGGGTGGGCGGTGGAAACTGGAAAGTTCTGACAGCTGTAAATCTTTTCTCCGTCACGTGCTATGAAATGATTGGAAATACTGGTGAATTATGTTCCGTACAGTTAGCTGTAAAACATTTGGAATCGAATTTCATCTTTTCAATAGCTTCGAATCATGGTGTATTTTAAGTTTAATATGTGTACAGACTACAGATATAGATCCAACGAGCCCAACCCAAGAGCTTAACTAGTAGTGATTCATACATTGCCCTCCCTACGAAAGGGTCCGGATTCCTTCAAATATATTTTTGAACTCGAGAGATGTTAGACTTTAGAAACAGACATAAGCGTTAAAATTATAAAGAAAATCAGCATATCATTTGAATGCTAGTTTTTAAATTTGCTAGGGCTGTGAATTGAGACAATGCTTCCATTAGGTAAGGAGACGTCGCTCGGCATCGCAGAGAACTGTTTCTCGGGAATCACATTTACAAAGTGAGTAGATCACGTCTCATAATATTTGTAAAGCGCTCGAGACACCAGAGTGGGCGTTAGAAAGCTCCACTTCATTACAAATCAACATGATCGACACGTGCCCTAGCCGCTCCGATTGTAGGGAGCGATAACATTCGTTTCCTTTGTAACGCCACATAATGTACTAGTGTTCTATTGTTGCGGAACCGATCACAATACGAATTAATGAGCTTATACTTAATTAGATATTGACTGATTAGATATCGATTTAAATATCGAACTACGGCTGATCGTCTTTACGCAATTTTGATGACAGCGCTTGATACGTTTTATAAAACCTTTTGAAAAACACAATCCCAAATCCCTTTGTCTACAAATAAAGCTTGTATTACTTCAAAAATTTAACAGAAGTTCATGTAATTTGAATGACATAAATATTATCCTTTGCTACGTTATAAATATTACTAAGAGAAAAAAAATTATTAAAGTCTTTACATCTTTAGATATCGATCGTTGTTATCGTTTACATCGGAGTCCTTCGGTCAACACTCTGACTCCAAACGTTTTCGTAATCAGCACTCGAGCACGACATCTAACCATACCATACCTCGTCATTTCGATAGGATTCGTCCAGTGGGCCCCAAGGGAGCAACAGGGAGCAACTGTCAGGCCTTGATTCAGTAAGTACAATTACAGTTATTGTTTCTAAATTTTTCCAGTTGCTCATAAAATTTGTACCGTCAATTACTTCAATGAGGAAGCTCAATTAACAGCTGCCCACGAGCCCGTTTCGTAGAAAATAAACTGAAAATTACGTCACAACATTGCTGTTTACACAGAAACGTCAACACATAGTACACTTGTACCATAGAGAAACGACTAGCTAGAAGTGTTACGATACAACACGGGCGTTCCCGGATGTAAAGTTTTGTAAATTCTTTAGCTTTACTTACAATATAGTCCAAAAACTACAACTTATTACTTTGCATCAATTGATGAATCTATAACTTGGTGCAAAAGAAAATACAAAAAACGTCTCAAAAAAAGTCTCGTACAAAGAAAAATATACTATTAGGTAACTACTCCATCGGCAATAAGCATAAATAAGCGAGTTTGAGAATGGGAAAGTCAGTACGCAGGGGAGGCACCGGTGCGTGTGCCAAATGCGGCGGATGGCTGCCGAGGGGGTTTTAGTGGGTAAAAATCCTACATAACCCGCAACCTGAGGTTCGGGTATCTATGTAAAAAAAAGATAACTACTCCATCAATCCGCACTAAGGCAGCGTGGTTCAATCTGCCGAGGTATCTTCAAAATCGACGCTCAAGCATATTGTGCCGCTTGTAGTTTGATTAAGATGCATTGCATTCGTTAGCAAATTAACCCTATTTTCGTAAAGCAATCAATACTGAAATACTTTCATCATAAATCATCGTACACTTACAAATTATGTACTATTATGTCGTCTGTGGTACAGTTCCCTTCTCATCATCGTTCTATGGGCTGTACTGGCGGGATGCGCCGCTGCCTCGATATAAGAAATTATGTTCCTTTTGATATCCGATACGCGGGAATCAGCGCTTGTTAATTGCTCTGGAAATAGACGCGCGCGCAGAAACTGCCACCTGGTGCAGAGACTATAAAGATTATGACGTGATCTACTGTAGCCTTTAGGGTTCCGTAGTCAAAACGTAACAATTTTAGTTTTTATTGATATGAAAGCAGTTTTCTTGTTACTCGCTACGCTCTTGTCAGAGTGGTCATGGTCGTCATTGCACAAAACTGACCATTGGCCAAGTATATAGCTTCGTTAGCGAGGAATTATTATATTATGTCCGTCACCAGTATCATCACCTAGGTCTTTCACTTTCAAATAGCTCGTTATTTTGTTACATTCAATTTTTTTATGGAAATCGCCCGCAAACGAGCTGAATCCACCTGATGGTAAGTGGCTATCGTCACCCATGGACATCAGCAACACCAAAGGTATCACTTATGCGTTGCCGGCCAAGAAAGAGAGAAGAAAAAGAAAGAAAGAACTGGCTCTCAAGCCCCCAGCCAGAACATGACGAGTCGTTTGGCTATCCAGGCGAACCCTATGGAGAAATAATAATAGTAATAATGGTATTAATTAAAAATTAATATCAATATTACTCATATAATCCCTGCGAGGGTCCTACCACCAGCGGGTTGGATTTAGTCGCCTCTTACGACACCCATCCGGCGTGGGATTGGGGTTAGTATTCTACGCCCCAATACGGCTAAAAATGCGGCTAAAAAATCAATTCTGATGCGAAATAATTTAAAGTGATGAAGTAAGGTATAATAAGTGAAACACTAAAAACTGTCGTTACTTAAGTCAACCTTTATCTAATAAAGTCTGTAAGAAGCGTTTACCCCTAATCATCCTTCCCTTCCGGTAATAACGCATGTCCCTCACATCGCAATACCCGCAGTATTTCACCCGCTCACCCACCCCATGCACGCTACGCGTCTCTGATTCCCTTGTAACTATATTAACTGCCGTTTAGCTCATGTTACTGCTGAGTATTTCGGGACGCATTTATTGGTAATTGAGTGTACGTGATGCGTTGCAAGTTTAGGGGCTCCTTGACCTTGCCTTCATACCCAAACGGGGCTATTACAGTCCTACACTTACCCAAGTGCCGACTTGGCTCAGAAAAAATTGAAGCAACCCAGATTACAATGTAATACGTGTTTGAGAGTGAATACCATTGATACTCATAGATGGACGTCGTAATTATCATGTTACGGGGCTACGTCATAAAATTACTGCAACTAGACTTAAAATGATGACTCTTCTGTTTTCGGACATAATAGATAACTGAGACCTAACTTCATTCGATTTCTCCTTAACTTGTCTTTTGTCAAGTTGTTTAACATTCAGTTCACCTTTGAATATAATGTCTGTAGTGCAGCCTGCATCGACATTCTTCATAACTCCTTTTGGTTCAGGCAAATACTCATAGAAGCACTTGAAACCACGTCACCATAATATAATTCATTCAACCGTTTTACAATATCCGTTCTCAATCACACCGTAGTTCGCAAGTTTGTCTTAAAGCGGTACGACGGAACAAATAACAGTACTGCGTACGATGTAAACTAAATTGGTCAGCAAGGTTGTTTGTACGTCGAGAGAATACCGCAAGTTTAATTAAATAACAATTTGGCCGTTTAACTGCGAATAAACAAAAAGAGGGTTAGTGTGTTGTTCCGTGGGAGCCCCGCTTGTGGTGCGATGGCGCTTGCGGCCAGCGAAGCCACAAGCGCTGCCCGGACTGAAGTGATCCACTTTGAACTTTCATCTTGAGTTTGATATGGCTTCAACCCATTAATGGCCCACTACTGGGCACGGCCTCTTGAGGAGGCCTAGAGCATACTCCACCACGCTGCTCCAGTGCGGATTGGTGGAGGGGTTAGTGGCCAACCCGAGTGTCGGAAGTTTTCAAACCGCCCGAGGGCCTACGACATGGCTTAAAGACTGTTATCTTATGATAACAATCGGGACTGACGGCTTTACGTGCCCTCCGAAGCACGGAAACACTCAAGAAATTTTTGCCACTAGCGGTCACCCATCCATCGATCTTGACTTTGATATACATGCCTAATATTATTTTCTAAAACCAAAGTGTTTTCAACCCCAGAACAATCTGTTTCTAGTTTTTAACAATGTAGTGATTAATGTATACTAGTATTATTTTCCATAACAGTTTCGATTTTGATCTACTGACTTACGAGATGACGACGGGGAAACTTCAGTCTGAATGTATTTCAGTCTAGCCGTGACCACGATCTATGGGAGTCGAAATATCGGTATTAATTAATCGAATCGTAATTCTGTGGTATTTTAAATATTCAGTGTCCGTGTTAATTTAAGTTTTAAATCTAATTTTGATAAAATAAGAGACAATTGATTTGAGTGGGGTTATAATATTGTGGAGCGTCATAGAGCGTTCGTGTGGTCGATATGAGGCACCAAGTGGAAAGCGCCGTTCCGGGCGAGTGGTCGGAATGTGGACAGATACACCTGTGGGAGTCACCGCGACCGCCCGATTGCCCGGCGCGAGGTCACCTGACACCCCCGTGGGAACCAGTGGTTGACGGCCATTTATTTAAGTTAGGGGCTGATTTTCCCTAAGATAGGTTCTTCATAGTCGCGATTTCGGAGCACTATTTAACCAGTCCCAAGTCTTAAAAATAAATAATGCCTGGTTTTCATTGATCACTTAATATAAAATTCCGCTAGTATTCAATTTCAATTGTTTCCTTTTATGCGTATTGCAATAAATTAACGTAAAATCTTAAAGAATAGAAAGATAAATAAAAATAAAAGCTTAATGTGCTAATAAGAAAAGCATAATGTGGTACCCACATAAAATGCGGCCAAATATCATCAGATAAAGAAACTTCACATAAAATAAATTCTGAAATTCCGCACACTACACAGTCCTGTCACCAGAACAATGCCCGCTCGGCCCTGGATACCGTTTAGCTGGCTTTATTCAATTCCACCATTTTGCAGAACAGATAAAATATCGACCTTGTGACGGTATTGGCTCATTACCGCCGTGCCTAGCTCATTGTATTGTCTCTGGCGGGTTATAGAATGATCTCGGTACAGTAAATTACTTAACTAGCTACCTAAAATATATTCATTAGACTGGGAACAGATGTACAGATAGGCACCTTGTTGGTATAAGTTAAGGCCTACGACATAACTATGACACACACACCCACGCATCGCCCGTGGTGACCACATACACAAACACAGACATTCAGGAATCAAGAACAAATAATTCTGTCAGATTTGGACCCGGATGAACACCAAGGTCATTATCAACTGGGCTACAGGATCATTGACATAATTATGATGATTACAAAGCAGAAGTATTACATAAATTACCATTCGAAAACTTATGGACAAGTTCGAGACTGAAAAACATCCTGAAAAAGCATACATTCCTATTACTTTTCCATGACACCATCAAAGCGTACTGTCACCTATAATTTTAATTTAAAAACGGCTACCTATATTGTCAGGACAATTAACCGAAAGCACTCGAGCCGCACTTAGTTTTTTTTTCTCAATGACAATTAAAATTAACACACGATAGCAAAATCAGAGCAGGTGCTGTAGGCTGAAAAAATAAAATATTTCAAATATAGAAATCTAGGATCAGCATGCATTTCAAGGCGTTGAAATACTTGGTCCGTGGCGTCCCGACGCTCCATTATCTTTTGAAAGAAATAAGTAAAAAATTAAAAGACAAGATAAGCGACTCTAGCTTTGGTAGCTGTCTTGCTCAGCGTGTTAACATTGCTATACAGCGAGGCAATGCTGCCAGCATCTTAGGTACTGCGCCGCAGGGGCCTAGTTACATACATTTATTTTAAGTAATTAATTTACTTTTAAATATTTATTTTTCAAATCAAATCAAATCAAATCTTTTTATTCAAAATTGGTTTGGTTTACAAACACTTTTTGAAAGTCATGCAAGTTACGCCAAGCTTCAACAAGTCCCTACTGTGTGAGGGCCCGGGAGAAGAAGCAGCAAGGAACTACCGGGTTTGTTTTTTTCCTGCTCACAGTTACAGATAGCACTTATCATCTGCTACAATCTATACCTATTCATAAAACTCATGTCCAAGCAGTCTTGTCTTTGAAATAATCATCTAATTTGTAATATCCTTTCGTCATAAGAATGCTTTTAATATGAGTTTTAAATTTAAGGTAAGGCATTTCTGTATTTTATTTTATACAGTGTGTACTTTATGAAAATAAACATGGTGATACAGACACAAAATACATACCTTACAGATTGACCAACAACCTAAAAAAACTGATATTTCATCTGTGACGCTTCTCTTACGCGTGTTACATACCGACCTCCAATCATTCTCCAATCTTAAAGCTATAGAATGTAAGGAAGTACTTCTCAAGTACCGCTAAGAGCGGGGAATGCCGCAATAAAAACACGGACAAAACATACCAGAGAGCGCGAGCTCCAACCTTATTCGGCAACGGATGCGCGGCCTTGCGAGGTCGTCTCCCCAGATATCACACCGGTGCGAATATATTGGGAGTTCCCACGATCCTTCGATCAACGTTGGTATAGTTGATCGCAGCCACGATGAAACCGTGCAAAAAATAAAAATAAAATCAGGTAACGGTGAAATTCTTGCTAGTTAAAAAATAATCGCAATTCAATATTATTTATGTAGCTACCAAGCTACATTGGACAAGTATACGTATTCCACTTTTTGTGTAGGTAAGTGTTCTTCAAGCTAAGGAAAGCTCGTACAAAATACTTGACAGAATTTTAGGTTGGAAATAACAAAGTTTTCATTAATTAAGTATGTTATAAATATAATTCCACAACAACCGAAGGCAGCTAAACATAAAAGCCACGATGAAAAAAGGAAATTGTCAGCAGATATGAATCACTTATGCAGTGTTCGTACTTTGAAATATTGTAAACCCGAAGGATTCTAGGTTTTAATACGTTTTAATACTTAAAAAAATTCTAACGCTTCGCTTCGGTGTGACTGCCTTCTGCCAGAGTCACATGTAATATTCCTAGGAACCGGTCACACTTAACTGTACCTAGTTTTAGCATCCCGCGACCGAAGTTATGCAATACGGTTTTAACACTCGATGACGAAGCTACTGATGCTTATGCGTGGTAGTTTCTTCAGTTCTTTGTATTAACGTCATATCGCACCCTTAAAATGAAAGTGACCTAACTCAAAATTCCTGTAATTTCTGTTTATTATAAACTTACCTTAAAATGCGTACCCTAAAACCCTGTGATGAAAAAGAGCTCAAATTATGAGTAAGAAAAGGACAACCTAATAATCGGTCACTTTCAGTGATCCCTCTATTCATCGATATATACTTTTTTGAAAACTTTCTTTCTCATTTCCCACAAATTCCAATTTTTGAGTTAGGTCACTCTCATTCTAAGGGTGCGATATGAGGTCATTAATTTACCGTTGTATAATCATCATAATTATTATTGTTTAATGATAACGAAGATTTTATCATTCAAAGCACGAAACTCTAAAAACAAACTAATCACTTGCATAAATACGACGTGCTACAAAACAAATTTCTTAACACTTAAGACATGGATCCGTCCCACACTACACTGCTGTAGTAATTTCACACCTATCATCCCGAACTTAGGATTGATATTCTGTTAGCAACGAGACCACGCAACGTCCGTTCCAGTTTATCGAGTCGTCATAGTCAAACTGTATTGGGGTACACCGTAGACGCCGTACAATGTTACGATTACGATCAGTTACGATTTCCTGAGCTTATTAAGCAATTTTCATAAGCAGTATTATGTAAATCGAAGTCTACCATTACATACATCTTTTTTAATAAATTAATAGATACAGAAGCGAAGTCCACATAGATCCGATCTATTAAAAATCAATGCATATTTTAAGGTTGAATCCTTTTTCAGGGATTGAATCCTATTTCAGGGCATTGTCGCATAGATAGGCCATAGCATTTGAGAACCTATTTATAGAATCCATTATAGAGTGACAGCTCTAGAAAGCGAGGCTATTTCAACAATAACTTAATACAGTCATAGATTAGTACTCAACCCAATAGCAATAACAATTGTGACAGACGCGTTGCCGGTCTAGAAGGAAGCCATAGAAAGACATGGGCACTGGCGACCGCAGATTGTACAACACAATACTGGGATTAAAAATAATGAAGATACTTATACTCTTCACTTAAATGGGCACAACAAATCACAGCAAAATACTCTTCAGCAAAACCGAAATGTAATTTTTCTCAAGTGTCCCCAAAACCTCTTTATCAGCAACCTGGTGGACAAAAACCCGCTGACCTTCATTACAAAGCTTATAAAAACCACGGCATTGTGGAAGGCGAGATGGCACCCAGATATCATTTTATCTCCGTTGCCATTCCTTTCTGACGACCTACGACACGACACGAAGAACAAACATAAAACATGACACTTGTGGTAGGAGTTCATGACTTTAACTATTTCATTATAGTGCTAATGGGATCTTCAATCATTTATTTTTAAAAATATCATTACACTAGTCATTATGGCATTATGCTGAATGAGCTCCATTTTCTGGGCCACTGGACACATGCAAATCAATGTAAATATTAATAGTTACTTATTTTTGTTTTCGTCATTCTTTACGTTTCTTTTGTAAATTTAATTTTTTGTTATCCATGTTCATGTGTGCAATGGCTACGGAAATAAACTTTTTCAATTTTATTATATTCCCACAGAATAGATTGCAAATATGAAATTGCATTTAAAAACAAAGCGGCTTTTACATAAGCCTGCAGCTCAATTAGAAAACATTTAGAAAATAGTAGGATGAAGAGAAAGCATCTGAATAACGCAAAACAAAAATTGATCCTTTTCACCAATCTAAAACGCATTGGCTCAATATTTCAGAATCTCTTAAATATTCCAGAAACATTATTAATGCATCTCACATAGACGTTTGTCTTGTCTTGGGGTATAAATAATGCGTGGATCAGTAGGAAGGCTGCGCGGTGCGCGGTGCGTGGGAAAACACGCGTCCAATTGTTACAGTCGTATCGTACCACCACCTCGTTTGTTGGGAAGATGGTGTTAAACAGTTAAACTAATAATTAAGCTTCGAAGATCTACTGAAATACACAATTTCAGGATAACCATCCACAGCTATTTTGCAAAGGTTGTTCAATCACTTTTAGGGTTAATACCCATATGATACGAGATAATAAAGCAATATTATCTCGTCACATATCTTCATACTGTGACGTCTCGTGAAGCCGTTAGCGTCACGCATAAACAGCGTATCGAATTGACTACAGTTAGAATGATTATGAATTGGAGGAAAATTATAATTGGCAACAGGCCGCGATGGCACAACAGCACACACTATACAAACAACGACACGGTTAAAAGTTGTAGGATATCGAGGCCAATAGAAATTACCTTGTAGTTTCACTGTGCCCAGCTTCGTTCACCTTACACTTAGAAAATTACCGAAGCACTTTAAGCTAAAAGAGTATGCTAAGCGTAAGACTTTCGGCTGTGTTCCAATCTGATTTAATAGTTTTTCGTACTGTTTGGACCTGCCTGGTCAACAAATAACCCTGGAGAAAGAGTACACATTTCTTAACTAACTCCATTTCTTCCTTGGCCAGCAACGTCTCAGTTTTTTGGCGTTACTGACTTTGTATTCACGTGCAGTACAGTAAATTGTTGAATATGACGATAACCACTTACAACAAAGCAGGTCTTCTGTTAATAAAAATATTTTTGTCTTGGAAATTGAATATGATATCCGTCTTGGACACGTAACGCTTGCGGCTGCACCAAGTAGCTGGTGCTGGTGTCCGTGTCCATTACGTAAAGCATGCTGCAAGTGTGGCTGCCGGCAGGTGGTCAGCTCGAGCTAATCTCAGTGACATGTATCTAATAACAGAACGACAAGCGCTCATCATGTTACTTACATGAGTTACATGGAACTAGTGTGAGAACGGTGTCGGGTTCGAGTCCCGGCCACCGCGAGTCACTTTATTATATGACAAGTGTTATGTTCGCAGTGCCTATTAATAAGTTAGATAAGATACTGTGTTGTGTGTATGTTTGAAATGTTTATAAGAGAGCAATAGCCAATAATTAAACATTTCACAATATAAACCTAACTTACGCAAACATTTTTAGTGGACCGTGATAACAGTCGGAACCATCACACACTTTTTATGGTACGTTCGTATTTTGTAAAGACTCTACAATCTATGTTCCCTGTACATCAACAGGAAAAACAATAATACCAAAAGCCTTCAATAACGTCGACACTCTACTCACTACCACTCTCTATCGTCATTATCATTACCCTCTCATTAAGCTTTATAATTTACAAATTGGAATATAATGTCCTACAATATAACCAACCCTTATGTAATACAAGGCTCGTTAAAAACACGGTTGTTATTACCCCAGCTAATGTGAACATGATTATTATGATTAATAAGTATCGCCAGAGATCTTTATTTATTAAATTAAACAATTCCAAGTTTGTCGGTTACTGGTCAAGAAACTTGTAAAGCCATTTACGATAACATGCAAACATGAATCTTATTAATGACTTGTCTTACTGGCGACGAGCACCGAGCGTCAGGTGGAGCGAGCTTATGATCGTCGCAACGGTTGGAACTGTATAATCCGTATAATAGTATATATAATATAGTATATACAATAAAAATCTAATTAATGATTTTTTTTTTTGAAGTGAGTAAAATAATATTTTTATGATTGATAACACATCTAGACATGAATACAAAATATTCTGTGAAAGCCCAAACCTGTAAGGGTAATGGTTTCTCAGTAAAAGGTGTTAAAAGAATGCATAGATTGTGAAATACATATTAACTATTAGGGCTCGCTTCGCTCGCCCTGATTATTCACATGGATCACGGTTGTTATCGTGTTTAATTTTGCCTTGGCACTGCCAACTTGGCAGCCTTGGCGGATCCAGGTCGGGACCGGGAGGGCTTAAGTTATCAACGTCCACCCAAACAACATTTAAATAAAGCTACATTTTACTTCCTCAACTTCTTCAAAAAATCAAAAATCCTGAATTCACCTCTAGTAAGTACGTTCGTTAGAGTAAAATACGTAACTTCCATTGATATTGTGGTCAGTTAGGCAAAAGGAGAAAACCGCATCCTAAATACGCCTTTTACTTGTTGAAGCTAAGCTATCTAGTGATTGTTTCCTCCGGTCCTTACCTGTCCTCGCTGACAGTAAGACAATTCGTTGACCGTGGCCTGAAAAAGGATTGAAAATGGTTACCACCTCGGGGAAATGAATAACGATCGTAATTATTGTCATGTTTTATGTTATTCTCGATCACCGTCGCGTCACGTGGAGCGACGCCGGCTCGCGACCAGCACCCATATTTGGAACATCGTTGTCCTCACGCCCCCGTTCTCTTGTGGCCTCGGGAGCCCTCGGACTAGCAGCCGCAGAAAAAACAAACTGGTATTGTTTAACAATACATTTTGTATGTGTTAACATTTACATTACATAATTAAGGTTGGTTCGGTTTGAAAGAAGCCGCGGAATCTTGCGTGATATAACTTTGGCCTGTACGTAACCGTCGGGAAGCGGATTCATACTAAGTAATTACCGGGAATATACTACGACACCACCGATTCAGGAACCGTCTCACCGCACATCACGTGGCATACTTTAAAATTGTATAAAATAATTATCCTACGTTTCCAATTCAACTTGCTAACAACAAAAATATCTGGTTAACTAAAAAAGGTCTTGTTATAATTTTTATCTACCCACTTAGGCAAGTAGACAGTCATCCGTGTGGGATTTAAATTATAAATTCCTGATTCGGAACAAAGAGAAACAAAATGTTAATTTTTAGTATGTTTTCGAACTAGCATCACGTAAAGCACATGGATATAAAATATGTTGAAAAACTGAAATCATTATCATCATCACATTACAACGCCTATTGTCCCATTGCTGGGCTCGGTTCAGGTCTCCCCTACTACGAGTTCACCGGGGTTAAGCAACAAATCTTCGAGAATAAGTAGGTAACTAAGGATTCTCTGCAACACCACCGTTCGGGTTCACCGTTCCTATGCAGGATTGTGCTGTGACAATTGTGACAGGAAAGTTAGCCATAGTATGGAATTCGGATTTAATTAAAATTTTGAAATCAAATCATATCATATCATTTACTGCCAGAATGTAGTTTCGATCTTCATTGCGGCCTGCGGATGAATTTTATATTTTTTATTTATATTATAATAAGTATTAAATATACTTGACTAATTCCACTTGACAGGTTCGGGGATGACTTGATCACGAGTAATAAAGAGTCCTAAGAAGAAGCCTTGACTTGAAGTTAAATAATTGACAACAAATCAAACATTTGACAGGCTGACCTTAGCTGAACTAATAAACAGGTGTCGTGCAATAGTTCACTCCGCTTCATTATCGCCTGGTCGTGGGCGCGCCGCCCACCGTGCACCGCCAGCCTTACATGGAAAAATAACCATGTTTAACGCGCTGTTACTAAACATTGTTGGGCGGATGACATGGAAATGCCTTCGCGAGGCCATTCGGGTTATTTCAGTATAACCCGTTAATGTTAAGCTTACTAAAGTTGCTTGGAATAGCGCGCATTAGATACTTAGGTTCCCTATATGGAACATATTATATTTTAATATTATAAAACTTAGTATTGTAAGTATGGGTGTTAGTTGTTACCTAATATCATGAAAATAATCAAAACGATAGCTCGCTGATATATCATAGCCCGTGCTCTCAGCCCCGCGCCCGGCGGCTGGGTCGATCCTAAATCATCGACCGAATGAAAGCAACAGCGGGCCCGGTTACTATCATAAAATAACAGTCGTTAAGCCATGTTGGAGGCCTTCAGGCAGCATGAAAACTTTCGACACTTTTACTACACTACTACTACTACACTACACTACTGTTAATAACCCCTCCACAACTCCGTACAGCGTGGTGGAGTATTCTCTAGGCCTCCTCCAGAGGGCAGACTCGAGCTCAGTATAATATACATAGTGGGCCATTAACGGGTTAAAGCCCACCAGATAATAAACCTTTCACGGATATCTTCAAGATAAAATTAATATTCCGTTTCATTAGACCCAAATGAGATAAAAACAGCATTGCGTAACAGCATCATTAGAACGTTTGTAGTTCATCACCCACCCGTGGGCGTGGGCGGGTTTCGTAAACGCCATATGTGGCCATGTACTTCGCGGTCCCTTCTCCGAGACCCGGCCGTTCCCTTCACAGCCGGTCGCCCACACCCTCGGTATACTTAGTCTTGAGGAAGGTGATACAGGTTACGCCAGTTTCATTGGTATCACTGAATACTTGATTTGTTTTCCACGTCGGTTGGTAGCAACAGATTAAGACCTTACGATGTGTAGCGCTGATCCTATGAAAACCCTAACATCAAGGTAACTGTAACTATGACGGAAATCTAGTTAGATATCTCTATTGGCTGATTTATACCTTTATTAGTGATTGACATCCTAATAGGTCGATGTATAAACCATGCAAATTAATGCATTTGACGACCTCTGTAGCCTAGTTGGTAGCGACCCTGCCTGCGAAGCGAGGGGTCCCGGATTCGATTCCCGGCCGAGTAAGATATTTATGTGACAGATAAATATTTTTAGTCGGGTCATGGGTGTTATTGTGATGTGTTATATGTGTCGTCTATGCCACCCGCGACACAGGTAATAACCTATTGCGGGGATGAGTGATGATGCAGTAGAAGGACAGCATAGTGTCACATTGTTGCAGGACATTACCAATAAGTTTGTATTGACACACGTGTGCGGCAGTTGCAGTCGGTATTCGACAATCAGCAAAATCAGTAGTCGATAGTCAGTAGTCAACAATCGGCAATCAGTCGACAGTGAACTTGACATTGCGACAGGAAGCGCCGCGCGCCGCCGGAAACGGCCGAAGGGGTAACATTGTTTCGGGGAACTGTGCCGTGTTTACACGCCCTGCGCTCGATAGCCGTCTAGTACTAATTGTAAGTACTTAATTAATAAATTATGAACTTTGGCGTACATAAAATACCGATTCTAAATAAGTGGAAACGTATCAGGAATTTTTCAGATAATCACATAATTATGATCAAAGAAACTATATTTGAACATTTTAGATTCATGAGACTATGTGCGGTTTCGAATCGCATCCTGAAAGTGATTAGAATCCGTGAAAACATCCGTACGTTGCAATAATTATACTAATACTGTCTGTATAGGAGTTTACGGACTAACGTCATCGTTACTGATTTATATGAAAATGCTTTATGCCCACGACATTTGAAATTTTAAAATCTCCGCTTCTAAACAACGTAACACGACAAAACAAGCGCTAGGTTTTAAATTAGATCTCCAGCAATACAATACTGGGAACCGAATTCAATTTCCTCCAGTACTTTTTGCATTACTTGCGCTTAAACAATACGGACAAAACGACATAAATTTTAATGATAATTGTTTATGCTTCTGTTGTTCCTACAAAGATCCCTCATATTATTATTACTTTTAATATCTGCTTTTACAAGTATGAACCTGTTACACTTTAATTACACTTAGTTAATTATTATAGCGCATTTCTCGTATTCGTTTTTTGCCTCTTAAATGTTGAATTTTTGCTAAGTGCAGATTTTAACTAAACTTTGACGCACCATAACTTGGAAACTATAATTCTTATGAAAATGAATAGGAACTTATTTGTAGGTAATTTATCAATGAATAATTTACTCCTTGACTATTTTGTTCTAGCTTGTATAGATTTTCTGAAAATTAAGAAAATCTGTAAAGTGGGACACTTTTCAAGCGGGGAGGGGGGATGCGGACGGGGGAGGGAGGGGGAGACTTGTTTTTTTAATGTACTCTCATAAAGGTACAACATAGCAGCAATTTCACAAAATTATAAATAATGCCGCCGAAAAATCTAGAATGAATGGACTATTTGTAATGTTGCGGATTTGTATTTTGACAAAATTCCTTGAAACTTCCTAAAAATTATCACTCATCATTTAATTAATCTAAATGGAACGTGGTTAGAATAGAAACGTTAACGCAGTGCATTTCATCGTAGTGACAGGTCAGTCACTCGCGCGAGTACTCGCACGTTGTAAAGCAACGCTGGCTAGTAGCGACACGGTGATTGAAAGTAAGCTAATTTTACACGCTAGATGTTTATGGTGCGTTTACGAGTTCATGTTTCAATGAACGCATCGCTCCGTGCGACGTGCCCGGAGCGGCCGCCGGGGTTCGTCAGCGGCGCTTCTTTTGAAGTACGACTCTATGACAGTTGTAAACAATGCAAATTGAACGATGTAAACTTACTAGCAAATCTAAATATAAAATGCAATCCATATATGTACATGGACCTAGAATTGCAAGTCTCGTAACGTCGTTTATTCACGGGATTCGGCAAAAATTGCAAACAAGGCGAAGAAAGCGACAAAGGTGTCCCAACCCAACCAATACTTGGTTGGACACCATTTACTCAAAAAATTATATTCCTAAAGAAATAAATAAGTGCGAGAAGGTAGTTATTATACCCATCAAGCTAAGTACTAGATTATTTTAAGTACTATCAATGTCTTCTGTGGTATCTCACCAAGAGCATGAAAGAATATATAACTATAACATAACTCTCTTAAGTCAATACCACTTGAACAAAAGAAATAATTGTATAGCAGTATTACCGACTGTAGTTCCCGGATCGCCGCCACATGCCTGCAGGCCCGGTCCCGGCTGTCCCGGTCCCAGCGCGCATCTGTCCGCGATTCCCACACCGCCACCGTTTTTTCAAGATCCAATTCCGATTTCGATAGAACCGTAGGAAGTCGATCCTGACAAGAAATGGTATTATTTTTAATTGGTACTTATGGGATTTATAGAGCACGATCGGATTCGGAAGTGAAACTACGGGGAACGAAAGAACGTTGGTAGGTACGTGGGTAACACTGAAAATGTTTAGAACTGGCCAGTTAGAAACATTGCTAATGAAAACTTTTTTGGAATTTAAATTTTAGAACTCTTTGGTAACCTAATGTAGTATATTCAATGATGTTGTATGTATAGGGAGGTAGATATGCCGAGAGGGCGTTGAAATTAAGTCAGTCGAATCCAGTCAAGTGTAGGGATTTCATTGTAGACAGTTGATAGCTGCCTTAGAGTGAGGCTGTCTATTGTTGTCATAAAAATGCCGAGTTGTGTTTTGAGATTTTTCAAAAATCATTTCTCCAAATTGAATAAGAATGATAGAGTTACATACCATAGGTAAATACATAAAACGTTATGTTAAATTTTGTTACTAATATAGAATATATCTTTTAAAATTGATTAAAATAAAAATTTTAATATGGCACATGCCATTCGTCATAGACTAATAGGGCAGAAGTGAAATTGCATAATATATGGTAGTGAAGATATTTCGTAAATTGAACCAAATGAAATCTTTGTATAATGAATATGTATGTACCCAAATTTAAAACTCTAAGATATGATATCAGGTTTTAGATTGTTTGTAAAATAAAAACCTTAAATATCCTTTTATCTTTTATTATTTTTAATTTTCCTAGATTTCCAAGTGATGAGCTATAAGTCGTTGGGTAAGCATAGTTCAAAAATTTCACAGTAAAGCCAACTGGGTGCCTACGCTATAAGAGTTATTTTATCAGCAATAAGTGTACACAATATTCTTTTCCTGCAATTTAATCTTTTATAAATCTTCTAAAGCTTGTTGGTTAAATCTTGGATAACTAGAACTATTTTCATGCCACTTCCTTATTACACGAGGGTTGGAGAAAGGATTCAAAATAAAAATAAATCTAACACCTGTAAGTATTTTTTCAATTAAATTTTTAAATTATTTTAAAATAAACCTTACATTGCTGTAAACACACTGTGACCTAAACGCGCACTAAGGTCACGCTTTTCAGCGCGTACAGTAACCATTTGACGTTCGGAAGCCAGTTTGTGAATCAAAAACCGTTAAATTCTTCCTAAAAGTGCAATTAATGTAACTTTGTAATTCCGAAAGTTTATCCCGAATAACTCGTAAAATGTACTGAATGTTCTAAACAAAGCCCAAATCGCGATTTTTTATTCTTATAAAATTGTCTTTTACGGGCCAAAGTGTAATCCACGCTAAAATAAAGGCGCCAGAGAAATCGTAATCGCGCCATTTTTAATTATTATATAATTACATACTTTAAGTTATTTGTTTTTGCAATATATTTTCAAAATGTTAAATCACAATAATAATATTATGCCTAATCGGTACTATTTCTTTTATTCCCCTCTGCCTGACTATTCTATGTTATGCTTTGACAATTATGACATGTCATCGCGGATCGAAAACTAAACCTCGAAATGTATGGACATAACATATCTATGGTAAAATATCTTTGAGTATATTGCATTCATTTGTCATTTGTTTTTGTGAATTGGTGGTAAATCTAAAACTCTTGTTACACGTGAAAATGAACCTAACGCGAGAAAATTTTCGGTCAATGATTTATTATGACTTTCGTTCTGGGCTTACTCAACAACAAAGCTATGATAGGCTGCGATTAGCATTTCTTAATGAAGCCCCATCTCGTGCCACTATTTAAAATTGGTTTAACGAGTTTAAGCGTGGACGTAGCAATCTCAATGATGATCCGCGTAAGGGACGTCCTTTAACAGCGACTACTGAAGATAACATCAGTGCTGTGCGACGCATGATAGAGGAAGATAAGAGAGTGACCTATCAGCAGATACGGGCAGGCCTAGGCATTGTTATGAGTCAAGTTCAAAAAACATTACACGAACATTTAGGCGTCAGGAAGCTTTGTACCAGATGGATTCCCCATACTTTAACCGACGACCAGAAACACCTTCGCATGGACTGGTGTCGCCAAATGTTAGATAAGTTCAACGGCGGTGACTCAAATGCTGTATTTGACATCGTCACAGGTGATGAAAGCTAGATATATTGCTACGAACCCGAAAACAAAAGACAATCAGCTCAGTGGGTGTTTCCTTTCGAGGATCGGCCAACTAAGGTAAAGAAAGGAAGAAGTCAAGGAAAAAATATGATTGCCTCATTCTTTGGTCGGAAAGGTCATTTCGCGACAGTTGTGCTAGAAGATGGAAGGACAGTTACTGCAGACTGATATGTCAACCGCTGTTTGCTTGTTGTCTTGGAAAAAATTCTACAGCAGCGCCCTCGAAGCAGGATCCTCCTTCACCACGGCAATGCTTCAGCGCACTCCGCAAAACGGACTGTTCAATATTTGACTATGGCAGGTGTCGAGATAATGAGTCATCCGCCATACAGTCCTGACCTGGCGCCCTGCGACTTTTATTTATTCCCAAGAACTAAAGATAAAATTTGAGGTATTCGCTTTACGAGCCCTGAAGATGCGGTGAAAGCGTACGAAAATACCATAGAAGAGACCCCTAAGGAAGAATGGGCCCACTGCTTTTCTCAGTGGTTCCATCGAATGCGACGATGTGTAGAGAGGAACGGAGATTACTTCGAAAAACAATAAAAGTATTGGCAACTTTCTACATTAAGCCGTTTTTCATTTTCTAAAAATTTTCAGTGTTACCTAGGTATATGAATTTAATTTAAAAATAAGTTAGGTACATCATAAGTTAAGACTTATTTAAACATTGGTATTTTGTACAGCTATATAAATATAAATCAGGAATATACGAATAAGTATATACGCTTTGGTACCTACTAAAAAAAGTCTCTATTACAGTACCTCTGTATATCTGTAAATGTAAATGATTGTTACATTGTACGAAACAGAATTTACAATAGATAAATTCAACGTAATTTTTTTTTTCAAATGAATACCTGAAGAATACGTACGAATAGAGATCCCTGCTCTACAGATATGCTCTATAGAGTCATGAATTTAAAGTCAATCTTATTGCTGTATAACGATTATTTATTTGGAGAATTGGCAAAAGGGAAAACCATACAAGTATCATACCATACATACATCGTACTCGTACATCTTATTTTCAGCTTTGTATACTAGATAGACTTCTCATATTGAAGCAGGGTGTTCGTAATGAAAGCAAATTGATAGACAAACGATTTCGGATAACCAGAGAAACTTCACAGCATTATCCATCTTGTGACCAGGGCATAGAGCTGTAAATACGCTGCACGGTGAGGGTGGGGAATCTGGAGCCGTGCGAAACCAGCTCGCGGGAGACAGGTGGCAAATCTCTAGTTCCCACATCGAACAATAGCGTTTTTATACCGCTCGGGCGCGGCGCCCGCGCACTGGCATCCACACACTCTCTAAGACTTGTCAAAAAAAATAATAAGGCTAGAGGTTGGCTGAACAAACATTAAATATCGATAAACTTTAAAACGGAATTATGAAATAAGCGATGAGCTCCGACGAGTTTGTTTATGACAAAAAAATATTCATTTTAAGAATTTAAAACAATTCTATTTTTAGAGTTCCGAAGTAGAATCGGAACCCTTACAGTTTCGTCATGTCCGTCCGTCCGTCCGTGCGTCCGTGCGTCCCACAGTATGTTATAAACCTCGATTTTGTTTCACTTTGTTTTTATTCGAAAATACTATAGTCCATATCATTACAAACGTCAGAGTAAAACTCCCAGTGCGATACAGCTTTTAGTTTTTTTTTAACACCGCTTCAAAGTTTGCCTTTATCGGCTCTAAAAATTTACAAAATATTTTTTTGCAGAAAAACCAAATTGGATACTATAAAATTGATTATACCAGTTAATTGTGCAGATATAACTTTACTACCCATAAAACATTTGTCCATTTACTGTGGTTAAATAAAGTGGAAAATGTATTTTTATCATTTTCAGTCTTATTTTTTTTTCTCAGGTATAATGCCGTATTAGAAGACGATTTATACATGTATCGATAGGTTATATAATTGACTATTATGTATATTAAAATCATATTCTAATTCCGTGTTATTCAAAAGTAATAACTGATTAAAGTTATATCCGGATTTTTTGTGGTTAGGGTTGTCACATCAAGATAATTTTTATTACATCCGGTATACGTTTTTTAATGTTCATCTACACAACCTTTTATTTTAATAACGTTTTTCATAGATAAATCTATTTGTAGAAATAAAATATACCAGATAAGATGTTTAGGGAATCCGAAAGTCAAGTTAAAACGCTACCAAGTTTTTTATTTATTAACAGTGGCAGTATCAATTCCACCGATTAGTAGAATATGTCAATATATATGTCAATCGTCTTCGTACTCGCTGTCTTTGAACGTCGAAATTAAGTTCACACAAATTATATTTTTTTTTTTTAGTTTTAGGTAATATTTTTATTTTAGTTTTGTTACGATTATGTTTTAAAAACATTACAGTGCTTATGAAATGCTGCTAGTGACATGGGAAGGAACCCACCCTCGTTAGGCTAATACCAAAAGTAATATCAATAATTTAAAATTAATAAATAATAATAACCTACTTTCATTTTTAGGGTTCCGTAGCCAAATGGCAAAACCGGAACCCTTATGGATTTGTCATGTCTGTCTGTCTGTCTGTCTGTCTGTCTGTCTGTCCGTCCATATGTCACAGCCACTTTTTTCCGAAACTATAAGAACTATACTGTTGAAACTTGGTAAGTAGATGTTGATGTGGTAAGTAGAGGTTGTTTGTGGTTTGAACGAGATGTAGTAAGTAGTTTTTTTAATACGTTATAAATCGTACACCGCAAAAAACATCAATGAAAGTTACAAAGAACTACAAGAACTTTTATATTATGTTACTTGCTGCTACGGAACCCTTCATGGGCGAGTCCGACTCGCACTTGGCCACTTTTACTTCTTCATAAAATAGGTAAGTAATTCATTTGCGGGAAATTGTATTCGAATGTTAAAAATATTGCCAACGGATGGTGAGACAAAAAGTGCGTGTTGATTATTTCTAACTGCATGCTTTTTTGATGTGAAACTGATTAATATCCTATATTTTTTAAAATAATGTTAATTCTGGTGTTATCGAATTTTTTCAGTGTTTTTCCGGGGTACCTTACACCCCTGTAAATACATTCTATAACACAAATTATGTAAAATCGAAATTTTTAAGCTGGTAGAAAAGCGATTTATGATGTTTTTGAATATTGTTTTTTTAATATTGTTTTTTCTATATCTCGTTGTTTTTTGGATGCCTCGTTAGAATCATGACAAAACGACTGATGACTCTTAAGAATCAATTAACATTTGAAAGATAAAACGATATATTTTATTATATTTTTTTTAATTCAGATACCAAATATTATTATTATCCGGATTTGAAAGTGCCAGCCCTGAATAAAAATTTAAATATCGTTTATCTTTTGAATAACACGTGTTAACTTGACTCCAGATGACTCGTGTTGTTGAATAAAAGCACTTGGGTATTTCCATTCATTTATTACTTTTGTACTTAAGTCGCCATTTCGCAAAGGTGTCTTATTTAAGAGGAGAAGAAATGGCGAAAGAAACTCCTCTACACTTCTTTTAAAATTCTTGCTTAAACAATTCTAGACTTAAACTATTTCTACAATTGGAAATTATTACGCAACACCTGTGTTACTGGTTTCCCAGTCTAAGACAGAATGCCCGCCTGGGCCGCCCTCTCAACCGATCAACATGATGCCTTAACATTGCCCTTTTTGTAACTCTCATATTTCATTCAATTCTAAACCAGAGAAATTATGACGTGTCGACAGGCACCGACGTCGCGGCATCAAGTGAATTCCCGAAATAATGTCTCCTTGTTGAAAATAAAGACAGCATTGTTCGTTATTAATTTGAAACCCTAACACACGGAATTAGAATATGATTTTAATATCGATAATAGTCAATTATATAAGCTATCGATACATGTATAAATCGTCTTCTAATACGGCATTATACCTGAGAAAAAAAAAATAAGACTGAAAATGATAAAAATACATTTTCCACTTTATTTAACCACAGTAAATGGACAAATGTTTTATGGGTAGTATAGTTATATCTGCACAATTAACTGGTATAATCAATTTTATATTATCCAATTTGGATTTTGTGCAAAAAATGATTTTGTAAATTTTTAGAGCCGGATAAAGGCAAACTTTGAAGCGGTGTTAAAAAAAACTAAAAGCTTTATCGCACTGGGAATTTTTCTCTGACGTTTGTAATGACATGGACTATAGTATTTTCGAATAAAAACAAAGTGAAACAAAATCGAGGTTTATAACACACTGTGCGTCCGAGGCATAGCGCCGAGACCCTTAGTGCTAGAAAGCTGTAATTTGACATGGATGTACATATTTATTAAAATTCCAAAATCGTAGAACAAAATTGAAACATTTTTTTCAGGGTACTTCCCCTACAGATAACGTGAGGATAATTTTTTTCCTTGCGTACTCCATAGCGTGGGGTATAGTTGAAAAGGTCTTTCAAAAATATTATGGGTCTTTTCAAACATTTTTGGAATTAGGGGTTCGTTTGCAAAATATTTGGCTTTTGAGTGTTCATTTTGGTTAGAGTTAAGTGTCCCCCCTCCCTTACCGGCTAAACGGTTGGAGTTGGACAAGTGAAAATATTTCAAAAATAGTTTATATGATAAATTTACAAGGAAAACTATTACGGCTATGTTAACATAAGTAGTTAAGAGTAATAGTCGATAAACTTACTACATTGGAATCCTTGCGCGTGGCCTAACATGCACTTGCCTTGAATTTTACTTCGGAACCCTAAAAAGCGTAAAATATCGTTGTCGATGTGACATCAGAAAATGAACATCACTAGCCTTGCACGCGACACCTTCCGCACTCCCACGCGTTATGGGTATAACGATGAAATGGAAATTAGAACACTGCATTATAATAATATGAACTTTGAATTCTGAAAATATAAGTATGACTGCCATACAAGTTTTAACACTGAATGAATATGATAGTGATTGTGGTCGGGTATGATGCCGGCTATTGGATCTATCAAGTTTGAATGTCCAAAACTTTACCGCAAAGTTCGTTGCTTTGACAGCATCACTGATGCGGTTGGTTAAAAAGAAACGGGTTAACTTGATATCCTCATGATTATTATTATCCTATTTATTTATTTTTATTTTATACCCTTGTAACTAAGTGGTACTTACCTACCTCTGGTTCAAAAGATCGACATAAATAATGGTATAAGCATTCTCTACCAGTCGACCTTTGGTTTAAAACTTTTAATCTCAGTAATCTGACTAGGTACAAACATAATAAAAATATATTTTGTAACATTATTTAAGCTAAGTTAGGTTCACACGATAAACAATAACTGTCGGAGCTGGATGTAACCCGACGCCCTCGACACAATGCTCACCGTCACGCCGAAGGTGACACTAGCGCCCCCCTCCCCATCCCCCTTCCCCCGCCGCACTGGTCACACCATCCACAGGCATCCACTGTTCCTTGGAACTCGTTACATCAAACAAACGGTCATTTCGAAACAACAACTTACAATTTTAATATATCTTCACCGAGCCTTCATTAGTCACAACTCACAATCGTTAATGTTTGTTTGTTATGCCTCCTCACTCTTAATAATATTAGAAAATAATAAATACTCACACACTCACACCCCCCTACTAAGGTTTCCTACATCCGCTAAGGTAACGCAACTCGGACATCAGGACATCACACATCCATTACCCGAGAACAATGCCTCAGCCTGGAATCGAATCTGGAACCCTTCGCTCAGAAGCAGAGTTACTGAAAGGACATCCATCAATTCAAAAAACAGACTAACGTTATTAATATACAAACAAAAAGCTCCAGTAAGTATATTCAAATTAAATAACGGTCTGTAATCTTTCAATTATAAATTTATAATCAAAACCAACCACTAGAAACGAGAACGTTTAGGCCATAGTGCGATTAGTGTGGCCAAATCAGTATTTCAGGTGGCCTAAGTGACCTAATCACTGACCGCAGACTGTATGCACTTAAATGCTCCTCCATCAGTGGCGCTGCAGACCTAGTTACTAGTTAGGCATTAGATGACTCAACACTCAACTGATTAGCTAAATTACTGAGCACGCGACCACGCGACCGTCACGACCTCTCCTCTGACTGCAAGAACTTGGAGCACCCGCCAAATTGGTTCACCATTCATCATCTTCTATACAAATAAATAAAATTTTTACTAAGTGCATTTGGATGTATACACGGTACATATACCAAAACAACATTTTTCACAATTTTTGTCTGCCTTCTGTCTGTCTGTCTGTTTGTTCCGACTAATCTCTGAAATGGCTGGACCGATTTTGACGGGACTTTCACTGGCAGATAACTGATGTAACAAGGAGTGACTTAAGCTTATTTTATTTTGGAAAAAAAAAATAGTTTGTTAGGCGATAAGAAGTTCGCCGGGTCAGCTAGTTGCACAATAAAAACACAGTAAATGAGTGCTACTTTACACAGTAAAACTACTTACATCTATACTAAAAATAGTGAAAAGAACTCAAAAAAAGCATTTCGGCAGATTTTCCAATAAAAAGAAACTGCATCAACATTGGCCCCTTCATTTAGAAGCCACAGAGAGACAGACTCGTCTTGAGTCGCGGCTGCGGTCGCGGGTTAGCAGTAAACTTAGTCATCAGTAAAACACAAATAGTTCTGCCAAATTACCATCATGTAAATTGTCTAGACATCCCCGAATAGCTCGAGCCCAGCGAACGATCGACATCCTCATTGAAGACCATCCTGTATTCCTGTAGGTACCATTCCTTGGCAAATGGCTGCTAAGTGACTGCAGTCGGCTCAGGATGTGGATGTGAATCGTCGGCTCGTCGGCGCGCCGTCGCGGACGTCACTCTAGCCGCTAGCGCAGGTACACAGCGATGACATCCTGATTCCTGCCACTACAGACAATGTCCTTAGTGAGACAGACACATTCCGTCGATACTCTGCTTAGTCCATATAGGTAATGCCGTAATAGTATTATGTGTACGTACAGTCACCTGCAGAGAAAAGTAAACCATCTGTTTACAACGCAACAGGCAACGGAAACGTTGCTGTTCGTATAGGTAGTATTTATAAACAGATGGGTTACTTTTCTCTGCAATATGGTAGATATAATATTATACATATATTGATGTGATGCATACCAAACCGAGGGGGTTTGAAGGCGCAACTATCTTGAAAAGATTTTACTCACTCGCCGCCGTTTTTTGCAAGAACTTTCTGTAGCTGATGCCCTCCAAGCACAATGCCACTTGCTACCGTCCCAAAGCGACACTCAGAAAAAAATCTGTAATCAGAGGGTATGTCACAATTTTGTTTTTTTTTTGTAAGCATGATAAAGAACAGAAATTTATAAATTTCTTTGTTGTAATATTCTACCTAATATCTTATCTATTCTACCTCTACCTATGTAGAATAATATTAAATTATTGTTTCAATTCTGTGGAATTTATTTAAACAAATATTAAACAGATATGCAACAATAAGTTACGACTTCTCATTCCCTCTCCTTCTTTTATTTACTAAATAAGCGAGACATTCAAAGACACCGATACAGGGGGAGCCAAGTAGGGTAACCATTTAAGAGCTACTTTATATTAGGTACATTGTGTGTGAATGCGGTATGCACACATCCATTAACCATTAACTACCCTGTGTGCCGCACTCAGTCACTTAACGGTTACTTAAATCACTCCTTTGTACAGAATCACAATACAAATTCTGTACTAAGAACTAAGAAGCGATATAAGTAATCTCTAAGAGACTCAGTGCCGCCCTAAGCCAATTATCTCAAACTTTATACGGTCAGAAAGATCGGACTTACCTATTCAGTCACTAGGTATTATTTAGAATTAATTTTGAAGGATGCAATTAATGTACATGGTGATAATAAAAAATATGTCCGATAATAGTCGGTAAGTAGAAATAAACAAAGTAAGGCACTGAGTCAGCACGTCCATTCAGAAGACTACAAACTAAGGATAGCAGTTCTGGTAGGTTAGGTACCTACCGTAGGTAACTCATTGAAAGTTAATCGGTAATACTTCTGATAGGTACTTCTTTCCACGCGTTCGGGAAAACTATATAGGTAATGATTATTTTCTATTCTATGTATAAAGCTGACCCGTGCATATTTAAATAGGACAGTGTCATAAAAAACAGACGCAGAGTAACTCTACTTCCCAGTTATGCGGCCTGCGGCTTGCGGTGTGCGTCACGCGTCGATTTCCCTTTCCGAAGCGAACGGCGCAGCCGCGCCGCTGTGAGCTGTGTGCCGCTGACGCGTCAAAACAAGTATGGCCGCATAAGCCGCGCGGCCTCGACCAGTGAATATTATTGTTTAGTGCCCAAAATCGTTTAAAATGGATAGTTTTTCATCTCAAGAAGAGGAAGATTTAATCAGTTTAGTAGGCGCGTATCCTTGTCTCTACGATAACTCCAATGCAACTTACAAAAATGTAATTTTTAGAGAAAATGTTTGGCGGGAAATAGGAGCACAATTAAACAAAAATCGTAAGTATCTCGTTGTTATTAGTACATTTCTAAGTGTTATCCTTTTTTGAAACTTACAAAAACTAAATAATGTGTTTTGTGAGTACTATTACAAAATCAAATAGCTGAGCAAAATAGATTCCAGTTTCGTGTTGAGTTACCTACTCGAGTAGAGTTGACTGAACTGTCAACCCTATCAACAGTATCAACTGACATTCATGACATAAGCCAAGCGTGACACTGTGAAATTGGAATTCGTTACAATACTTGCGTCCAACGCCATCTGTGCTCATACTACTTCAACCAACTGTGGTTTGGTTTCCGCTACACCAGATGTCGCTGCTGCTAAAAGCTGCTACTACAAAATAATTCGCACAGAAATAATCCGCTAACAATGCCGCTAACAAATTTTTTTTTAGAGTCATCTCCACTACCCAAAGTTCCCCAATAACACTCTCAATAAAATTACTATAAAATTACACTGAAAATAATGCCTGAAAATAGTTGTTAGTAAACAAGAGACTGATGCTGGAATATAGATGTAAGGCCGGTTTAAAAAAAATTAAACCAACCCGTTTAAAACGAAAAAAACCGTTTAAAACCGAATTCAACCATTTTTTTCGGTCTTAAACCAAACTCCACTCTCGCAGTCTCGCTGAAATCATGATGTCTTTTCTAGTGTGTGTAATCATTAGTATAGGTAGGTATACCTACGTACTCAACTTTTCGTGTAGTAGGTACTGTAGGTAGGGCATTTCTATTGATTTTCTATAAACTAGGTACCAAATTAAAACAAAACATGACGTCAGGTGAGCAAAAATTACCCATAATGAACCGTAAAACACAGTTCTTCTATTTTTGTAGGCGAGTTTTCAACGGTTTATTTGGGGTTTAAAACGGCAAAATTTGGTTTTAAAGTTACTTAACTCGATCGAGCTTTTAGTGCCTACAACCACATACCTACTTAATTATATTCATAAGGGGTTACTTGTTTCAGCCGACGCATGCAAAAGTCGATGGAGAAACATCAAAGACACGTACGCGCGTCAAAAGAAGAAGGTGCTATCCGGCATCGGCTCCGCCTCCTCCAAGAACCCCCGACACAAGTTCCAAACTTACAGCAGGCTGCTGAGCTTCCTGGACAACGTCAAGAGCGAGCGGGAGATCACCAACGTCGACATAAACTCTCAACTGGAGCTGTACATGCAGTCCGAGGAGAACAATCTCGAGGGCCAGGGCGACGGCTCGCCCACGGGGAAGGAGCGAAAGAAGAGGACGAAGCCAATAAAGAAATCCCTGGACAACAGCACCATGTTCCCGTACCTGCAGAAGCGGGACGACGCGCGGCAGCAGGCGCTGCTGCAGAACGCCGCGTCGTGCATCAAGGAGAACGAGGACGAGGTGGGGTCGTTCGCAACGCACATGAAGAACGTGCTGCGCAAGCTGACGCCGCTGCTGCGGATCCGCGCCAAGCAGGAGCTGTTCGAGGTGCTCACCAAGTACGAGGTGATGGCGGTGGACCCGCTGTACCTGCCCGGCTCGTGCTGCCCCACGGGCGGCCCGGGCGTCCCGGGCGGCGCGCAGGCGGCCGGCGTGGGCTCGCCCGTGCGGCAGACCCTCATGCGCGATGTGGACCCTCACCTGCACCACCACGGACCCTCCTAGCAACTAAACTATATCTAACCTAGGAGCAGAGCAGACCATCATCGTCCAATGACTAAGTTGGCTTGCTTTTATCACTTATCGGACTGATTGGAAGTAGTTATTTGATAGTATTAGGAAGAGCTACCTTAAGATAATTGTATGTTATGTTAGTTGTAATGTTAGTACCTACTTAGAAAGGTACTGCAATAAGATTATTTTATTTTTTCTATACTTAATAAACCATAAGCAATTGTGTATTTTTTTTGACAGATATAAAGATAATTACTATAATTTGCCGTTATAATGTTAGAATACTCACGGCTTCGGCTGTGGGCTTGTTTGTGATGTGTTATTTGTGTTATCAATGCGGTTCATGCCACTTACAACATGAAATCTTAGGGCAGGTATGATTGTGTAAACATGGCATTTATTTATTTTAAAAAGCAGACTTAATTTTAAAATAATTTAATTGAACAGTGTAAGTGCTTAAAGAACTTACAAAAACATTTTACAGTAAGTAATCACATCACATATGATATCACATTCTCGTATTACGTCAACATATGATCAACAATTCACTCACTCACAAACATTATCTATACATCTATACAAATAAATAAAATTGGAGTGTCTGTTTGTAATATTAAAATAACCACTTTTTACTAAGTGCATTTAGATGTATACACGCTACATATACCAAAACAATATTTTTTACAATTTTTGTCTGTCTGTTTGTTTGTTCCGGCTAATCTCTGAAATGGATGAACCGATTTTGATGGGACTTTCACTGGCAGATTACTTTTACGTAACACTCAGGGTCAATATGTACTATAGAACTAAACAGAAATTAAAACAAACGTATAAACATAGAGAAGATATACAAAAACAATGTTAATAAATAGGATAACTTAATATTATTATTTTAGCAATATTCAAGTCATTCGTAAAGCTGCAACTACAGCAATTTGTACATCGCCTATTTAGATTGTTTATTTGACGCCTGCTCTCGGCGTCCACCAAAGGATATAAATTGATGTTAAATTTTCCTTGACAGGGATATTTTTATCAATATGTATTTTAAAAAACTAAGTGAAAAATATAAGTTCATAAACAACCACTTTGTATGCCCGTTTTGTACATATAAAGAAATGTACAACCAGACTTACACCTGTTAGAGGGATTCACTATGACTATCAGACAAAAAAATTATATATTATAATAATACATGGATATTAATAATAATATCCACTTTACAATTAAGTAAATGGCAACTTAACAATAACAACACTTTTGAAACCAAAATACTATATGATCTGCACAATCAAAGCTGGGATGTGTCTACCATACTATGTATGATACTGTACATAATACACTTACATAATATTGTTATTTGGTCTTTATCACATTGTCATTGCTCTACAAGTCTTCACTATCTACAAGTTTAATTTGAGTCAACAATCCTTATACATGTCATAGAGCACAGAACACAGCCTGTACAATGGAAGCCCTACGACCGTGAAGTAGTCTCCCTCCACCCGCTCTACAAATGTACCGCCGATGCCTTGGATGCCGTAACCCCCAGCCTTATCCCTGGAAAAATTACGACGACAAATTTTAATTAATTTGCAGTAAGAGCAGATATAAAAAAAAAACAGAAGTCAAAATATAATAGTCAAAAGTCAAAGAAGTCAAAGTATAAAAAAAATCTTGAGCGCTTCCGTGCTTCGGAAGGCACGTAAAGCCGTCGGTCCCGGTTGTTATCGTAAGATAACAGTCGTTAAATGATGTCGGAGGCCCTCGGGCGGCATGAAAACTTCCGACAGTTGGGTTGGCCACTAACCCCTCCACCAATCCGCACTGGAGTGGAGTATGCTCTAGGCCTCCTCACGAGGAGAGACCCGAACCCAGTAGTGGGCCATTAATGGGTTTGAAGCCCAGAGCAGATATTTATGTCTAAGTAGTATTTATTTGCACACCACGAGTGAGACAAAAAAACCTGGTACAATATTAAGTTAATAAACTTAGCATTGTAGTGAACCACCCTCTTGATTAAGTCAGCTGCAGAAAAAACTGCGCTGTAAGACAATTTCGGTCTATGGTCCCATATCCAGTTTTCAGAAATATGGAATTACATACTTTGGTAAAAAGAGTATGAAACCAGTAGCTCGAGCACGAATATTTGCGAGAAAGTATTCGTATGGTTAACGTAAGCAATTTGTCAAATTTGTATGGCATTTTAGTACCATTTACGTACGATAGGGGCGCTTTTGAAAAAATGCCATACAAATTGCTAACGTTAACCATACGAATACTTTCTCGCAAATATTCGTGCTCGAGCTACTGGACCTCCATACATTCTTTTTGTAAATATTAAATAATCCCTGCTATAAGAGATCAACTTACATAGGTTCTCCAGAAGCAATGTAGCCCCTTATTTGCTTCTCATCTAATTTGCCGAACACAACATCGGTCTTCTCAGTAAACTTGACAACCTTATCAAGCTGTTTCACTACGACTCCAGTGTACACAGTGTGGGTATTGCCGGCCAGCCTGGAATATTAAGGTGCTGGATATAATTTGAAGATGAAATGGGAGATGACGTAACATAAAAAAGATCTAAACCTGGAAATGAAATAACTTCGAATATATTAGGATGAAACCTTTTCTATCAAGATTTATATTGAATAATTAAGAAGTTGAAATATTTTCTAGCTTGTTTTTTTTTCCTTAATAAATTTTAATGTTTAAAATCGAAAATGGCCAAAGCTACCAATCCTATTAATTTTCACGCAATACCATTTCAGATCAGACACATACAAAAAGTGCAAATAAATATTTTAACCTTAATAAAATTATTTAGAAATGTCTAATAGTTATGGTCCTGCAGATTTTTTTATAACCAATGTAGCAAAATGTATGTTATCATAGATATAGAATAACCTCTTTCTTTAGTTAAGAGAGTTAAACCCTACAATTATTATACTTTTTAAATCTATAAATCTCAATGTAATTACAATATAATTAGGGGCCATCCATAAATTACGTCACACGTTAGGGGGGGGGGGGGGAGGTCGATGTAGTGTGACTTTGTGTGACAAGGGTGGGAGGAGGTCCTAAATTTCGTGACGTCACATTTTAAAATCGAATAATTGGTATGTATAGGTAAATCTTAAAAAAACAATTAATGAAAATAAAACTTATTTCGGAACTGCTGTTTTAATTTACTAATTTCTTGGTGTAAAATTTCATAATATGTGACGTCACACTAGGGGGGGGGAGGTCTCACAAGTGTGACCAGCTGTGACAAGGACGGGGGCAGGGGTCAAAAAGTCATGAAAACAGTGTGACGTAATTTATGGATGGCCCCTTATAAATATAAATATATTTTATTTAGCTGAATAGTAACAAACCTAGAGAGCATAGTAAAAGCTTCCGCCTCGGAGGTAGGCTTTCCAAACATTTCCTCATTGAGTGTCACCATGGTGTCAGCACCGATTACCAAATCCGGTTGTTCACCGCTATCACTGAGGCGCTTGTCCACCTCAAGGACCTTTTGCAAGGCCGTCTCTTCAACAAATTCGGAGAAAGTTTTGAAAGTCCTTGGATCCAAGTCCTCTTCGAAGAGTGATGCACACAACTTTACTTTCAGACCCTGTAATAAAAATTATGTGAAGAACACATTTGACAGCTTCATTACAGATGACAATTTTAACATTTTTAACGACAGAGCAAGAAACAACATTATTTTAGCAAATAGGTTTGAAGCTCAGATGAAAGAATAAAAGGTTCATATGAGGTTTGAAGCATTAATACCTGGTGTCTGTGTTCCGTGATTAATGCAATTGTTTGATTGTATTACAAAGAATCTACACTGAGTAATCATAGGATTGAATAAAGTAGGTTGAGGTTACGGACAGTAGGTTTTGTCAAAGACACATTGGATCAGAAAAAGTAACCGAAACCAACTCAAGAACACGGACCTAAAAAAAAGATTTAAAAAGTACTTTTATACTCACGATGTTTTCTACAAGTTCTTTTCTTCTTGGCGAACCGCTGGCCAAAACGATGGTCTTCTGTTTCAAAATATGCATAATTGGCTGCAACATTTCGTTTTGTAAATAGATGTAAGCGTTTGAAGTACAAAATGTATTTTACTTGAATATATATTTTAAAGGAATATATTTTCTTATCTGTTTTGCTTATCTGAAGACTTATTAAGTGTACAATACGCTCTTTCTATATAGTCAAGATGCACATAGTTTATAATATATATAGTAATTTAATTTAACAAAATTACCGCGAATATTTTACTTTTTTGTATCACCAAGTAGCACAGACAGAGTACTCAGTACATAACCATAATCACTAGAAACTTTCCATGCCCCATTTACATGCGCGCGCGAGCCACGAGATGATCCGCGAGACGCGCACGTGCGCACGCGTGTGAACAGGGCGCTCGCGGACATGACCGCGGCGCGCACAGAAGTTCACAGAACAACGCGTCTCGTGGCTCGCAGGGCTCGCGTCGGGAGCGGTTTTTTAGGCGCGCGCCAATGGGGCTCGCGCGAGCGCTCGCGCAGTGTTCACACGCGCGTAGGGGGCGTGGCTTAGCGATGGGCAACTCGACGAAATTTACTCGAGTAACTCGAGTAAACTCTTTGGTCGAGTAACTCGAGTAACGATTTAACGTACTCGAGTAAACTCGGCCGACTCAACTCGGCGACGACCGCGAGTCGACGCGGCGACGCGGTTCAACTCGGTCGGTGTTACTTACTCGTGAGTATATTTACTCGCGAGCTCACGACTCTACTCACTGCTCATGATTTTTGACACCAAGCTTAGTCGAGTTTACTTTTTACAACTTGAGTTACTCGAGTAAAAGTAACCATTTACTCGAGTAACTCAAGTTGTAAAAAGTATTACTCGGCCCATCGCTAGCGTGGCTTACAGAGGCGCCACGAGACGCTCCGCGAGGCGCGCGTGTAAATGAGCGGCCAGAATATTAATCTATGGTGAAGGATTGTTGGGAAGCTGTAGATAACTAAATTTTAGGTTAATTTAACACGTGTGAATAGACAATTTAGAAGTTAAAATTGTTGTACGCAAGTAATAATAATTTAGTAATTTAGAATTAATTTTTCTGTTATTTAAATTTTAAATTAATATTCTTTTTTGTTACTCTGTTTAATTATTGTTTGAGTACTCTGCTGTACTCTGTGGTGTATTGTAGTCTGTGAACGCATTTCACCGCTGCTTGCTGCTTGCTGTCGTTTTAGCAATAATGCTGTTTTAATAAAATGCTGATAAATCGGTTACGGGCTTAAATATACGTATTAATTAGGTGATGGAAATATAATTCAATTTAAAATGCAGGCCGTTCTGGCTTACGTGCGCAGTCTATTAAGTTGGTCCGAAGACGATCCTGTGGTTCAAAAGACAAGCTTCAAAAGGGACAGGCAAGTGTGATGTGAATTTGACGTTTCTTGTTTACGACTATAGTTTAGTTATGGCGGTAAAGTGGGTAAATTCTTATATAAATGGACAATAAAAATCGAGCAATATGTTTAAAATATCTTTGAAAGCGGCTTCTAAGTTTTGGCAGTGAGTAGATGTGTACTTTCTGAGTAACCGTCGCCACGCCGGCTTTACACCGTTACTGTTACCGTTTACGTTTGTTTCTAGGAATGATGATGATCATTCATCGGACGAGGAGTCTCCAGCTCTCAAGAGATTCAAGCGATTAACGAAAACATCTTTCCCCGAAGCTATGACCACTAGAGGTGACAACTGTTTTATTAGACTGCTCTATTTATTGTTCTATGTACTAGTTGATACATTTAAAGTGTTTTCCAGATATTTGGGAAAAGGAAACAAATCCTAAGAATGTAAGGTATGTTCCAATTGAAATTGAAAAGGGGCATCCTAGCACATCAACCCCAAATGATTCATCATTTAGGCTGGCAAATAGATATAGGTCGGTGCCAATCAAGCTAGTGGATATATCGGAGAATTTGCCACGGACACCAAATAGAAAACCAAGACGGCATACTCCGGTGAGGCCGGTTTTACATGCTGTGATTGATGATGACGACAATGATCAGGAGGTAACATTCCATTTGCATCTTATGTTTTAATTTTGGGATATTATTAAATTCTAACAAGACTGCCTCTATATTTCATTCATATGTTAAACTCGTCTTGTTTTGGAAAAAATAGATTGGTAATTTATTTCAGGATTGTCCATGTTTATTCAGTAAGTAACATATATTTCATCTATTCCAGGTGACCTATGTTGAAAGTAAACCAGGAAACTCCAAGAGATCACAAATATATATCAATGTAGATGAAGACAATAACCAGGATGATGATGATGATGATGTGATCTTTGTAAAAAAGGTGGTATCACCACCACCAGTAAAGCCCTACAAATACTTTGTTTCCAAAAATGCTGATGATGATGACAAGTCGCAGGATGAAGAACCAGTGCAATATTACAAAATTTGTAAAAAGCTCAATGATCGGAACCTTTCAAGTGGATCCCCTAGATCTTATAGCAAATTTAAGGCACCTGCTGGAATCACGAAGACATACAAGAGGGCTCCTACACCAATTCCAAGATGGCTTCAGGGACAAAGAACCTCGAATCTCCTATCAAATAGAAATAGAGTACAAACTTTGAATGGAAATGCAAGGACGACACTCTCTGAAGTATTTAACTTGGATGAAAAAAGGAGTTACCAAGAACTTATAAAGCGAGTTGCAAATAGTATGAAACCTGTAATGAAAAAAGATATTATTAATTTAGCAGAAGATGCAGCTGTTTTTCGTAATACACAGAAAGCTCAAAAGAGTTCATTAAATGAATTGAAATTAATGGAAAAAGGCATAAGTATTGGTAGAGATAATGAAATATCAAAAGAGTATGATCCCATCACGGTGGCTTCCATCAATTCATCCGATTCTGAAGTGGAAATTGTACCTTCAGAAACTTCCACTTCATCTTCAGTGAGAATAGAGCGAATAAATACCTTACGGGAGTCATACAAAGATAGAGATATAACTTCAAATGATTGGCTAGCGAAATTAAATTCTAAATATAAGAAAAAAAGTCAAGACAATCAAGTAAAGTTAAAAGATGCTGCCCGAGAGTCTGATATCATATCTAAGGTTAATTATAAACAAAATCTAGCGCTTCTGGAACATAAGCTGAAGCATGAACTGAGTATACCGGAGAGTCTCATCGAGGAGCTCCCTCCAACTGTAGAGATACCCAAGTTGACACCAGAACAAGAGAAACTAGTTGATAGAGCTCTGGGGCCCGGACCTCCTGGACAACTTTTAGTTGAGAAATTTAATTTACGAATACATAGGTATGTTATAATTTATTATTAAATTGAATGTTTAATGCAGTTTGGGATTATAACTAAACATTTTTAATGAAGCAATCCTTTGATGATTTGAACCATCTGAACATTGTCTTTTCGTTGATCATTACTGTTTTTCACGTTATATTTCAACAATCTTTCACCTCTGAGTTACAATAATATATATTGACTACTGCAACCAAAGGTTCACTTCACCTAAACTGCTAACTGATCACCTTGTTCACAGGCGAGACCTCCAAACACTAGCAGGTTTGAACTGGCTCAATGATGAAGTAATCAATTTTTATATGAACCTGCTGATGCAGAGGAGCGAGGAGCGGAGTGATCTACCGAAGGTGTATGCAGCTAATACATTCTTTTACACTAGGCTAATGCAGTCCGGTCAAGCAGGGCTGAGGCGATGGACGAGAAAGGTAAAATTATTGTTTGACTTTGATACATCAACCTACAGAACTGTAGCTCGAGCACGAATATTTGCGAGAAAGTATTTGTATGGTTAACGTAAGCAATTTGTATGGCATTTTTTCAAAAGCGCCCCTATCGTACGTAAATTGTACTAAAATGCCATACAAATTTGACAAATTGCTTACGTTAACCATACGAATACTTTCTCGCAAATATTCGTGCTCGAGCTACAGATCGGTGATACTAACAGTATCACCTTAAATAGAAAATGTACTGTGAAGATCTAGTATTGGGGTATATCTTTAATTCAAGAGTTAGCTAGCCAAGTGCTGGTCAAATATAATTTCAAGTAATTTAACCATTCGATATTAATTTGTAATACCTACATCTGCAACAAAAGTTGAGTAAGAATATGTAATTTCAGGTGGATATTTTTTCGTTCGAGATGATGGTGCTCCCTATTCACTTGGGCGTGCACTGGTGCCTCAGTATCGTGGACTTTAAGGAGAAGCGAATCTCCTACCTGGATAGCATGGGCGGCCGCAACCAGAACTGCCTCGACGCTCTCTTGAAGTACCTCGTGGATGAGCACAAGGATAAGAAGGGAACCCCAATGGACGACAGTGGTTGGACCACCGTCAACTTGAAGGTACCTGAATACCTGTACTTGTACCTAAACTGGTACAACTACTAATACAATATCAATTCCAGCCTGTATAAATGCTTAAAGCTGTCTTTGTTATCAAAATAACTAAAAAAAGTGCTTGAATATATGTACTTTTATGTTTGAAATTTAGCACACAAGAGCACACAAGTAGTCCATGACATGGAATAAGACATAGGGTACTTATTATCTCGGAAAACGAAGGCAGGGCCGCGCTAATGTGAACTAATTGTAAATAACTGTGGTGTTTGCAGGACATTCCGCAGCAGATGAACGGCAGCGACTGCGGCATGTTCGCGTGCACGTTCGCCGAGTTCTCGTGCCGGCGCGCGCCCTACAGCTTCACGCAGGCGCACATGCCGCAGCTGCGCCGCAAGGCCGCCTTCGAGATCCTCTCCGGGAAGCTCATGCTGTGAACTGCTGCTCTAGCAGCTTGACCGAGGATACACTAGCTCCGCTTCGAGATGATGTCTCAGAAATATTGTCCGTTAAACTTCATTCAAGAAGGACCTTACACATCAGCCCAATTTGTCTTTGTATGGTGGATCTTCGCTGGAAACTTAGTTCGAGCCTTCAGTAAAAAGCCATGACGCTTTTCCTCTTGCCTGTCCAGCTGATGCAACTCAATGTATCGAACATATATTGTGCTGAGGTTTGAAAAGATGTTTGCTACTGGAATTGCACAATATGAAATTACCAATGTAGTACATCAAACATTTTGTTTTTCAATGACATATTGAAAATGATTTGGAAGCCTGTATTTCTAACATGAAGCACATTTTTTAAATAAAACACAAAGTGAATTGATTGAATTGTGAGTCACTTTGTAAACTAAAAGGAGTGGTAGATGTGAGTGTGAGCAGTGAGAATGGTGTTACAGTGATATCTAGTGTGTGAATAAAGATGTGATGGTGAGACTGATGGACTGATGGACACAGCGGCCTGCGATGCAGCATTTGCTGTGTTCGCTTTATACTGCAGTGATTGTCTGATGCAATTCAATGTAGTATAATGAATTTTATTACTGATAGCTTAGTGGCAGTGGTGTTTCTGACACTCAACATATTTTACTAATTGAGTGATGTGAAGTGTTTTGTAATGTTAAGATACTCAATTTTAGTACATAAGACGGATCAGTGCTCGTTTTTTAGGCTTATGTGTTTCAAAAAGCTCCATTATGTAACTCATAAATTTGACTAATTGACACTTTAAGAATTATGTACCATTGCCACCAAGTTAGACAGCAACATTAATTTATTACAAGTTTCTAAGCTGTCCTCACACAAAAGTGTTATTAGCCTTTTGCCATTCCATTTAATTATAATCATTATAACATTATTGTATGATTGTTGAATCACAGCTACGGATAATGGAGTAAATGTCATGTACTTATTACCTGTTGCTTGACTATTGTACTGTACCGGCATTTAAGTGTTAATCTCAGAATTTGTGATGAATGTTTGGACAGCATTATTAATAATAACTTCCCTAGTGATAGGCATTTGAGGTGTACATAATTTGTAGAAACTTTTGTGTTCGTATAGATAACAAATGTATACTAATAGATCTACGTCTAATCTGAATAAATAATAAAAATCGCTTTAATTCAACAGATCCTAAATCCATATAATATTCTACCTAGTATTGACTAAGCCCACGTGAGAATATTTTCAGTTTACCCATAGCCAACCTCATGGTGAAGATATGAATTGTTTTTTTTTATAATTTTTTTATATACTTAATATTTTGCTGACAAATTGTAATAATTTGATTTGGACTATATTTTTTGTGCTTTGTAGTTTCTTGGAAATAAATAATAATGATGAACAAATAGCAAATGTAATTAATGATAATGAACAAAATTTCGCAATATCTGTGCGCTCCTAATATGGTCCAAGAACTATATACCTATTTATGCGGATAGGTTTGTAAGTGTATTTTCTTTTGGTGTTGTTACAATTTGTGTTATCACTATGGTCATACAATTCAGTTACTGGGTTTGAAAATTAATTTCCAACGGTTTCAACTGTAAAACATTTTTATGAGGAATAAAATAAATAAATACATGATTAAGTCAACAATTGTACTTTATTACCACATACAAATTTTGAAGACAACCTCCTCTATTACATAGACACGACGAATGTTGAGACTGTACATATTTTTTTATTTGGAAATAAAGAGCTGTTAGTAATATGGGTGATGTGAGATTGTGGCTGGATGGTGGAGGGTCAGTCGATGGCGACGCGGATGAGCCGCAGCTTGGCGTCGTGCAGCAGCGCCACGGCGCAGTCGTTGGAGCCGCCGCAGTAGCGCGCCGACGAGAACACCGACACCAGCCGCCCGCGCAGCTGGCACTGCACACACACACACACAGTCACGTCAGTTTATAGCGAGCTACCCAAGTGTGCCGACGGGACCCGCTATAGAGGCTCCCCACTCCGTTCATCGAATCATAATAATTATGTGGACTTCAACCCATTTACAGGCACGGGTCATAACATAACTGAGGGGGCCTATCCCTAAGCATGTCTTATCAAGTATCAATATTTGTAGAAAGGCCTCCTCTGTTTGTGTTTTAAATTTCGGGAAAAAGGGGTGCCAATATTAGCGGCTGGCGAGCCTTTTTGGAGGGTGTTTTGAAATGTAGCGAAGTTCGTAGATGTGAGGCCGCTTGGTTTGTCACTAGAGGGAGCGCCATTAAGTTGCTAGTCGGGGCACCTGTATGCCCTAGGCTTCGTATAATTAATACAGTGTGCGTGTCCCACCATGAATCCGGTCTGCTGCAGCTCGTGCGCGCGCACAACGTGCGACAGGCCGTTGGCGAGCAGGAAGCGGTCGAGCGCGGCCTGCTCGAACACGTGGCCGGTGCCGCGCCGCGCGTTCGCCGCGAAGCCCTCGTTCGCCGCCAGCTCCAGCTGCAGCGTCGCCGTCAGCTTGTTCGGTCTGCACACACGACCCACGATACGCAGGTGGATATCATAATACATTATGTACCTACATAAAATAGATATAAAAACCTTAGGCGCGAGAGATTACATCACGAAGCGTCGACAAAGCTAAGCAACAGCGGGCGCGGTCGGTAGTTGGATGGGTGACCGCGCTAGTCCTAAAAATTTGTTAAGCACTTCCGTGCTTCGGATTTTGGACGGCACGTAAAGCCGTCGGTCCCGGTTGTTATCGTATGATAACAGTCGTTAAGCCAAGTCAGAGGACCTCGGGCGGCTGGAAAACTTCCAGCACTTGGGTTGGCCATTAACCTCTCCACCAATCCGCACCGGAGCATGCTATATAGGCCTCCTCAAGAGGACAGACCCATGCTCAGTATTGGACCATTGATGGGTTGAAGCCAGCCAATTTGACTGCAAAGTTTAAACATGACGGGACAAGATGCTTCAATGAGCCGAGAAGCCATTGGCTGCAGAAAGTAGCTGGCCTGATACGATGATAACAATCCTGTTACTAATGAACTGCCGAAAAAAACAGCAATGATAATTTCGTGTAGTGTACCTGACGGGATCGTTCCAGAGCAGCTCCCAAGCCACGGAGCTCTGCTCGGCGGGACGCGGCAGCGGCACCGGGATCTTGTCGATGGCCGCGATCAGCGGACACACCCAGGGCGGCGGGATGCCGCCGTGGCAGCAGAACACCTGCCACACACATCACCATATCACTATCTTGTTCATTTCTATAGCGCCGAATTATACAAACATAAGTCATAAAATTAGACTTTCAATATTCTCTGAATAACTAGGTACATCTTATGAATTATATTAATTTAGCAAGCAGTGATAGCCTAGCGGTTAGAACGTTGGACTCCCGAACGCAGGGACCCGAGTTCAAATCCTGGCACGCATCTCTAATTTTCAAATATTATGTGCGTATTACAAGTTAATTATCACTTGCTTCGGTGAAGGAAAACATCGTGAGGAAACCTGCACACCGGAGAGTTCTCCATAAAGTTCTCAAAGGTGTGTGAAGTCTACCAATTCGCACTTGGCCAGCGTGGTAGACTATGGCCTGTACTCTCACATTGTGAGAGGAGACCTCGAGCCCAGCAGTGGGACGATTATGGGTTGTTGCAGATATTAATTTAGGGAACCGATCAATTACAGGCTGGGTAATTTTAGAGGTTTATCTTGCCTGCTGAGTGATAAAAATCGGGTTTGGGGATCCCGTTTTATATCACTCGGCGAATGTAAGTATAGAGATAAATATGTAAAATAAATAAAATACTAAAACAAGAAGAACCTTATCATCTACAACAGCTGCTAGCGGCAACACGTCAAACACTTGGTTGATTGCATTCCAAATGCGATTACCCTCGATTTCTCCATATTTACTTTCACATTCACTAAAAGCAATATTTAACTATTATAAAAAAAAATATAGATAGGTACGAAAAACTAAAAAACTGACTAGAAAACAATTATGTGAGCAAGTCATAGGTAAGTGAGTAATTTAAAAAAATCTTTAAGATTATAAAGCCAAATTGTGTACATTTCATGGTGCACGCTGCAGAACACGCTTCGGCGAACGGACTTTCTTGGAGGTCAATGTGCTCTGTAGGTAGGCGCTACTGACTGATACTATCCAGTTTAATTTTGGTACAATGCACAATGCACGAGGCATTGTGATAAATTGTACTTGGTTTATAGTATTTACCTACCTTTGAAAAATAAAATGAAAGGATTATCGTTTCAGCCTTAAGTTTTTAACCAGCCTTTAGCAGGTTGAATTGGCCATGGGATCCGATTGATCAGTTCCCGTTTCCCCAAATCCATGCAAAATCATTACGAGTAGAAGGTGAACATCTTCTGAATATCCCTGGTCTCGTGGTTTCCGCGGATGAGGTAGACGGAGTTGGGTTTCTGGAGCTTGGCGGCCAGCAGGTAGGCCATGACCTCGGCGCCGTGCGCGCCGCGGTCCACGAAGTCGCCCAGGAACAGCAGGCGCGCGGGCAGCAGCGCCGTGCCCGCCGGCCACAGCGCCGCCTCCATCGCCAGCAGCGCTGACAGGTTGCCGTGGATGTCGCCTGGCAAGTGCCACGGTTTCATGTTGGTTGGGTCACGCGTTGGTGTTCCCGCGGACCTATGTAAGACTCTTAAGTGAATAGTGACCGCAGGCTTTCCTTGTGTCATTCTTGTCACGTACCAATAGGGAGGGTTGTGGTCAAACATTACCCTTTTCAAGGTAAAAAGAGAGGGCGATTGATTAGGAGACATTGAAATAAACCGTTCACCTAAACATACTCATATATATGTATGTATGTTAACAGAACAGTGTGAAAACCGCGAGAGAAATATAAGACAGATATGTCATGTCAAAGTCAGACAGTAAACGCTCTTCTAGGTGCTGTGACATTACGGCATCCCCTCAGACCCGAAGTTACCAATAGCATAGACCGGCGAGTCGAGCCGGAGCAGGCGTGGCTCCCGCGAGCAGAGCGGGCGCACGGCGTCGGCCAGCCGCAGCAGCAGCGCGCCCAGCGCCGCCTCCTCCCCCGCCACCAGCCACGAAAACGCTGCTTTACCCGGGAACTGCGGAGCGCTGCTTGCACGTTTCTACGATAATCATATAGAACAGACTTTAGCATAAGAAGGTCGCCCGCCAGGTGAGATGACATGGGACAACTGATCTAATTGGAACGCGATGCAAAAATCTTCGATGACAATTCAGGTCAGCATGACGTCAACGTGTGACGTATAGGTAGTGCGATGTCGCCACAGGGCTAATGCTGATGATGCTGAAGAGATGTGCAAGGTACCAAGGTGGTGTACGAGGAAAAAAATCACTAAAAGGTTTACTGTTAGGGTACCTGAGTGACACTTTTAATGAGAACGCAAACCACTTTGTATGTCTTTAGGTTACATGCGACGACACATTACATGCGCCAGACTGTTGATGGGCGCGGCGAAGTAGTGCACGGCGGCCAGCGCCTCCACGGCCACGGAGCTGGCGCCCAGCACTTCCACCGAGTGCGCCGACGGCACCATCATGCGCGCCGTCGACGCGCTCACCGCGTCACCTGTAGCGAACATTTTACCAGATCCAAATGTTAACCATTTGAAGCCCGTCATTTATAGGGTACCTACTTACTAACTACGTGCCCGCTCGGCTACGTCCCACTACTTAAGCTTATCTATATCTGATCTGCTAGGCATTTTCTTTTTTCCTTTCAGCAATTAAGTAACATAAAATAAACTTATTGCTGGAGAGCTAGTGAACCATTTGACTATCCCACTTCCCACAAAGCTAGAAATTTATTAAATGATATTTTATTGTTAGTCAATTAAGAAAGTACCGTTCTGGCAGGCATCTCGCGGTTGCGTCATCATCCCTTAAATTTTTGAAAATGCAAAAAATATTTTTTTTTATCCCACTCCCACAAGGCTACAATTTTAATATGTTGTAATTTACATATGTTTAAGTATATAAAAAAAAATTGCCAGCCCATTTTGAGGGTTGCAAGTATGTGCCAGAACAGAGCAAAGTTGTCATCGGTCATAATTAATTTAAGGGATGATGTGCGTCATCAAAAAAGTCAACAAAAAATGTTAACAATTTTTTTTATCAAATAAATAGTTTAAGAGATATATCGTAAAAACCATTTCAACCCCTATTTTCAAGATGGCGGCCGTGGGACAAGGGTGGCGACCCCACAAAATTGGTTTTAGCTTTACACTGACCGGGGGGGTACACATCAAAAAAATAAAATTGCGTCCTCTAAAAAACGCAACCCCAAGTGTAACTTTTCAATGGACTATTAGTCAAATGGTTCAGTAGCTCTTGGGCTATTAAAGGTACATTATGGAACTTCATACACAATCATACAGATTGTGATGCTGTACTGACACTACATGAGCACCAAACCGTTTACTAATTACAATTTACAATGACGATTATCGACGTACCAGCGATACTTTGAAGGGTTCAACTTTCAGGAAGTGGTGGTGTCTACATATCTGATGTACCTAACCTACCCGCACCTTATCTACCAACGTGACGTTACCGCTCTGTGGTTCTTACCATATGCAGTCTATATTGGTAGTGAAGGTAAGGCATCCTGGGTGCAGACTACAGTAACAGGTCGGTATGATCGTACCACTGAAGTTGGTGATCTCGACCATCTCCGGCGGCGCGTTCCGCAGCAGGCGCGCCACGCAGTCCGCCAGGCGATACTCGCGGCGCCGCGCCGCGCTGGCCGACGGCGAGACCCCTGATGCCAGCTCTTCCAACGCGCTGCTCCCTGCAATGTCTATCAATCAATACATACCATAGGGCCAGTGCTGGCGTTAGGGTAGGGCGACCGCACAGGGCGCCAGATTTGAAGGGGTGCCGCAGGTAGTCGTAACGGAATCCTTATAGTTTCGTCTTGTCTGTGCGTCCATCTGTCTGTCCGCAGCTTTGCGTCGAGACCCACAGTGCTGGAAAGCTGTAACTTGGCATGGATTTACATATTATATATTTAATATTTTCGTATGGGTTTTAATAGCAGAAGGGGGGGGGGGGTGCCGTAAAAATCTCGCCCAAGGCGCTGGTAACCTTCACTGCCTAGGGTCAAAGGATAAATGGAATCTCATCTCAAAAAGATCAACGTCTATTAGCTATCGTCTAGTTACCAACGATACTTATAAGTAGTAGGATTGAAATTCAAATGGTACTTTACCTAAATTCACTACTTTTGAAGACGTAGAAGCTCTGGCGGTTTGGTCCCTTTCTCTATAAAGTACAAATAAAACAAATATTTAAATTTTAAATTAACTTTTAACTTCAATCCGAGACGGCCCTAAAGGCACCTCTTAGGGATTCGGACCTCGGCTTAGAGGACATCGCTTGGAGGAAGACTTCGGGGCTAGAAATTAAGCCGCTCACGCGGGAATGCCTTGTGGTGATCATGTGGCAAACGAGATATCGTCGCTGCCGGCAAAGTAAACAGCGGCTGAGGCTACGGAGCTGCGGAGCTATCCCTCCTATCACTGCGAGTAAAGTAAGGTTTCCAGAAACCTTGAGATTTATATACACTATTTATATGCAATATGCTTATTTTAGTCATCTTCATCACATAAAAAAGTACAGAGATAGAAGACGACTGACTGCAGGTCGAGCAGGTAGTCGGCGACGCCGCGCGGCGCGCGCAGCAGCGAGCTGGTGCCGCGCAGCCGCAGCTCGCCCACCGCGTGCAGGAACTCCGCCAGCGGCAGCTGCGCGCTCGCCTGCAGCCCCGACTGCCTGCACACCATACAACCTCATCGAAATATGCTGTCTCCCATTTACAGAGCCATAGTCTGGTTATTATTAATTTAGGATATTGATGCCAATATAATCCCATACCGACCAACCAGGGTGTCGGAACTAGAGGCTACAGAAGTCGGCCTCCCTGCTTGGTGGTAGCTTAGGCTTTGCGTAAGAATTATATTATCAATACTTTTATTGTACTTGTATAATTATTATTACTGGTGTTATTTAATTTTATCTTCCGTGAAACCTGTTTATAGCTACATAATTATAGGTATGTACCTTCTTGTTTGAGTCAATTAACTTGTTACTAGTACCTATCAGTAGGCTCTATCCGACCGACTCCTACTGACCTGAGACAGAGGTCTGCGTCGCGCGCCACGCTGAGCGCGTCGACGGGCAACTGCCGCGCCGCGCGCGCCGCCGCCACCAGCTCCTTGAACTCCGAGTATTCCAGCTTGTCGTCGCGGTTCGCGTCGAAGTATCTGAAGTGTACCAAGAACCAGAGTATAAAAAGCATTTGTCACTCAGCAAAATAACTTAATTATACTCTCCGTGTGTTTATGTAGATGTAGATAGCGGAACTTATCTCGAAGATCATCTTATGTATATCAATGCCCTTTTTTACTAAATATCAAACGTAGCTTTTATTCGTTTAATTGAAAATAACAAAACTCTCGCTTATCTTGCATCCACCGTATTAAAGAGGAGTTTCTTTTCCTCAACAATAAAAATCACAAACCTGTCCGAAGCTGTAGTAGAAGCAATGAATTTTATCCATTGCATTGTAAAATAACCTATATCCTCTAACCTAAAAATGTATCTGCAGCGCATTTCAGCAGGGATGCCGCTGTGTGGCGTGGTGGGCTCCAGCGCCGCCGCCCACACCAGCATCTCCTGGAAGGAGATCCCACCGCGCCCCGACATGTCCGCGGCCCTGCACAACCATCACCTACCTTTTTTAACCGACTTCAAAAAAAAGGAGGAGGTTTTCAATTCGACTGTATTTTTTTTATGTTTGTTACCTAGGCTCAGCTCAGAACTTTGGACTGGGCGAACCGATTTTGATGATTCTTTTTTTAATCGAAAGCTGGTGGCTGTCATGTGGTCCCATATAAATTTTATTGAGATCTGACAATGGCATCCATGATAAAACCATATAAGTTTTAATTTGTATTAAGTAAGCGCGACAAATGGACGAATAACTCAATATCACGCCAACCGATTTCGATGATTCTTTTTTTAATCGAAAGCAGTCACGTAATCTCACATAAATTTGATCGCATGAAAACACAATGTACCTCACAAGTAATACCTACATATTGTATTAAATTTGATTGTTTATTGCGATTGCCAAGTCAATCTATTTATTTAAAACATAAAAGATTTTTAATATTGATAATATGGTCACTATAAGATGTTGTTACTTGTTAGGTTAGCTAATTACGTAACAACTTAAGACAGAAGGACTGAATAAATTAACCGACTTGGTATTACATGGATCTCACAACTTTTTACGGTAGAAGAACTGAGTTGCGAGACTTGGTTTTTTTTACAAGTTTTGTTTTTGATGGCATCTCATTTCTTTTTGTAGATAGTTCTACTTTTTTTCCTTTTACAAGTTACCTTTGAACATAATTATATCTAGGTACCTGTCTACACCTATTATTCCATTATATTATATACAGGTACACTGATTCATTCACTGCAAATGTTACTTTGTTATACAGGTACAGTAATTCATTAACTGCAAATGTAACTTTGTAATCCTATATATTTATATGGGATTACAAAGTTATTTATGCAGTTGATGTATCTAGAAAACTAGACCGAAATTGCAAAATGTTTTAGTTTTTCCTTGATCTATACACTAAACACTAATTGTGTTCCAAATTTGAAGCTTCTATGTCTGCTAGAAGTGCCTTAGAGTTTTGATGATCGGTCAGTGAGTGACGAAATTAAGAAACTTTGACTAGTTATAATTCTTAAACTACTGGTTCAAATTGAATGAAATTTGAAATATACCGTGTTTATACAATGCCTGCTTGGTTACTAAAAATTCAGGCTTCTAGCTTTATCCACAACGAAGTTATAGGGGGTCGAAAATGGCCTGAATTGCTTCGAGAAAAGGATGGTACGGCCGTGCCGCTTTTTTGCTCGACTTGGCGGGGGCACTGCCGTGCCCCCAGATTATTAATTTCATCACCCGAAAATTTTGCTCAACACAGGTTCGATACCTTACAGGAGATCATTCGAAATCGATTTTGTGTACACAGTTGCATCTTTTAAGTTATTTGTAAGTAATTAATTTTAGAGATACCTATAAGTTTAATAATTTAAGCGGACAGTCGAGATAAACTGTTTTATTTCCAACTAAACTTCGGGTCCATCCATCAATAATTTAATCTGGAAATTCCGACTCTTAAAGACAGTGGTGAAAGATTCTATTGTACAATTTTGGTTCCTAACTAGATGTTTCTTAAATGGTTACCGGAAGAGACTGGAGCACTGCGCGCGGTCCCAGCCGAGGTCCATCATGAACTGCGTGAAGGGGTACGGGCTCATGTACAGCGCCGGGAACACCATCACCAGGAACTCGCGGTACAAGCGGATTTGGTCTGCACATCACCATTCCCACTCAACTTTGCAAGATCAATGTCAAATTTTAGAATAGTTACATGTTAGGGGCCTCTTTCATCTATGAGTCCAAGTCTAACCCTTCTGTTGTGACCCTACTTAACAACAGAAGGGACAACTGTCTTAGGTCTGTAAATCAGGTCGTCTGAAGTCACTGGCCCGATGGTGCTAAATCATGATGATGAAGTGAACTATAAAAATGTTTTTAGTTTTGTTTCGGTGTTGCAGAGCCAGAAACAAGCAGCTTTCACCTAGCCAGTAAAGTTGGTAGTTCTTTTGATAGAACAGTATAATATAAGCTGCTGTCATCACTTATCATGTCGGCGCCTGTCTGTTGTAATCAAGTTATTGTATCAGAAGTCCGTCTTAATGAAACATTGTATGATATAGGTAGATACATCTACATTTTCCGAACCTTCCTTCTTATAATTCGCTGCTTGCAAGAGCAGGTAGGTGGGAGATGAAAGGGCTACAGCGCCGCCTCCTCCCTCGACATCCCCGCCAATCAATATATTGTCTTCACAAATCTCCACAAACACACCTGGTTCGAAATCCTGTCATAGTGCAAAATGTTGTACGAACTGCCAACGAGCTAAATAAATATCGAGGAAAATACAAATTACGAAGAGTTCTTACCATGTTTTCTGTGTCCCTTGATTGATCTCCTAAAGCCATTTGCGCAAAAGCCACCAGCTCAGGGCTTCGAAGCGTTGCATGGGCTTTGCACCGCTCTAGATCCGACATTGAGAACCATTGTAGACGGCCGCGAAGACCCTATATAGTAATAATTGTTGGAGAACATTTGATTTGCCGTGCCTCCTACTTCTTTGTGGATGAACTTCAAATATTGGAAATCAAGAGTTATTAGCGATAATTCTACGATTTCAGCAGTATTATCTTTCGTACAAAGAAATGTGATTGCTGGTAATCCGATTCAAATATCTACTCAATGCTAGAATTAACATGACTAAATAGGTATATAGATCAATAATTGGACTATAACATAAACTGGCTGCTTTAACGTATCAATACTTATTGGCGAAATAGACATCCAGATTATAGACTACATTCGAATTAAAATATATTTTAAGTCCGGTTTAGACGTATTATGTATTTAAGTAAATAACTAAATTTTAACTAAATTTTAAGTGAATAATTTCTAGTGCTCGTCCAAACGTAATAATTTAGTATAGCTCTTAAGTTCATACAATTCTTCACAACCTATTTAATTACTTAGCATTTTACTAAATTTTAACTAAAAAGTACCTGTCCAAACGTGAGTGATAAGCCCCGCCCACCTACTTAACAGAAAATAGAAAAAATCTTAATTAACTAACTACTTAACTACTGAATACGTGTAAAACGAACACCTTCAAATTTAAATAGGACTTGTGTTTCAGTATATAACAAAGTACTCTGTGGACTTGTGTTGAAGAAATTGTATGGACTACCCTCGGAATGTGCTTGTCATATATTTAAAGCATCCTAGCGCGATTTCATGCAAATATTGTAACTTACTGTCCTCATCTTAACTTTTTTCTTGACGTCGATTTTGATGTTAACTTTGTAAACAGCGTGATAAACACACCCCTGAGGGTGTTGGGGAAGCCAAACTTTGTACACCCGGAGCGGCGTGCAATGCGGGCCTGCGTCCATTCCGAGTATCTGCATGTCAATGATTCATTTGTAACAATCAAACACTTCCATGTAGAGCATACATAAAAGTCTTTGGTAACAATATTGTTCTCTATTGCTGGCTTCAACCCATTAATGGCCCACTACTGGGCACGGGTCTCTCTTCTTGAGGAGGCCTAGAGCATATTCCACCACGCTGCTCCAGTGCGGATTGGTGGAGGGGTTAGTGGCCAACCCGAGTGTCGGAAATTTTCAAACCGCCCTAGGGCTTCCGACATGGCTTAACGGCTGTTATCTTATGATAACAACCCGGACCGACGGCTTTACGTGCCCTCCGAAGCACGGAAACGCTCAAGAAATTTTTGCCACTAGCGGTCACCCATCCAACTACCGACCGCGCCCGCTGTTACTTTGTCGATCACATAGGATCTGTATTGTTCACCAAAACAAGCTTAACGACTGTTATCTTATCATAACAACCCGGACCGATGGCTTTACGTACCCTCCGAAGCACGGAAGCGGTCACCCATCCAACTAAAGACCGCGCCCGCTGTTACATAACTTTGTCGATCACATAGGATCTCTATTGTTTACCAAAACAAAAAGTTCCCTTCAGTAACAACAACGCGGTTAAAAACTGAGGCGGTTTAGCCTTAGTGCAGCCTCAGGAAGGTTAGGGGTGAAAAGATCTCAGAAGTCTTTTTAAGATTATTTATGTATAGAAAACATAACTTTAATTACCTATAAAATAATAAATAGTGTTAGACAGTGTACTCCTCAACTTTTAATGATAGTGGAGGTGGTTTTTGCCTTTTAAGGTTATGTACCTACTTAGTTCTTTCTTTTCATTCCTTCAACTGCCGCATCCCGCATCCCGCTCTCCGGATGGAGGTACGATACACTGTGTTAGACCACCTCGATTGTAACGAGCCCGGGGAGCGATCATCAGCCCCTGTCAGTATATAAGTATACTGACGGCAGCAAAATAGATGGCAAAGTTGGCTGCGCTGTCTCATGCTGGAGAGACGGAGTCGAATTGCTATGTAAGAAATACCGATTGGAAGCTTTCTGCACCATTTACCAATCGGAGTTACTCGCACTGAGACAAGCTGTAAGACTTACGATGGAGAATTCGCGCCACAGGGAGTGCGACATTTTGAGCGATTCACGCTCCTCCTTGAAGGCACTAAAATCCCCCAGTCTACGCACCCCCTGGTATATGACATTAAGATGGAATTGTCGCGGGAGGCTGAGCAGGGCAACGGGCTTAAATTATGGTGGGTGCGCGCTCACATTAGTACTGTTGCAAATGAGCGCGCAGATGAGCTAGCTAAGCAGGCTGCCCTGCACAGGAGGACCCGCGGCTGCTGATTATGACAGGTTTCCGTGTCATATGCCAGGCATATGATACGCCAACGCACTCTTGACGCCTGGCAATCTAAGTACTCAGGGACCCAGGAAGGTAGAATCACAAATATGTACTTCACCAGGCGTATCGAATTATCGAGAGACTTTGCGTATCATATCATACTGAAAATCCCAGGTGTGGACAGGACATGGCGGGATAGCGCAGTACCTCCATCGATTTAAACTTCGCGACGACCCCAGATGCTTATGTTTCCCTGAAACTGAACAGACAGTCGAGCATGTCCTGGATGAATGCGGCCACGCTTTAGTGCCAGAAGGATGCAGCTCGAACTCAAGGTCAATATGCGCATCGAGACCTCGAGCTGGAACTCCCTTCTGGCTGGGGAACGTTCAGGACAAAGTTCGCCGACTAGTGTATCGGTGTCATGAGAGCAGTGGCACAGCAATATAAATAGAAATAGAAATATTGATTATGTTAAATAATTCATTATTTAGGAATGTTTAATTACTTATGTGTTTATTACTTATATGAATATATATTTATTTATTATAATTATAGTGTGTCGGAGTGTCATCAATGCCCGGGTTCCTCGCTTCCTCCTTACCGACAACGCGACGGTGCTTTTGATTGCTGATTACACTTTAATAGTGTTAGATAATAGATATAGAGGAGTAATAAATATATGCAGGTTTCCATGCGAAGTCTTAATAATTATTCAACGAAGCTAGGGATTATTTTTTAAATGCGCACAGTGGGACTTGGGAGTAGAGGATTCGAACCTAGATCTTCGATTGAAAGGCTTATCTATTATACCTCAAAATTTATCTTATGGGCTGTGTTCTTCCAGCAATTTTTCTCAGCCTTGCAGGAGGGTAGCCAATGTTCGGAATTCGGTTCCTTCGTCACTAGGAATGTCCTCTCAGCCGAGCAGTAAACAAGTAAGGAAACCACATCTCTAAAATCTTTGTAAAATTTAAACATTATAATTGTGGCACCAAATATACTATTAATTTATGAACTAATTTGATGGCTTAATTCTGATAAATATACAAATCAGACAAATCATCAGTCAAAATCGGTCATCTCTACATAGTTTGTGGTCTATGGTCAATCTAAAGATTTAGAACAGTGAACCAGTAGATTCTTCTATATATTATTATATTCAGAGCGAGATCGCCAGTTACAAAATCTACGTGAAAGACAGAGATAAAAATATTATTTTTGTCCCCAGTCCCCGTCACCATGACTCATAGATTGGGGGTAATCTATGCCATGACTACATGATCTATCCTAAACATAGATGTAGAACTAATTAATGCTAAAAATTTAATAGACTAATAAAGAGACAGATCAAATCAAATCAAATCAAATGTTTTTATTCAAAATTGGTTTGGTTTACAAACACTTTTTGAAAGTCATGCAAGTTATGCCAATGCTTCAGACAAGGCCCTACTGTGAGAGGGCCCGGTAGAAGAAGCAGCAAGAAACTACAGGGTTTGTTTTTTTCCTGCTCACAGTTACAGTTAGCACTTATTATCTACTACAATCTATATCCATAAAACTCATGTGTCCAAGCAGTCTTGTCTTTAAAATAATCATCTAATTTGTAATATCCTTTCGTCATAAGAATGCTTTTAATATGAGTTTTAAATTTAAGGTAAGGCATTTCTGTAAATTTCAATGGAATTTTATTATAAATCTTTACACATGTACCCATGAACGAGCCACCAGTTTTACATAGTCTAAAATTTGGTACAATCAGTTTAGCCTTGTTCCTCGTATTAATATCGTGGATGTCACTCTTCTTAAGAAAACTATCGTAATATTTCTTAACATACAAAACATTGTCTAATATATATTGTGACACCACAGTTAAAATGTTAATTTCCTTAAAGAGATCCTTAAGCGAGTCCCTAGTCCTGAGGTTGTAAATGGCACGGACTGCTCTTTTCTGTAAAATAAATATAAAAAATGTAAAAAAAATATACTCAATATCTGCAGCTGAGCCCCACAACAACAGACCATAGGACATAACACTATGAAAGTAACTTAGCTAAAATAAACTAATCGTGCTGTTTCTACGTCATTTAAGAGCCTTACTTTCTTAACCGCGTAAGCAGCTGAACTCAGTCTCCCAGACAGGGCTTCAATATGAGGACTCCATTATAATCGTGAATCTATGGTAAGGCCAAGGAATTTTGTTGAACTTACAAGGTCAAGTACTTCCTTATTTATAACTATTTGAGTTGGTACCTGTTTTACATTTGGGAAAGTGAATTTCATACATTTCGTTTTACTAGCTTACTTACTACTAACATTAAGTTGTTACATGTAAACCATTGCAATACTTGGGAAACAGTATTATTTACATCGTCAAAACATTTTTTTCTCCTATCAACTTTAAAAAGTAAAGAGGTATCATCTGCAAACAATACAGTTTCACACAAGTCCCTTGTGAAATAAGGAAGATCATTGGTGTATATTAAAAATAACAGGGGTCCTAATATTGATCCTTGGGGCACTCCCATAATGATGTGTGCTCCTGGGGACTCCTTGCCATTAATAACTACTTTTTGGATACGATCGCATAGGTAGGATTTTATAAAGCCCACTGATTGTGTTGAGACACTATAATGCCTAAGTTTATTTATCAGTATATTGTGATCAACGCAATCAAACGCCTTTGAGAGATCACAAAAAATACCAATGGCATCCTGCTTACACTCCCACGCATCAAAAATTTGCTTAAGGAGTGCTATACCTGCATCAGTGGTATTTATTCCTCTCGAAAAACCGAACTGATTGACATGAAACAACTTCTTTAAGTAGAAATGAGACAGACAGAGTCGGAAGTATCCAATCGCCTACACAGAGTACTTTTGATCGTCAATAAATTTCAAACTCAAAGATTCCCACCCACGAAGCCGGACGGCGCGGGCGCCGCAGCGCTGCGACTTCTTTTAGTTCCCACCCGCCCAAAACATTTCATAAGCGTGTGAAGTCCGTTTCACGGCCTGCTGTAATACCATATACTGTAAAACTATATGCCAAAATATGGGTTGTATATTTTATACTGCACAGTCAATCCTTGAAAAGTCAGGGGATTGGATCTTCATTGGAACTGATGACATTTTAATAGCAATACAGTTGAACTTGTACAGTGCAAGGAACTTGTGAGGCAAATTATAGTTCACAATAATTATCTTATATTAAAAGAGGATAGTAGGTACAAAAAAGATTTTTACAAAATTTATTTTTGGTAGGATTTCAATGGGAAGCCCTAGTTTTTAGGGTTGCATAATCAAAAGGGATGCCCAAATTACAGCTTTCTAGCATAAGGGTCTCTGCACTATGCTGCGAATGGACGGACGGACATGACCTAAAGTTCCTAAAATCTAAAAATCAACAAACAGAGAGAAACAATGACGTAAAGGTGCAAGATTAGAAAAATGATACCCCGTAAATTATTACTGTCCAAATTAAATATTAAGAAAAGAACTAATAATAAATAAAAGTTTGCGTATAAATTAATAACAGCTAACAAATAGCAATAATTTTGACTATCGAGAAAATTATACTATGAGGATCATTCACATTTTTGTCGAGTATGCTTTGTAGAAATTTTAGATATGAAAAATATACATTTAAACATCATTGAAAAAAATTCGAAATCGGACCAAAGTAAAATTAAAGAAGATACAGGTATTTTAGTAAGTAGTTTCAAAAATTTACAGGGTATTTATTTAATTTAAAGATTAGAACAAGCATAAAATGAAAAGAAATAATTGAGGATAAATTATCATAGGTATAATGCTAAAACACGGCTAAAACAAATTTCTTATTATTTATTAAACTACTATTTCAATCCAAATAGCCTCATATAAATTAAAAAAATAGACAGACGGTTTGCATCACGTTGCATCAACTTTTTTTCTGGCTTTAGATGTTAGTTCTTGAAAATTGTTAACAGATGTCGCTATGTGTCCGAAAATATTAAATGTTCCGCAAGGATCAAGCATAATTTTAATTTTACTCTTTAAAACTAAAACAAGGTTCGCCGATTAACATAGTAGCAAAATATTATATCCTTGATTCATAGAAAACGTTCTACGCTCAGCATTTTCAAAGTATTGATCAAAATGTTCATAGCGCAATCGCTACATATATACAAATTGTGTGTGACGTAGAGATCACGCCACCTTTTTAGACCGCTTGCTGCATTCTGATTGGTCCAATTTCCCACCCCTGACCAAAAATACGACACATTCAACATGTCTAGTGATGTGATAGTTAAATCGATTTCAACCGAGTAAAATAATCGGAATACTAGTATGACTAAAATATTTAATTCAGTAAATTATATTTTAATTAATCTACAAGGTTATGCATATTTTATGTTAAGTGAATAAACTCAAAAGATTTATATATCCATGTTTTGTTGGTTGTTTTCAATATTGAAAAAAGAGTAAAATAGTCAACATTATCATTAATCGTCAAGAAAATCGATTAATCGTAAAAGTACTAATTTGACATTTAGAAAATATCAATCCATCTCTAAACGTGCGGATTGGTCGGGCTTGCAGACGTAGTGAATCAGTAACTGTGGTGTTTATTTATTTGAAAATTCGGTGATAATTTACAAGTGTAATTTTTTCAGCAGACACAGAGCCGCCGCATCGTGAAAGGTGAGTAAATTTAAATCTTTAAGTTTTTTTTAATTAGTTAATCGCATTTGTGCGCGATCCATAACCTATAAGTAAAGACTATTTCGTAAACTGAAATTGAATATTTCGTAGACTGTCCAAATATTTTATCTCACTGTAAATGTAAAAAAAGTATATTTCTCACACAATTACAGCGGAATCTCCGACACCTTTATGAAATATTCTCTATATGTATTACTAAGAACAGCATCAAACTGAAGTATGTAATAATTATTACCTAAAAAACTTGATTATACTTTATACCTTCATGTGCAGACTCAGTATGCCAGCTGCTTACTGGCTATCTGTAACTAATACTCTCATAGTTTTTGATTTTCTGAACTAATGTGAAGTGTATAACGTACAAATTTTCTATGAAATTTTCTAATAAATTACATTTACATGTATTAGAATGAACTTGGCTTTCACGCTTGGAGTTAAATAAGTTTTCTGTGAGAAGCATTACATGTTATAATCTATTCTGTGTAACCATATTTTACCACATGAATACCTCGTTTTGGTGATGTATGCCTGGTGTTTAAGTATATACAATTCCTGTTATTTACCTACTGTTTCCCAGATGGGACTAGTGACTCCTTCAAATGTCTATGTAGTATGGTTTGTAGCTTGCACCAGATATTTAACACCTACACCATACCCGAGAGATGACATAGACAACCCTCTAAATGGTACTGACCCCGCCTGCAAAGTAAGGGGTCTCGGGTTCGATTCGCGGCCGGGGCAGATATAATATTTGTACTTGGGTCATGGGTGTTATTGTGATGTGTTATTATTATGTGTCGTCCATGCTGTTTGAGATGCACTCAGTCAGTCATAGTGAAGCAACTAAATTGATTATTCACTTTATTAATAATCAAATAGTATCTTATCTGTCTATTTAAATCTATCTGTTAGTAATATTCTAATATCTAAATTTTATTTATCATTCTGTAGCCGGCACTTATTTTTTGTAAAATAAGACAGACCTTCATAATCAGCGCCTAGCCGATGTAAGCAGCTGACAAACATGCTGACGAGCCTAATGGTTAGTGGTCACTGTATCCAATGGTCACAATAAAACCAAAGGCATTCCTGATGCTTCAGCGAATAAAGTGGACCCGAATGTTTTTTTTATTGGGACAGAAACTACTTCCAAGTCTTTTTCAGTTACAACAGAGAAATAATTTCTTCATTCTTACAAGCTTTTATTTTACTTGCTATATTGAGAGCCACTTACCCACAGAGGTGAAATTACAAGACTTTTATGATAAGCATGACCTGATGTTTAGAAATTGAACCCTTTGGGGCCATTTAAAAATTACGGCACACGTTAGGGTGAGGGGGGTCGATGTAGTGTGACAAGGGGTGGGAGGGGATCCTAAATTTCGTGACGTCACATGTCAAATTCTAATAATTGGTATGTAGGGTTGGCTATAGATCTAAGGTACCTGAATTTGATATTGGTGTGAGTTGAGAGATGTAGCTAGGGTTTAGTGTGAACGTTTAAAACTATTTTTAGGTTCCGGAGATGCGTTTTGAATTAATTACGACAAAAATAAGTTTAACAAAAATTGCGTATTATGAAAGACAATTCTTGTCAATTTGGTCTACAGTTAGAGGGTACTTCGTCAGAAACGAGTGAAATGGAAGGTAGCACAAAACTTATTGCACTGTCAATGTTGTGTTCAGTTATTCCGTTAATCTTCGTATTACGTGAATGTGTTTTCTTGTTTCTTTTGGATTTTCGACGATCTCTGCTGTGTTATTGGACTGATTTGATTTCTTCTCATACGTTACTTAGCTTACCCCTACTCCACGCAGTCTTGTTTGCCCTACCCCTAGAGTGTTTTTTAGAAGCCGGAGGCGTGGAGGGAGAGTAGTGGATTTTTAAAAATTTCCAGATGTAAGTCGAAATGTTTACAAAACCGACTTAGTCAACCCCGACCCCACGTGGTACTAGTCTGCCCTACCCCTAGAGTGAATGTAAAGCCCGGAGGCGCGGAGGGAGAGCAGCCCCCGCTCGCTGTAACAAACTGCAGGCACCATGTGAGCCGAAGCTGCGTAGGCGAGCATGGAGTGCCTGCAGTTTGTTACGCAAGGGCGGAGGGGCTGCACTTCCCGCAGCGCCGGAGACGTTTGGAAGCCTGTTTGTGTTTTAAAAACCCCTAAAATCTCCCTAAAAGTGCATATAATGTAATTTTGTAATTATAGTGATTTGTGTCATTATTTTTCCAAAATAATAGTAGAAGTGGTGCAGTGTCTCCCCATACGGAGGTCGAAATTTTGCTTCTTCCTCCACAACCTGACAGTAATTTACATTAGTTTATGATAAATATTAAGCAGTTTTCACAGATTTATCCTCAAAATAAAAATAAAAAAAACTCAAAAACTATGTGTTTCCTCACGTATTACCTTTAAGGGTGGGGGTACTTACCCCAACTCCTCCCTTCCCCCCAACTCCACCCCCCTTCCACTGATACTAAAGAAATACCCAAGGTTTTTCATATGTATTATGATTTTACAAAAAAAATCATAACTCGAAAACTATACCTTTCCGGTACATAAAAATTGTAGTGGGGGGCTCCCCTTTACCTCCCCCTCCCATCCCCCCCACTCCCCACCCCGAACGCAGGTACCTTAGATCTATAGTTTTACCGGTATGTATAGGTAAATATTAAAAAACAATTAATGGAAATAAAATTAATTTAATAATTTCTAGGTGTAAAATTTCATAACATGTGATGTCACACTAGGGGGGAGGGGAGGTGTCATAAATGTGACCAGCTGTGACAAGGAGGGGGAAAAAGTCGTGAAATTAGTGTGATGTAATTTATGGATGGCCCCTTTCCAGGAAAACCTCTGAACTTAACCAGAACCAGCATGATATTCTATATGCAATGCGAATTTAGTTATAGTAATTTGTACTTAGTCTTGATCTAACTTTTGCATCCAGGGTCTTCTATAGATATGGGTACTCCTTAATGATGAACAGCGCACATATTAATTTTTATGTTCGCATTCAATTAAATTGCCCATTTGCCTCTAACATCATGATAGCGGTGATAGTGATGTTTGATTATGAGTATGATGATGGTAATCTGTATATGATGTTTCAACCCTATATTATATTTATATAGGGTATGAGCGCGTGTTAAACACGCATGCGAGGATCGACACAAGCGGGAGTAAAGTGCGTGAAGATTTACTGCGCGATAAATTAAAGATAACGATTCAACTATGTATTAAAATTTAAAGCGTATTTAGATAAAAGCTTTATATATTTTTTACTATTAAGTAATTAAAAATTAAACAAGTCCACAGAAGACATAATAGTACTTACGTATATGATAAATGAAACTTGTACAAGAAGTCGGTTACGGAAAATTACGGTCTCGGCGCTTTGCTTCGTACAGACGGACAGACATGACGAAACTATAAGGGTTCCGATTTTACTTCGGAGCCCTAAAAACGGCACAAATATTTAAACAGAGTGTATAAAAAATTCAAATGTCTCAAGTCTCAAGCTGATGTAGATTCGCTTAGGTAGTAGGTAAAGCTTTTGATGACATGAATACCGATCTGGGTCATATAAGTCATATAGCCACTAGGTCGAGAAAATTTGGTATCACTGGCAATCCATATAAATGCCAAGCCATTGTCATTGGGAGTGATCGTCAGCTGGTTAAAGTCGATTTAGGTCTTGTTACACCGGTCAGGTTTGAAGGTTCTATTATTCCCTTCTATCCTATAGTAAAAAATCTAGGCATATATCTGGACAAAAATCTAAGTTGGGCTCTCAAACTCGTGAGATTTGTCGGTCTGTAATTAGTAATTACTAAGCTTTGCACACTTAACAAATTAAGAAACTTCCGGCCAATTAAGACTAAGATAAATCTGCTGCAAGCTCTTATTTGCTCCATTATCGATTATTGTGATGTGTGCACTACTGATCTTAATGAAGATCTACTGAACAAACTGGATCGACTCATTAGTAACTGTATGGACCGCTTCATATTTTGTCTCCGCAAGTTTGATCATGTGTCTTTTCGATGTCAGCTTCAATGGCTCCCCATTCGACAACGGAGATAACCGAGGGTACTTTCTACTCTGTTTTTTAACCGACTTCAAAAAAGGAGGAGGTTCTCAATTCGACTGTATGTTTTTTTTATTATTTTTTTTATGTTCGTTACCTCAAAACTATCGAAAGCTGGTGACTGTCATGTGGTCCCATATAAATTTTATTGAGATCTGACAATGGCATCCATGATAATCATATAAGTCTTAAATTTGTATTAAGTAAGCGCGACAAATGGACGAATAACTCAATATCACGCCAACCGATTTCGATGATTCTTTTTTTAATCGAAAGCAGGTGCTTGTCACGTAATTCCACATAAATTTGAACGAGATCTGACAAGTAGTTTTAGAGTAACTTTGAAGTCGGTTATTTTTTGTTAGTAAAATTTAGATTATTGTCCTATACGGCCAACAACGCCCCCTTGTATTTGAAAAATTAGTTTAATTTTCTGCGAGACACATGAACGGCAACTACTAAGTAAATCCCGTAGTGAATAACATTCTGTTTATATTATTTTATATTTATGTTATATATATTATTTCTGTATTATATTTTATTTTATTATTATTATATATAGTATCAATTTTTGCATATTATACGGAGTATTTTAATTCTTATCTATATTTATCCATGCCGCCATATTATTTTGTTCGTACTGCCTGAAGGATGACTGGGAGAGAATGCTTTTAGCATTAAGTCCGCCTTTGTCATCTTTAGTTATGTATGTGGCATAAAGTTTTAAATAAATAAATAAATGAACGCTACCTACCTCCTCAATGAACAAAGCATCATAAGCTAAGCTAAGAAGTTCAAATGTGGAATATGCATTAATATTTAATTTGACGACTTGTTTTCTTACAGTTTCAATATCTTGCATATGGATAATCTAGACTCTAGAGTTTAATAATAACCATTATTTCAACAGCTTCACTAGGTAACATTGAAATGGTTACAGTCTTTGTTTTACTAGCTACCTTAATTACACATTAAGATTTATTAGATAGCCTAAGTCGTCATGCGTCTAGTCTAGTCTACCAGGAATGATCTCAGAATTTTTTAGATCGGATCAAATTGAAAATATCTTACTTTACGGCTCCACTGCCCATGGGAGCTCCACTCCACATACCAGGGGAACCGTATTGTTGCATCTATTGTGAATTGATTCTTATACCGAAAAGTCCACAACAATATTGTGTACCTCCCATTCTACAATTTTATTGTCCAGACTACCTATTTCATTTAAAATGTTTACTATGGAGCCGTCGCCAGTGTCGCCATTCGTTTGTCTCGTGTCGTTATAAATCGTTTAGTGCAACATAAAGCCGCGCATCAGATACAAATCGTTACAAAGTCCATCGGATAAGGTGTATGTGTGACCCATTTGTGTCACCTAGTGTCAAGCAAGATAGTACCGCCTTTCGCTGTTATCATGTTGTAGTTTCTAACGGATATAACAATGACATAGCTTTTTAACCAACAAAAAAGGAGGAGGAATTCAATTCGACTATATTTTTTTATGAATGTTACCTCAAAACTTTTGCCTGGGTGAACCGATTTTGATGATTCTTTTTTAATTGTTAACTGGTGCTAGTCATGTGGTCCCACTTTTACACTGACGAGTAATTTTGGAGCTATCCCTAATTTTGAAGTCGGTTATTTTTTGTGAAGAATTATCATTCCTACATGATGATTGATGATTGAAGACGTTAAAAGCTCATAAATATCACGGGCCTCAACTAGTCAGGTAGTTCGTCACATGTCCTCTTGTTGTCCACATTACTTCAGTGCCTGAAGTCGAAGGTTTCAAGCAGTGTGTGTGTGTTGCCAGCGATCTCAACCGGCTCAGACTCGTGATGCTTTACTATTGGTCTAATCCTTGTGGATTAGGCAAAGCCCGGCAAAGTTATTTTCAGTATTTTTCTAGGTGATCAGAAATGATGAAATCTGTAGACAAACGAGGGTAACCGACATAGCTCAGAGAATAGAGAGAGGCGTCCACGTCTCGCAAATAGAAGACTAGGAAACCGTGCCATCAAGTAGACTGACGAACTGAAGAACACAGCTGGCATCCGCTGGATTTAGAAGGCTGAGGGTCGGTCGGAGTGGTGAATATTAGGGGAGGCCTATGTCCAGCATTGTACCTCTGAAGGCTGGTGGATGGATGAACTAGGTATAGTACATTATAGATATTTATTGACAACATGTTAATTATTTTGTTACTGCAGGCCTCTCATGATGTACCTACGACGTGTTGGTACACCTATCAGGTGACTCCTGTTAATTGGACGACGCAATTTAAATTTTATTATAAAGAATTACTAATTAAGGAAGGCTTTATGTTAAATAAATTGCGCCATTAATTTAACGTGGTTGGATGCACACTGTCGACAAAAATGATAATTATGTAGTTAATTTATTTTAATTGTCTTTTGACAAAAAAAAAATGGTTAATCAAGAAAGAAATACTGACGAAAAATTTTAATGTACAAATGTTTAAGGTGACCGTATTTTCGTCAGTATGTGAAGGGCATATCGATTCTACATCCGTATCAATGTACCCGTAACAAATGTTACTTAATCAAGCGATTGCGATTACCGGATCTGCCGGGAGCACGTATATTTACAGCGTCGGCGAATGGTACCACTAAACTTCAGACCCTGTTATCATCGTTTAAAGGTTGTACAGATGGCTTTATCAGGGTGACCGTGACGCGGGCGGTGCTCCCGTCCGATGTGATAAGCATGCACTTTGTGTACACGAGATAATTGTATCGGATGGGTGACGGTTCTTGACATGATAACTGATTGAAATTCATTAATAAAACATACATTAATTAATTTATTTTGATGCCACTTGTGCAATATGTGACTAGCGCATGAACTTTTAGTATTTTAAGTTGATTAAGAATTGTGTAATAGCGAACTAGAACTATAAGCAACGATCAAATAGTTCTGTAAGTTAAGTAATTGATATATTTCTTTCTCGTGAAAATGTTTCTACTGACCCTTGGTATTTTAAAGTTTATTAAAACTACCGCAATAATAAGAATTAGGTACTGCACGGATTTTCATCCTTGTTACCTTTAGTGATTCAAGACGGAGGTGAGGGATGAAAATATACGAGTAGAAAAATGCCGAAAACATTTGTTGCCTGAGCTATTTTTGTACGATAGGATTATGTTTCCCGGATCGACGCGGAGTGTACATTGCTACTACTCGTATAGAACTATTTTAGCAGGAAAGGCTTATAGTGAATAGTGAATATTTATTAGTGAATAGTAATAATAATAATAAGCTTTATTAATGAATACTGCGGTTTATGTTCTATGGCGAGCTCTATAACCTCAAACGGGTTACCGGTCCTATTTGTCTTTGCTAGTGATTCAATACTGAAATAGAACGTCTTAGTTCTATGTATGTGAACTATATAGTTGCATAGGGCGCTTTAAGCAAATGATGTGAAGCAACAAATTTTCTTTGGCATGATTAGGGTTAGGTTTGCCAGGCGTCTGGATAAAGCCGGACATGGTTAGGCTTTTCGAATGCGTGTCCGGCCAAATTTAACGGTGTCCGTCTTGTCCGGCTTTGTAAGCCTTTTTACATTTTACCAACTTATAAGAAACTTATACAAGGACACAAAACAAAATGTTGATGACTGTTAAAAGACGTTCTTGCATGTAATCAAGTTTCGGAAACGATTAGTATCCACGAAGAAAACGTTAAAGTTGACGATAGCAAAGGTTTGACCAATTGCAAAACCGTAAATATTTTCTGATCAAAAATGAGGATGTTGATGGTTGATTTGAAGAGGCTGTTAGTATACAAGAAATAGTATAAATCGATGAGAGTAGTTCCGATGGCTTTTAAGTTAAAATATTTGACGATTAAAGATTATTATAACTTTATTTTGAAAAATATTGAGCTTTTAAAGCACGTTTCTGCTAATTATTTAATATTTTTAATTTGTTTACTTTAAATATTAATTAGTGAAGAAGTTCTAAAAATTGTCTTAATAATATCTTATATATAAAATTCTCGTGTCACGGTGTTAGAAGTTGAACTCCTCCGAAACGGCTCGACCGATTTTCGTGGATCTTTGCGTGCATATCGGCTAGGGTTGAGAATCGGACATCTATTTTTCATCCCCCCACCCCTAAAAAATTTTTGGCAGAACAACGTTTGCCCGGTCAGCTAGTTAATACATAAAATTCTCGATAATTTAGGGTGTCCGGCCTTTTTACCCAAATGTCCGGCCAAACTGGCTGTCCTGTCCAGCTTTTTGGTTGGCCGACCTGGCAACCCTAATTAGGATAGGTGCTTGTGTTCATTTCAGTCTGTGCGAAACAAGAAAACTTTACCGAATATTGCAGTTGTACAGCGCCAAAGTTTTAATGTCTGCATATTAATTATCCGTTTCCACATAATACCACAATACCACAGGATAATACCTAATAGGGTCATTTTCTATCTCAGCCAGACGCCAGTAATGGGTCAGCGATGCCTTGACAGTTGAACCGTTGATGTCTGAGCGGCGACGGCCACCTATCATATGGTGGCACGTCTGCGATGTATCAGCTATTAATAAAAAAAATCATGTGGGTATAAAATATAGACGATGCAGTTATAACTTAGGACACGAGGTAATGTGCGCACCACGGCATGCGGCACCGCAGCACGGCTACCGGCCAGAGAGTGTAGTAGAGTGACGTGTGTCACCGTATCGCGATGCAATAATTAGGTTAAGAGCGGCCGCGGGACGTCCGGCCCTCTCCTAGTTCCCTCCTTCCCTCGCGAAAACACCGTCCAACAAGCTCTTGCTGTCCAGCTCCTTGTCAAGGACCGTATTACAAGATTATTCTTGTTAACTTATATGTATAGTTTCAAGTCGGTACTGTTATGCTGCATTTGTAAGTTGTAGTGTACATTATTTCTCAGAGACAGGTAACGGTGCACAGCACCTCTATCACCATGGGCCGCCATATGATTCGACTGATTCGATATAATTCGACGCCGGCGCCGGTCGACAAAGCGCCGTCCTCTTCTTCAAGGGTCTTCCTTGATTTCTATCTTCCACCTGTGTGACTGTGGACTTTGGGGTGTTTAGACATTTCGTTTAGCTTACGTTATGCGTAAAACAATTCGATACATTTTCAGCCTTGAATAAAATTTATGACCTCCAATTATGGCGTTGTCTAAAGAAGGAACCACTTATAAGTGGTCACGGTTAAAAGTTAGCTACCTTGAACTTGATCGCTATATTTCTATCAATTTTGATGAATTTGTCCATGAACGCTGTGGTATGTTCCCATTAATTGTGAGATCGCTAGGTATCGGTCGCGGTCCACGGGGCCGGAGTGTTCCCGTCCGGGCCGATGGACTTCGCCCCGGGCCATTATCCCGAGTGCCGCCTTCCTCCGCGCATCCGCCCGATAGTGTCGCCACGCCACGCACGGTGCACGCGGACACCGCGGAACTTGACCTTCTGCTCTTCTTATCTTGGACACGATAGTGCCTCGTCACAAAAATAAAACTAACGCTTTTATATGTATAGAAATGATAAGATTAAAAAGCGAGATCAATTATATGTATACGACGCGCGACGTGTCTATTTAGTTAGTGGCTCTCGGAAACCTTTTTTTTGCTCCGGTTTTTATTTACAAGAGCCATGTCGTGAATGGAGAAATATTGAGATTGTTGAGAGATGATAATAAAATAGACAGTCTGTTCTATGTTAATGTACGATAAGTGGCAATCTCAGAAGATATTCTTACGGTTCACCTCTGTTCATCTCGTTTAGTCACCTCTGATGGAATTGTCACCGTACTTACTAATGTTTCTATATCAGTTTTTTGTTTTTATGAAAAGGGTTTCATGTTAACAAACACTTTATAGTGGCTCACAGCAAATACATTGTTTGCTAAAGATATAAGGTTACGTGATTGACAGCGAAGACTGGAGGCGTCCTCTGATCCACAATAGTATCGTCACCCCACCATCTTGCTTAGGTCACACTGAAGCACGTTTCGCATTGTCTCCCGTGTGTAGGAGTCTTTATAACGAGACAACAAATGGCTTTGTCGCCTTATATCCGTCTCTTATCGCGCACTGCACCTTAACGCCGAGATAAAGAGATCAGTTTACCCTGACACGTGCGACGTGACGCTAGCATTATTCTATTTACAGTAATATGATGGTCTCATTATCTGTTCACACGGGGCCGGGGGATATAATTTGGTTCTATTTTTGCGAAGGTCGCTGTATCTATCGAAAAGGACGTAAAGTTGGATAGGCGGTTTCTAATTAGGGTTGCCTCTTTGCGGACTGTGTAAAAAGTAAAAAAATTCAGTTATTTTAATGAATGAGTTTTAAAGTTTATTTATGTTTAAATCTTGATTAACGTAAACTACGTTTATAATAAATATCTATCATTGTACTTTTTCACAACATCGTTATCATGTTTAAAATACATCATTATAATATAATGAATCGTATAATAAATTAATAATAAATTGTTGAATACAAAGGTCAAATGCTTAAAGACGTCGTTAACAAAGATTGTTCTCTGTATTTTTTCCTGCTGAGATGTAAGTTGAAACACAACTGTGACTGCGTAGAAGACACTGAAGTAGGGCGAGCGCCGAGCGTCCAAAGTGTAAATGACACTATCTAATTCTTACAGCATGCTCCAGCAAGTGTACTTTTTATATTTAAAATGGCTGAAACAAGAACAGACGAACCACCTGATAAAAGTAGTGAACGGCGCAGACATACGTAGTTCAGTAGCTCGAGCACGAATATTTGCGAGAAAGTATTCGTATGGTTAACGTAAGCAATTTGTATGGCATTTTTTCAAAAGCGCCCCTATCGTACGTAAATGGTACTAAAATGCCATACAAATTTGACAAATTGCTTACGTTAACCATACGAATACTTTCTCGCAAATATTCGTGCTCGAGCTACAGTACCAAAAAGGAAATAGGGGCAGGCTCACCGACACTGCAATGGAAATGTTTAAGAGACTTAAAATAAATAATAGTAAAAAAAAAACTAAAAAACACGCTTTCATAGAAAATCCAACTAAAAAATAGAAAATAAATTTGAATTATGAATCATGTAATTGCAAAAAAGCGTGGGGAGCTTTTTATTAATATTATCCCTTCTACTCATTGACACAATGCACCTCACGCTTTTATTACAATTACACGATTCTTAATTCAAATTTATTTTCTATTTTTTAGTTGGATTTTCTATAAATCGTGTTCTTTAGTTTTTTAAACTATTATTTATTTTTTCATTTTTATTTTATATAAAATTTAGGTTTTTTTTCTTTCTTTTTTTCTTTAAATATTGAATTGTCATCGGTCCTCGATAAGTCTTCGAAGTGTGAAAGAAATCTGACTATTTGAAGTGGGTCAAAATCAAGTCCAAAGGAGTCAGTTACAAACAAACATACATACATACATACATACAGGTGAAGCTAATATAAAGCGTGTAAAAAACATTTTAATTGTATTTTTTAATGTTTGTTAACGCAGAACTCCGTCATTTATCCAAAGATTTGATAGGTTCTTTTTTTATTTGAAAGGGTGAGGTATACTCCTCAGTGTTTTTGAGTTTTACGAAGACTTTCTTTGAAGTCGAATATTTTTTTGGTAAAATTTTGATTATTATTAATTTATCAAACGATTTAGGAAATTATTTTTACTAGTAATTGCCCTCGCTTCACTTCGGTAATTTTTCCCGTTCTTGCAACATTTTTCATCGATGCTGCGCTCCTATTGGTCGTAGCGTAATATTATAGAGCCTATAATTAATTAATTAATTTCTCGATAAGAAAAGTATCCAACACAAAAATATTTTTTCAATTTGAATATGAGATTAGCGCGTCCAAACAAACAAACTCTTTAGCTTTATAATCTATATTTATAATAATACTAATATTTTAAAGAAGAAAGATTTGATTGTTTTTTTTCATTGAATAGGCTCCGAAACTACTGAACCGATTAGAAAAATTATTTCACTGTTGTTAAGCCACACTATTCCCTGGTGCCATAGGCTATATTATATTTTCAAAAAAATTGGAATCCTTAATAAAACTCCAATAATGTAACCCAAGGTGTAAAAAAATAAGAAAACCGAAGCAAAGCGAGGGTGGTTACTCGTATTACCAATAATGACGACGAAGATAGTTCTTGCAGGTTTGTCATAAAATGACAGTTTAATTATCAACGCGTCTGTTATTCAGTGTTGTTTCGTATTTCTATACTGCCTGCGATTAATAACGTAAATGCACTATACTTACGTTGAATTGTGCTCCAACGGTCAGATCGATCTCTCATATCGAGCGTAGGACATTGTACCTAGTTTGTTGGTAATACTAAAATATCCAGTACAAAATTTTACAACGTGGTCTGATCTTTGCGCTTTGTTATAGTATGATCAAGTTGCTTTTTCGCTTGAATAACCGTGCTACCGATAATGAGGTAACGCAATAGTTTGCTGCTTGTGTTAGGACATCTTGCAGTTCTACAATGTGCTCAAAAAGATATTCCGACCCGCGTAGCTATTGCACGTTTATATTTGCTCCGCTTATGTCAATGAAATCGGTTTAATAAAATACACCGTTGAGGGTATTGACCTAACGCTGACTTCATAATTAGCGCTCTTAAGATGCAGCCGGTAGCATATATTGTATGCTTCATTACCACAATACGAGTAATCGTGAGTTTACTTCAGAAACATGCGCTACTGAGAGTGGATTGTTTGGCATATGATGTATGCATATTCTTGCAAGGGCACTCCTTCTATTCTTAGGATGGGAATGATAAATGGCACGTGCATCAAATTATTGAATTTCAAGCCTGGGCATAAGCTTCTGCGAAGTCATTTCTTCCTTAGTTTAGTATCGAAATTACGTGCACGTTGTTGTCACAAACAATTATGTTTTTAATCTGATGCGAGATGAAGACCACCCACTTCATCTCCATCAGATTAGAAACATAATAGAAACGTAATACGTGTGTGTTTTTCTGTCTTTTTACGATTGCGGTCCGTGGTACGAAATTCCGCACAAAATGCAATTACTAATGTTGTCCCAACCACATTACTCATTCAATTACTCGTTTCCTTCCTTGCTTACTTAAAGGTTAACTGGTGCCTCAACTGTTCTGCACTTTGTAACTTACTTTGTTATTACAGACAAAACATTGGTTTACTTCACGTTCACTGAACGCAGGACTTTGTACTTTGAGTTACTCATATATGCGTATTGTTCTGTTATCCATCCACTGGTGAGTAACGCAAGGTTCAAAAGCGACTTCTGGGACCAGAAGTATAATATATTTTTGTATAGAACACAGACAACACTTAACTTTTTGATAGAATGTTTTTCCAGATGCGCGTACATTTACTCTCGTAAATATCATTCATTGTTACAATGATTGAAAGTTGACGCAGTCGAAATCGAGTGCCACTGCAAATGTCCGTCGGTAAAATTTGTATTTCAACATTTTCAACACTCAACTTATGTTAGGAGTTCAGAGTTCCGACCCACATCTTCTAGACGCGGTTAATGAAGTGCACCAGCATGGCTCGTCGCGAACGACTATTTTTAATGTATTTATAGTTTACACATTGTACAGCCATTACTCTTTTGTTTATGAATCTTAAGTTTAGTAGATTTTTTGTTTAGGTTTCTCTTATTTTAGTGCTTCAAATTCGTGCAAATTATTGACTTGTTTTCCTATAACAAAAATTATGTTAATTTGCTTTTTATAAGTGCGTTCAGAATTGTAGCACATAATATACACATGGGAGGATTATTTAAAATCACTTGCCTTATTTTAAAGTATACTAATTAGAATAAAGTAAAATTTACTTGTCTTTTTTTTGCTTCATAAGAAACTTTTCATTAATCACTTTACTGTTTATAATAGTCGGCATATTGTCAAGGCAAAAACCATTAGCAATATTTTGTCTCTCATTCGGGTACATTTTCTGCTCTTTTTTTCTTTAAATTTCCTTTTTAATTAAGAAAACCTTTTTGTCTTTAGTATTAAGTTATACACTTCTGTATATTGTTTTAATGGAACTCTTCTAATAATTCTGTTACATGTTTTGTTGTAGACGGATTTATACTCTCCGTATTTCATTTCATGGCCTGTATCAGTTTATGATCACAAAAATAGCCATCTGGTATCCAGTACAATATTTTTTCATTGATAAGTAACTAGTTATCTCTGAAGACTGAGACTGACCCATTTATAAATTTCGCTCCAGTATTTATACTAAACAACGAACATGCTCGCCTTAAAGCTGGAATAGTGGCGATGATGGTGGTTCCATCAACAAGCAGAATGATGATAGTCGTACAAAAGCCGTAACAAAATCCTGTTAGTTACAAAAAGCCTCATAGGTATGAACTGATAAAGGCCGTATTGGTTTTGGGGTTAACTTCGATTAATTCGAGTCGACCACGGCTAAGCTGTTACTGTAGGCTGTGAATCATGCTACGTTGGCCATCTCTAGTCGCGATGGCGCGATGGCGGGAACAACCGCCGCTGGCCAGCCGGCTTCCACTCCGTAGTCCGTTCTCTCGTCACGTCAGACAAGCACTCAGTTTCCGAGCCGCGGTCGCGTCATACGCACGTCGGCAGTGCGCTCTAGCCAAATAATATTTTATAACTTTCCCCTTTACCGAGTGGCTGTGATAGTCTATAAGTGATAGTTTAGTTTTAATATTCCGGTTAACTTAACGAGGTGAGTTTACAATGATTTTTCGCAACACATGCATGCACATGAGGTACAAAGTTTAACTGGTGTGTTACGTACAACGTGTTAGGACATTTACCACTCGCAAGCGTGTAATTGGGTTTGGAGTAATGAGTTAAAGCACGTATAATCGTACAGTGAATTTCGCCTCCGATATAAAGTATTGTCGCCCTGCAAGAGGCACTTGATGTTTCTGGCGGCAGGTCGCGACGTCAGCGAAACTACAAGTACTACCGTAAAACGGAAACTACCGTACCGCAGCAAAATATTATTTCGTTTTAATTGCCGTCCCATACTTTCACGGCGGATTTTAATTCACTACCTACATTTTATAATTTTATTGTCCGTAGCCTATTTTAATTTGATACATATTGGTACGTTAATTTGAAACTTCCTTATTAAAAATAATGTTAATTGCTGTTGAAAATATTTTTAATTACCATTTTTTCACATCATTCTTTAAATGAAGTAATAAGTCCCTGGAAAAGAAGATTAAAAAAAAGTAATTTTTGGAATGATATTTTTTATGTCATGCGCAGCCCTACTGTTATCAATCCGGAACTTGACAACATGTCTAGGTATCTGATTAATGATTGATTAATGGTTGAGACAGGAGATTTGATTGAAAAATATTAGTAATCACTTTACCACGAACGGATACCAAACTTCATTTTGTATATTTTTATTTGTAAGGTAGGTAGGCAGAGGCAGACACTTTTTTTTGTAATTTATAAGATTTCTTCGACAATAATTAAAAGGAAAGGATTGTTGAATAGAGTGAAATGACATCTACATAATTATGTGATGTGACCAAAGCGTATTATAGTTCACAGGATACCTCAGTAAATTGTTTATTTATTGTTTATAACTAGTGTTAATCATCATTATCATCATCATCATCATCTTTATAACCCATTACAGTCTTAGTGCTGGGATCGGGTCTCTGGTCCATACTGATGAGTACAGGGCTACAGGCCACAATACACCACGCTGGTATAGTGAGGATTGGCAACTTCACACGTCTTTGAGAACATCATGAAAACTCTTGTGCAGTTACTAATGATGTATTCCTTCACTGAAGCAAGCGAACCTTTTTATTAGAGGTGTGTATTCGAACTCGGGAGTCTCTCCGTTCGGAAGACCAACTTTCAAACCTCTAGGTTTTCACTTATACTTGTATGTATGTATATCAGTTATAAGAAATTAGGATAAGGTTTAATTACGAAACAGATGTGCCTGTTATATTACCGAGTGGTCACAGGTGTCTGCTGCAATCGGACTCAAGGTAGTGTTGTCACCGTCAGTATGTCCGTTTCTGTCTATTTGGGTAGCCGGTGAATCGTTCATCTGTTTATACACAATTACACATACCTAGTTTGAGAATTTAACTTGCTATCCTGCGATTGATAATATTCCAACAAAAACATTTCATATAAAATAGGCGACCAAGACTCACAAGTTTGTAGTTTCGTTTCACTGTTAAAAAGTTACCAAATCTCATGTGGAGTGAACCCATAGAGTCAACCCATAGAGTGAACCCCATAAATTAGCCAACGTCCTTAGCTCTATAAGGGTCAAAACACATTTATTCAGCTCCATTCGGCTTTTGTCCATAGTAAACAACGATTTTGTATGGAGACGCGTACGCATCCTTTCGGCTTTTCGGCGCCGATTCCGCTTTCGCGGTAAACAAGTAGAAAACGACGACAAATGTGTTTTATCGTTCGGCCGCGTACGACGCCGAACGCGGCGGAACAGCGCCGCGCTGTAGGTAGGTAGGTACATGGAAGATTTTTGACTCCTTGGCCTTGTCGACAGGTTGCGACCTTCATAGTTCCCGTATAGATTAAACCGTATAGATTCGATTTATTTACGTAATCATTGGGAAGATTGAGAAAGTTCGGAAGTGTTTTAATAAAATAGTTAAAATTATTTTATTTTTACGAAATAAATTAATGATGGAGGAATAACAACTTATATCGATAGTTCAAAAATATGCTTGCTTATACGATATTAGTTCGTCACATTATAGCGATCAACAAAGAAAAAATTGGGAAGAAATCTCAAAAATAAGGTCCTGTAGCGGTACCTAAGTACTTTTTTATTTATTTATAATATGAACTTAAAATACCTACATCAAATTTTATATTAGTATGTTGGTACATATACATATGTATACAGTACATACATACATATATACAGTACATACATATTATACGGTCTACTTTCATAAGAAGAATTAGTAGATATTTTATAAACAATAATATGTACCTACTTACGTTTTTCTCACCTTTATTTTAACTTGTTATAACTATTATATAGGTGGCCTAGGTAGGATAAGGTTGCCCAAGTCGTACCAGCGCCTAAATCGTACCTCACTGATATCTGGCCGCTCGCTTTATTAAACATTAAATGAAATCTAATGGTGTCAAATTGAACTATTTAGGCATGCGAGTAAACAACAGCAATTGGACGAATAAACATTAAGTAGACGTATGAGATTTTAATTAATTTCAAATACCCTAAAATCTACAGCTATTTTACCTTAGGGGGTACGACAATGGAAACCTTACCCTACTAAACTACTATACCTACTAACGTCTTCGGACGGACTTCGCAGCGTATTCAGCGCCGTACGCAGCCGTTCGCATTCTTACGACGCCGTAAGCAGTCGTTCGCATCCGTACGCGGCCGAATAAGTGTAACCAAAATCATTCGGCGAAACGCGAATGACGCCGAATAAATGTGCGTTGACCCTAAGACTTGACACTTTGACCTTTAACTTTGCGAATCTTAAATTTTAACCAATTTAAGGCTTGGACTCACATGAGTGGAGAATCTTACACCAAACGTAAAATAAAAGGAAATTCATATTCCAGATTTATAAATTCACTAATTGTTGCCCGCAGCTTCGCACGCGGAAATTATGCTTATCACCCCTTGGGCTTTTCACCCCCTTGTGGTGGGTTGAATTTTGAAAAATCATAGAAATACGTGTGCGAAATTTTATAATAAGTTTCTAGCACTAAGGGTTTGGCCTATACATTGATATATAAGTCAATCACTTTTGCCTTATATATATTATAGTACGATTAACCGCCCTCGCTTTGCTTCGGTTTTCTTATTTTATTACACCTTTGGTTACATTATTGGAGTTTTATTAAGGATCCCTAATTTTTTTGAAAATATAATATAGCCTATGTTACTCGGGGATAGTGTAGCTTCCCAACATTGAAAGAATTTTTGAAATCGGTTCAGTAGTTTCGGAGCCTATTCAATGCAAACAAAAAATCAAATCTTTCCTCTTTATATATTAGTATAGAGTATAGATAAAGATAGAAGTTTATTGTACTTGTGATAACTGATAACCTTAGTGCTTTACTAAAACCTCATCTCGTGGTAAGAGGCAATATAGTCTTGGATGAAAGAACACAGTCATACAACTTACAAGTTTATTTTTCATCATAGGGGCTAACTTTAGATGTCCGTAATAGAATCTACGGTTTATTTTATTTTATCGTGTAAGTTTGCGTGGGGTATTATTTTTGACAATAACAAATATAATTAATTTGAGTTCATCATTAAATTTTCTACGAAATTATATTAAACTGCTAATTAATTAATTAAATAGTTTTTATTTTAATTACGTGAATAAATCTTAATAATTGTTTTTATTTAGCAATTTAAATTGATTTCCGACGACCTTAACCTTAATTTATGCGTAGGAAGTGTTTTTTTCAGTCACGCCAAAGAATAATAAATTAAATGTACATACTCGATATATAAATTGGACACTTAGTTTCCTCGGTTGTCATTGCAGTGCAACTTCAATATTTTATGAGCGTACTATCTAACCTTGAACCTTTCAGTTGGTGAGGATGGCATTTCCTTGAACCCTAACTTTGAGCGGTTCATGAATGCAAGGCTAAAAGAAGTGCTAAGAAGCTAAGTGTCGCGGTCGTAGCAAAGGTGACGGGCAGCACTGCAACTATTAATCTATACATATATACAAAACACAAAAAATGTTTACCACCATGTACCATTGTTGTGTTGTCTTTACACTAACAATCTATCCATCTTTTCTTTGGTCGTCCTCGTCCCCTTCGTCTATCCATCACTCGCCTCATCATATGCCCATATACCACGACATTCGGTTTCCTTTCAACTTTTCTGTCATTTTTGCCACTTTGAAACTTCCTCTAATATACTCATTCCTTAATTTATCCATTCTCGTCACTCCACACATCCACCTCATTCTCATCTCTGTGACATGCAATCGTCTCTCATCCGTCTTCTTTGTAGCCCAACATTCTGATCCATACATTGCGACGGGTCTTATGACGGATTTATAGATTTTACCCTTCAATTTAAGGGGCATTCCTGGGTCGCAAATAGTTCCTGTGAACTGTCGCCATTTCGTCCAACCTGCATTGATCCGATGTGTCACATCCAGGTCAATGTCACCATTTTTTTGAATGATAGACCAAGTACCGAAAATCAGAGTAGACTGGTAAGGATATTCTGTTGAGTGTTATAGGTACAGGACTGGAGATACCACCGAAGTCACAGAACATGTATTAGTAGTTTTTATCAATCATCTAACCGATATGCCTCAAAATGGTTTCATTTGAAAAGCAACAATCCGAAGGTGGCTAGAGACCACTAAAACAATGCATTAGACACATTCAGTCCATTTAAAAAGTCGATTTTCCACTTTTCCCATACAAAAATTTGAAGATAATATGTGCAGATGGCGCATAATACAGACTGTCAACACTGATCTGTTATTGTCATCAGAATATTTTTAGTGTAGCGGAACACGCTGGGCATTCACTAGTCTTGTGTAAAGTACAGTTGTAGGTTTGGCTAAGTGTGTGCTGTGAAATGTCATCTTTCGCGTCGTATGTTGTATGCCAAATGTCGCGTACCGAACGCGATGGACTGGAGTGACGTGCCCAAGTCGGTATTCATTTACAATGTGGATATCTTCAGCCGCAAGCGTGATAGTGGGAATAGGGTCTTACTATGACGATATCACCTCTTGCTTACCATAATGTGGGATTGCAATCAAGAATTAAGTTAATGTCTGTAGTTTAACGAATGCTTCAATTACCTAGTCATCTAAAGCAAAGCAAACTTAATACAGCTCCCGAAAAGAAAAATCATTTCCTATACATTCAAGATCGCAGATAGTTGCACATTCCATTAGGTTTCAGCATAGGATTCATAAATAAATATTTTTGCTTGTGTTCACATTCTAATATTGAGGTACTAAGTGCGTGACGTCACTGAGTGGCCGCGAGAGTGTGCGCACGTTGACGTGAGCGATAAGTTGCTATAGAGTATTGCCAGTATCCTCCATATGACTGACCGTTATACGCGGAGGTTGATGTGTACAACTGTACATCGTATACATCGCTCGGCTGTGTCACGCACGAAGATGCTTGAGCGATTTGCTAATCCGTGCTTGCAGTGGAGGCGTTGACCCCACCACACCTTTGAATAATAACTCAATATTTACCTTTTTGTAGTACATGCAAATTGATTAATGTGCGCTATGCACGAGTTGTTAACTTGCCGTCCTTCTAAAAGGTGTAAATAGAGTTCTCCCTCACTGATCGGGGCTGCATTTGATTTATTTATTTATTTATTATGAAACAACTCCATTTTGGTTTGTTGTCATAGCCTTCTTGACTAATGTGGATTTCATACACAAAATATTTTTAAAATCCGATAGCTAGGTCCCGAGATAAGCGCGTTCAAACAAACAAACAAAAATCTCTTTAGCTTTAGGTAAAAGATATTATACGTAGATTAAGGACTTGGTATTATTTTATCGTCCAGTTTCAACACCTCGATTTGAAAACCAAATCATTTCACATCCTTTGAAATCATTGATATGGACTGAATTTTTATTCGAAGTAAAATACGAGTAGTAAACGCTCATGATGTTATCCGGGAGTTAAGTGGCCATTGCTGCTCATAAACTCTGATTTGGGCTCGTACAGCTCGTACGAGTAGTACCCAGTAGTACTACAGTAGTACTCGTACGAATAGTAGTAGTACCCAATTTGAACGCAGATATTAGCTATAGCCCTTATGAGGACCGAGAAAGATTGAAGTCTAGATTTGTAAACGTCACGGCGTGGCTGGCTGCTCCATTCATTTATCTGACTTATAGGGTGTCTAGACAGTAGACAGACACTAATATTTTGTAGGCTATGATGAAATTGGAAAACTTCAACAGGACGTAATAGTAATAGACGCATTGGATGTAAGATCTGTAATGTAATAGTTGTATAATTAAAATATATAAATGAATAATTTGTAATTCAGCTCAAACAATGGCTTATATGAGTCTTATGACACTTGTACATTTTGTGACATTCAAGTCCAAGTCCTTAGAAGTTCAGAACTTGTTTCGGGCTTAAAGGTATGTTGATGGTCCTTTACGTTACATATCTAATAGTAGATAAAATAAGAAACTTACTGTCATGATAATTCCATTAATGCTTAATTGCTTAGTTAACATTTAACACCCATAGCGCAAGGCGTGATTCCGTACCTAACCTCTAGTTCCAACTTTTGCTTATTGTGACTGACTACCCATGTCAGCTCCTGCACTTCACGGAAACACATGCACTTAAATGATGCGTTATTACGACTACCAAATTTTTTACAAATTAATTAGATGTCCTTGGCTATCTTCTCGATTTATTGAGCTTCATTTTTAGGGTTCCGTAGCCAAATGGCAAAAATTGGAACCCTTATGGATTCGTCATGTCTGACTTGCACTTGGCCGCTTTTTTTGTTGTCTCGAATGTCGCGATTGAATTAGTTCTCTCTGAGATTCATAAGACTCATAAAGTCGGTCTCTGTAGCCACTAGCCCCCGGCCGCGGCCGGGCGGCCTCCGTGCACGTACCGTAAGTGTGGGCTCAAGGCAAGCGAGCGCGTAAACAAACCGCGGGGTCAGTGGCCCGAGGATTTACGTGTCCTTGAACTTGCCGACACTCCAGCACTGGCACTCGTCACAACGTCTGCAACGAAATGCCGCCCCCACCATAACCCGCTCATTGTGCTGATGAGGGATCATTAGATTATCCATGCGCACGCTGCACTGAAAGCTGTTGTTCACTTCACACACGGTTAATTTCTTCTACTCAAGTATTTCTTCAGCATGCGTTAATCAATTAGGCAAATCTGTTTTCATGCTAAGGTACCTGTACCTTCCTACTTTGTGTTCTGTTTATTTTTGCTGACGTGTGCTGTAGATATTTATTATTATTTTCTACCTACCTACGTAACCTACCTTTGTTTACTAAAAGCACTTAATTTTAGATCTTTAGTTACCTACCAAGATGGTGTACCAGTCCCTCCACGAATATCTTTTTATAATTCAAATTTCTAAAAATAATTTAACACCTACCTATACCTTGACGTCTGGTCTGCCACGTGATCCATTATCAATGTTATCAGTCCACTGGGAGCACTGTAGGAGGTATTGTTTTATAGTCCTTTGTTACCGCTTTGCGTCACTTCGAAGTGAATGGAATCTACCTACCTACCCGATAATTAGTCCTGCGTAACTTTACATTAGTTTGATTATATTTTTGTCTCCCGTTTGCCACCTCCAAACAATTATGGTTTTCAAATGCTTTCCCCCTCTCAAGTAGGATACTCCTGTCCGGGTTTGAGATGGTGTGATTGCGTGTTTTTCTGCAAATAACTTACTACGTTTAATTACATTATACAATAATGTGATAAATACCTACATAATATATAAGGAAATAACTGCACTGAACAAGAAATCTGATGCATAGTGTTTCAATAACACTCAAGCGGTTTGTAACAAGTAGTAGCCGACCAAGCTACGTTCATTTTAACTAAAGATTTTTAATTATATAATTGCAGCAAGCATTATTACGCGGGTCCAACGAGCGAGGTCGCTGTAATTTTACCTACTGTGTCTAGTCTAGGTCTGCCTACTACACCTACCCATATTTCATTTATCGGTGTAGGAGTCTTGGAGTAGGAAGACGGGTTTTTGGCTAAGGTTATGCCACGAACACAATCTTCTTTGTATGCCCTTCAAGCTGTACTAAAAGTTCCAGTATAAAATAGAAAATAGCCTAGATAGGATGTAAATTACGATAATTTGCTAACATTATTACAACTAGCAGTATTCCTTGTTAGGATACCACAGCTTATTTAAGTTATGAAAGGCTTTGACCAAAGTGAATACGAGTACACATGCTAATGAGCCATGGATTGTTCAAGAAACTTTGGGATTTGTTTTGATGCTTATTTTATGCTTTTAAAAACTGCGTCATTGGTAGAGGTTTGTTCTGCACAGAAATTGAAATTAGAACAACCAATTCACAATATTCGGTGTCGCAATAATGACGCTATGTCCCTTATCTGGAAAAGGTCTAAACGTCTGATGTATCCCCCTACCATGCTTTTGACAATGCGTGGCCTTGCGTCGCCTTTCTCGTCAAATGTGTGCAATGAGCAATCTTTAATAATTATAGTAACAATGGTGTAATTCAGCAACACAAATTGCTTTTACAACACAATTTGGAAATAGTAATTACATGCGTCGAATTTGAGTTTTACAGATGTAACGGATAGTGGTTTGGCCGGATACCGGATATTCAACAAGCTACGAGGCCGGATATCCGGCGATCGGATATTCAGTCCTTTAGTAGTGATTGCCGCGATCAAGAAAAACACAATCCAATTGCTAACGAGATTAACTTTTTCTTAAAGACATCTCGAATCGATCGCAATCACGACCAATACATTAAATTTTGGTGGTCAGTTAATTCGAATCAGTACCCGCCGTTGTCAAGGTTTCCTAGAATTTATCTTTCAGCACCTGGCAGTAGCGTTTACAGCAGAAGGCTATTTTCAAAAGCTGCTCTGGTATACGAAGCAAAGCGGAGTCGCCTCTTAACAACAAATTTGGAAAATTTGGTATTCACTCACCACAATTTGCCACTTGTTAATTTTGAGTACTAAACTAATTAATAAATAAAACAAACATTTTGACGTGCAATTATACACGACGTGTAACAGGGGTGGTGGATCAACGGTGGCCCAGGGGTAAAAGACCTCAATACTTACCAATTTAACTACTATGAATGTTCAGCAATATTCAGTGGTTCAGCTGATATTTGGAAATTATTGTTTTTTTGAAGAAATCCGATTCTTTGAGAAAACTTAAAATTACAGCCGAACTGTTAGGTCTAGGCTCGTGTTGTTTTTTGTTCTCAGGCTGGCTCAAATTGCTTAATGCTCGCTATCATCAGCATCATCATGTCAACACGTCTGTTGATGAGAAGCGATTATTCAATGAGGAAGTGTTGCTACACTTACATCGATAATGCGAAGCGGATAGGAACGTTATTCAATGGAAAAAGTCAATCTCCACTGCAAGTGCACACACTGCGTCTTCTGAGAGCGCGCTCCTTGAACGGCGCGCTGATAATAAACCTTTTAATGAGGTTATCTGCAATAAGTTCTCATATCGCTCTTGCGACGCCTTGTTAGCCTCGCGATAACCTCCCTGCATAGGTGCGAAGTTCATACATGGCACTGAACATACATACATATAATACGAGTATGTACTGCCTGGCGCCTGAGTATCGATCGATTTGCTCTGATGAGGTACGCTGCTCTTAATATACCTCGTTATCTGCTTGTTTAAAGAGCCATGTTGTTCATTCTGATCTAGCTCACCCTGTTTTCCTAATTAAGTTGAAGTATTTTATCTGTGATACCGGTAGCTTTCATATCTCAATACATTAATGCATCATCACAATGTTTGCTTGGACTCTTGAATCGAAATCCCGGAAGAATCTCGCTTTGCAGGCTGATTGATTCATTCCTCTCTAACAACTGGGTTATAAGGTCGTCGTGTCACGCTCTTATATTCATCCGCACGGGATGGATAAGATCGATCGATCCTAATTAAATTTTAAAAGCGACATCGATTAAAGATAAACTGCTTCGTGTGTAATATGGATTCTTCTAATGGCGCAGTTCTGACGCTTGCCGGCTGTGGGCTCTGTGGTTGCCGCGCTCGCCCGTTGAGCAGAACCTGGAAATGGATATTATATTCACTTCCTCGAATCGAATACTATTGGTCTCATAGTTAGAGTGTGTTCAGTGCTGTTTTCATAGTTGTCACTTATGCTGGGGTTTATGGGTCTGTGAGATTCGAGAAAAGTCACGTCAAATAATGTTAATCGTAACGAGTAAGCTTAGATAAGAATTGTCTCTATAGCTGCTAATTATTTCTACTCGATACTTTCAAACAGGTTTGTCAGACTTGTGGAATAAGGCGTTTAACAAGGAAGATTTTAATTTCATTCGTTTATTTTCGGCTGACGCGAATCACCCTTGAGTGCGAATAACGCGATAACTAATTTGAACAAAGGTCAGGCAGTCGGCACATGTAATTGTGCCTTAGATTACAGGTTACTCATTACTGGAGACCTCGCTACTGCCATAATAGATTGACGCATTTGTAGCTAGACTGCCATAATAGTCATATCAATGAAATAGAATATGTAGATGCATGAATTAAATTATTAGAAATATCATTTTGAAACCAGTACAGACTACAGACAGGCATTGCACTTATTTTTTTGGGCTCTAAGAAAATTTTTGAGCACTATTCAGACTTTTCTATTATTCTCATATACATATAAGTACACAGTTTTTGCTTTACCAAAATGCACGCTCGGCCCTAAATCTTTATTTAGAACGATCTTAATTTGATTCTACTTGGACGTGACTCGTAGAGACAGATTTAGTCAATAGCAGTATTTAAATTAAATTAATTCCTTCCTTAAATTAAATTAAATTTATTCCTTGATTACGTAAAATAAAATACCTACCGTTATCTGCATACCTGAGCGACTGAGCGAGAATTAAGCCAAGTTTGAAATTGAATCTGTCTCCGATTGTATAAGCATATAATTTGAGTTTGTATAATATTTATTAAACAAAAATATCAGCAGAACAATCTTGATTGTTCTAAAACTTCCGAAAACATTCAACACGATTCCGGTTTGATTGACTTTGACTTCGTCAATGTAATCTTTTATCGCCCTCTAAATAGTAGTTAAGATTTATTCCGTGATGATGATGAAAGTATAAGCTAAAAGTCCATATTACATGGAAATTCTGTTAAAACTAAAAGGTGCAATTTAGAATTCGATGCAACATAAAGAAAGTTCAAGGAAAAAAATTAGGATGACCACAAATTATATGATTTATCACAGTGACATGTTTCTTGCCGAGGATGACGCAGGTGTACCTGAAACCACGTTACGATACTAATAAAGTGAATCATGACTTCGATTGAACCAGACAGTGTGGAGAAATTGGTAACGATGCCAAATAATTTGACGAAAAATAAATCAGGAACCGCTGAATCATTGACGAGTGACGACTTAACCAAAACTTTACGATGTGTATGTGTGTTAATGAATGCAGGGTGAGGTATGTAATCTGGCCTGGGCTTCTGTTCAAGACCTAGGTTAATACTAGTGAGATTGGTTACATACTTCCATTGCTACTACACAGTAATGCATATTTAAAATGCTGGCTCCAAAATTTGTCAGAACGAATTACAAGATGCCTGGAAAGACTTGCATCCATGATGGCACAGAATCATTGAAGGTGCAATAGTGTAATATAGGACCAGATTATGAAGCCCCAAGCGTTCGTCTTATAAATAATTTGACTTTCTTTTTACTTATCCTTCAAGCTTTATCGCCCCTTGGTTTGATTCTTTTAATTTATTTTTAAGCGTCATTTATAACGGTTGTTAATATACCGTTTAATTTGTTCAATGTGAAGGTCGTCGATTTCATTAGCGTTGTTTTATTTGGAACTTGCAAATTGTTCTCTCGGTCAGTAGTCGTACAGTCAGTCACCCCGGGACCGAAGTCCATGTTTACATTCCATATTCGACGATATCGCATTTTCTTTGTGCTGTTTTGATTTGTGATATCCTTGTTTTGTCAATATGCGTTTGTTGTCTGCGTTGATGATATAAAGTCCTTATTTTCATGGCGTGCGCAAGTTACCATACTCTCATAGTTCAGATTCAATTTGGTTTATTTTAATATGATTTGTTACGTTATATTGTCTTCTTATATATCTTTTTTTTGTAAACTATTGTGCCTGCGTCACACAAATCCGCTTTATATTGTTTTTAAATGAAGCCTAAAAATTTATCAATCTCTTAGTTTACAAGTATATTGCTGTCCAGGTCTGCTTCGTCAATAGGATGTCCATTCGTTTGCCCGTTGGAGTGACAAAGTCCATGTTGCCATTTCAAGATCAGTTCCAGAGCACGTAGTCACCGGCGGGTCCGGCCCGCGGGACAATTGACGTGAACTTTGGCCGCCATTGTCCTTCTTGTTGTCGTTTGTAAGGCCATTCCGTGCATAAGTTGCTACCAGTACTACCAGTGCGATAGTACAAACACCTGACGCATTTGTTGTTTACTCTCTTGTTTTAAATTGTGGGTCCTGGTGCTCTTTCGTTGGCATCTTTCAAAGGTTTTGTAGTCAGAGTGTCAGACAGTCTTGTTACGTTAACGCGACCATGTAATTATTCTTAGTGCAGTTTTTGCAAATTACATTGTTGGATGGAGTAGGTATTTGGCCGTTTCCCACGTTTTCAAGTTCGTGTTTTTCGTAATACGTCTCTTTGGAAACAATCCAACTGATTGCGAATTCGGCGGTGTAAATGTTTGCTTTGAAATGGTTTGTTATTATGAATGACCTACCTGACTATGAAACCATGTCTGTTACATAGCACTGCATAAAGTTGTTAATATACGTGTTATTTACTGGTAAGTTACAGGAAGTTCTCTTTACTCCAGTATTTGTGAAACAGAGTTGATTTGAAAAGATTTTAACACATTATCTTGTGACGATTGTCTGTCGTTGACTCGTTCATGGTTGAACAAGTGGGTAGTATTGTAATATTTGCAACGTGTTGCTCCAATTGGCAGCAGTTACGAATTTGATGCAATTATATTAACGATTCGTTGTTCCTTATATCGAGTTTGTTTCAAATTAACATTTTTTCCATTAACAAAGAAATAAAAATTAACAAATTTATTCCACTTTTTATATCTGCCTGCGCCATTATTATAACAACAGGTTCTTTCTGTTTTAGCGCCTAGCATAAGCATATGTTGATTTTCGGGTTTCATTTCTTCGAATGAGAATGTTGGATTTCAATTTAGGTCCAAAGTTCTGTCCAGAATTGGATCTGTCTTATTTGAGATGGTCGTGATTACTCGTGATATGATTTTCATCGCACATTGAAGAAATCCCAACAATTTGTAAGACTTGCTTCAAATTCTTTATCATTAATCTCAATTCAAATTTTGGAACGTTCCGCGACTTAAATGATCGTCGACGCCTGAAATGTAGCTGATTATTAACGTCTGCCATATTAACTTTAATTAAAGTTAATAAACATCGCAGCACTAATTGAATCGGGGAGCAGCGGGGGACGGCGCGTTTTTAATAATATTAACTTTTGCGATCTCTTTTGCCACCAATAACCAAATATGTATTTCAATCAGAAAAACATCCAATTTTACATTTATCAAGAATATCTATTTTAATGCAGTAATTAGAAATAACAAGTTTAATTAATTTCTTAGGATTTGTGTCAAATATTCTGTTATTTTACCGAAAGCTACGTAAGGTTTGTTTTTATTTTGATGTGATAATGATAGACGCTGACATAGATTAATTAGTTTAAAAATCTATTACCACATCGGTCATGAATCATTTTAAACGATAGCTTGATAATCCTTTCGATGATAGTCGTACTACGTCGGTTTATTGACCAGCTACGTATCTACTATCTGCTCGTTTTACAGTATAGTGTACATACATTTTAGATTTTGGGTTTAGTTTTATGGAAACATTGCTCTGATGAGCGTGTACCACTTGCTTTTACATTATAAAGATCTAGTGAGTTCTCCAATAGGATAACGTAGTAAGTATGCATAATGGATATTTCTACTTATTTAAAGTAGTTTCTTGTTCTGTTTAACATTTATAAATCATTTGTTACTTATTTGTTATTTGAGTTTTACATTAAATTTATACATGCAGGTAGGTGTATACGGATGTGTTAATTAACCTTTTGAGTTTAAAATATTCATTAGTGAACTTTGCTCTGTGACGACTCGACGAGCAACCTCCGACATTGCTCTCCGATCGAATATCCTGTTAGGCGCGGCTGATTTCCTGAGCCATGGTATGGTAGTGACGCGCTCCTGCCTGCCTCTCGACACACGTACGCCGAAGGATGACGTATAGTTTACAGGAGTCATACATTATAATTATTTCACTGGATACTATTATATGCTGCAAAACGTGGCATTCGTAGTTCTGCCTATATTTTAGTTTGTATATCTTTGCTGATATAAAATCTAGAGCTTAGTAGGTACTGTATGTGAAGATGTGATTTGAACGCTGTAACTTTTTCTCAATGAAATGTTCGGCGACTAGTTAATGTCAATCATCATAATTACTATACATTCCATACTTTTCATTGATTTGAATTCTTTAGAAAATTTCAACGTAACACGAAAAAAGGCCACTACCTAATCTGAATATCCGAATCTACATGGCCTAAATAGAAAATAAGAATACCCAATTCGTACGTCCTCGACCAAACGTGTTACATGGTATCTACATGAAAATCCTTACTCCTACGAAAAGCGGTGAATATTCATATACCTACAATAAAGCAGTTCAAGTACGATTCGCACTAGCGAATTCGTATTTCTTTATTTCTTGTGACGCATGATCTGATCTTTAATGTTATTAACCTTTTGTACCACGTGTGATATTTATGTCTCTTTTAACCGTTGTGATCCGTATGGTTTGATACAAATACAATGGTATTTTTAGACTGTAATATGGTTAAAAACAACATTAAACTGTATGGAAAATATAAAATGTCATACGGTCAAAGAAACAGATGTGGCAAAGAATACGGTAACGGGTTGATGGACGTTTAATGGCAGCTATGTTTTGAGTTTATTGTGAAAAAGTTGACCCTTCCAAATATTACAAAACCAGTTTCTCACTTTATGACGACAAGTAAATTCGTAGGTATGATGGTGACATACATGTCTGTGATGGCGACGAATCAAATGGAGAATTGTATTATTTACGTTGAGGTGACTCAACTCTAGGAACAAGTTCCCAAAATATTTAGATAAGTGATAATGCGTCTTTTTATTGCTTACTTTTTTGTTATCAGTATCACCCGACCTTTGTATCTAGTTAAGTAGAAATGTTGAAGATAATTCAAGATATCAATAAAGCAAATTTTGTTGAATCGCCTCGTCTGTTATCAATGTGTGTTTATCTATCTATGTAACTAAATGTGTATGTATTTTGTTGCAGGTTGAAATAGCAGAGAAATGTTTATAGACGAGAATGAGACGTGAGTACATTTTTTGCTTCTTAAGTACTTACCTAATTATTTTGATTGCATTTCAGAATCTTCTTTTCGACAAATCTTTGGGTTTGTGTTATCATATCAGTCATCCTACTTGATTAATATAATTTTCGTAGCTTGACGTTCTCATTGCAATTTATAAAATTAAAGTTTTCATTCATGTTACTCATAAGAATAGAATAGAAAATATAGAATTATAGATGATTAACCGAGTCAGATCTATTTATCTTATTCTTTATAGTTCTTATAGGTATATCTAAGTTCTATACAGGATTATTCACTAATTAAAACATTGTGTTCCACTTTCCTCTGTATTTTTCTTGGTGTAATTTGTTTGACGACATTTGCTTATCACTTCTGTTAAGTAGCTGATTTAGCATGGGATTAGGAGCTTTTCGATTTGATAGCAGTTGGCATTAGCAACACGTGACTAGTTGCATCACTTGCATGTATATTAGAGAATGCACCAGAATTGCTTAGTAAATATTCAGTTAAATCGTTGAATTGTAGTGTGCCCGAACCAAGGCAGACATGGGTTTATATTGAATTTGCAACCGGGTGCCTCTCAATTTCAGTTTAATTTCGAACACAATACTTTTTCTGGCGGGGGTTTGTCCAGTAGAAAGATAATGTGCGTTTGCTTAAATACGGTTGGGATACGTTAGGTTATATTAAATTAAAACTCACCTCTAGCCCGTGGGTCCTAGCCAACCCTCTGCCCACAAAACAACGAGATACGGGTCCACTGTTAGAATATTATTGGCAGTGGTCCTAAATATATTAGTTCCGTTCCGCTATCCGCCCGCAGATTTCTCCCAAATTGAATCGGGAATGTTCATTCATTCGATTATATTAAAAAAATAATACACTCTGAACTGAACCATTACGTATCGTACAGCTGGGAATCTGGGATATTAAATGATTACTAGTTTTGATTCTGAGAAGTTCTTACCTTGTTTTTGTTTTTTATAAATCATCTCCGTTGTCTGAGAAGTTAATTGCTTTGCTCACCTATTCAACTTAAGTTATTTCGCCTGATATTCACTTCTCCATCTAGCTGGTATCGTTTCGTTAGTCTATTTAAGCGCTTCGCTTTCAATCGTTTCTGTATTACAACGAAGTTAGGACTGCTGTATCTATCAAAGACAAGATCTCGAGTTGTAGCTGGATTTAATGAATATCTGAATGGAAGTTCTAAGGAATTTCTTCATTAGTAAGACTGGGGACTTATTGGTAGATGTAACGCCCTTAGTGATGGGAGTTGGCAACTGTTTTCCTCCAGTGAACTGCTGGAAATATCATGCTCCTAAGGAGTGCAAAGATTGGAAAGCAATCACGTATAATTAGTGATCATTCTATTAATACCCATTACATTTTCGTGTAGCGTGTTATCAACATCCCTTTCTTATTAATTTGTTCCACTGTTCTTATCAACGGGCGTCTGCACATCCGTGTGATCCGGTTTAACCGATATTACCCGATAACCTTATCATCTGTTATCGGTGCGCCGGTATATAATAATCGTCGTAGTCATTCAGTCTTAGTCGCGTTAGGGAAATTAAGTTACTTGCGTGTTGTGGTTATTCATTGGAAGCTGATTTAAAGCATGGGAGTGTACAGGTACAGGTGAGTCTTTAATATAAAAGACGACCAGAGACCAGAATAACTTTAGTCATTAATGAAGTTCTACCCGGTGACAAATTAATAGCACAATGCTATTCACCTGTAACACCTGTAATAATGTGTTCAAAGCATGTGTTTTATTGTGTAGTGGATTAAATAGACTGATCACATTACACATATTATATCGAAATATTGTAACAATGTTCTTAGTGAATAAAATAAGAAGTGTATTCCATCCAAGTATATTGAATCGATTCAAATCGTAATCGCTTTTGTGAGTAATCTCACTTCAGATCAAAACAACTGATACCAGCCTCGTTTTACACAGATGAAATCTATTGTAAGAAAAACGTAACAACAACAAAAGTAAACTACAAGCATAACGTCGTCGATGTGGACTTTGTACCGGAGCGTGGTTGCTTGAAGTGTTCAGAATTCAATCTTATGCCTCCCTCCACACCGACCACGAGATCTCCTGACGCGGCTTGGATATTACGGTTGTCGGATAGTAAATATAGTTGCGGCCTCGCAGGTTGTCACGCTTCAAGTGTCTGCGGCCTGTGCGGGTAGCGGGTAGGTGTTTTTGTTGCTTCATTGTTAGTTTTTGCTAAAAAAAACGATAAAGTATCTATTTGTAACGTACTCTTATCAGAAAGTAACTTAAGAGTAAACATGGTTGTGTGAGTTGCGTCTTAGGGTGAACTATGAACGGTTCACCTGTCAGACTCATCACCTGCCTGTTATGCCGTTAAGTAAATAGCTTCGTGTAATGTTGTATTTTTTATTAAAGGGCGTCCAGGCTAACAAATGGAACAAAAATAGCAATGCATGTGATGACTTCAGAAACGACTTGAGAGAGAGAGAGAGAGAGAGAGAGAGAGAGAGAGAGAGAGACTTCAGAGAGAGAGAGAGCTATTATTTTATCTTTGTAGTTAATATTAACTTCATAAAATACTTGTTAAACTTTTATTCTAAGTATTTCTGAAATTGTAGTGTTTCTTTTTTTTTCATCTCGGTTGTATCTTCATACCTTTCTTGTTCCTGATGTCTACCGGCGACGCCGATAGTGCTTACCTTCCGATGGCTCGTCTGCTCGTTTGTCGGCATGTATCGAATGTATCGATTATCGAGCGGCAGTCGATCGATCGATGCGAGGAACAAAGCGGAACGAGTCCGGCCGCGGCGCTTTCACTGCACCGCTGCACCTAACAATGTGTGGTGGTACAACGGCAATCGACAGGCCATAGTCACCGTAGTTCTGACCGTGGCCTCATCGACATCGCTGCATGCTACCGACCACCGATACTGCGCTTGCGAAACTGTTGAGGTTGCAACACTTGCAATGTTCCGGGTACGGTATTGGTGTCATGTTCTACGTGTAGCAGTTAACTTTTTGTACTGTAAGAATGAGCATTACTTATACAGAGACGGAAAAACATCTTATCCCTTATCCTAATGAATGACTTTAGTTGGTATTAAGACTCACTATTGTGCAGCGACATTTTAATGGGTAGGTAATGATTAATATCATAGTAGGTACTTTAACGTATGCACTACCATGCATTTGGGAGTACTCGTCTATGCGTAGTGTACTGTGTAGTACAGGCTCGAGGGACACTTGCCAGTGTGACGTTCACCGTTGTTTATTCTGTCTTGCTTTGTTATCGTACTGTGAAAAACTTATAGAAATATTATTTACTTTATGTTTTAGCATATTTTAGTAGTATGTACATTGTACAAGTACTTACCACTTACAATATTAAGTCACAGAAGACATAATAGTACTTATAATAGGTTAAGTATCAAATTCGTTAATAATATATTATTTACAAATATTGAGTAATCGATACCACAAAATATATACTTTTATTATTATTAGTATACTTTATTATCAGTATGTTTATTTACATTGAACAGTGAAGTATTGTTTGATACTTCACGCTTATATCGCTAGTAAATCATTTATCGATTGCATTGTTTACTAACACACATGTAGGTTAACAGATTTTACAATTCCACTTGACGCGATAAGCATCCGTTCCGACTGATGTTACTTGTGTGCAGAGGGTAAATCTAGATATAGTAAGTACGTCATTCTATTAAATACTCTAAAAGGTTGATGTGATGCCTCTCAAGTCGTAGTTTTTATTGATTTTTAGTAGATAATTTTAAGTGTACTAAGGCTACATTTTCGGTGGCGTGAATGTGTGTACGTAAGCTTTTTCTATATCCAATCCTTTCGATAAGAAATGATATCTCGCAATAAATATTACACTGACCGTAATAGCACGTATCTAATAGTCTCCACATTGTTGTTATATAATTGATTGATTATGTAAGCATGTAATAATATTGTACACTATTTAATCTTCAGTCAGTCATTGTGTGAGTTAATTGGCTAAGTGCTGAGCGTATAAAAAACCTCACGCCACTGCACTGCCTCCGACTGACGATCTAGCTCGGAGGTAACCTTGTACTTCGGTCGGCAATTACAACCAACAATAACTTGAACGATACGACACCCATGCTTCCCTATTGACGTATTCTATGGAAACGTACGCCCGCATGTTCTGTGGAGATAAGTGAAATTATTTTATAAAATAAGATACTTAAATAAAGAATAAAAACGGCAAGTGCGTGTCAGGCCACGCGCAATGTAGGATTCCAAAGCAATATTATATTGTAATCTAAAAAGCGGCCAAGTGCGAGTCAGACTCGCCCATGAAGGGTTCCGTAGCAGCAAGTAACATAATATAAAAGTTCTTGTAGTTCGTTGTAACTTTGATCAATGTTTTTTGCGGTTTACGATTTATGACGTATTAAAAAAAACTACTTACCAGATCTCATTCAAACCAATTTTCGTTGGAAGTTTGCGTGGTAATGTACATCATATATTTTTTTTAGTTTTATCATTCCCTTATTTCAGAAGTTACAGGGGGGGGGACACATATTTTACCACTTTGAAAGTGTCTCTCGCGCAAACTATGCAGTTTAGAAAAAATTATATTAGAAACCTCAATATCATTTTTGAAGACCTATCCATAGATACCCCACACGTATGGGTTTGATGAAAAAAACATTTTTGAGTTTCAGTTCTAAGTATGAGGAACCCCCAAAATTTCTTGTTTTTTTTTCTATTTTTGTGTGAAAATCTTAATGCGGTTCACAGAATACATCTACTTACCAAGTTTCAATGGTATAGCTCTTATAGTTTCAGAAAAAAGTGGCTGTGACATACGGACGGACAGACAGACAGACAGACAGACAGACATGACGAATCCATAAGGGTTCCGTTTTTTGCCATTTGGCTACGGAACCCTAAAAAGAGGTAGATATGTCACTAGCGCGCCGACGCGCGCGACGATGAAGAGCGTAAGATAAGCTAATTGAAGTAACGATACGCACGCTTTTGTTGTTGTCTGTTGTGATTCTGGAGTTTTAATAAATATGTATATCCATGCCAAATTACAGCTTTCTAGCACGAAAGGTCTCGGAGCTTTACTTCGGACAGACGGACGCACGGACGGACGGACAGACGGACGGACGGACGGACGGACATGACGAAACTATAAGGATTCCGATTTTACTTCCGAACCCTAATAGATGACTAATTTGAACAATATAATTCGGTATGTGCTATGGGAAGGCCACCTTGGCGAAGCCTAGCTTTTCCTCGAGAAGTATTATATTACTTCCAAATTGTCTCGCCCCATCCGCTATGTGCCCAGATCCTAACTTACTTTCGAGTTACCGCAATCTGTTTCCATGGTTTTTTCCAGACTTCAAGCAAGACATATTTACGCGAATCGCAATTCTTTGATTGTCATTACAAAATATATAAAATGCATGCTATAAAAAAGAATTCACCATACAAAGAAAACTCCTCCACCGTTTTTAAACTCTGATAAAAATAAACGCCCTTACAACTTTATACAAGCGTGCAGAATAATGTGCAGCAAAATGAGACTCCAAGCAGGCAGTTTACAGACATAAACACGTTCCAAGAAGACACATTTACAATAGAGACTTTCACCTTTCTGGCCTTATGACTACAGTAATTCAACTAAGACTGACTTCCAGAATTTTGAAAGTTGACTAGTTTAGGCGAAATAGCGAAGTAAAATATTGCGGAATATGGAGTTACACAACATTACCGCCGCCATTGTAGTACGTAAACGATTGATATCAGTCGAAGGGGTCGAAGCAGCTGTTAGACCGCACCGGTGGAGTATGAAAATGTGTATGTGGGCGTGGGAGTCGCGGGAGCTGACGTGGCAAATGGCAATCGATACCGCACCGGTGAAAATAAGATAGGTCAGTGTCGGCGGGCTTGTGTTGTCCCGGCGCGGCGCGGCGGCGAACCGGCCGGGCAGCCCGGTGGCCGTGAAAGAGCGCGCGTGCGCGGTGCGCGCCCGTGGCGCTGGCACACCTACAATCTACACTGATTCCCTCAATTCAAATCAATTCTTGTCTACACGGACGTTCAATATGAACATCAAACATTTTGATTTTACTGTTTCGGAATGGTGCCTTATTAAAGATGAGAGATACTCGTCATATCTTTTAAAAACACCAAAGATATCACTTGATATGGGGTATAAAATTCCTTTTGGAGCTGGTGCGACCAAATGCAGAAAATCAGAAAAAGGACTACCGTAGTTGAAAGGCAAAGACGAAGCCAGTAGAGAACTCGCAATTTATTTTTAACAAAATAAATCAATTCGTAATCATACTTATACGATTATGTCGGCGTATCGGCCATATGAACTATTTAATTTTGATGATTTGATAGGTTGGTACTTACTCTAAGGGCTTGTTTCACAATCTTCAAGTAAGTCCAAAGTAAGCTATTCGTTGGTTAAGTTGACATTTCGTGTATGTAAAATGACACTTTAACAAGCGAATAGCTTATTCAGGACTCTACTTGAAGGTGGTGAAACAAGCCCTAAACGAAATAAATAAACTTCTATTATGTAAACAGAAATTTAAGCAGTCAACCATCATGTTTGTATTCCTCTACTTGGTTTCATTGAAAAGGTCAAGGAAGCTTTTGTTTTCAGTGCGGAAGACTGATTTGAACCGACATAGTAGATAAATAAACTCATTTGTGTGCGGCGTGCGCCAAACTTATGCATGGTATTGTTGTATGTTGTGCAGCCAGACCTAGTTTACTATCTAGACCTCGTAGTTAGAGGCCACGCGGCTAAGGCGGAATATTATTGTACCCATTCCAAGCTACATTATCTGCAACTCGTATTACAAAGAAAGTGTCCTTGTCTGATACGTTTTGATGGATGATTTATACCGTTCGCGTTACAGAACAATGGAGATATTCTGAACCTTGAGTTCCTTGATTATGTGCGTAAATTTTGTGGTGAGGTAGGGGAAGAAGTTGCCATGTGGCTGCTTTCTTAAACTGTTCCATTAAAATAATCTGCTTTTTACTCTTAAGAGTCTTAAGTAAGTTATAATTTACCGTCAAACGAATGGATTTTGGAAGTATAGTCACCGTTAATTATTTTAAAAGGAAGATGTGGAATCGATTGTTCAATTAGTATAGATATTTGTTAATAATAGAATGGGTGAGCTTTAATTCATCCATAAATTTTTTTGAACGTTATTAATTAAAGGATTAAAGTAGAATAAAAAAGTAGAATTGAATCCATCAACGGATTTAACGGTGGATTAGAGTGGATTGAGCCGGTTAATCCACTCACATTCAGCGCTTGGTATTTTCATTTTCACAGAACTATCGTTGACTAATGTAAAAAGATCTAACATAGTATACTGAAATAATGAAATTAGTAAATTTAATTAAAATATTATTGAAAAAGTATTCGTTCTTATAATGGATGTTATTCATTTAGAGGCTTCTAGTTTAATTACCGTTGCCTCACGCTACTTTCGATTTTGTAAAGTTAATATGAATTGCTGGAAAATTTCCTTACCTTGGGCCATGATAAGCCAAGCCAAGACACTTAGTATGTACACGCATATATATTTACGAAATTAGGCCGTTTGGTTAATAACAACATATTATGAACGGAATCGATTGATAGCGTATCATTGCTATTGGGCAATTACATTTACTAATTAAAGTAGGTATTCGAAATGAATTTATTGATAGAAAACAGAATAACCATGCTGCAATTTTCTATAACTAGTAGCACTACTGAATTTTTTATTTTGCTTTAGTTTATGGAACCCTGTGCATCCTTATTGTCTGTCTATTTACACCTATAGTCTATACTCTGTAAGAAGGACCCAAGAAAACCTCCAAAAGAACGAGAAACAAAAGCAATGACAATCAAGGAAAACGCTGAAAACTTTTCCCTAGAGTATCTATAATATTTTCTGAGCAAATTTTGTGTGAATTTGTAGTAATCATTGGAGTTGTACTTTTGGTTGAGACTTGAGGTTTGGAGCGACATAAAGATGGTGGTTGTGTTGTGTTGTTGCAGGCCCGAGTCATGGTGGGTGTCGGCGGTGCTGCGCACGATCCGCGCGGTGGCGCTGGTGTTCGACGTGCTCACCTTCCCCGTGCACCTGCTGCTGCAGCGGCCCTGGAGGAAGCGCGCGCTCTCCAGGCGAATCAAAGTCAGTACACACTATACTGTGCTGTAGCACTGGACACTAGTAACGTTACTGATTCCTGAATGTCCATAGGAAGATTGTTAGACTGAAGCAACATACTGGAAATATACGTAGAAACTTAATAGCTGTTTCAGAATATTTAGACGTAGCTCAGTGTAACATGTTGTTAGCCTATCTGAATAAGTAGCTTCTTTGAATAAGTATAAATATCATTTGAACTTTAAGATTGTAACATTAATCAGTCAAAATGTATACCGCAGATAGTTTGTTTAAAAATAATTAGGCAGTAGATTAAAGATCTTCCAATATGCTACAAAAAAATAATCGTAAAACACCGTGCCTGTGAAGAAATAGTTTATTTTTTCCGCTATAATTATAACGAAAACAGTGCATCCTTATGTGGATCGGTCCTTATATCATCCTTACATTATAGCAACCATCTCCGTATCAATAACATTGCAATGTTCCAGGCGCGCATAATCGAGTCGACCGCGACCAGCGTGACGGTGCGGTCGGTGTGCGAGCCGTGCGCGCTGCACGTGCGGCTGGTGCGCGACGGCGTGAACTCCATGGAGAGCATGCTGCGCGCCGCCGCCGCGCGCTGGGCGCTGCGCCCCTGCCTCGGCACGCGCACCGTGCTCGGCGAGGAGGACGAGCCGCAGCCCAATGGCAGGGTCTTTAAGAAGGTAACCATACTACCACCGACAGCAACCTGCCCAGTGCCCATACAGACGTGGTGTTGACAGACGTAGTTATTCCAACTGGCTCGATCTCCACTCGTTTGGGTGGTTGGAAAGGTGGCTTTCGTCAGCTGGGTGATCAGTGTAGGAGGAGTATTAGAGATGTAGACCATGACGTTTGACGTCTTTGTATGACAGTACAACATGGGCGAGTACGTGTGGCGGTCGTATGTGGACGTGGAGCGCGAGGCGGGCGAGTTCGGGCGCGGGCTGCGCGAGCTGGGCTGCGCGCCGCGCACCAACATCGTCATGTTCGCCGAGACGCGCGCCGAGTGGATGCTCGCCGCGCATGGCTGCTTCAAGCAGAGTATACCCGGTATGTATCACGCGTACGCACGCACGCACACACACGCACAAACACACACCGGTGTTCTTAACTTGGGCATAATGTGCTGAACTCGGCTCCTGACATTACACAACTTGGGTAATCTGCGCTGTATATAAATTAGGGCGCTCACCATCTTAGACTTCATCTTCCCTTACCAACTGGTGGAATTGTTGTAAAGCATTGGATGATTTTATGTAAAAAAGTGAGTTTGACCAAAAGACCAAGTCTTTGGTGCTGGTCTCGTCCCTTTAAAGGGTTTAAGTCAATAGCATATTTTGTTACATATCTTAAGAACACTCAGATAATCTGTTTTCCTTTGGGAGTTTACATCAATCGAAGCAAGCGACAGGTGCAAGCCAACACTTCAGAAACTGCGAAACAACTGTCAATCTTAACAAAACGATCATGTTTCCCAGTGGTGACGATATACGCGACGCTGGGCGACGAGGCGATAGCGCACGGCATCAACGAGACGGAGGTGTCGACGGTGATCACGACGCACGACCTGCTGCCCAAGTTCAAGAAGATCCTGGCTAAGACCCCGCGCGTCGACACCATCGTCTTCATGGAGGACCAGCTCAAGACCACCGAGACCACCGGCTTCAAGGACGGCATCCGGATCGTCGGCTACAAGGAAGTCGTTCAGATGGGAAAACAATCCAAGATCGGTGAGTTTTGAAAGATGGTTCATTGTTTTTGGATTTTCTCTGTTACATAACATTTTCGACGGCCGAGCCTTTGCATTTTGAAATAATTCGTCAGATATTTTTTTTTTTTAATAAGATCATCTATAGTTACTTAAATTTATAAATTACTATAAGTCAAAGTACGGCCAACGAGAAAAATGTTCATTCATCCAAAACACTGCAATTGAACATACAAAACAGTCAGTAACGGTTACTTAAATCGCCCCTTGATACCGAATCTCCATACAAATTCTGTACTAAGGAGCGATTTAAGTAACCGTTACTGTTAGTGGCTTTGATTTGGAGCATTAGTCTCTCGTCTCTTTGACCAGACGAAAGTAACGAGCCCATTTTTTGTTAGGCATTGATCACAATGCATTTTCGTGTAAACCTGCATATTGTTTCTCGAAGCTAAGCGCAGTCTTAACAAAGGCCCGTCGTGGTAGTTTATAACGAAGTTTTAACAAAGCCCCGTCGTGATCCAGAGTCGGTGCCCCCCGCGCCGTCAGACACAGCCATCATCATGTACACGTCGGGCTCCACGGGCGTGCCGAAGGGCGTGGTGCTGTCGCACCGCAACATGGTCGCCACGCTCAAGTCCTTCGCGGACGCCGTTCCTATCTACGATGATGATATGCTGATGGGATTCCTGCCGCTCGCGCACGTGTTCGAGCTGCTCGGCGAGAGCCTCTGTATCATTGGAGGTTGGTATACGAACGACGCGCTTTGCTTCGTCTTTTGGTATCCGTACCGTGAAGAAGTGGAATAAATTGCCCACATCGGTGATCCCGATTATAACGCAGCTTGCATACTTGCGCGCGAATGGGGACACAAGCCACAAGCCGCAAATGTTCTAATCAATTATTTTTAATTCCATTAGTCTTAATTTTTCTTCAATAGTACCTTAACGGGCATTAATTAATAAATCAAATCACATCCTGTCTACAGTAGCATTAGTAGTAATAGCTTTATTTAATTCTAAACTAAATTGAATACCAACTAAATTAACATTAAAATGTTTCAGGTGTACCAATCGGCTACTCGACGCCGCTGACCATGTTGGACTCGTCAAGCAAAATCATGAAGGGAACCAAGGGAGACGCCACCATCCTGCAGCCGACCTGCATCACCACCGTCCCAGTGAGTCCCGTATAGTTACACGAATCGCTACAGTAACTACCAACCAGCCAAGCCAGCTGTCACTTCCTTATGAATGGTTGTTTCACGCCGAATGGGCGACATGCTACAAATACAGGATTCAGTAGACGTTACGAACTTGCCAACCAAACATCATATAAATAGATGGAGTTTTATTTTGAGGCAAAGATAAAGCGGTTCAGTATCTTTTTCAAGTAACTCAACTTTTCAACTAATTTTCTTTTATTTCTGTTTGTAAATAGCCATGACGAATCTTAATGAAATTACGGTAACTTACTCCAGTTCTTTTTTTTTATAGAAATAGCCAGCAAACGAGCTGATAATCCACCTGATGGTAAGTGGCTATCGTCGCCCATGAACATCAGCAACACCAAAGGCATCACTTATGCGTTGCCGGCCAAGAAAGAGAGAAGAAGAAGAAAGAAAGAACTGATTCTCAAGCCCCCAGCCGGAACACGACGAGTCATTTGGCGGCTGACTAATGCTCAAGGGTGGTAGCTATCCAGGCGAACCCCATGGAGAAATAATAATAGTAATGGTATTAATTAACAATTAAAATCAATATTACCAATATAATATACTCACATGCATGGGCAATGTCGAACATGTATCATGAAGTAACGTGTGTATGTGTGTGTGTGTTCGCAGCTGATAATGGACCGCATCAGCAAGGGCATCACGGACAAGGTGTCGCGCAGCGGCGCGTTCGCGGGCGCGCTGTTCAAGTGGGCGTACGCGTACAAGGTCACCTGGATGAAGCGCGGCTACGACACGCCCATCCTCAACGCTGTGGTACGTATCATGGGGAGGCTTTTGATTTTTGATATTATTCTTTAATATTGTAAATGTAAAATGTAATATTGTGGTACATAAAAGTTGACAACAGTAACAGTCAAACTCAAAGTTAAATCATTAATCTATACAGTAATTATACTAGACAGCTACCATTCTACTCGGCACACAAATTAACACCTAATACTAACAGGACCTACTAACGGACTCCAGTCTCTCCGACAGTTCTATTCGAAGATAATTATAGATGTCCATATGCAGCAGGAAATGATTGCACTGCAAGCTCGTTCGTTACCATTAGCACATAAAGAAGCTCGTGTGTTGTAACGTTATAATAATAATAACGCTTCACATTCATAGCCCCACACTAGGATTCCCTGTGTCGTGGGTGCCATGGACAACACACTAGACAAGGACATTCACACAGAGACCGAGAACAGAAATTCAAACTCATCATTCAAATTTTTCGCCTCGCTGGGAATCGAACCCAGGACCCTCGGTGCGGCGGTCCATGGTAACCATTGCCACACGGCTCGTCAAATGTATGTATGTCGTGTCGCAGGTGTTCAAGGCGGTCCGCGCGCTCCTCGGCGGGCGCGTGCGGCTCATGATCGCGGGCGGCGCGCCGCTGGCGCCCGACACGCACACGCAGGTGCGCGTGTGCCTGTGCTCGGACGTGGTGGCGGGCTACGGGCTCACCGAGACCACGTCGTGCGCCACCGTCATGGACCCCGCCGACCGCTCCACGGGCCGCGTCGGCGCGCCCACCACCGGCACCGACATCCGGCTCGTCAACTGGGAGGAGGGGAACTATCGCGTCACCAATAAGCCGTTCCCGCAGGTGAGCGATGATACTGATCGATATTTGTTACCGCACAATTTAGCAAACTGTATTAGGCAAGATCCTGAAGTTTGTGATATGGTCTAACATTCGCTTTGAGCGACTTAAGATTGGGAACATTTTGAAAAGCTATAATCCTACTAATATGAAATGTGAAAGTTTGTAAGTATTTTTGTTGTTCTTTCACGCAAAAACTACTGAACGGATTTTGATGAAATGTATAGCACACAGGTAGACCATGAATCTCTGCAAAACATAGGTAAAGTCGGGTGCAAAGCGCTAGTACATAATAATAACATTGCCGTTAATCTGTTTGTGGTGTCAGGGTGAGATCGTGATCGGCGGCGACAGCGTGGCGGAGGGCTACTACAAGAACGCGGCCAAGACGCGCGAGGAGTTCGTGGAGGAGGGGGGGCGGCGCTGGTTCCGCTCGGGGGACGTGGGCGAGCTGCACCACGACGGCTGCATCAAGATCATCGACCGCAAGAAGGACCTGGTGAAGCTGCAGGCCGGGGAGTACGTGTCGCTCGGGAAGGTATGTCGCGTTTGTTGTTTGTTGTTTGATAAATACCAACAATCTTTAGCGATTGAAATGCCGTTTGATACGGACCACTATTATCGCTAAATATAGAGTTCCTTTTTATCATGGATGCTGTCATTCGATATGACTTTTGAAAAACCTGGGACGAATCTGAAAGCATATCCCTCGGAATAAAAAATCCAAATCTATTCACAAATGACAGAAATCTGAGGTAAAAAATCGAATTGAGAACCTCGTCTTCTATTTGTAGTCGGTTAACAAGTATTATTGCATAATATAATATTGCTATAGTCCCTTCAATGCCCTACATTTAATTTTCATCTCGTACCTAGCATAGGACAACATCACGATATGAGTACGTTCTGACGCAGGTGGAGGCGGAGCTAAAGACGTGCCCGCTCGTGGAGAACATCTGCGTGTACGGCGACAGCTCGCAGAACTACACGGTGGCGCTGGTGGTGCCCAACCCGCGGCTGCTGGCCGAGCTGGCGGCGCGCGCGGGGCTGCCCGACATGGACTTCGACCGGCTGTGCGCGCACGCCGCCGTCGAGAAGGCCGTGTTGAAGGAGCTCGCGGACCATGCGCGCAAGTGTGAGTGTTAGCTGCTTTTGAAAGAAAATATAAAGAGTAAATGTGGTGTACACCATTGTATCCAATAAAGGAGTTTCGATTGCTTCAGTTTTCGTAAGAACCCCCAATATTTATTAAATAAAATATAGCCTGTGTTACGCAGAAAAAAAGTGCTTTCTATTAGTGAAATAATTTTTGTAGTCGGTCCATTAGTTTTTGGTAAAACAAAAATCAAAACTATCTTCTTTATGTGTGACGTCACTCGTGTCGTGACCAGCGCTATGACAGAAAAAGCATTTTAAGTGCGGTTTTGTAAATTTAAACTTTAAATTGATTTTTATTAATAATACATACTGTTATTTTTTTTCGGAAATATCAACAATCATACGAAGTTTTAAGTTGAATTTTTGCAACAAAAATTTACAAAATCCATGTTTTATATTATCAGGTGGGCTGGAAAGGTTCGAGGTGCCGGCGGCGGTGAAGCTGTGCACGGAGGTGTGGTCGCCGGACATGGGGCTGGTCACGGCCGCCTTCAAGATCAAGCGCAAGGACATCCAGGAGCGCTACAAGGAGGACATCAAGCGGATGTACGCCTCCTGAGACGCCGCCCCCTAGCGCCATCTAGCGGACGACCCCCGACAGCCCTGCACCACCAACTGTACTCATGTTACAAATAACAAGCGCCAACATTCTCTCAACTGCCTCCAGTTGCCCAAAACGTGTAGGAGGACCGTCTGGGGATTCTACTTATTACTAGCTCTTCAATTTTGGTTGCAACAGCGCGGGAGCACGTTTGTTTAGTTTCGGTGGGCACTATCCGTGTAAAATTCACAGTTGGTGATTATTCATAGATACGGTCTACTTCTATAGATATTTGACCACGCTTTGGGGTCGCAGGGTTGATATTCGTACTGTACGCTTTAGAGAAAATTTGATGTTCGTGAAGTTAGTTTTTAATATGTTAATTTCGAAGTGGAGTCTGTTGGAAACACCCGGATTAAATTAATGATTGTTACTTTATTCAATTGTTGAAGAACGGTTAGGAGAACCACGCGAGGCGTTGTTTATTATTTGAAATTATTTTACAAAAAAATAGATTATTTTATCAAAATATTAGAGATTAATTATTAAACATGTGAAAATTCTTTATTGCCAAAAATATTACTTTTATTTTGGATTCATTCCAAAGTGAGCGCGTTTCGTCCGACGGCGGCCGCTCGTCGTCGGGCGTACACTTATCTAGTGGCGAGGGATTCTGGTGGCTAACGTTGATGTAAAAAGGAAAAGGATTAATTACTTATATGTTAGCGTAACGTGTAGTCGCGAGCTATTCATGAGATTATAAATATTGTTCATGTATAGTCTGTGTATAGAATGTGTAGTGTCTACATGAGTGTCCTGTCCTCCAATGAGGACGCCGAGATTAGGCATGAGTTTTTATATCTGTATATCGTGAGCATCACACCTAAATTAGGAGGTTCCGACGGCGGCAGCGTCGCGTCACCCCACGTGTCATCTCTGGTAGATGTAGAATTAATAATTTAAATTTGGTTCTAAAGTTTCTACTATACGATTGGATAAGAGTTGTACATAATAATATAACGTTATTTATCTTTAACAAATATTCGTAGCGTACTTTCGTGATGGATAATTTATAAGAAGGTATGCGGGGGGACGGTCGCCGGGGGGCGCTAGTCGCAGGTATCGTAGATCTGAAGCCCGAATAATGCTGCGAGAGTGGTCGCGGACCGAGTGAGTGCGTGGTGAGTGGAGTGTCGCGGGTGGTCGCAGCGCGGCCGCGCCCTCCTCTCTTATATATAGTTAGATGTCGACAGCCGGAGCCGCCCCGCGGACTGCGACACCTCGTTTGTAAGTTTCTTAGTACTTAGGAGGATCGCGCGAGGGCCCGCTCGCCCGACACGCGACCCGCGACCCGCGGCGGGCGGCCGCGCACGACCGGACGGTTGTTTCGGCGGGATCGTGGTTCACGGGACGTGCGCGCCCGCCCGCGCCGCGCGCTTTCCACGAATGATTCCGCAATAATATGTTCGTCTCATAAACCTTACGTATAATCGAGATATGCATAATCGATAACCAAATTTTTAAGATTTTAAGCGAATTAATTTATGATTATCTCGTGTACAATGATGGGTCGGTGTACATTTGATGCGAGCGATTTGTTGATTAGTTGTATCGTGTGAACAGTGGGACGGCCGTAAAGACTGGAAGGTTGCCCTGTTTCTAATTTAAAAAGTTCAATCTTTGTATGTAACGACGAGAGTAGCTGTAATGTAATATAATAGTAATCCATTGGCGGCAAGCGGCCGGCTCTGTGCAGTCCGCGCGTCAACCGATCGTATAAAATTGTTATGAAGGTGTTCACGAACTTAAACGCGCGGATAACGCTGCGAGCACTGCAGGGAGGCAGGTTACTCTCGACCTTTGTATAAAGCATTTTGATGTCTATTAGCATTTTGGGCATTTATACCCGGACTCTAATATAATAATAATGTCCCCTCTTCTTTAGTGAAGAGCGGGACGGTTGAAGTTTTAATATTACCCATGCGAGGGTTAGATAGAAGTGAATTATTGTAATTGTTGCGTGTACGTTGATATTGGAGGCGAACGGTGATGTTAAAACTTCACCTGGCGTTAAATTCCATGGATGTATTTAATGTTTCGATGTGCTACGTGCGGTAGCGCGGTCATTCTTGATGTAATTAATAGTTTTGGATCCGCGCCGTGCGGTCGGCAGTAGGAGTTATTTGCTCAGTTTTTGTTTTAAAAATCTGTAAATTTCATGTGAAAACCAATTTTGTATTATTTATTCAATAAATGTTAATAAAATCATATTATTGTATTTGTACTTTTCTTTTCTTTCATGTTACCTTCTTGATGCAGTCCCTAATAATAAGACACATACACACATCGAAGTAGATCAAGCCTCGTCGTATAAATATGCCAATTTTATTTGTACTGATTTAAAGCTCCGACAAAATGAGAAGCTTATCTGGAAACACTGCATTTTATGATCCTTTGAATTGAAATAACTGTTGGGAGATGAGTCTACCGCCCGCAACTCCTACAAGGCCACAACAAACGCCTTGAGAAATATTTTTGCGCTTGGTGCATAATAAAAATTAATAGTAAAATAAATCAATTTTTTCTTTAGATTATAGTGACAATTTGAGCAAGTATTGAAACAAAATAATATAACATGATACGTTAACATTGTTCTAAGATTTAAGTATATCGTAATTTTGTTGGAACAATTTTAATGATTTTGCTTGGTGCAAATCTTCGTTTTATTTGTAAGACTTCAGGCACAGAGAGATTAGGGAGAGTTATTATTATTTATCAATATACTACCCTGCGCCAGGCTAGCTGCCACACCCTCACGCTGGAGTCGGCGAACTGTTTATGTACTTTGTGGAGTCGGACGCTTAACGACTCCTGCTGGGAGCTTCGGAGATGGAGTCTTCTTTCTTTTTTCAAAATCAACATTTTTTTTCCACCGGAAGTGAAAACAGTAATTTAAGTGAACGTAAGATAGGTTGTCAGACAATAACAGAAACAAGTCCGAAGTTTAGTAATTTTCTTTATTTTGTTATGTAAACATTGAATAGTGACTACACTTTTCTAAATAGTTGTATGGGTATACATATTTACGGTATGTCATAGACGTCACAGTGATCGAAAACAAACATAATATTAGCCAATGATCTTATATTAAAAGAGGTAGATACGTTATGCCCTTACAAATCAACCGAAAAATTGCCCGAAACACACACACGTTTATCATTTGTGTCCCTACACCAATTACTACATTTGTAAATTATATAAAAGGGATGGCATTACTAAAACCATAATAGTAGAACCATAATAGTGAAAAAGACAGCTAGGAAACAATATCACCTCTCTTTCAAACTCACTCATTTGTATATTTTTATCCCTCTCGATTTTTTCTGACATTATATTTTAAAATACATACGTAATTGTTGAATTTAAAAAAAAATGCGAAATAAATTATGGAAATACTAATGCTTAATGAAATGTGATTCCTTGACTTTTGGAAACCTTGCTTGTGTAATTTGTGCAGAATCTCATCACACACGATGGCATCTTTGGTGCAAAAACAAATTACTTTCAACGCCGTTGACAATGACGTGACATTAGCGCGACGACCATGCGATGACTGAGCTCAACTGTGCTAATTAGCCCAGTTTTGGCGTGCCACTTTTGGTGCGCGTATAACCTATCTACCACTTTTAATATAAGATCATTGATATTGGCCGATATAATAATCTTTAATCCCTTCATAGCTAGCTTCACCAAAAACCTATGATAAATTAGGTATCTTTCGTTAATGTGTTGGTGGTCAGAGTAAATTCTAAGTTACAATCCATTTACATGGCAGATATTTAAATTAAACCCTTTATTTTTATAGGTGTGGAATAGTGTACGTATAACACAACTGAGAAAAAGCAATGCTTATACAATTATATACATGTATAGCGTGAGCAGTAGAATCGCGACTGAACTGCCGCCCTGTGTCACTGAGGCTTCAGACTATTTATACTGGCAGCTTGTCATCGTAGTCACAAAACATTCATGTTATAATAACGGCAATGAAATACTAGCGTCCAAGCTATGACCGTCAAATACCATTGCGAAAACAAACATTTATATTACATTAAATATCTAGTAAGACATGTGGTTTGGAGGGTAGTCGAGAGCTCAAGGCACATGACAGAATAATCCATACTGAGGTAAACGTACTTGAAATAAGTGCCCTGTGATGTCATACCATTTGCGGGAGTCACTGCATTGCACCACTTGTACCTTTCATCTAAATTCCACGAAAATCGCTTTCCATTTGATACAGTTTTAAAAGCGCTGGGATGGAGCTTGTCTTCTGGACTGTTTCTTCTTTTGGAAGTGCAACGAGGAAGCGCGGCGGTGAACACTGGTGCACGGTCGCTCACGAGGTAGCCATCTTGCAGAGCTGGCGCAGCTGCATGATCTTGATGTCGTCGGAGCTGAACTTCACGACGCCCTCCTGGTTCTCGATGGAGATCAGCTGCCCCACCGCGTCGCGGTCCTCGCCCGCGATCACCTACAAGTTTACACATTTTTACTTAAAAGTTATGATAGATTACTGTTACGGTTCAAGTTCGACTCGAAGGAACATAACCTTAAATTAAAATTTAAAAAACCCCCGAAACTTTTATATACACTAAACAGAGTGTTTACAATGTGATTAAGTCACAAAATCGGTTCATCCGTTTGGAAGCTATGATGCCATAGACAAACATACAGATACACAGACACGTCAAACTTATAACGCCCCTTTTTTTATCGCGGATTAAAAATGTAGGGATTCCTCCCGGTTGGCTAGTTTAAAATGACGATGTATGCTACATATGACGCAATACAGGCGGTTAAAGAGGACAGGAGGTACCTTGACGCGGTCCCCGCTCTGCGGCACGACGGGGTCGAGGTGGTGCGCGGGCACGGTGAGCACGCGGTCCTCGAGCGGCAGGTACACGGCGCACGCGGCCGCCGACACGCCGCGCAGCGCGCCCACCGCGCCCGACTCGCGCACGCGCACCTCCAGCTCCGGCGCCACCCAGTCCGCGTCCGCGTCGCCGCCGCCCGCCCCCGCGCCGCCGCTGCCCCCGCCCGTCTCCTGCTCGGGCGTGGCCAAGTAGGCCGCGGTGTAGGCGGGCGACGGGCTCGGCCGGTACGGGCTGTACGTGTGCTCCGACCCGTACATGGTGCCCGGCGTCTGCGGCGTGAACGGACCCTGCAACGCGTATTATAATATGGTCAGGCTCAACTTATTGTGCAGCGAAAGGATCCGCGGAAGTGAAATTTTATAAAACTGAAACTGAAGGGAATGGTGATCGTTTCACAGTCGAAATATGGCTACATGGTGGGCTGATGCTGTTAATAAAGAGGAATTAAATCATAGTGAACTTGTACAGCGTCAAAGAGACGTAAAACTTTTTTTGACCTGTTCATAATTTATAGACAAGTCTACATTGCAGGTAGTAAAACTTGTCAGTAACTTTTTCTGTACAAAACCCTCTATCATGTCACTGGAACTAAGCTACGCACCTGCGAATAAGCAGCGGGGTCGTATGCGGGCCCGGGCGAGTCGTCGAGGCGCAGGTCGAAGTCGGGGCGGGCGGGCGTGTTGGCGGCGGCGGGGTCCCAGGCGGGGTGCGCGGGCGTGCGGCTGCCGTCGTGCGCGGGCGTGGCCGAGCCGTAGTGCGGCGTGCGCGACCCCGCCTCGTAGATGGGCGTCGCCGCGCCGTGCATCGGCGTCTTCAGCCCCGTCTCCCGGTACGTGGGCGTGTGCGACCCGTGCGCGCGCATCGGCGTGCGGGAGTAGCTGGAGAGAGAGAATACTATATAATTTCATATTTCCTTAGATTTACCCAAAGACGCAGTCAATAAAACCCCAACTTAGAAATTATAATCTATAAATGTTTAAATATATGTATTGTTTGTACGGATGTCCTTTACAGACTCTGAAAGGCAATAATGTGAAGAAATAATGCATTAGGCACATTCGGTCCGTTAATGGAGTGGATTTTCGATTTTACCCATACAAAAATTTATTTCCTTTTTAGCGTAGTAAGCACACGCCGAGTATCCACTAGTTTCTCATAAAGAAATTAGCAGGAATTTAATGTTAGAGAAAGGGAACGAGTACAATAAATGAGCAGCATACACACCTGGAGAGTCCGCCGCGAGCCACCCCGCCCGGCCCGCCGGCCACGGCGATGTGTCCGCGGTCCACGGAGATGGTCTGGCACATGGCGTGCAGCTCCACGCGCACCGTGCTCTCCGTGGCGTCCTTCACGATGCCCACGTTGCCCTTGTACGGCCCGCCCGTGATCTTGATGGTCTGCCCGATCAGCTCCCGGTCTAGCGCCAGCGCGCCCCGCCCGCCGCGCCCGCGCCCGCGCCCGCCGCGCCCCGCTCCATGCATCGGCGACTGGATGCGCGGCGACATGAAGCCCAGCGACAGCCCGTTGGCGGTGCTCGCGTTCTTGGCGCCGCCCGCCAGCTGCAGGTGGCGCGTCTTGCACACGAAGATGCCGCCGTTGTCGAGGTACATGCGCGACTGCAGGAACGCGAAGTTCCGGTACAGGTGCTTGATCTCCCCGTTGCGGCCGGCGTGCGGCCCGTCGATCACCTTCACGATGTCCTTCTTCTGGATGGTGTTGTGCTCCGAGTCCAGCGCCACCGTGAACCGGTTCTCGCGCCGCTTCTGCAGCGCCTGCGGCTTGCACTCGATCACCTTGCCCTGCATGCCCAGCACGTGGAAGTTCTCCTTCTCGAGGCGCACGATGACGCCGACGGTCTGCGGGTCCAGCTGCACCATGTCGCCCCACTGGAACTGCCCCAACGAGTCCACGCCCGTGGCCATGTCCGAGCACAGCTGCAGGTCGCGCGGCAGCACCTCCAGCTCGTGCATGGTGAGGTCGGATACGAGCACCACGCGGTGCGCCTCCACCCGCACGATCAGCCCCGTGTCGCCCTCGTATCGCCCAGCGAGCACCTTCACGTGGTCGCCCTGCTTGAAGTACTTCCGCAGCTCGTTCGGCTTGAACACGAGCGGATCCTTCAGCACGTCATGCTTCGGCATGACCGTGATCATGGAGCCGTCGATGGCGATGATCCTCGCCTGCAGGTTGGCCAGGTCCCCCGAGCAGACCTCCACGTTGTCCCCCATGGAGAATGAGTGCAGGCTGGTGGGGTCGTCCTTGGCGGGCGCCGCCAGCTCGATGTCGATACCCTCCGGCTGCTCCTCGAACCGCTCCAGCTCCGTCAGCGTGGGCTTCACGCCCTCCGCGAGGATGGCGGGCATGGCGAAGTTTTTGTAAAGGAACCCTTTTCTGGAGTACCTGTTGCCTTCGAATATAAGAAAGTCACCATCGGATGTGACTTCTCCGCCGATGGAGCGTATTGCTTCAGGGTCGAAGGGCTTCGCTGGCGGGCGACGCTTCTTCTTCCGTTTCGCCGCTTCGCTTTCGCTTTGCACGGTTCTCAAGGCTCCTCTGAGTCTTGTATAATCTATTCTAGGAAGTAACTTCAGATGGACTTGATTCTGTGCCAAGTCAACATAATCTACTTGAGCTATGTCATCCTTATATAAGCCTCTTTTTAACCTCACCCATTGCTTTGGCTTCAGGCCCGACTGCTCCTTGACAACCCTGAGGACGTCCGTCATCTCCTTTATGGGGACCATTTCCTGTTTCCAGATACCCATTCTCAAAGTTCCTACGTTGTCTATAATATTTTTAACGTGGGTCTGCTTGTACGCTTCGATGTAAATATATCCCTTAACACCCTCTGGTGCGACAACAGATTTAATTTGGAAAGGTTCTGCAGTTGATTGATAAGTAATATACTTTCTCATGAGCAGGAGAACGGTTGCTTTTTCCTCGCCAATGCGACATTTTACCATCCACAGGTTGGGATCCTTGATACCTGGCAATAGAGTCTGTTGAGTGATTTCATCTGACATTTCCTCTCCACCCTCACCAAAATGCCTAAGGGCAGCCGATTCATCTGCATATTTATTTCTAAGGTACTCTTCTATTTCTTCTTCTTTTTGGGAGTCCCATAAGTTAGTGCCTCTTCTTCGTCCTTCAATTTCTCTGGCTGTGGGTCCGATTTCATCAACCTCATTACCAACGATGCCCATCTCCTGGGCGCCTTCCTCCCACTCGTCATCTTCTTCAACATCATCATCTACCTGAAAGTGTATCTCTTTGTTACATTGAGAAAAAACACACACTCCATTTATGTTGATGAAAATTTGTTCATATATCCAATTTTATGTTCTTTATTTAAATTGAAGAGGTTTTGATTTATTATACAAACCTCAGCCTCATCAATAATAAATCCACCGCCAAACCGATTGTCCTTCTTGCGTTTTTTTCTGCGTCTTTCTTCCTCTTCATCTTCATCATATTCCTCTGAATCCACCAAGTCCTCTCCTTCAGGCTCCTGTTCATCCTAAAATGTAATTTGTATGATTGTATTTTATATTTTACTAGCTGCCCGGACAGACTTCGCTCTGTCAAAAGTTTTTTTTTTATATTAAAACCTTTGGTCTATCCTTCTATATTTCAAGTTGGATCAAACTGCACATGGTGTGCAAAATTGATTAAAATCGGTTAAGTATTTTAGGAGTCCATTGAGGACAAACAATGTGTCATGTAATTTATATATCGTCGTTGCGACTTTAAAACCTCTAATGTGTAAAAAATCAGCTTTTTGAGGGAATCGATAAAAATCGTTAAGTTTTGTTTAGCAAGCACTTAGGTGATTTTGAATTTGGTGAATAAATTACGATGGAAACGTCGTACATACATGAGAGTTTTTGAATTTGATAGTGCTTCAAAATGTAGAATCATTTGACGTAAAAAAGTGATTTTGCCAAAAGTGTCACATAACACATAAGAGGTTTTAAAGTCGCAACGATGATGTATTAAGATGAGAAAACAAAACATGTAACAAACACATCACAATAGCTAATATAAGGTGTCCGAGCATCAAAATATTTATTTACTTATTTAACACTTTATTGTTTGTACACCAAAACGTAATATACATAAAGAGCACAAGGAAGGAACGCAACAATGGGCGATCTTATCGCTTTAAAGTGATTTCTTTCAGGCAACCCTGCAGTAGACTAAAATCAGCAAGAACAGAAAATGGGTAACAGGCATACTACATGAAGTAAAACTATAAAATTATATAAGAAATTAATAGCTGAGAAGAAATATAAAGAGAAAAGAAAGTATTTTCAAATATACCTCTACTTCTTCATCTCCAGATGCTTCTTTGGCTTCATCATTTCTGTGTCGGCTCGCATCTGACCCAACGGAGCGGCTCCTATGATGAAAATAAGGTTAAAGCAATCTTCCAATAAAAGCAGCCAAGTACTTCAGATTTTATATTACCTAGAGCGTGATTTCGATCGTGATGGGCTTCGGGACGGAGAGCGGCTTCCTGAACGCGACCGCGACCTGGAACGGGACCCCGAGTGCGACCTCGCTGAACGATTTGACGCGGCACTCTGACTCCGTCGCGAACGATTGGATACCACGCTGCCTGCATCAGAACCGCTTCCCGAATAATTACTGCCTTCCGAATCCGACATTCTTGAATCTTGTCGACATCAAGGCAATTAAACAAGTCCGTGCTTTTAGAGCGCAAATTGTCAACCAAAATAAAATAAATTTACAACAATTAGAAGTATTAGAACGTACAATGACGTGACCACAGAGCACTTATTCACTACGTGACGTGACGTGACAGCAAAATAATACTCTGTCCGTGACAGCGCCATGACAGAATAAAGCAAAGTGTATTGTTCAGTGTTGCCAATGAAAATTTTCGGAAGGCCGTGTACATCAGATAAAAAAGCCGTGTTTATATGGGAAAAGATCAACTGTGGGCCTTGCTCGCTGTCGATTTAATAAGCTATCCAATTATACCAATATATACCATCGGTACAGCGCTCTGACTAAAAAAAAAAGATTATCGGCAGTGAATTTCATGTCCACAAAACAAGGAACACTTTTCATTAGCCTAGATTAACATCAATATTAGCCTAGTGGCGCTGTTTTAACATTCGTGAAATGTTTGCAAAAAAATTAATAAGAAAAGACCGTACAATTTGCAAAAAGCCGTAGAATTTGCTACGGCAATAGGGTTTCAGCCGCAGCCGTAGGCCGTGGATTTTGTGATTTTTTGGCCTGAAAGCCGTAGAACACGGTAATTGCCGTAGCATTGGCAACACTGGTATTGTTTGTCTATGGCGCCATAGAAGCAAATTATTAGTAAGTACTACAGATTAGCTCTAACTAATTTGTGAAATAAAAATAAACTGTGTAAAATTCGGACAAGGAACCGATATCAGATGGCGCTACAAAAATGACATGTAACTATTTTATTGCCATCATTGTCTAAGAATCCAGCAGTGGCATCCTGTCGCTACTCAAGCTCCAGCTTGTTCTTTTGGTTCTTGAATCTTGAGCAGGTTGCCAGGTACCATATAATTACCACTCTTCGTGCATATCTGTTTGGCCTAATGGTTAGCTGCTAGAGAATGCATTTAAGCATTAAGCTCGCCAATTGTACTGTGATTTTGTGGTCAATAAAGTTTAAATTAATAAATAAAATTACGGTAGATCTACCGTATTTAGCTCCGATTTACCGTCTACCGTAACGATGTAATTACGGTGTCAAAAACTACCGTAATTTTGACAAGGCATATCGATTTTCTACATTAGTTTCATATAAGACCCAAAAAACCTTTATAATTAATTAAGCAGTATACCGAAACTTAAGTTACTTATTACTAACAATATATCAAGTTTGATCGTGAAACAAGATGACTTGATATTTACAAAAACATTGAAGACGAGGAGGTTTTGTCTGATTCCGATTAGATAGGATTTAACCAAAGACATACAATATCATTGGATTTAACTATAGTCGAATCACTAATCCACCGGACCAGATTGACATTTGCTATAAATGTTTTAACAAAGTTTTTAACGAAAAATAAATAGTACTGTGACGACACGATTCTGATGTGAATCATTGATACGATAAGATTTGAAACGTGTATTTTATATGGACCAAGAATTCACTATTACTACGGCCAAAATAGTTCACAAAGTGACATTATTTTCTGTCAAATCGGTCCGGTGGATTAGTGATTCGACTTTAACTACTATAATTAAAAGAACAGCTGTCATGGGACGGCTGACAGATGTGAAACATCGAAATGCGTCGCCACGATCGCCAAGTCTAAAATCAGGTTTACCCCTCTCGTAAAGATGTTTCACATCAAAAAAAAGAACAGCTGTCATGGCTGTCACGGCTGTCACGGCTGGCAGATGTGAAACATCGAAATGCGTCGCCACGATCACCAAGTCTAAAATCAGGTTTACCTCTTGCGTAAAGATGTTTCACATCAATAAAAGTGTCCGTAAAAACGCGTCCAATTACGGGAACAGCTATGTTCGAATATTTATTTAGCGGACACTAGCGCCATTCATTACGGGTGACGCTGCGGATGCACTAGGCATAACTCAGCAAACTTCACTCCGTCTACAACAGCTATGTTCATATCGTAGTCAATCCGACGCCAATGATGATCAGTCTTATTGATGTGAAACATCTTTACGTAAGGGGTAAACCTGATTTTAGACTTGGCGATCGTGGCGACGCATTTCGATGTTTCACATCTGTCAGCTATCCCATGACAGTTGTTCTTTTTTTATTTATTTTATTTATTTATTTAGAATTTTAGATACACTTTGTATGGACTGAATTATTTTTAATTCAATTTCGCAATGAGGGTGTCGTAAATTAGTTACTTAATTCAAAATAAATTACTCAACATACAGTATTTCGGAAAAAAGACAAAGTTGAGGCGAACAATTTTTTGTAGTTTTTAGTTTCCGTCTACTTGGACCACTTTTCACAATACAAGTTTTTCTGCCCATTATTGTTCAATTATTTTATAACTATCACCACTGTAAAAACACGAATAATAAATTTAAAAAATTCACACTACTATAAAAATCACGTTATCGCACATAACATTTGACTAACATTACATTTGACTACATAAATAGTTGAGGTTTTGAATACTGGCATTATGGAGGGTACCATGAAAATTATTAAATATTTAAACTCAGCAAATTTCCCTCCGTGTACAACAGCTATGTTCATGGTTCATATCGCTATTTGTCAAACACTAGCGCCATTCAGAAATGGCCATTAATGGAACCTCTATTTTCTGTAAACAGCTGGACACTTTTTCAACTTTCCCTTCGTCAGAGATGGCCCTCCTTCTATCTCATTAATCCATGGTCTGTAGATTAGATAGTTGGTATTCTTGTCTATGTCTGTGAGTAGAGCACCAATAAAAATAAATCCTTTCTTTTGTCTATTGATTCGTCGCTGCCCCACCGACTGATGTAGAAAAATCGTAAAAATTCCTAAATGTGTTAATATTGTGAGAAAATTCATCCAAAAAGGTGTCAATCATTATAAAGAAATAGTTCTGAATAGTTGTCCTACAAGTAAATTACAATAGGTGGGGTCTAAGTGCGAGGTCTCGATGGACATCTCTGGTTGATCAGCAGAGAGCTTTCGATCGGATTTTCGCACGTCCTACTACAAACAATCGGCGGTTTTTGCGGTGGTGTCAAAGTGCAGGAATTGCGTGGCCGCGCTTGGTGGTGGTGTGTGGTGAGCGCGGTGCGAGTGGTGCGAGCGGTGGTGCAGTGTGGTGCAGTGCGGCGGAGTGCGGCTAGCGCGAGATGGAGTAGTGAGCCACCAGCGGGAGTGTCATGTTGGAGACGCGGTCGGTGCGCGCCGCAGAATCGGTGTGGGCGAACAAGCCGCTGCCGGCGCCGCACGCCATGGCCAACTCGAGGCACGGGAAGAATGCACAGGTAACACCTCCTGCTCTCGTGACCTCCACCACGATACACTCATTAAAAGTTTTTAAATCTCTCACCAAGAACAGTGGTACAGTAAAACAAACTTGTTAAAGAGATATCCATACATAAATGAGGTGAACAGGACAGGTAGACTCAAGGTGAGAGCAGTATGCATCATCATTATCATCAAGTAAAGAAGTGCATATCATTACAGGACCTAAGCAGATCCTATATGACAGTAACATTCTCATGATTCATTTTCACAAATCCTCTTACATTTATGTGTGAATGAATCCTTTAAGCTATTCATATAATTAGTTTATTTACCAACTACAGTAGACAGCCACAATTAAAACCTATGTACAGATAGATAAGAGGAACCACTTCATTATACTAGAGCATGCTGTACTGATCATAAATGCATCATGGATGTTACCAGATGCCACAATTTCATTATTCCTATTGTCAATCTCCTGTCAGACAGATAGAACAGACAGACAGAATAGTCCTTTTGAATGTGCTAGAATACTTACCAATCCATATTAATTTTTGCAATTCCTTCTCTACAATTTATGTGCTGCAGTATGCTTCAAAATCTGATGATGAATGGCCTCTGCTGCTCCTTATGATAAACAATACAAATAGACTTTATTGCAAACCATTTCACAAACTCTTAAAATTCATAAGAGACAGCATACAACAATTATTGTCAGTCTTATTGCTACCTAATGCAACTTCTTCCATACAACAATAATAGTGGTTTTTTTAACGCTTCAGACTCATAGCCCAATACTAGGATTCCCTGTGTTGTGGATGCCATGGACAACACACAAGACAAGGACATTCAGAATTCAGAAATTTAAAAGAATGATGTGTGGGTGTCATTTAATAAAGTAATTCAAGTTAATTTATCAGTCAAGTTTATATTTTTATCTTATTTGAATAGAATACAATCAATGTAACAAATACAACAGCTGTAGAAAAAGTTATAAATTGATCTTCTAATATCCTTGGATAAACCTACAACATTCATGTTCATGCTACCTGTGGGTGTGCAGTGTGCAGTAGTGTGAGTACACTGTACACACACAGCTAGGTCGTGTATCATAAAGGAAGTTAAATTGTGCAATTAACTTTGTTGAACTATCAGGCCTTAAGGCTAACTACCTCACACTCACAATCAACATCCTGTAATTTGACTGGTTCTTATGAATCTTTTGTATATTCTTTGCATATATTTTTAACTATTGAATTATAACTTTATTCAGGGTAAACAAGGCTTAGTTTTAAGTTACTTACTTCTTAATTATTCTGCTATATCTGACATCTGAATATTTTGCCAGCATACTGTATATTGCTTCACTGCACATGTAGGATATAAATTATAGGAAATTTTAGGTCCCAAAGAGAATTATACAGCATATGAATATTAAAATAAGACTCTTTTGGAAATAAAAAATAAAACATCAGATTTGTAAAACACATTTGAAATGTCTAATCTTGCTTGTATTAATAAGACAACTTACTGTCAGTGCTGTAACCAGCACAACTATGCTAATTACCTCACACTCACTGATTATGATAATTTCTTTACAAGCGAGAGAAATTTTAAGATACATGTGCTCAATTCAGGTCAATATTTGCATACATTTGATAGACAATTTATGCAAAGGTTATCTGTAGACAACATGATGTTTGAGTTTTGCATAAAAATGTTCTACACAAATAGAACTATACTATATAATAAAAGTTACAAGTATGTACTGGCTATGGTTCAACACAGCGCATAGCGGCACCATGACAAACATTATTTTCCCATGAACTGATAGACTTTCTTGTCGAATGACATTTTCACCTTCATATCTTGCATTCAAATTCCTCATTTTTTATTACATGACACACATATATGGTTTAATTATAAAATTACTTATCTGACCAGGCAAACATGTATGTACATGTACAGCAGAATATGAATTCCAGATTTATATGTATATAAATCTGGAATTCATATTCTGCTTGTGTAATGTGTATATTGCATGTGCATTTCTATTATGGACTATTAGAAATATGTGTATTTTCTGTGGAAATTCAAATGTAGAAAGTGTTATCTTTGGATTAGTATAATTATACAGTTTTTAAAAATATATTTAAATAAAATAAAAATATATAATAAATGGTAGAGGGTGAAGTACACAAGGCACAAAGAAGTATCTATATTATTTAAGGATGCCTACACCCAATAAACTAGGTGTTTGAGTCACCCTAATCTCAGAGTCAATAACCAGAATACTTCTTAAGCGTGTCATTGTTATTATTAGTTTTATGAAGTTTAATTTAAACATTATATAAATTACTTCTTACTCAATACCGCAATGTATTGCAGAATTCATTGGATATTCCATAATATTCCTATTTTATTACAATGTGTCCTAAATATCAATCATACAATACAAAAACTTTTATGGGAATTTTTAAACTGCAGTTTAAGGTGATTAAAAAAAATAACACTACACATTCAAGGCCCCAACGACGATTCACTGTGTCGTGGGTGTCGTGAACAACACACGAAAACAAGAACAAACACCCAGATGAGAACAGAAATTCACACTCATCATTAAAATTTCTGCCTTGCTGGTTATCAAACCCAGGACTCTTGGCACGGCTATCCGGCATGGTAACCATTGCGCCACACGGGTCGTGTAGAATCAAGTCGAGATAGAAGTAGATAATTATCACCTGAAGATAGTTGCGTTATCATTTGGATGAATTTAAAAAAAACAAAAAAAACAATCGTCACAAAGATGGGTGACTGCAGTACTGATGAAATGTACGTCGTATTCCAGGATGACGTATGCTACGTGGTGGCGAAGTACGACTACGCGGCGCAGGGCGCGCAGGAGCTGGACCTGCGCAAGAACGAGCGCTACCTGCTGCTGGACGACTCCAAGCACTGGTGGCGCGTGCAGAACGCGCGCAGCCAGAGCGGATACGTGCCCAGCAATTACGTCAAGAAGGAGAAACCCTCGCTTTTCGACAGGTACTCAACACGCGCCGCTTCTACAGTCCCACCAACTTATCTGTGAATTGACTGAGGGCGCTGTCGGACGCATTGGACCAATCATTGGAAGCAATTCGAGACGTAGTAAATGTCAATGAATGAACACAAATAACTTATGAATGGGGCGGCATTAGTTCCAATTTTCGCCATTTCACAGATAACTTGGTGGCACTGTACGTTGGACGATACGACACGTGTAAACAAGCAAACTGCCATGGGTGTGTGCGAAATGCAAATGGCGCAGAGCTTAAGAGTTCACCTATCAATTGACACCATTAAAGCGTTCAGTGGTGTCCAGGTATGGTAGCACAGTAGTCTGTAAATAATTACAAAGCTGTGTCGTCCTATTAAAAAATCGGGCAAGTGTCAGGCCACGCCAATGTAGGGTTCCGAAGCAGGTTCTTTGTGAGTTTTAATTATTTTGTCGTTTACTAATAAGGGTCAGCCGCTTCCTTCTTAACTGATAACGAGAGGTAGTATTACTGAGGTCGCCCTCAGGTGTTTCATCTTATCTGCTCGCTTATTGGCGAAAAGGTAAGCGTAAAAAATATTACGTGGAATGAAGTTGCGGGCATCCGCTATTGTTATTATATTTTGTGATTAAATTTTCCTTTAATTAATTGCGTTAGATATTATGTTAATTGAATGTGGTTTTTGAATCATTCCTTTTTTATCCCTGTTTGTGAGAGACATATCATTATTAGTGCAGTTGTTTAAGTACGGTTTTGAGGACATTACATTGGTGATAGTGAATGATTCTATTTACTTGTTAACCTAACCATTGCTGCGTAGTGTAATAGTTGATCTAATCTCTCGATTCCCACCGGTTTACCACTACCAACTGTCATTATAACAATTGCTGTTAATTCGGCAATTCGACATGTCGCGTTCCGAATACGATGCGTCCAACGAAAGCGACGAGTGTCTAACGGAAGTTTTAACCCGCCCCAGCATCAAGAAGAAGGTGAAGAAGGGCTCGGGCTCGAAGACGCTGCCGTCGAACAGCTCGCCGGTGCGCGGCGGGGCGGAGTCGCCGGGCGCGCGCCGCGTGGAGCCCACGGAGGCGCTGGGCACGGCCGTCGTCAAGTATAACTACCAGGCGCAGCAGCCGGACGAGCTGTCCCTCACCAAGGGCACGCGGATCCTCATTCTCGAGAAGAGCAACGATGGCTGGTGGCGGGGACAGTACCAGGGCCACACCGGCTGGTCAGTATACACTGTAAATTATGTTTTTAGGGCACTTTTTGGTCTTGGAAATTGGAATAAAATTCCAGTGGGTTAAAGAGTGTTTGTTGTGTGGCTAGGTGTTAGTAAAATGTCCATAACCAGAATTAAACCAGGAGTATATAGGCAATAGGCTAATGGATTAGTCTTGAATATCTTCTATCACTCTGAAAGAATTTCTGTGCACTATCATGTTGTACAGTCCTTTGGACCAAAAGCCATGCCACTTGCATGACTAAACAAATTCAGTTTATTTTTCATTTGCATAATACATATTTAAATGCCTTATGATTTAGGTGGTATTTAGAAAATTGTTTGATAGAAATGGGTGCAGTGGCAGAAATAAGTTTGAGAAAATGAGATCTTTAATAAAAGCTTATGTTTCACATTACATTTGTCAACTCTAACCTCAAAATAGCAGCAAACAATTAGTGAGTGGTGGGCGATCTCTGGGTGAGAACGATCCCGGGTCGATGTGTGTAGTGTGTGTGGTTGTGGCGCAGGTTCCCCTCCAACTACACGAGCGAGGAGGGCGACAACGAGGACCCCGTGCACACGTACGCCATGGCGGAGAATGTTCTCGATATTGTCGTAAGTGTGCCTTCTGTCTTCTGTCTCTTATATGGGTTGCATGACTTGCATGTCGATGAAGTACTATATTAGAGGTCTTGAATGACGGTACCCTTCTATAATTAATATAGTGTAAGGAAAATAAACCATGATAATGACAACTCTGAATGTGGATCGCGCTTCCTTTTTGGCCGGCAAGTCGGCCTTTAATTTTACCGACGTACATGGCCGAAGATGACCACTTACCTTCAGGGGGCTCTTCCACTTATTTAAATGATGCTGCAACACTGCAGTTACAGAGTATTTTAAAATGTTGTAGAAGAACAGTAAAAAATTTAACTCTTGCACACTCATACCCCCGCAGTAGGATTCACCTGTGTCACGGATGCCATGGTCAACATAAATAAGACATCACTTGTACACCCACGACCTGAGAACAAATATTTACCTCGCACATAACTATCTGTCCCGCTCCCTGGTCTAAGATGTGGTCAATATGTATGTTGCATGTGTTGCAGGTGGCGCTGTACTCGTTCACGTCGAACAACGAGCAGGAGCTGTCGTTCGAGAAGGGCGACCGGCTGGAGATCGTGGAGCGGCCGCCGTCCGACCCCGAGTGGTACCGCGCGCGCGACTCGCGCGGCCAGCTGGGGCTCGTGCCGCGCAACTACCTGCAGGAGCTCGCCGACTACCTCACGCACCCCTACAGGTACACCACACACACACACACACACACACACACACACACACATACACACACATACATACACACACACACACTCACACACACATAAACATACACACACATAAACATAAACACATATACACATACACCACAACTACACCGAGACTACACCTAGCGGTAACGTTACAATCATATCGTCCCGAGTGATATATTTTGTGTGATATATATTATACTAGCTGACCCGGCGAACTTCGTATCGCCTAAGAATGTAACAAATCAAAAATCATTAAAATCATTGTTACAGTTTCTGTGTGCTCCTCCCTCTCCCTCTCCCTCTCCCTCTCCCTCTCCCTCCCCCTCTCACGCTCCCGCTCCCGCTCCCACTCCCGCTCCCGCTCCCAAGTAAAAAAAGGAGTCATAAAAGACGCTAATAATAATAACTAATAGCTATCTATCAACTACACATAACAAAATTTTACCTTATCCCGCAGGAACAGGTCTATTTTCCGGGATAAAAAGTATCCTATATCCATCCCCGAGCTTTATTTTATATCTGTATAAATAACTAATCTATCAACTACATATAACAAAAATTTACCTTATCCCACAGGAACAGGTCTATTTTCCGGGATAAAAAGTATCCTATGTTCGTCTCCTGATTCTAAGCTACCTCCCCACCAATTTTCAGCCAAATCGGTTCAGCCGTTCTTGAGTTATAAATAGTGTAACAAACACGACTTTCTTTTATATATATAGATTATGTTTGTTTTTATTTCAAGACACCTTAATTTATGCACTTAAATGTTTGTTTTCACTACCGAGAACGTGAAAGTAGTTATTCAATTTTCTATGAAGACCTTCGTCTTCAGTTCTTCATCTTAATATAATTATATCCCATCAAAAACAAAACTTGTAAAAAAAAACCAAGTCTCGCAACTCAGTTCTTCTACCGTAAAAAGTTGTGAGATCCATGTAATACCAAGTCAGTTAATTTATTCAGTTCCTACTTAAGGGTCCTTCTGTCTTAAGTTATTACGTAATTAGCTAACCTAACAAGTAACAACATCTTATAGTGACCATATTATCAATATTAAAAATCTTTATGTTTTAAATAAATAGATTGACTTGACCATCGCATGAAAACACAATGTACCTCACAATTAATACCTACATATTATATTAAATTCGATTGTTTAGTGCGATTGCCAAGTCAATCTATTTATTTAAAACATAAAAGATTTTTAATATTGATAATATGATCACTATAAGATGTTGTTACTTGTTAGGTTAGCTAATTACGTAATAACTTAAGATAGAAGGACCCTTAAGTAGGAACTGAATAAATTAACTGACTTGGTATTACATGGATCTCACAACTTTTTACGGTAGAAGAACTGAGTTGCGAGACTTGGTTTTTTTTACAAGTTTTGTTTTTGATGGGATCTCATTTCTTTTTGTAGATAGTTCTACTTTTTTTCCTTTTACAAGTTACCTTTGAACATAATTATATCTAGGTACCTATCTACACCTATTATTCCATTATATTATATACAGGTACACTGATTCATTCACTGCAAATGTTACTTTGTTATACAGGTACAGTAATTCATTAACTGCAAATGTAACTTTGTAATCCTATATATTTATATGGAATTACAAAGTTATTTATGCAGTTGATGTATCTAGAAAACTGGACCGAAATTGCAAAATATTTTAGTTTTTCCTTGATCTTTACACTAAACACTAATAATTGTGTTCCAAATTTGAAGCTTCTATGTCTGCTAGAAGTGCCTTAGAGTTTTGATGATCGGTCAGTCAGTCAGTGAGTGACGAAATTAAGAAACTTTGACTAGTTATAATTCTTAAACTACTGGTTCAAATTGAATGAAATTTGAAATATACCGTGTTTATACAATGCCTGCTTGGTTACTAAAAATTCAGGCTTCTAGCTTTATCCACAACGAAGTTATAGGAGGTCGAAAATGGCCTGAATTGCTTCTTTTTTGCTCGACTTGGCGGGGGCACTGCCGTGCCCCCAGATAATTTACTTGTCACGCTGTTTGTCCGCGATGGACTCCTAAACTAGGTACTTAACCTATTTTAATCAAATTTGCACACCGTGCGCAGTTTGATCCAACTTGAAAGATAAAATATAGACATGGGCGTTTTCGGTTTTTTCCGCAAACGGTTACATATCCGATATAAAGTTTGCATATCGATATAGAAAACGGTTTTCAGATATCGATATCAGTAGAATGGTTTGCAAACGTTAACATGAAATTTAGATGCGAAAACTAACAACGAACGCCTTACAGTTTTTAGTACATCTAAGTACCTACATACATACATCTATACTAATATATAAAGAGGAAACATTTGATTTATTGTTTGCATTGAATAGGCTCCGAAACAACTGAACCGATTTTAAAAATGCTTTCACTGTTGGAAAGCTACACTATCCCCAGGTAACATAGGCTATAGTTTCAAAAAAATTAGGGATCCTTAATAAAACTCCAATAATGTAACCCAAGGTGTAAAAATTAAGAAAACCGGAGCAAAGCGAGGGCGGTTACTCGTTTTACATAAATTTAAGTACCTACACACTCAAAGCTATGTATCAGTTTACCACAAATATATAATAATATTATACTCTTTTATACACATTACAAAATTAGAAAACGCAAAGAATTTCTTTTACGTAAATAATGGCACATGTCGCCAAGATCAAAAGCATTGCAGAACTATCACAAAAATAAAAATAAAGTCGAAGCACGAAACAAAAACAATTATTATTATTATAGCCCTTTTATAATAATTATCCATATTCCATATTGTAACAACTAAAGTTCAACCTTATTACTTTATTCTGTAGGTATATTTTGTAGAGTATCTCACTAATATCCAGTAGCCGGAGCCGCCAGCCGCCAAAATATGAACTTTGAAAACGTTATCGTAACTATAATACAATAGAAACTAAACCTTATTGCTAGTACCTTAAGACATTTGTTATTATTATGCACGCCGGTAGCTAAGTAGCTGAAATAATCTCATATTCGCCTCATCTCTTTTACACCAGTAAAATAATGTATATTTAGAAAGGGAGGTAGCGAATATGCTTCATATCGTTCATGAAGTTTTCGTCGTTGCAGTTTTAAGTTTTGATATAACCTAAAGGATGCCTAAAGGAAATGTTTTTTGAATCGATACAATAAAGCTTTTGTGATATCAGTTATGTTGGACAGTTTATCGATATGGTATGATATCAAACACATATCCGATATAAGTTACGTTTTGATATAACGAACTCATGTCTAATAAAATAGACGGAAGGTTTTAATAAAAAAAAACTTTTGACAGAACGAAGTCTGTCCGGGCAGCTAGTAGAATAATAGAAACGAAGATAGATAGAAACTCCTTGGCACATCTTTAAGGAACACGTCGTATATTTTATTTATCGTAACATTTCTTTACTTAGCTGAAGTAGTACCTACAAAAAAGTGCAGTGACCATACTGCCCTCGTAATGATAAACAACGTATCTGACATTTTTGACGAAAACGAGTTATTAGCATATTCGTAATCAGCGAAACGAGATCTACCTGGATCTGTTATCCATTTTTTCGTATGTTTTATAGAAATGAAAATAACCGTAAGCATAAACAACGTCTTCCTTAAGAAGAACAACATATCGTCCATTGCGTTAAGAGTTTTTATTCAATTTCCTAGTAAAACATAAACATCCTAAGAATCCTTTCCTAGTGATAATAAACGTAACTGACTTATTTTCCTAGCGATAAGCATCGCAACTGTTTAAAAATGAAACATTTTTGGGTTCTAATAACTCAGAAAACATTTAGAAAACAGAAAAATCTAATGAGTAATAAAATACACACATATAGTAACAATTAATTTTAACAATTTTGAAAATATCTCAGTTAGTGTAGTCGTGACAAGAAAAATAAGAAAAAAAACTTTAGACGCGTTTTTCTCGAAACATGCTGCAATGCAGATACGTTGTTTATCATTACGAGGTTATTAATAGGTTAATGAGTTACGATGTCGGTTGCAGCGAAGCGACGGAGCGGGGCGGCGCGGGCGGCGCGGCAGCGGGGGGCGCGGGTGGCACGGGGGGCGCGGGGGGCGCCGCGGGCCGCGCGTGGTACTACGGCGCCATCACGCGCACGCACTGCGACGCGCTGCTCAACCGGCACGGACACGACGGGGACTTCCTCATCCGCGACTCCGAGACCAACGTGAGTGGCACGCCGTTCATTGGAACATATCCACTGAGAGTGAACATTTCATTACCCTAATTTTAAGGAGAGCGACCTTTTAAGCGATGAAAGTCAAATTCAAAATAATTTTATCACGTGGGCATTTTATAGAAGGAAAGGGCTTCCAACATTTTTGTATGGAGCCTGGCATACCTACAAGTCCGCCATTTTGAAAAAATCTCGATTCGGCGGCCAGTGATGAAACATATGTCAATCGATAGAGTAAATGATTATGATCAAAAAGTATTCCGTGATGAAATGTCGTAAGTGGTATACTTTCTGAGATATTTGAGTTCAAAACCGTAGAAAAATAAAGTACAAAACTCTGTTTCGGCGGATATTGATGAAACATGTGTCAATCGATAGACTAAGTGATTACGATCAAAAAGTATTCAGCGATAAAATGTCGTAAGTGATATGCTTTATGAGATATTTGAGAACAAAGTAGTACAAACATAAAACATTTGTAATTATTTGTCTTTTTTATTTTTAGTGGATCAAAACTATACTATATACATGTAAAATATCACAACATCTTTAACAAAATTAAATAAATACATATTTATTCATATTTACATATACAATCTGTCACATATATATATGTAACATAAGAAAGTACATGGCTCAAAATCGGCAGCTGAATCGATTCCACGTATTTTTAATGTAGGTATTTTTTTTTCCCTAAAAGAAATTAAAATTAAGTAAATGATGTCACCCAATTCTTTAAACAGTCGAAACAAACAAAAATGAAACTTAAGTCAATGCAATAGGGTCCTTTCAAGCATTATTATACTGAGCCACAGCCACAAACGCACACTGCCAAACGTACGTAGTTGTACGACGTAAAAGAAATTCACTACAAACGCAATAGATCAAAAAAATATTATAAAGAAAGTTCGCACACTTCCATACGTTTTCTCTCTTCCGCATATTTAAAAACAGTCGGGAGGAAGCGAGACGTAACGACGGTGTCATTCCCAGCCGGCGGCTTTTGTGATCTACGATTTAGTAAATTAAAAAGTCAGTCACACCGCACGCGCCGGCCGCATAAGTGATTGGATAAATTAGGTTTCCTAGGTCAGCTGATTTGACCCAACTAGACTTTTTTCTGTGGGGACGTGTTTATTTCAAACATTCCATTAGATTTGACGTAGTGAAAAGTGACACTAGTATTAAATAAACATAAACGACAATTACCAAAACGTGCATTAATGTGTATCAAACAAGGTGGTGGACATTTTGAAAATGTCATTAAAATACGACGAGGATGAGGATGAGGGAAGAAACCAATTATTATCAGACCTGTAAGTTACCTACACTAACTAAATTTAATTGGTTGTTTAATATTTGTAAATATTTTTATAATTCACAGCTTTTAAACATGCAGTCTTTTTTATTTTGTTGTATTATTACACATACATTACAAACTTATGCATTTTACTAAATTTTAATTAAAAAATGCCTGCGCAAACGTGTTAAGTGATAAGCCCCGCCCATAGAAAAATTTCATAATCACTTGTTTACTTGCGTACAAAATTTTAAGTACTAAATTGTCCGTTTACACCTATTAGTTTACTTAAAATTTAGTTATCTACATATCTACTTCTAAACAATCAATATTTCAATAAATAGGTATCTTATCATTTTAATGCCAAAACGATTAACATTGTATTAATTAAAATGATTCAAAGTCGACAGTCCAAAACCTGTAAAAAGTGATTGAAACAGGGCTCAGCTACTATTTTAGGCATATGTAGGTAATAATGTTTATGTTCAATAAAATCTTTGAATCGTTACCTAATTGGATGAGTTCAGTAAGTGATACGAGTATAACACACCTACCAATTAAATGAAATGAGTAGTCAGGTAACAAACATGTTGTGTTTAACAATATCTAATGTACAATGTCTAATTCGTTTTCGTCTATCAGCTGTTATAGCCGCGCGCGCGCCGGCCCCCGCGGCCCGCGTTGTGGCCTGTGACGTGGGTCTCACTCTCGTGTGTGCGTGAGTCTGTATGCTTGCTTAGAATATTATGAACATTCTTATCCCTCTACGAGAACAACTAATTCCTTGAATAAACAATTATTAAGCTAATAAAAAATATTTCAGTGTATGTATTATGATTAAAACTGAATAGGTATTCTAATTGGGGTGTTTAGGGGTGTACGTCATTTATGCATTTAATGTAGTGAAAGTGAGACTGTAGTAGGTATTAAATAAACTTAAACTTATTACTGACATTGATTAATTTTTTTGTTCTTTAATGTGAGGTTTAATCAATGAGTTCAAAATTATTCACAGTCTACAGTACAAAGCCTGAAAAATGTAATGGAAAGAGAGAATCATAATTTGTTTAGTATTTAATCTTCTTACCATTACTTACTACATACATATTTTATGTAATGATCGCTCGATCGCTAATATCAGCTGTTTTTGTCGGGACGTCGGGGTGTACCGCACACACGCGCGCACCGACCTTGTATACGTAGCGCTCGTTCGCTCTCATGTGTGCGTGCGCCGCTGGGTAGAATGTTCACACTTTTCGTTCGAAATGAGTATAACTAATTTCTTAAATAAAAAATTATTAAGCTATAAAACACAATTAAAAATACGTGGAATCAATTCAGTTGCCGATTTTGAGCAAGATACTTTCTCAAAGTGAGTAAATTATGTTATACGTTGTATACATATTATGTTATATATTAAGTACATAAATATTTATAAATACGTATATATAACATCTGATTGAAGACCACGGGCGACGACATTCTAAATGCTTCAGGCAGTGCTGCCGGACATGATTCTTGAAGGAGCTTTTGGTAGATTATGATTTTTTTGATGTCTACAATCAAGGAGTTCCAGAACAGTATTAACTGTATTGTGAAGGAATTCCCGAAATAAGCAGTGCTATGGGTTTCCTTTAAATAAACAGGAGAATACACATTATTCAAAATAGCATAAAATGTTGAGAGAATTCTGAAGTTTCGCCTGTGTCGAATGGGTAGCCATTTAAGTTAGGAATGGAATTGGGAAATGTGGTCATACTTACAGTTATTAAGAAGGCGCTCCAATTTATTCAGAAGTTCCTTAACAAATCTGTACAACACACATCAGCATAATCAAGGTGAGGGATGACCAGAGCCTGCACCAACATAATTTTGGTCTTGAACGGTAAGAAGTTCTTATGGCGATACAGCAATTGAAGTGTACAGGTCACTTTTTTTCCTTACCTCAGTTACGTTATGTATTATAAAAATTAAACAAATTCGTCAAATAAACAACTTAAGGGTAGAGATAAAATCGCGGGATGGTACTGCTCATGCATAGTGGGAAAAAGAACCTTGTCCTGTTATTCCCATATAATGTGTGTTATATGGTTCTTGGCATGGGCTCGACACCAGGAAACATTGTCTTTATCACCAGCGGAATTTTTAAGATTCAGTGATTGTTAGACATGATGTAGAAAATGAAGCCAATAATGAATTTTACCTTTTGTGTTAGAGTCGCCAAAGCTGTAGCCGCTGGTGGCAAATAAATTATTTATAAAACAACCTAGTAGTTTGCTTTGTTTTTTTTTTAATTCAAACCTACCCGTTATTAATAAATCAAGTACCTATGCAGCACATACATATATGGCATAATATACTTATTTTTCATTATTGACCCAATAAATTCAAAATAAGTAAATGATAATTTTTAATGCATTATTTTTGTACGGTTTTGAACTCAATTATCTCAGGAAGTATATCACTTACAACATTTCATCACTGAATACTTTTTAATCGTAATCATTTAGCCTATCGATTGACATATGTTTCATCAATGTCCGCCGTACCGAAGTTTTTTTTGCTTTATATTTCTATGGTTTTGAACTCAAATGTCTCAGAAATTATATCACTTACAACATTTCATCACTAAATACTTTTTAGTCGTAATTATTTAGCCTATCGAATGACATATGATTTATCAATGTCCGCCGAAACGAAGTTTTTTGCTTTATTTTTCTACAGTTTTGAACTCACTTATCTCAGAAAGTATATCACTTACGACATTTCATCACTGAATACTTTTTGATCACAATCATTTATTCTATCGATTGACACATGTTTCATCACTGGCCGCCGAATCGAGGTTTTTTCAAAATGGCGGACTTGTAGGTGTGCCAATTAGGTTCGATGCCCTTTAAAATTTTTGCAATTTATAATCAAAATTTAAAATTTTGTATCGTTGGAGCCACAATGATTTGGCTGTGATCTAACCGTCGGGTGGGCGCGGTGTCGGCAGGTGGGCGACTACTCGGTGTCGCTGAAGGCGCCGGGGCGTAACAAGCACTTCCGCGTGCACGTGGAGGGCAGCCTGTACTGCATCGGGCAGCGCAAGTTCCCGGCGCTGGACCAGCTGGTGCAGCACTACCAGCGCGCGCCCATCTACACCAACAAGCAGGGGGAGAAGCTGTACCTCGTGCGGCCGCTGCCGCGCGCGCTCACCGACTGCTGAGGTCCGGACCCGCCGTCGGCTGTGTTCGGGCCCGATCGGCCCAGTTCGGGCGCCACTCGACCCAGTTCGGGCGCCACTCGGCCCAGTTCGGGCGCCACTGGCCCTGCTCGGGCGCCACCCGCCACGGAACTACCGATTATCCTTCGCGCTCACATACCTTATCAGATTTTTGTTCAATACTTCTCACGTAAAAAATGCCAAAGCCTGATTATAAGACGGGACAACCTCGTTCGAAAAATCGATAACTTGGGGTCAGTGCGCGCAGTCATCGGTTTTATTAAAAACCTGAAAGACAAGAGCTTTAACGGTTAAAGCGAGCCTGCCTATGTTCGCCAACTCCTTCAACGACGATAGTAGACTTCGATGACGTTAAACCGTTGCAATAACTAGTTTCCTGTTGCTCCATATTGTCTTAATTTCCCTTACAGTGTAACGCTTATGAAAAGGACATTCTTAATGAGGCATTTATTTATGTTAACATTTATCACGCTTTTTATTCTTTTACTAAATAATGTCTGTGTCCGGACTGGGCGCGCGGGCGGCCTCGGGCGGGATAGGGCGCGGTCCACCGCCCGTATCGGAAATCTTACTTTGGAGGTTAGAACGGCTTCAAGGTACTGGAAGGATTTCCTTTCATAATTCATCGTCACCCGTTATCCAGCGGGGCGCCGTATATAAATTATTGTATTAGTTAATTATTGTCTAGAGACAAAAACGATGTACAGCGATGTTTGGAGCCCAGTCGGCTTGGCGCCCGACGTCGTAATCGTTATCATAACAATAAAAATAAACCAAAAATTGGCTTCAGCATTCTCTACTGTAGGTGATGTAAGAGCGATTTCTATATATCATATTATTCGGTAAGTTCTCGTATAAGTAATGTAGCGTAATTTTGTAATGAGTTTTTTTATTAATTAGTCGAACTCCGTTTCGCATCCCTTACGAAGCCTCCACCGCTCATATCGAGAATTCTGCCGCGAACGGCGTCGTGCGGTCGACATTTCATTTTTAAATCCATAGGTACGAACTATATTTATTTACTACATATATTAGAAACTTTCCCTCGCTTCCCTTAATGCTAGTTAACGAAAATAATTAAATAAAAAAACTATCAATGACAATGGTGACCGAAGATTAAGCAAAATAAAACAGCAGCATAGGTTTAAGTTGAAGAGTCGTTGAAAAATGAAATGCAGCCGCACGACGTGACATGGCGTGACGTGATTTGACGTGGCGTGACGTGATCGTGGCGTGACGTGATGTGACGTGACGTGGCGTGACTTGACGTGGCGCCGGTCAGTGTGGGCAATTGTATAGTGATTGTGTGCGGGCGAGCCTTACTGGCGGCACTAACAATAAGTAAATACATTTTACACTATTGCTTGATTGAAAAAATAATACCTAGTCTCAAAAAGTGCTTCAGCATTCATATAATATAATAATTAATTTATGAAATTGTAGGTAGTATTCGATAAAATTTATTATTATACAAGATATTTTCTACGAGAGTAGTCACTCGATTATGTAAGCCAATTATATACAAGTTATACAATTAGCTTAAAGTTATATACACCGAAGACGGAGAGCGTCGCGTGAAACTCGACGAGGTTCTCGATAGAGCGAGAGGGGCGAACACTAGAGCGAGAGGGGCGAATACAGTTGAGCTTCGGACGGAGAGTGATATACATATACACTTATACGACTGTTGGGGACTTTTTGTGATGTTTGGCCACTAAGTTAATGTAAGTCATGGTCGGGGAGCTCGCGGACCGCAGGGGACGTAGCGTGGGAGCCCTCGGCGGCGCGCGGCGGCACTCGGCGCAACTCGGAACATTTATAAAATGTTTCATATGTATTGTGGTACATATAAGTAGTTTCGCCGGACGTATCGTATCGGGAGCCGTCGATTACATGAACGTATATATTTTTCGTGTCGGACGTAGTCTATTCGATTTATGTCGTTTTGGAATATGTTACAAAATTAGACAAAATCGTGCGCGGTCCAGGAGCGAACGAAGGAGCCGTCGTGCATAAGTTTGTAATACGAAATGATCGGTTTGTTTACTCGTAAGATTTTTTTAAGTAATAGGAGAATAGACTACAGCTACTAATATGTACAAGTAAGTGGGACTGAAAGTTAACTAAATTTTAGGGTTGACAACGAATTAGTAATCCCAACGTGTTGGTTCGGCGCGGCGCCGCGGCGGCCCGCGCCGAGGGTCGGAATCTCAGGGTGCGACTTCCTTCGAGGTGGCTGTCGCTAGTCAATACGCCGGCATCACAAGCCCGCAGCCTCCCGCTTGCAGGGAATCGGTCGGGTTTCACTCCCGATGTCCCACTCGCGTGTCCTACGATACCATATTTATTTTATCTATTTTTTTTTTACCTTCGATCTATTCCTTCTCTCGAAAATTAGCAGCTTCTTACGTTTATTCTGTCCAAGATATGAAACCCGACTCACAAATGTACCTTTCTAGGAGATGTGTAGCGACAGTGTTTTGTTTATTAGAAGATAGAATTACTCTACTGACTGATGTCCGACGGCGGGACGAGTGCGGTGCGGGACGATGTCGTGGGTCGTGGGTCGTGGGTCGTGTCGGACGGCGCGAGTCAGATCGACGCTGGAGCAAGCGAGATGTATAAAACATAATAAACGAGTGAAGTGGACCGCAGGTGTGGTATACACGTGGCAGCCGTGTTCGTCTTTATGAAAAAAGGCATACTATTTAGTACATACTGCTGTTCATCAACGACATCGTCCTGAATCACACTGAAATGCGGTAAAATTGTTTGAAATCGCGTCGGTCGTCGGCGATATAATGTGGCTTTACCGTACACGCCCCGACCCCGCAGGCAGCTACCGCGGTACCTTACACCCGTACTGCGGCTAGTTATCATTTTATATCAATATGTATAAATTAAAACGCGAATCACATCGAGTTGTATGTTCCAGTATTTTTATTTTTAACTAATCTGATCGTTCTAGTGTGTGTGTGTCGGTGTGTGTCGGTGTGCGTGGTGACGGACGCGAGTCGACGTGCGTTAGGTTAGTGTAAGTGGCCGGCTTTTCGCTTTTTACTAATAAGAACCGTCTAATGTTTTGCCTTCGTGACACCCTCAGGGGCGTGCTCCTCTGGAACGCCCTCGTCCATTCCTCCTGTAAGTCACACTCCATACGAAAGTATTATGATATAGTAATGGGACTATTTATTTTTGTACGAATGTTTTTTTTCCACGCAGGACCGGTTATGATGATTTACGATGCACCGAAATGTAGGTTTGTACGAATCGTAATCGTAGCTATAGTTGCACTGCGGATGCATTTACGGACTCGGTTCACCAGTGCACGCACTGAACGCATATCGCGTACGTACAGTACGCAAGCAATCGTCGATCGCACTGCAGACAACTGACGATCTTTGTGTAGATGCAGATTTGGACGTGGTGTCTGCATCACAACCATTATCACATCTGATAATACTGATAATAGTTGTTCTGTTCCGTGTTAGTTGCAGTTGTCAAGGGAGTATTTATAATCCATCATACTTCACGCTTTAAGAATGCATCCATATTTCACGTCGTCACTGGCTTTTAAATAAACATGGGATTCTATTTTTCGTATTGATATTTAGGAAGCGTCCTTCTTATGTGTCCGCGGTCTCCGCGGTGTTTGCGGCTCATTTTACCTTCGCTCTAGACCCGGCGACGACGGAACTACATCCGATACATGGATTACTTGTATTTATTGTAATAAAATTATTACCTTACATTTGCTGTTAAGCACAAATGTGTTAAATTATGGAATACGTGATTCAAGAATCGATCATTCTTTAGTGTGTTTCTAACAGTTTGTATATCCTCATATGATACTCATTTTAATATGTGATGTGATTGCTTGTCGTCGTCGCCTCTAGTGTAGTATACTTGTGATACATTTGAGATAATTACTTTTTTATGTTTTACTTTATTTGGAATGCATTCATCGTTGTAATATCGACAGCTAGTTTGAGTCATATTATAAGGCGAAGGAATAGTAAGTTACTAGGTCTTTTTGATGTATTTAATACGTTTTATACTCAATATTGTAATTAGAATTTTAATGCGAGACGAACTCAATTGTAAAGTAGAGTTTTAGGACTCCTCGTGTTGGACGTCTTCCGATGTGTGGTGCGCTGTCGGTGGCCTGCCAGCTGCCAGCTGGCTCGCTGCACCCACTGCACCCACTGCCGCGGCTCAGCTGTCTCGTAATGTGATCTCGGCTAGAGACGGGCCTCGACTCGGGGGGGGGGGGGGGCAAATGGCCATCATGTGTCAGGCCCATGGCATTATGAATATTGCCTAATTATTGGATCGATTTATGTTCTTACTCTCTAACACCCCAACTCAGTTAGTAATGGTTACTTAAATCGCTCCTTAGTACAGAATTTGTATGGTGATTCTTTACTGAGGAGCGATTTAAGTAACCGTTAGGGACTCTTGAGTTGGGGCGTTAATCAGTAAAGTCAAAACCGCTGTATCATTCCGCTATCGCAGTATCAGCTGTACACTACCTGCATACTTATTGTATAAATTCGCAGCATTTAATTTTGTTCATTCCCCCTGTCACCGCTGACCGCGGCACCGCAACTCGCAGCCTGCTGACACGTGCTCTGTGATAACGTTCACCACCGTATTATTTGGCTTCTGTTGTTTAATGTGGACGAAATTGTTCTAATTTAGGTATGCAGACCAGGCGTTTGGAAATAGGCTAAGCAATGATCTTATATTAAAAGAGTAGATAGGTTATACGCGCACCAAAAGTGGCACGCCAAAACTGGGCTAATTAGCACAGTTGAGCTCAGTCGTACGTACGTCAGATGTTGATTGGTGTAGGGAAACAAATGATAAACGTGTGTATGTTTCGGAATAAATTTTTCGGTTGATTTGTAAGGGCATAACGTATCTACTTTTTTAAATATAACATCATTGAGGCTAAGACACTAATTGTTTAAGTTACCAGAATCGCTGCATTTTGCATTTAAACGAACAACTTTTCCACTTTTTTTCAAATAGTTACAGTGGCGTATTGCGGACCCTAGTCGCAGTAGGTTCACCAGCGAGGTCAGAAAGAGACGCTGAAGGAAAATGAATATATCGGTGGTTGTTTAAACTTTGTATTGGCAATGCTCGTGACGTTTTGAAAGACGTTTGTGTAAGGTTTCTTTTTAGTTTTAAAAACGAAATTAAAATAGATTTTTTTGCCAAATGAATGAATGTCGACTTACATTCCTACGCTTTTTGTACGAGATAAAGTGGTCGGCCAGACTGCGGGCGCGGGGTGGTAGTGGACCACCATCGATTAGTTTTGGTGACCCCGTGTGTTAGGATGACTATGTTTTTTGTGCCATGAGCTACTTTAACTCGCGCGCGCTCTCTGGCCGAGCACTTGGTAAATAGTAGTTCTGCGTCTACCCAAGTGGCAAAATATTTTAATTAAACAAAGCGCCAGAGCCGTTTGAAGCCGGCTCCTGCATTCGCCACTAACGTGGGGCAACGAGAGGCCTCTTGTTACGCTGTCACTTGACTGAGATTGTATTAACTTGGTCGATCCCTGCTGGGACCTTCGCGAGCAGCAGGCGCTCCGCGACACCGCGCGGGTCGGTCGACAGGATCGTACGTTTCTATAGCGAACTTAGGTGTAGATTTAGAGTGATTCGGTTTTTTATTTTTATATTGCTCAAAGTATATTTTTTTTTATTCGTATTGTAACCGCGTGTTTGTACGTTTTCGTGTATAATTATCTGATGTAACGAGCATGTAATGATACCAATGTAAGTGCAGTGTATAATATTTAACATTATAATTTATTTATTAATTTGCAAACATGTGTTTTCTTTTACTACAATCCCTAGATTATTCCAGGGTGTGACCTTATTTAACACCTTAGATTGTCCTAGGTTTTTTTTTGTAATTATTTATTAAATGATGGATGTTTTCTCGTGGCCTACTATTTTTTCCTGATGCCCCACACAACAGCTGGTCCAGTTTGCAGTACACAATAAACTACAATCAAGGTAATAAAATTGTCGATCGGAATGTTGGTGCTAGCTACATCTGCGGTAGCGACGAGGGTTGTTGCTACGATACCGCATCGATTACCTCGTTTATATCTATTGTGTCGAGCGTTACTGCTGCTACGGTAGTGTACACTGTACAGTGCAGACCGAGGGCCGCAGCACGATGTTGTCGCGCCGAGACCTGCTGCTGGTGCAGCCCTGGGAGGAGCGCAGGTTCCGGGACCATCGCTCTAAAGTTAGTAAAGAAAACATCACACTCATAGCCCCACTAGGATTCTGTGTCGTGGGTGTCATGGACAACACACAAAGACAAGAACACGCACGCCCAGACCGAGAACAGAAATTCAAACGTTCGTACGTAATTACTGAAATTTCTGCCTCGCTGGGAAAAGAATCGAACCCAGGACCATTTGAACGGTTCAATATGGTAACCATTACGCCACGCGGGTCGTCTCAGTGCACCTACAGCACGTAGCGTGGGCTTCCGGTGGTGATATCGCGTCCAAAGTTTGGGTGCCCTGCTCTGGAGATTATGGGTCATGTAAGATTTCTACCATGAGCAGGAATAGCCATGCCCATGGGCATAATACACGCTACATGCTGGAAGTAACAGGGTAGTGGTTACAATGTCGGTCTCGCTCGAGTGCCCGAAGTTGATACGCATATTTCTTAAATTGTTTAGGTGTTTGGTAAATCTGGGATAGAATCAATATTGCAGGCCTCGATGTTCGGGCATTGACAACACTCTTAATGTGAGTTCGTAGTTAAGTCAAGCTCAAGCATTTAAGTACTCTGCTCCATATTACTCTGTGTCAACAATGATCTGAGTTATCGTCACGTCGTCCCCAAAACAAGTAAATACTTAAGTAAGTGCATGGGCGTATCAAGTTTCTGAACCACGTGACGGAGGAAGGGGCAAACTTAACGCATAAATAAAAAAGGAGGCAGCAGCCCCCTCTCTGGGACGGTATAGGTATACCGTATAGTGCGTGGTTGTGGGTTCTGTCGCTAGGTGTTGTCAGCGCTGCCGGCGGTGGACGCGCGCGCGCCGGCGCCGCGGCCGCACGTGGCGGTGAAGCTGAAGCGCGCGCAGCGGGAGCGGGAGCGCGCCGCGCGCGTGGCCGCCGACAACTTCAGCCTGCTGCAGCGGCTGGCCGCGCTCATGCGCGTCAACCGACTCGACAACCACTGGCAGAAACCGCCGCACAAGTAAATACTTCACTTCGTGACGACTAGCAAATGTAATAAGTAACATCTCCGGAGTAGAACCTGACAGCCTGATTTCATGTAGGATGACAAACGAGAAGAATCAGATGAAACATTTGATTGGTCACTGCCTTCCATGGACATCTGTAACACCGAAGGCAACATTGTTGTTCGAGACCACCGGGTAAGAAAACAAAATATGTCTCTCAAACCCCAACGCCGCGGCGCCGGAACATGAGTCGTTTGGAGGCTGACGCGAGCAAGAGGGTGGCTGGCCAGGCAGGCTTTACGGAAAGATTATTATAATAATTATTTATTATCTTCGCGCCCTATCACTAAGCCAGCCAGTTTTGTCGCCTTTTACGGCACCCTAATCCACCGGCGTTGGGATTGAGGCGGCATCTTGTAACCGCTCATTTAGATACGCGTCTCGCGGACAGTCTCGTGGCGCGTCCGTAAGCCACGCCCCCTACGCGCGTGTGAACACCGCGCGAGCCCCTTTGGCGCGCGCCTAAAAAACCGCTCCCGACGCGAGCCTGCGAGCCACGAGACGCACCGCGGCCTGGTCCGCGAGCGCCCTGTTCACACGCGCGCGCATGCGCGCGTCTCGCGGGTTGTCTCGTGGCTTGCGCGCACGTGTAAATGGGGTATGGGAAGTTGAGGGAGAATTGTCAGTTTCCAGCACAAAGTGGGTCAGTACGTGTCGGCGCGCGAGCTGGGCGCCCGGCTGGCGGCGCGGCGCCCCCGCCCTCCGCCCGCTGCCGCCGCCGCCCCCTCCGCGCCCGTCCGGTGCTTCGCGTGCGAGACCAGGAAAATGGTGATATTCATCTCCCCACTTATGATAGGCTGAGAATCCATTACATGTGATCCTAAATAGTTTTAATGTTATTTAAGAAAACTACTGCTAACTTTACTCAATGAGATGATTAAAAATTCCAGCATTGTCAAATAAAAATTTATTGGCAACAACATTATACAGTTGAATAGATCATCGTTATATAAATGTAACAATTTGCATGTCCGTATTGTTTGACTGTTCGTTTGTTGCATGCAACTGTGTCTGGCGGCTCGCAGCAGCACTACAAGCGGAGCGCGCCGGCGCCGGCGGCCCGGGAACGCTCCCTCCCGTCCATTTACTAATCTACTATTACCGCAGAAGACAATAGTACTTATAACTATTACTTTAAGTGCATGACCGATTTGTATGTAATTTGAAAATAAAAACCCGAAAAAAATTGGACAGAATTTATTAATACCTAGTTACAAATGGGCTCATGGCGACAAATTCATAGATTAATAAAACTGTTCTCGTCGTCCCGAACGTCACGGCGTCGCATCAGGTAAAAATTAAAAACATAAATACTATGTTATAAAGCATCGGGTCGGGAGGCGGAGCCCCCGGGCCTCGTCCTCCGCCCTCGGTGACGGGGGACCCGATCGGAAAACCAAATCTTGACAATTTAAACATCACAACGAATGTTCCATCACAACGAAACCGAAGCACCGAGGGTCGACCGGCAGACATTTTTATTTTACAACGCGAATTATACAACGAAGCCTTCGCGGCGGTCACGTCCGCCCGTCGCTCTCGGCCTCCGCTCGCGTCGGACCGAACGCCAATTAAATAGACTTAATATACTTAATAATTACTTTACATGATCCTCACTACGAGCAGCTAGGTCGGGCGCTCCGCCCTCTCGACGAGTTCGTGACGCTACACATATTTACACGCGCCGCCCGCCACCCCCTCGAGCTCGTCGCAAGATAACAAACGAAACGTTGTCCCAAATTGAATATCTAACTCGCTTTTAATTACAAAGAGACGTAATAAAATAAAAAAAATCATTAGTTAACCGGGTAGTTCATCCGATACATAATCTTAGATGGAAACGTGTACACTGCAATCTTGTAACGTCCCTAATCTATGAAGAGAAGATTGGAGTAGATATTCAGCTCGGGCCGTGTCGCGGGATGTCGCGGGGCGGCTAGAAGCGGAAGGGGTCGTGCGCGCCGCCGCCGGCCGCCGGGTCGAACTGGAAGCCGCCGTCCTGCGCCGCCGGCACCAGCGTGGGGTCGTCCTCCTGCGACAGACAACTCGTTAGCTGCATCGCCCGACTTTATGTGTGCTTTTCGACAATCTTTTCACCTTCTATACAATAAATCATTAAGTCGAATACAAAAAACCTGGCGTAATGTGGTCACTGCGACTAATAGATTACTTACTAGCAACAACAATTGACTACAATACACTAATATTCTGATCTGCGTCACAGGACGGCATTTTTTCGTATAAGCGCACGAAAGTCTGGGATGTACTGGCAAAAATTAGCGTAGTTTTTTGGGTGCGTGATTGCGTGTAAATACACTAAAGTACTCAAATTCAAGGCGGTGGGTTATCTACCTTTTTATTTATCTGAGGCCTTGTTGTCCTGGCATTTTTATAATGTCTATACCCGACACCCGACAAACGTGCAGACGAGCCATTGCATTGTAACTGGTTACCTTCACCAGGGGACATCTATTACCCTAAAGCCGTGACCGGACCTCCGCTGACCGGAAAAGACGGAAGTCTTTCATTCATCGTCATATTACAGTAAATTTTCACAAAACCCTGATGAATGAATAAACCGTGAAAACGGTGTGAAAAACTGTTCGGTAGTTTTCGAGCTGGTGTGTAATGTGGGGAGTGTGGGGGAGTGTGGAGGGGTGTGGACACTGACCTCGCCCGCGAAGTACTGCTCGATGATGTCGTAGGCGAGCTTGTAGATCTCCACGGTCTCGTGGCCCTGCAGCGCCTCGATCTTGTCGATGCCGCCGCACTCCTCGATCATGTTGGCCACCTGCTCCAGATTCTCGCCCGCCATCTTCAGCATGTTGCTCAGCCCGTCCAGCACCACCTGCCAATAACATTTAACGACATATAAACGACAACTCTGAACTCTCCATCCAGGCATGTATGTATGTCGGCGAACGACCTCTTTGGTTCTAGAACGATCGGCCGATGCAGATGCTTTCAGACAAGGTTAATGAAGAAAATTTAAATATTTAGAATAAGGAATATTCCTTATTCTATTGACATAATAATATGTCAATCCATTTGGAACATACATGGGACATTCTATAGGATTCTATTATGGATTAGCAGACGGAGTAGCAGAGGTTGTTATTGTTGTGAAAAATAGGAAAACTGGAAATATATCATCGAGCAAAGTAAAAGGAATATTATATACATGGTAAGCGGAAATGAAGTCGTGGATGGTAAAGCATATTAACTTAGTAAAAGCCTATTCGCTCTTGACTTGAACTATCTACTAACCATAATAATATAAAACAACAATTATTGCAACAGAAAGAAGATCTGTGGCTAACCACAATAGCGTAGTTATATTCTCTTTACTATTATAGAAGCATCACTGGAACATGAAAGCGGCCTGTTATCGACATTCCTTTTCATATTAAACCTTCGCATCTTTACATCAAGCATTACTAAAAACTTGATTATGCGTTATTAGGACACAGAACTAGTCCTAATCTTACGATTTTCAACAAATTACCATACCAGTTATTCTTTTTTCTTATGTGCATATGGCAAATGTAACAATCATCAACTATCATGGAATACGAGTCACGTGGTGTCACCATACTCACATTGATAACCTGCGTGTCCTTGCAGCTGAGCAGGTTGCAGAAGGGCGGGATGACGCCGCACTGGATGAGCACGGCCACCTGCTCCTTGGTGCCGCTGATGCTGAAGTTGGAGACGGCCCAGGCGGCCTCCTTCTGCGTCTGGAACTCGCCCTTGCTCAGGTTCTCCACGATCTTTGGCAGCAGCCCCGCGTCGATCACGGCCTGCACCTGGTGCTTGTTGCCCGCCGTCACGTTGGACAGGAACCACACCGCCTCCTTGCAGATCTTCTCCTTCTGTTGGGGGAATGGAGAACATTAGCATTTTTATTTTGACCTGGTATACTGTTAATTATAAACGAAAAATACTCTATAATTATATGCGTCAAGAAGTTTCTGAGATATTTAATTTTTTAATTTAGTTTGCAATGCTCGCTGTTGTGACGTCACTTTACAATGGTTGTTCAATGAGTGCTATATTACTGACCTCTTGTTTTTAAGTTAAAAATTGTTAAAACATCAAATCCACAGATTAGATAATCGTGCATTATGCCATAATGTTTTAAAACAATACACCTTAAAAGTTGTTTCACAGTTCTGTAGTGGTAATCAAAGTAAAATCTCACGAGATTCTGGTGCTTGTCATGTGATCCCGTTTAAATTTGAGTGAGATCTGACAAGTACTGTTGAGTTATCCCTAATAATGCATATTTAATTGACTTCGAACATGTTGATGATGTTCTCATTCTATTACTTGACAGTATTATTTTTTTTGATACTATTCAGATTATATTTATCATCTGATGTAATATCATAACAGTTTACATAAAAATTGTTTATTTTGAATCTTGAACATGATCACATGAAAGAATTTGGTGCTCTGCCAAAATGGTGTTAAGTGAATGTAGTTTAAAAAAAATTTATAGGCAGTTTGTAAAGATTGCAGCCAGAACAAGGTATATTCTATCAATACACAACTACAGTAAGATTCGATCCTTGGACAGGAAAATTAACAGTATTGTGGCAATCTTGACTTAATTTCCTTTCAGTACACATATTATACTTAAAGTCATTAACTAAGAATAAATACTCTTAATAAAGCTTAATTACATTGATAGTATAATTTATGGACAAACCCTGATTAATTATTTTTTCAACATTATTATCAGCTCGTTTGCTGGCTATTTATAGAAAAACAAAAAAAATAATTTTGTGGCTTTACCATTTATGTTTTTACAGCACCTTCCTGAAATAGGAGCATTGCAGTAACTAGTAACAACATTTTACCTGATGTGAGAGCAGCGCTGGGAAGTGTGACAGAGCATCACAGTTGAGCACCATCTGTGTCTGCTCATCCGTGCCAGTGACGATGTTCCCCACCGCCCGCAGCGCTGCCGTCTGAACCTTCACCTCCTTGTGCGAGAGCAGGGGAATCAACTTGGGAACAATGCCCGATTCAATCACCATTTGGATCTGATCATTGCCTCCATCTGTTAGATAGCTGATGGCCCAAACAGTGTCAACTAAAATCTGGAATGAACAATCACCATGTTTAGCAACTAAATAAACTCCATTTTACATTCACAACCTTTAAAGTATTTCATTGTAATTTTTAATTTAATAACATACCTCTTGTGAGACAGGTTTCAGTTCTAGGTGTACAGTTAAGTTTGTTATTAGTTATTATACCTTTCTATCTAATATACTTGTTTTAATTAGAAATAGAAGAAACCCAAGGAAACAAGTTTTCCTACATTAATATAAAGTGAAATCTTTCTATGTTCCAATACATCATGGTACAAGACACAATAATGGGCTTCTTTGTTCCCAATCAGGATTTTGATCTGTTACAAAGGAAAATAATTATAGGCTTCTACAATACTTACACTAATATCTGTGTGCATGATGAGTACACTGAGAGCTGGAAGAATTTCTTGAATAGTCTTGACTGGGGGAGGAGGATCCTTACTCCTACACAAATTGACGATCACCCATGTAACATTGCGGAGAAATGTGATTGGAATTTCTGGTTTAATGAAACTGAGGAGAGGCTTCACCACACCTAGCTCCACTACAAGGTCCCGAAGCACCGGTCCATCACCGATTATGTTACCGAGGGCCCACACGGCTTGCTCGCACACATTCTCATGCGGAGACATGAGCAGCTGCAGGAACAGGGGCACGGCGCCGGCGTGCACCACCTTGTTGGTCTGCGCGGAGGTGCCGGACGCGATGTTGGTCAGCGCCCAGGCCGCCTCGAACTGCAGCGTCGGGTTGTCGGCGCGGGAGAGGCACGCCACCAGCACCGGCAGGATACCGTGCGAGATGAGCTCGTCGATGGGTGGGTTCTTGTCGCTCGACAGCAGCTTGCGGCACTGCTGCACCGCGCTTAGCTGCAGCTGCGGGTTCTCGGCGTTCGACGCGTTTATTGCCAACTGCTTGTAGTCCGCCGTAGCGGCGTACTTCTCTAGGTCATCCTCATCGGTCGAGTCGCTGACTGGAACGTTTCGACGTTTCTGAAGAGTCTCGTCTCGTTTGTTCTTCCTCAGCTCCACTGTAACTTCGTTCCTCCGTCTGCGCATTTCCTAAAATAAACAACATAACAAAGGTTTAGCTCCCGAATTTAAAGTCTAGCAGTCGAAGCTGCGCGCTTAAGCGATTAAAATGAACTTTGCTTATACTTACATCGACATCTTTGCCAGTATTCTTGAAGACATGCATGCGGTTTTTTCCTTGGTCAGTCGCCATTTTATTGTGGTCGTTATGACTGCTGGCCAAACTTTTGTACGTAGTACACAATGAAATAAGTAACAAAACTAAAACAAGATCTCAGAAAACTAAACAAACATGTTTTAACAACACTATAGGCGTTGCTGATTCATTAACCTCTTTTAAAGGGCGAGAATAATCTACAACATGAACAAAATCCGTTTCCTTCCTCCTTGAATTTTCTTTTTTCTTTTTATTAAGCATAGTCAACAATTAAAACTTTTTTTAAATGTAGGAATTTGTACTTAGAATCTTGCTTTTTGGCCACAGAAAAGTTATTCTCTATGAGCACTAAACGAAAAATACCGTTTAATCGTATTATATTGAATGATTCTGGTAGTTTATTTGAGCCTTCGGTAGTTTTTGTGTTTTTGGCAATTTAAATTTTAATAAGATTTTAAAATAATTTTAAACAGTACTTTGGTCTAAATAAAATTATGCTCTATGGCCCAGAAAGCACAGACCTTTACCAGATCCAGAGAATAATGTTATCTTTGCCTGCTCAGTAGAGTTGCCAATTCTACAGATTTACAGTTTTTTCGGTATCTTCACAGTTTTTAGTTTAGACCTCCAAATCTACAGATTTTTCTATATATGTAATACTAAGATCATCTATTTTATTCGCTGCATAACCCAAACTTAGGAATAAACGGTCTACCACCACCATAAAGGCACTTAAGTCAGAAATTAAAAATTGTTAATGAGTTTGTAGCTGCCTGACGCAGCTATCATTATACCTACAGAGTACCTCCTATGAATACTTACGCAGTTACCAATACCTTCTCAATACCTACATATTTACCTTACCACAACAATACCTGGATTACCAATAGGAAAGAATAAATACAACAGCCTAACTTATATTTCAAGCTAAGTAAAACAAACACCTCAAGGGAAATATATTTATTTGCTTTGACGTTCTGTTAAGAAACGAATGACGTCTGTTTAAGAAACAAGATAAGCGCAGTCCGTCAGCATCTTCCTCGTTCCTCTTCATCAGTCTTCAAGCCACAAGATCTCATCTTCGAAGCACCCGGCACCAGGCAGTTATCTTCGTAGGTATATATCTTCACGCCCGTGTCGTGTGTCCGCGCTCGCAGCTCGCCGTGAAGTGTACACCCATTTGAGCCTCGCGCTATATTTATAACATCGCCTCGCGCTTGCGAAGGAGAGCGGCGATGTTAGAACGAGATGGCAATACTTAGCGACAGATATAGCGTTATTGTTACAGGAGTGAACGAGACGGCATGCAAATAATCATTGTTAATTTTATTACCCTATACACGTGTTTTATAATCCTATTTGTTATTGGTCTATCTTTTTACTGTAAATTAATGTAGCTATTTTTATTGGTCATTCTTCTCTACAATTTTTGTATATAAACCCGTTCATTTTTTACCAAAATATATTCCTCCGATAACCAGCAGAAGTATTACTTGAAGCAACCTTCCTGATACAATATTAGTAGACCTTCAACGAAGATCCTCTACATTGGTGACCTCCGAAGAACATCTGCACTCTAGAAGAAGACCTCCTTCTCAGAAGAATCCCTGCTGGACCAACCTACGCCGGTGACTCTTAAGCAAGTCACCCGACACGAGGAATCCCTGCTCGACGAATCCCTCGTCGAAGCTCTGCGAACGACACCCTGCTGATCCGTCTCTGCTGAAGTCACGCTTCACACTAGGCCTACCTACCTACCGCAACCTGTCGTCAACCCATCGTCATGGAGAAGCACGCACAGCACGCCGAAGCCACTTCCCAGCCACAGACCATATCAGCATGTCCACAGCCGCAGCAACCCGAAATCGCTGGAATAGCTCTTTCCATGCGTATTCCGCCATTCTGGAGAGACAAGCCACGACTATGGTTTATTACTTTTGAGGCAGCGACCAGCGAACTCAAAAGAGGACAAAACCAACTCGCCCAGATGGTAATTGCACAGCTGGAGAAACAAAATATTGAGCAGATTTCAGACCTGCTATACGACCCGCCAGCTACAGAACAATATACCACGTTGAAGAATCGACTCATATCGGCTTACGAAGAATCTGACAACCGCCAACTTCAAAAATTATTATCAGAAGTCGAGTTAGGTGACCAAAAGCCTACTCAACTACTACGTCGAATGCGAAGCCTGGCTCGAGACAAAGTCCCAGATCCAACTCTCCGACTCATGTGGTCAAACCATTTACCACCACACGTCCGTTCAGTACTTACCGTCAGCGAATCATTCTCCACGAAGACATCGCTCGACGAACAAGCACTTCTCGCCGACAAAATGATGGAGAACACGAACAATAACATCTCAGCCGTCGATTCATCAAAAAATCCTGAAACGCAATTATTAATTGAAGAAATTCGAAAACTATCAATTGAAGTTGCCGCTATCAAGAATTCACAGAATAATTTCCATTCATTCAAAAATTACAACTCGTCACAAAATAATACTACGCCGCACGCCTACAATAATAATAGTCGAAGACCATTCGCCCGCCAAAACCGACATCGATCTACGAGTCGCGACAGATCAATACCTACACGCCAGCGAAGCGAGTCAAGATCGACGTATTGTTATTATCACCGACGTTATGATTCAGAAGCCCGAAAATGTACGAAGCCATGTACTTGTAAGCAAGAAAGTACCAAGTCGGAAAACTGAATCATACGTTAGCCGCGGCGGAACCTAGCGTATCAGATATTAACTACCGCCTATTTATTACCGACAAGAAAAACAATATGACGTTTTTAATCGACACAGGAGCCAACATATCCGTAATACCTCCGTACAAAGGTCAACAACAAAGCCCTTTGAATTTTCAACTTTACGCGGCGAACAACACCGTCATACCTACCTACGGAGAGAAAACATTGGAACTCGATTTTAACCTTCGTCGATTATTTAAATGGAATTTCATCGTCGCGAAAGTGAGCAAGCCTATCATTGGAGCCGATTTCCTACGACATCACCAACTCATCGTCGACTTGAAAAATCAAAAATTAATAGATGGTATTACCAACCTATCAACGCAGTCATACGTAGAAGCATCAAACATACCTACTATCCGAAGCGTCGATATTCAAGATAAATACCACAACATTTTATCGGAATTCCCCGGTACTACAAGAATTTCATCAATGAAACTTACATCCATTCATAACGTCGAACACTATATTGAAACTACGGGAGCCCCATTACATTGTCGTGCGCGCCCAATCGCACCACATCGTTATGAAATAGTACGAAAAGAATTCGAGAATATGATTGAACAAGGTATTTGCCGTCCAAGCAAGAGCCCTTGGTCATCACCACTTCATATTGTACCCAAAAAGAACGGTGACATCAGAGTTTGCGGTGATTACAGAAGATTAAACGCAATCACAACGCCTGATAGATACCCAATACCGCGTATCAAAGATTTCACGTATCAATTGTCACAAAAAAATATCTTTTCAACTATTGATCTCAACCGAGCGTATCAACAGATCAATGTTCGCGAAGAAGATATACAGAAGACCGCTATCATCACTCCGATGGGACTATTCGAATTTCCCAAGATGCCACCTGGACTACGGAATGCAGCTCAAACTTTTCAACGTTTTATTCACGAAGTTTTACAAGGACTGGATTTCGTTTATGCATTTATTGACGATCTTTTAATCGCAAGTTCCGACGAAAAAACGCACGAACAACACTTACGTACGGTGTTACGCCGATTGGAAGATAATGGAATCACCATTAATCCATCTAAATGTGTATTCGGACAACCTGAAGTCAAGTTTTTGGGTTACTCAGTCAACAGCCAAGGAATCAAACCGCCTGTCGAAAAAGTAAAGGCAATATCACAGTTTCCGAAACCGACAACTATTGAAGAGCTTAGGCGCTTTCTCGGAATTATCAATTTCTATCGTGACCACATTCCGAAAGCCGCTGAACTTCAAGCTCCACTCCATGCCTACCTTCATAATTCAAAGAAGCGTGATAGAACTATAATTCAATGGACCGAAGACTCAACTAAGTCATTTGAAGCGTGTAAAATTGCTATTTCAAACGCTACTTTACTCGCACATCCATCTCATCACGCAAAGCTCGCTATCTTCACCGACGCATCTGATCTATCCGCTGGAGCCGTTTTACAACAATACATCGATAACAAATGGCAACCACTGGGATATTTTTCGAAAAAGTTTTCAAGTACACAGCGAAACTATAGTACATTCGATCGAGAACTACTCGCCATCTACATGTCTATAAAGCATTTTCGAAAAACTTTTGAAGGACGAAGCCTCATCATCTTCACTGATCACAAACCGTTAACTTACGTACTGCAAAAACCTCCTTCAACTTCAGAGACACCGCGCCGAGCGAGACAACTTATCTTCATTACCGAATTTACTACGGATATTCGACACGTCAGCGGAAAAGATAACATTGTTGCCGACGCATTGAGCCGCATACCTATCGAGAGTATCACATGCCCTACCGCTATTGATTTCGAGAAGATCGCAGAAGCTCAACAAGAAGAGAAAAGTACCATAGATCAACTTTCAAAACAGAGTAATCTATCACTCAAATTAGTTACTCTACCACATTCACAAAAATCTATTTATTGCGAGACATCAACATCGTTCATTCGACCATACGTACCAGAGAAATATCGACAACTCGTTTTCAACGCGCTACATAATGTCAGCCATCCTGGTATACGAACAACTCGAAAACTGATAACGCAAAAATTTTTTTGGCCGTCAATGAACACAGATGTCGCAACGTGGGCAAAACAGTGTATTCCATGTCAACAATGTAAAGTACAGCGCCATACAACGAGCAACATTACATCGTTTTCATCAGCTGATCGTTTTCAACATGTCCACATCGACGTAGTTGGACCGCTTCCACCATCACCCGAAGGCTACAGATACCTGGTTACTATGATCGACCGAGCAACTAGATGGCCAGAAGCCTTACCTACTGATGACACATCCGCCGACTCAATCGCTAAAATATTTTATGAGCACTGGATTATACGTTTTGGTTCACCGAAGTTGATAACAACCGATCAAGGAAGAAACTTTGAAAGTCGCCTTTTCAACAAATTACTTAACATCATGGGAACTCAACGAATACGTACAAGTCCGTATCACCCTCAGTCAAACGGTATGGTAGAAAGATGGCACCGAAGTTTGAAAACCGCACTGAAAACTCGTCTATCAGAACGTACTAAGTGGATAGACGAATTACCTACAGTACTTATGGGTTTACGCGCAATACCTCGTTCCGATTCAGGTGTTAGCGCCGCAGAACTTACCTACGGTTACAACTTACGTTTACCATCCGATTTCTTCACTACTACGGATAAGGAACAAAATCTCGACTATGATTACGTCACACAGCTACGTAATACGATAAACTCGATGAAGCCATCCTTACCTACAATCGCACATAGTAACAAGAAACCTATTTTCATTCACAAGGATCTACAAAACTGCGAGTATGTTTTTATCAGAATAGACGCCGTAAAAACGCCTTTAATGCCTACGTACGAAGGTCCATACAAAGTACTAGAGCGTAATAACAAAACTTTTAAACTGTTGTTACCTGAGAGGCGATCTGCAGTTATTTCGATCGACCGTCTCAAGCCTGCCTACACAATCAGTACTCCAGAGGACTCAACATCTGAAGCAAGAACTCAGGATACCTCAGCTACATACTCACAGACACCAGCGAAAACCAACGATGGAACTACAAGTACCTACTCAAGCTCCAGTACATCGTCAAGCCCAGTTAAGTCATCAATTCTGAAGACCACTAGACTTGGACGCACCAGCAAGCTTCCGGTACGCTTTCGCTAGGGGGAGAGTCATGTAGCTGCCTGACGCAGCTATCATTATACCTACAGAGTACCTCCTATGAATACTTACGCAGTTACCAATACCTTCTCAATACCTACATATTTACCTTACCACAACAATACCTGGATTACCAATAGGAAAGAATAAATACAACAGCCTAACTTATATTTCAAGCTAAGTAAAACAAACACCTCAAGGGAAATATATTTATTTGCTTTGACGTTCTGTTAAGAAACGAATGACGCCTGTTTAAGAAACAAGATAAGCGCAGTCCGTCAGCATCTTCCTCGTTCCTCTTCATCAGTCTTCAAGCCACAAGATCTCATCTTCGAAGCACCCGGCACCCGGCAGTTATCTTCGTAGGTATATATCTTCACGCCCGTGTCGTGTGTCCGCGCTCGCAGCTCGCCGTGAAGTGTACACCCATTTGAGCCTCGCGCTATATTTATAACATCGCCTCGCGCTTGCGAAGGAGAGCGGCGATGTTAGAACGAGATGGCAATACTTAGCGACAGATATAGCGTTATTGTTACAGGAGTGAACGAGACGGCATGCAAATAATCATTGTTAATTTTATTACCCTATACACGTGTTTTATAATCCTATTTGTTATTGGTCTATCTTTTTACTGTAAATTAATGTAGCTATTTTTATTGGTCATTCTTCTCTACAATTTTTGTATATAAACCCGTTCATTTTTTACCAAAATATATTCCTCCGATAACCAGCAGAAGTATTACTTGAAGCAACCTTCCTGATACAATATTAGTAGACCTTCAACGAAGATCCTCTACAAGTTCAACGCTTCCGATGACTATTAAAACCGCTCATTTACACGTCGTTGTCTCGTGGCGCGTCCGTAAGCCACGCCCCCTACGCGCGTGTGAACACCGCGCGAGCCCCTTTGATGCGCGCCTAAAAAACCGCTCCCGACGCGAGCCCTGCGAGCCACGAGACGCGCTAGCGATGGGCCGAGTAATACTTTTTTACAACTCAAGTTACTCGAGCAAAAGTAACCATTTACTCGAATAAAAACTCGAGTAAACTCGAGTAAGCTTGGTGTCAAAAATTACGAGTAGCGAGTAGAGTCGTGAGCTCCCGAGTAAATATACTCATGAGTAAATATGCTCGCGAGCAAGTATAGCTCGCGAGTAAGATCGTTGCGACGCAACGCGCGCGGTGGCAACTCGACGAAGTCGACGATTAACACCGACCGAGTTGAACCGCGTCGCCGCATCGACTCGCGGTCGTCGCTGAGTCGAGTCGGCCGAGTTTACTCCACAGAGTTTACTAAAGTTACTCGAGTAAATTTCGTCGAGTTGCCCATCGCTAAGACGCGCCGCGGTCTGGTCCGCGAGCGCCCTGTTCACACGCGCGCGTACGCGCGCGTTCGCGGATTGTCTTGTAGCTCGCGCGCGCATGTAAATGGGGTATAAGTGATTTCATGAAAATATGTACGATTTTAAAAATAAAGATGAAACTAAAATTCAAGAGGATGTGCTGATTGAAAACGAGTATTTTAGTAGAAATTGTGTAAATTTGTAAAGATTTAAAGTTGATTTAAGAATACAAGTATAATTTTCTTGCTATATTATGTTGTTATATTGATTACAGCTATTAAATAACACGAAATAAGAAAAACTGTAGATTTACAGATTTTGAAGTAGGATTTTGCAGTTTTGTACAGCTTTATGAAAGCAGTTCTAGTTTTAATCTAGATTAAGGGTTGGCAACACTGGTAGTGATTAAGTACTCTGTGGCTCAGGAAGGAAATAGGAATAAATAGGGAAACGCAGGTCGCAGGTATTGATTAATAATTTTCAATTCTGCAACTGCAGGTGCAAGTAAACCAACGCCCAACTAAAAAACAAAAAATTATTAAGCAGTTATAAACCATGACAATCATGGTAAAAACTAGTGTGGGAACCCAGAAAGGACCTGGGGACGTTATGGTGATGCCTTTGATCGAGATCGAAGAGCCAGAGCGCCCGGCGAGTAGAGTAAGATTTTTTTTATTTACCTAATGATTTTTAACTTAACTTGAAAAATTAAATTTTGGAGAGTAGTAGTTAGAAATTTGGAAACAGCTTGGTCACCATCTCAGTTCTTAAAGATGAATAAACCATTGTACCCATTTAATAGATAAGCTGTTTAACCATTACATATAGTTTCTTGTTTTTAAATTTTAAATTACATGTTTTTAAGAAAGTTTTGTTAGTAAACAGGGCCATAGATGGATATCCAGAAGCGAAAGTCTTATCTTTGTTCTATTTTTGGTTTAAAAATAACAGTTTTAAAAATTTATTTGATTTAAAAATAGTTACCTAAAGGTATGTCACAAAATGTTAATTAAATAAAAGCAAATTTTAGTTTAAAAAACTAAGAAAAACACACTGAAACTATGAAATTGTTGTATTGTCATTGGCCCAAATTTTCAAGCTGATCAAATGTCTTGAAATTGGTGAATATTACATTGAAAGATTCCATTACATACATACAAGGCAATCTAATAAAAGTGTGTTAAAAATTAACTGCAAAGCACAGACCTAAAAAACATCCGTGCTGCAAAGAATTTATTAAAATTTTTATTACGGAGTAACAAATTAAAGTTCTAGAATCATTTTAAATTGTTGACAGCAAAGTGTTACTAAAAATATTAAATAGGCCACATGTTTAAAAATTTTTTGTTTTAAGCAAAAGCTGTTTACTTTATCAGAGTCAGGGGCATAGCTATCGCTGTATCAGCCGTATCAATTATACGGGCCCCCTGCCTACAGGGGTCCCGAATAACACCTTAATGGCTCTAGTAAAAACTAAAGCACCCTGTTATCTTATCGACTTACTTTGCTACATTTCGAAACATGGCACCCTTCAAAAAAAGCTCGCTAGCTGCAATTGGCTCCAGCTACAGTTATTATGTTTGGGTTGACAGGTTGATTGTTTGTTTGTGCAAACAAATGTAACCAATAATTCATCCATGATTGAATAAATAAAAATAAAAACCTTTTGATTTCACACTGACTTCTGATACTGTTTTCTGTATAGGATTTGTGATTCATCAGCAATTGGTTTGGCGCCAATTAGGGAAGGATTTCCTATTTCCAGCAGAGGAGTTTAAAATGCTGTTACATAAATAATGACAAACTTATTTCATAATCTTAAATTAAAATAAAAAAAACCCTGACACTTTTATTTACATTATTTAGATTAAGTCAGGTTTCAAACGGAAAAAAGTGGATCAAAATCGGTTCATTCATTTGGAAGCTACAATGCCACAGACAGACATACAGATCCACAGATACACACACATATCAATATAAGTTTGTCACCCCTCTGTTTGCATGGGGGGTTAAAAATCAACCCATTTTAACTAATTAAATTTATTGTTAGTTACTTTTCTCTATTTTCTTTTTTTTAAGTATTTGATCCATTAATTAAAAATTATTTGTCCATTCTGGGATTTCCAAATTTTACATTTTGTGTTTTCTTACATGCGTAATAACTTAATAAGTTGGTTTAACGGTTGACGTCTTTGAAGTTAGCATCTTAAAAATAAACTCAAGATAAAGTGGCATCCAGCATAATTATAGCTCTTGATAAGTTTTAACAATAGTTCCGTCGATTAGACTATTAAAATTGAGTTTTGAGAAAATAAGATGCTAACTCTTCAAAATCATCATAGCATCTGATACATTGAGATGCTAACTTCACACTTCACAGACATTAACGATAGTCGGTGTTGTCTCGCAGCCGCGCAAGCTGCCGGCGACGCCGCGCGCGCGCGCCGTGTCCGTGTCGGAGCGCGCGCTCGGCACGCTCGGGCTGCTCATGCTGCTGCTGATGGTCATCGCCGTCGTGGGCGGCGGGGCCATCCTCTCCCACATCATGAAGAAGTTTCATCAAAAGAACGGCTTTCATTGCGCTATTTCCTCGACTCAGGATATGGATGTAAGTCTGTTATTTGTTATATTATCGCTGTTTGTCTTAAACGCACTCATACAACGCCATATGTTTGAATTCAGTCACTGAATTTCAGTGGGCCGCGCCGCCCATCGCATCGCGCAACGCGCGACGTCTCGCGTCTCCGTGAAAAATGAGGCCTTAGATGTTTCGAGTTTCGGTTGTAGTTCGGCCTGTTGTTCTTTTAGATATGAATATAATAGAATGTAAGGTTTACGGGTTACGGCGCTCACTTATATCAGCATTCGTCCTCAGTATGTGGTGATGAAGGAGGCGCCGCCGACTGCGTCCTGGTTCGGGGTGCCCACGACGGAGATGAGGGTGTACTCGTCGGGCAGCGACCTCATCAGCGCCAACATCCTGAACAACCTGCTGGAGGACATGTCCATCGAGGACGACGTGGAGAACATCTACGTCCACGACGGGCCGCGCAGCTTCCGGATCATTCATGACTTCAATGAGAACTACACCAGTGAGTAGAGATGTTTTGCTACACGTACACACTAGTGTCAATACCGATCGTAGGCGGTATTGACCTAGTCTCTACACCTTTGCTTGCTTAAGGGCTCTGAGATCGCGCCGAGAGCATTCGCCTGTATTAGATTCGACCTTAGATTCGAGCATTACATCACAGAGGGTGGAGAACCAAGCGTTAAAGTATGTAATCTGTACAAAGTGTCAAGGTCAAGGCCGTCTTTAACCTACTGAGCCCTGGAGGCCCTGGGCATATTAGGATAATAGTGTAGTAATAAGGGCCCCCCCTATGACTTTGTCAGAACACTATTTTGTTATAATAAATAAAGTAGATAAGCAAGCCTCTAGATTTATGCAAAAGCAAATAAGCAAATTGGTATTGTAGTCAGTAATTTAGGTTCGATTTATTCGAATTAAAAAAGTTTTTCGGTAATAAATATCGATTATTGTTTAGTGATCTGGCAGGAACCAGGGGGCCCCTATCGATTACGGGGCCCTGGGTACGTGCCCAGAGTGCCCAGTGGGAAAGAGGGGTCTGGTCAAGGTGCTTCCTAACCGGGAACAGTTTGTAATGTAACAGCTCCGATTCGATCGAGGAAACCCAAACATGTGATTGTGTCGATTGCAGACATAATATCGGCGCAGCGCTGCTTCCTGATGGAGATGATCCGCCAGTTCGTGCTGGAGCCGGCGAGCCTGATGGCCAGCTTCCGGAACCAGTCGGGGCTGGACACGTCGCACGCGCACACCGTGTTCGCGGCGGCGCTGCCCGACGTGTACTACGGCTCGCTGCCGGCCGCCGCGCGCCCCTGCCTGGCCGACAACAAGCCCGTCTACCGCCTCAGTCTGGAGGGCACGCATGTCTGTGAGTAGTGCTCTCCTATTAAGCCGTGTATCCATTTGAGGCAGCGAGCGGAGACCGTGCCGCGATCGAGGCTTGCCGCGACTTGAACCAAACGATGCGGCCGCGCAGCGAGCCAAACCATGTCGGTAAACTTTCGTGCTCAAAGAGGCCGCAGTATGAACGGTGTGTTCAGTGGAGACGATTGTACGAAACTGAGAGAACTGGTTCGGGTTGAGGTTTGATTCCTCGATGCTCTTTTATGTAACTCAAGTGGAGACGCATGAACTTCCGCAGCCCGCGGCACCTTCGCGATGAGGCAGCTCGTCACGAGGCTGCTCAAGTGGATTTGCAGCTTTATATCTTATGTATCGTAATGGGTCAATGGATAAATGGATAAACGTAATGGATCTACCTACCTGATGGTAAATGGTCATGGTCGCCCATGGACATTGGTAGCATGATAGAGATCATTGGTGCGTTTCCGGCCAACAAAAACGGGGGAAGGAACATGTTTGGATATGACTCTAGCAGGAGGGTGGGAGCTAGCTTCTAGCTTGAGCAGGCTTCACGGTGTGCGACTCTGATCATTTACATTTATTATTTCGCTTTCTAGTGCGCAAGCGCTCAGTGGAAGTCCGCACCGCCCCGCCGACCACCGAGCACGCCGTGGAGAACACTACCCAGCACGCCGCCGAGCAAGCCGCCGAGCACGCCGCCGAGCCCGCCGCCGAGCATGACTTCGTGCAGTTCTCCGGCAAGCACCTGCAGCGCATCACCATCAGCAACCTGGACGACGTGCTCCGCTACGAGCGCGACGCCCGCCGGGACCCGCCCGCCCGCGCGGCGCACCCCAAGCTCGCCGCGCGCGCTGACGACAAATAAATTATTCAACTATCGACATGTTGCGATATACTATTGACCGCTCTCGTCTATGGTATCGCCGTCGTATTCAACAATGGTAATCGTAGTTCAAAGGGGTCAGTATTGGCGACCATTATATAGAGTGTATGTAGGGCTGTGTGAAGGTCCTGTCCGTTCACTGAAATAGAATTACAGGTACTAAGATTGACATGCAAAGTAATGAAACAGCAGTGCAGCAGTATATTAGGGTTTCACCTCGGAATGAGAGATAATAAGCAAGTAAACTCGTATACACCTTCATTTTGGTGTTCTAAAAGTTGTCTCAAAAGTCTAATAAAATCTCGTGTCTGAGCCGTAAGTTATTCAAGGTCAAAGATAACAAAAATCAGTTTTTCGCGATTATCTCGGTTTCTGTAGTTATAATGATGACATTTACTATAAAAATTGTAGAGCACAAAATTTGCGACAAATTTTGTTCAAAAAATTTTTCATACGCCCAACCGTTTTTGAGATAGAGGGCATAGAGCCCACAGCGCTCAGTCATACTCACTGTAAAGCAAGGTCAACCGTGAATCTCAAATTTTATGAGACTTGAGACAACTTTTAGAGCACTAAAATGAAGGTATATACGAGTTTACAGCTTATTATCTCATTCCGAGGTTGACCCCTTTTTTTGCTTGAGTGACTGCGCTATTAATGCGAATCAATGTGTCAAGGAAGGAAGACAACTGTAATGGTGACCGCACATATATCGGCATCGTCCGCGCCCCTGCGGATGACGCATATTATGTCATCTGCATCGGGCTCTCATATGATTTCATACAAATGCGATGCGTCCGGTGCGGACGGTGGTATAAATGTGCGTTCACCTTAACCCCAAGGTCGAGCAGCACTATTTGAGTGAACGGGTTGCGAGTGGTGTGTGTGTGCGTGTGATAAGGAAAGTACTAGTCTTTTAGGTATCAAAAATATTACAAAATAATGAAACATTAACATTTAAGGTTTCACATGTCAAAATTTAAAAATTATAGCAAAGTATCATTTTTTCTGATTACTTTCTTTGATACGTGTTTTATGAAGTATACTAAGTTGTGGTTGTGTTGTACAACGATTCGGTGATTGAGATAATTTAAATATAATAAGATTTCAATATGGTAAACAATCGAAAACACAGAACGAATTACCGATATCATAAGAATACAATGAACGGTGCGGATGGCTGATGAATCTCAAGGCTAAGTCTAGTTGGCCCGGTATAATATATTGGCGGGTTCCATCGATTGTATATCCACTACGGCTCCCGTCTCCCGCCACACTCACTATCACGCGTGTCTCATTAGGATTAGTGAATCGTATGCTATTATTATTATTGTTTCATAGAAAATATATATGATAGTGCATACGTAGTGGAATTCCGTACAGGACGTGGCACGTACGGGACGGGAAAAAACCCGTTACGTATGAATTGGCCTTTAGGGTCACCCCATACTCATTGACGTGCAATCTGCTTTAAGATGATTACAAAATGCTTTGTGTCTATAGCAATAAGGTCGAAATCGGCGTAACCAGCTCGACTCGGATACCCTCTGGGTCTCACATGTTTTAAAGATGGTGCAGTTAGCAAGTGATATGTTAACAATAATATTAAAACATATCCCCCATACGTGTTCCCTAGTCAGTGTCAACTAATGTAAATGGCGTTACGACATTCGGACTGAACATAATTTTGGTGCATCACAATAGACATAATATATTTTATGCTTAATCTAGCAAAATACAAGTCCAACAACGTCACGTGACGTTGCAAGTAACTAATTATTATACAGTAACCGCCTCAAATAAAAAGTTATTCTAAGGACATGCATCATCTAACCCCTTTCATTTGAAGGCAAGAGAGGGACAGAATGCACTGCTGTTAGGGAGCCCATGATGCTAAATGTGGATTTACTCGAGTGTCGCGGAAACCTATTATAGTCGAAATCATAATTCGACGGACCACTTTGACAACTCAAATGCAAAAATGTTGCCAGGACATAGGCATTGCTGTTGTTAAAGACAAAGAAAATGTTCTTATCGATATTTTGCGTGATTTTTAAAATTAAATTAAATGAATAAATTAATGAATTCTTTGTAATAAAAATGTGACTCAATTTTGTTTAAATTAAATACATTAAGCTGGTATCGAATCATTAAACGGAAGATATTTTAATTAGATATGAAGTGCAAACATTAATCGAACACAATTTTATCAATGTAACTAAAGGATTTTCATTGTACGCCTGACAAAAGGTTTTTTTATCGCTCACTTTCTCGGCGAATCAAGCATCGACACTGTAATATCGACACTTACCCTTTAGGAAATATTAATTTTCTGCCATAGATAGCAACACTAATTGTCAAAGTGGTCCGTCGAATTATGGATTCTGCTATAGTTGGCGACACATGTAAATTATTGTGGTTAAACTCTGGATGGTGCAATTTATTTTATGTTAAACTAGCTCTTAAGGATTCTTTCACTGTTAAGTATTATTCGCATTTATTAGTTTTAAGCTTCTCAAAATTATGACGGATATGCCATAAGTCCTTTTAGGGCTATTAAATTAAATGTAATACCTGTACTTGCTATTTACCAGGTTTATAAAGGTAATTTGGAAAGCACAATAAGCTTGTAAATATTATATTTAGAAGAAATATTGACAGAAATTAAGTCCTTCAGCTTATAATATAATAATCGTTAGCGTTGGATTATCGATATTATAGTCGGACGTTTAAGCGATGATATTCAAGTTTTGAAATTTTGCAAACGACTGATAAAATTGAACAAGAGACAGTGACATTATGGAGTTAATTCCGTCTTCTGTACATCCTATACCTTTGTAACATATTTTTGACACTATGTCTGGATAAAATAACATTTATGCCAAAGAATATTTACGACATATAGTTTGAAGACTGCAAGAGCTCATCAGCGAGCTACTCAGATACTCTTTCTCAAATGTTACCAATGACAATTGGTCTCCATGACAATGTTACCTTCTCTGTGGCTCTATGCATTTATATATATATATATTTTTTTTTTATTAATCCTTTTGCATTTAAATTAATGATAGTAAGTGTATAGATGTAACGTGATAAAAATACAAAAAAAATACATGTGTTAGAATAAGTTACATGTAAGGTACGTCCGCTGTTGTATTATGTTACCTAATTTCTTCGCCTGTACAACGGGTGTCAAAATTTTATTGGGTACTTAGGCTGCTCCTTGATTGGGTTATAGTCGAAACGCTCTATATGACAACAGAATCTTAAATACCTTTATAATATGTATTGTTAATTTTAATGATGATTTTCCGGTTTCTATAAATAACCGTTACAATCCAGCCTGTCCAGTGTTGACTTTAACTAAGCAAATAATACTCATTGGTGCCAAAAGAAAAGAACATCTGGTTCGGAAAAGCCTAAGTATTCGAGGAATACAATATCTATTTTGATTGAATCTATTTATCTAGTCACACACTGAACACCAGCACAATACATGTTCTGTGCAAGTGACGGACGTACTGATAAATGTTTACCCTGTGGTCATCAGTCCCTTCACTAATTGGATTCAATAAAGTAGCAAATTAACATTGGCGTTTTATTTACTTTCACCTAAATATAGTTATTAAAATTCTTTCGTAATTCTAATATCCTTAGGAATTGATAATAACTTCATATAATGCGATGGACGCAAATAATTTGAAATAGCATAAATGATACCAGTATCAATTAAAAAATCATCGGGATCTCAATCCGTTACGGGTGTATCTCAGGGCTCGATTCTGGGCCCCTTCATTTTTCTAGTAGGTATACATAAATGATCTGCCGTATGCAGACATTGTCCTGTTTGCTGATGACACTTATATTTATGGCGAATAGAAACAAAATGAATGTTGACGATGTAAACAGTGCTCTGTCTCGTTTATCACACTGGTTTACTACAAATAATTTACTGCTTAGTGCTAAATGTGTTCAATTTTCGCTACCCAATGTACGGAATGTTAGTAAAAGCCTTAAGTTAAAATTAAATAATGAAATTCTAACTACGGAAAAATCCACGGTTTTCTTGGGCGTCACCTTAGATTCTAAACTACAATGGGGCACCCATATAACGGTTCTCGCGAATAAGCTAAGTAGGTCAGTTCATGCCATCAGAGAGATAAGACAGTTTACTGATGTAGAAATTGCTAAACTTGTTTATTTTGCATACTTTCATAGCCTCATGTCATATGGTATATTGATGTGGGGCTCAGCGGCTAACATTGATGCTATATTTGTTTTGAAGAAAAGGGCAATCAGAGCAATTAATAAATTAAAATCGCGCGATTCTCTGCTTGAAAAGCTGCGTTTAAAGAAATAGGCATATTAACAGTAGCCTCTCAATTTATTTACAGCAATATTACTCGTATATTCATAAAAAACAAGTTAGGCATGTTCAAGCAGAATATTGATTCGCTTAATCATCTAACTAGAAACAGACATATTTTGGTGACGTCTTCTTTTCGCTTAAGTAGGGTACAACGTTCTTATATGGGGCTCGGTGTACTTTTTTCAATAAATTACCTAAGTCAATACGTGATTTGTCTATCCAAATGTGAAGAGATATGTGAAATCTCAGCTAGTAGGCAAAAACTAGGTACCATAGTATAAAAGAATATATGAATGAAAAAGACTCCTAGAAATTAGTGTCGCATCCAGTTCCGCGTAGGTTAGAACATATTACGTAACTTTTAATTATTTTAAAAGATATGCCGAGGAGTTTCTTTACGGCTTTTCTTCTCCTTCATGACAAAGCACCCTTCCGAAAAGCTGGTAGATTAAACAAATGACATACATAAGTGTATCAGTGATACCTATAAGAATAAAGAGTTTGATTTGCAAACGGAAACTTATGGTTTTTAGGATTCCGTAGCCAAATGGCAAAAAACGGAACCCTTATGGATTCGTCATGTCTATCTGTCTGTCCGTCTGTCCGTCTGTCCGTCTGCCCGTCTGTCCGTCTATCCGTCTGTCCGTCTGTCCGTCTGTCCGTCTGTCCGTCTGTCCGTCTGTCCGTCTGTCCGTCTGTCCGTCTGTCCGTCTGTCCGTCTGTTCGTCTGTCCGTCTGTCCGTCTGTCCGTCTGTCCCGGACGGACGGACGAATGGACGTAACTTCTAAAATAAGAGAATGATAAAACTAAAAAAAAATATAATTATGATGTACATTACCATGCAAACTTCCACCGAAAATTGGTTAGAACGAGATCTGTAAGAAGTTTTTTTTTTAATACGTCATAACTCGTAAATGTTACTTTCCGCTACGGAATCCTTCATGGGCGAGTCCGACTCGCACTTGGCCGCTTTTGTTTTGAATCGTGTCCGTTTAACTGGGTCAGAATATACGTAAAAAATGTGATTACATATCCGGTTGTAGTTAAAATAAAGAATTTGGCATCCGGTAAAGCTTATCTGGGGGCACGGCAGTGCCCCCGCCAAGTCGAGCAAAAAAGCGGCACGGCCGTACCATCCTTTTCTCGAAGCAATTCAGGCCATTTCCGACCCCCTATAACTTCGTTGTTAATAAAGCTAGAAGCCTGAATTTTTAGTAACCAAGCAGGCATTGTATAAATACGGTATATTTCAAATTTCATTCAATTTGAACCAGTAGTTTAAGAATTATAACTAGTCAAAGTTTCTTAATTTCGTCACTCACTGAATGACTGACCGATCATCAAAACTCTAAGTCACTTCTAGCAGACATAGAAGCTTCAAATTTGGAACACAATTAGTGTTTAGTGTATAGATCAAGTAAAAACTAAAATATTTTGCAATTTCGGTCTGGTTTTCTAGATACATCAACTGCATAAATAACTTTGTAATCCCTTATAAATATATAGGATTACAAAGTTACATTTGCAATTAATGAATCACTGTACCTGTATAACAAAGTAACATTTGCAGTGAATGAATCAGTGTACCTGTATATAATATAATGGAATAATAGGCGTAGATTGTTACCTAGATATAATTATGTTCAAAGGTAACTTGTAAAAGGAAAAAAAGTAGAACTATCTACAAAAAGAAATGAGATGCCATCAAAAACAAAACTTGTAAAAAAAACCAAGTCTCGCAACTCAGTTCTTCTACCGTAAAAAGTTGTGAGATCCATGTAATACCAAGTCGGTTAATTTATTAAGGGTCCTTCTGTATTAAGTTATTACGTAATTAGCTAACCTAACAAGTAACAACATCTTATAGTGACCATATTATCAATATTAAAAATCTTTTATGTTTTAAATAAATAGATTGACTTGGCAATCGCACTAAACAATCAAAGGGCTTCCAACATTTTTGTATGGAGCCTGGCATACCTACAAGTCCGCCATTTTGAAAAAACCTCGATTCGGCGGCCAGTGATGAAACATATGTCAATCGATAGACTAAATGATTATGATCAAAAAGTATTCAGTGATGAAATGTCGTAAGTGGTATACTTTCTGAGATATTTGAGTTCAAAACCATAGAAAAATAAAGTAAAAAACTTTGTTTCGGCGGATATTGATAAAACAAGTGTTAATCGATAGACTAAGTGATTACGATCAAAAAGTTCTCAGTGATAAAATATCGTAAGTGATATGATTTCTGAGATATTTGAGTTCAAACCCGTATAAAAATAAAACATTTATAGTTAATTATTTTTGATTTTTATTATACATATTATATTATATACCAACAACCCATAATTGTCCCACTGCTGGGCTCGGGATCTCCTCTCACAATGTGAGGGGTATAGGCCATAGTCTACCACGCTGGCCAAGTGCGGATTGGTAGACTTCACACACCTTTGAGAACTTTATGGAGAACTCTCCGGTGTGCAGGTTTCCTCACGATGTTTTCCTTCGCCGAAGCAAGTGATAATTAACTTCTAATACGCACATAACATTTGAAAATCAGAGGTGCGTGCCAGGATTTGAACTCGGGCCCCTCCGTTCGAGAGACCAACGTTCTAACCGCTAGACTATCACTGCTGTTATATATATTTATATTATATATTAAGTAAATAAATAATTATAAATACATATATAACATCTGGTTAAAGACCAAGGGCGACAACATTCTAATTGCTTCAGGTAGTGCTGCCGGACTTCTTGAAGGAGCTTTTGGTAGTCTATGATTTTTTGATGTCTACAAGCAAGAAGTTCCAGAACAGTATGAACTGTATTGTGAAGGAATTCCCGAAATAAGCAGTGCTATGGGTTTCCTTTAAATAAACAGGAGAAGACACATTATACAAAATAGCATAAAATGTTGAGAGAATTCTGAAGTTTCGCCTGTATCGAATGGGTAGCCATTTAAGTTAGGAATGGAACTGGGAAATGTGATCATACTTACGTAAGCCGAAGATATATCTAATACAGTTATTAAGAAGGCGCTCCAATGTATTCAGAAGTTCCTCTGACAAATCTGTACAACACATAGCATAATCAAGGTGAGGGATGACCAGTGTTTATGGCGTATTTATGGTTAAGTGTTTATGGCGATACAGCAATTGAAGTGTACCGGTCACTTTTTTCCTTATCTCAGTTACGTTATGTATTATAAAAATTAAACAAATTCGTCAAACAAACAACTTAAGAGTAGAGATAAAATCGCGGGATGGTACTGCTCATGCATAGTGGGAAAAAGAACCTTGTCCTGTTGTTCCCATATAATGTGTGTTATATGGTTCTTGGCATGGGCTCGACATCAGGAAACATTGCCTTTATCACCAGCGGAATTTTTTGATTCAGTGATTGTCAGACATGATATAGAAAACTAAGCCAATAATGAATTTTAACTGTTGGTTTAGAGTAATTGCCAAAGTTGTAGCCGCTGGTGGCAAATAAATTATTTATAAAACAACCTAGTAGTTTGCTTTTGCTTTGCTTCTTTTTTAAATTCAAACTACCTACCCGTTATTAATAAATCAAGTACCTATGCAGCACATACACATATGGCATAATATACTTATATTTCATTATTGACCCAATAATTTCAAAATAAGTAAATGATCATTTTTAATGCATTATTTTTGTACGGTTTTGAACTCAAATATCTCAGGAAGTATATCACTTACAACATTTCATCACTGAATACTTTTTAATCGTAATCATTTAGCCTATTGATTAACATATGTTTCATCAATGTCCGCCGTGGCGAAGTTTTTTTGCTTTATATTTCTACGGTTTTGAACTCAAATATCTCAGAAATTATATCACTTACAACATTTCATCACTGAATACTTTTTAATCGTAATTATTTAGCCTATCGAATGACATATGATTTTTCAATGTCCGCCGAAACGAAGTTTTTTGCTTTATTTTTCTACAGTTTTGAACTCACTTATCTCAGAAAGTATATCACTTACGACATTTCATCACTGAATACTTTTTGATCATAATCATTTAGTCTATCGATTGACACATGTTTCATCACTGGCCGCCGAATCGAGGTTTTTTCAAAATGGCGGACTTGTAGGTGTGCCAATTAGGTTCGATGCCCAAAATATTATAATTTGTCTTCGATGACATAACGTGCCACAATATTTGAATAAAATACTTCAAATTACTTGAAGTCGTATAATTTCGGAAAAAACTCAAAAATTAAGTAGTCTACACGCCATACAAGCTTAGTACAAGAATAATTTATTTTTACACTAAGATGAGGGTAACAACAATGCAATGCACTTAAAAAACGCCTACTGCATTCGCTTGGTTTAAGCGTAAATATTGCTCTTCACTTCTCACAGGCACTAAACATCTTCCCCCCGTTGAAAGCTCCACAAAGTCTTTCAACAGCCGCTGAACTCATCGGCCGTTGGCAAGGGGCAAAGTCGAACGAGAGGTCTTCGAACGCTGCCTTTAGTTGTAGTAATGTCCGCCACTCGCGCGATGCCGTCCGGACCCGGGAACAAGCGGGCGACACGCCCGAGACGCCAGCAGAGCGGTGGTACGAAATCTTCTTGGAGCAAGACCAAATCGCCCACATTTAGCTTCGCAGTGCTCGCTCTCCACTTCGTTCTTTGTTGGAGCTCCGTTATGTACTCCTTTTGCCACCGCTGCCAAAAATGTTGACGTATACGTTCGACGCGGGCATATCTTGCGAGCGTATTTTCTTTGGAGTCCTCCAGGGCTGGTGCTGGTGCTGCAGTCAGCGGTCTTCCGATAAGAAAGTGCCCAGGAGTGAGGGACATTAGGTCATCGGGAGAGGAAGACAAGGGACATATGGGACGACTGTTGAGAATAGCCTCCACTTGCGCGAATAAAGTCGAAATTTCTTCGAACGTTAAGTGACTATTGCCCATAACGCGTCTGATATGGTATTTAGCGGACTTTACACCGGCTTCCCATAACCCGCCGAAGTGAGGACTGTAACTAGGTGTGAATACAAACCGAATACCTTCTTGACTAGCAAATTGAGATAGAGGTTCAATATTAGAGTTTAAAAACGTACCAACTTCTTTTAAGGAAGCTACAAAATTACGACCATTATCGCAGTATATTTCAGCTGGTTTTCCCCTTCGCGCGATGAATCGCCTTAATGTCATGATAAATGAATTTTTGGACAAATCACTAACGGCCTCTAAATGTATACACTTATAACGAAAGCAAATAAATAAACATAGATAACATTTAATTAAACGGCTACCACGTCCTTTACGGTTTAGAATGTAGAATGGACCCGCAAAATCTATACCTACTGTTACAAAGGGAAAATCTGGCATTATCCTCTGCGACGGAAGATCACCCATTTTGGGACACAATGTTTTTCCACGAATGCGCCTGCAACGCACACAGTTGTTGACTGTACTCCTGGCCAAATGCCTGCCATTGATTGGCCACACACATTCTCGTACAGTCGCCAACAACAACTGTGGACCAGCATGCATGTTACGCAAATGTTCTGCTACAAAAAGTAATTTTGTCAATCTATGAGACGAGTGAAGAAGTATTGGATGTTTCTTCTCGTAATTATAATCTGAAGAATTAATTCGTCCACCAACCCTTATCAACTTATTATCTAAAAAAGGAGATAAAGAAAGAATTTTGCATTTAGAATTTAAGGGTTTTTGTTTGGTGAGCAGTTCATATTCAGCCGGAAATGATTCGCGTTGAGCGACAATACACAACGTGCGGAATGACTCATTCAACTCGTCAACCGATAAGCAACCCGTGCGTCTATTTTGTTTATTTCGTAAATTAAAAATAAATCGATGTACATATGCAACTATGTTTCTTAATTTATTTAGATTAGAATAATTATCAAAATTTATAATATTATTTTCAACAACAACGACAGAGTGCAATTTTGTTTCGGGCAAATCTTCTAAAGTAATATTTTGATTTAAGATTGGCCATTTCGAATCATGCTCTAAAAGAAACCTTGGACCTGACCACCACAAATCCATGGAAGGTAACTGCGACGGATCTACTCCTCGCGAAATCAAATCGGCCGGATTGTGTACAGTCGGCACATACCGCCAGCTTGTCGCCTTAGTTAACTCTCGGATTTCACGTATTTTATTTGCTACAAAAACTTTTAACTTTTTTAAATCGCTATTTATCCAAGCTAAAACGATGCTCGAGTCACACCAATGAACGACTCGTGTGAGCTTACATCTAAGTGAATCGATAACTGCTTTAGTTAAATTAGCGGCGAGAGTAGCCGCGCATAATTCGAGGCGAGGTATAGTGGTCGATGCTATGGGGGCTACTCTGGACTTAGCGCATAGTAGCTTCACCGTTACATCACCGTTATCGGCAATCGACCTGAGATAGATACACGCGCCGTATGCACCCTGCGAGGCATCACTGAATGTGTGCATTTCAACGGATTTAGGTAGATCGCATAGCACTAATCTCGGGATTTGTAAGTTTTGTAAATAATGAATATTATTAGAATATCGATCCCACAGCTGTTGTATGTCGCGTGGGACTGGCTCGTCCCAGTCCATTTTTAATTGCCATAATTTTTGAATGAATATTTTAGGTTGAATTATTACGGGGCTTAAAAGACCCAGTGGGTCAAATATTTTAAAGGAATTTGACATTATGTGACGTTTAGTTACCTTATCATTAGTAGTAAAATCTTTAGTAGGAAAAAATAAACAATCAGATTTAGGTATCCAGCCTAACCCGAGCGTATTTGATGATTCGCTGATAGTTAAGTTATCTTGAGTGTTTATATCAAAATTATGAAATAAATTAGGTAAATTACTTTTATATTTTCGTAAATTGAAACCGCCTGATAATAATGTTTTGGATACTTCCTGTTGTATATAGCGTAATTCATCCTCATTATTTGATCCCGTTATCAAATCATCCACATAAAAATCATGCACTATTATATTTTTAATCAATTCATCGTCATGTTCATCCCCCAATTGTTTTAAACATCGTGTGCTTAAATAACTGGCACTCGCGGTTCCGTACGTGAGTGTATTTAGCTGTAATGTTTTTATGGGTTGTGACTCATCCTCTCTCCACAAGATAAGCTGCAACTTGCGGTCTTCGCGGGCGACTTGGACCTGCCGGTACATTTTTTCTACATCACCGGTAAGTATGTACTTGTATAGTCGCGATCTTATCAAGATGGAAAAAAGTGAATCTTGGACGTTCGGCCCCACCAATAATATGTCATTTAGGGAATAACCTGACGTCGTGGGAGCAGAACCATCGAACACTACCCGTAATTTTGTGGATTCGCTATCTTCTTTGAAGACGGCCTGATGACATAGAAAGTAGGATAAATCAGGCTTGTAAACGGGTGAAATTGAGAGATGTTTCAGATCCGAATATTCTTTAATGAATTTTGAATATTCTATTTTAAGATTATGATTACGCTTAAACCTTTTTTCTAAGTTTAAAAATCGTCTTTTAGCCGTACTGTAGGAGTCACCCAAGCAGTCCGGTGTATCGGCTAAGGGCAGTTTCACACAAAATCTACCTGTACTAAGTCGAGTGGTATTTTGTAAAAAATGTTTTTCACAAATTTCGTCTGTCTCGTTTAAGACAGGTTTACTCGTATTTGGAACTTTCTCAATTTCCCAAAAAATTGGTAACATTTTGTCTATATCATTTTGTATTTTATTTTGATAGGAAATTAAAGAATGATTGCACTGAATGTGAGAGTGTGTGTTGTGATGACGTGTGTTTGTTGTATGTATGGGGCCAGAGATTAGCCACCCTAGTTTAGAACTATGTAGTTTAGGATTGTTGTTGGGACCGAGAGGCTTTTGTTCACTCCCTAGGATATCCCAGAAGACGTCAGCTCCGATCAGCACGTCGATTGGTGCCGGCTGGTTGAAACTGGGGTCTGCGAGGCGAATATTATCAGGTAAGTATATATTTTGCAAGTTAATATGTGATTTAGGTAGGTTACCGGTTAATTCATTTAGTACAAAACAGGATAAAATAATTTTAAATGAACTATGCAATGAAGTTAGTTGTACATTACACCTTTCCACAATATGATTTGAACAATTGTTGCCAATTCCAACGACCTTTAGCATATCAATAGGAATTGAATCTAAATGTAACTTTTCTTTAAGTGACTTAGTTATAAACGAGGACTGACTACCGCAATCCAGCAATGCACGGACTTGTTCGGTCCTCTTAGTTTTTGGATTGGTAATCTCAATAATTGCCGTAGACAAGAGCACCTGTGTGCTATTTTGTTTGGTGAAATTGACAGTAGTTTCATGTTCAGTATTTTCTATATTACTTGAAATGACATTTCTAGATGAACCATGTAGTAAACTATTGTGTCGCCGTTTACACTCGCGACACGGACCCCTAGTGCACTCAGCTTCAGGGTGTCCTTGTCTAAGGCAATTAGGACATAGTTTGTACCTTTTAACTTCCGCCCACCTATCATTAATGGATTTATTCTTGAAATTAACACAATCGTAGATCCTATGGTTTTCTCCACAAATTATGCATAAAAATGTAGTTGATTTTGCTTTCGTAGTGGTAGTATATGACTTTAATTGTTGCACTTGATTAGATTTTTTGTGAGTATTATTATTTTGTGTAGTTTGTAAATTTCGTGAACTAGATGGACGACTTTGAGTGTAGTTTTCGCTTTTGTTACGATTTAATGACTCTAAAACGTCCGCGCGATCAGTTAAAAATTTATAGAATTGGTCCAATGTTGGACAGTCCCGTAATGTGTTTCGATATTCTTCCCACTTTAGTAACGTTTGACTATCTAGTTTTGATGACAACATAAATATAACTAGAACGTCCCATTTATCCGTGGGTTGCCCTAGATTGGCTAAAGCACGCAAATTCTTGGTCACGTGATCCACCAAGAAACGTAGTGACTTCTCCGATTCGCGAGTGAATAATTGTATATTAAACAATGCGTTAAGATGATGATTAGTCAGCAGTCGTGTATTGTCGTACCGCTCGCGAATCAATTTCCAAGCTATTGGATAATTTGCGGCCGAAATCTCTAAATTTGATATGACACGGGCAGCCTCGCCCTCTAAATATGAAACGAGATAGTGAAACTTGTGTATAGGCGAGATGCGCTCATTTCTATGAATTAAACTTTCAAAAGTATCACGGAACTCCAACCAGCGGAAATATACTCCGTCAAATTTGGATATTTGTATTTGTGGCAACTGAAATCCGATATTATTGCTAGCCTTTTCTTGACAGGGCGGGGAGATATTAAACGTATCTAGCAAGGTTTTAGCCCTAGCAGTTGTGTTAATCAAATCCCCTTCTACTTTTTCACGCTCTTCGAGTTCCCCATCAAGTTCATCAGAATTCAATACCTCTATTTCATTTTGTAACTCGTCAAAATTAGCTGCCAACGTCTCAATTCGATTTATTCGAAGAGACAGTTCAGCCATCTCGACGGTCGTCAGAGAAGTCTTTTGGCTTAAGTTATTTAAGTAATTTTTATATTTCGTTAATTGACCTTTAATTGAAGAACGTTTTCTTACTAGTACACTTAATTTACGGGAAATTTTAGTGTCGCTATCACCACTAGACGACATTGTGAAGTATCTATTAATTTATTATTAATAAACGAAATAAAACAACGTAAGCCAAAACAACAATGAACTACGTTACGTAATAGAAAATGGTACAGTCTCACGGTCCTCGCTTCGGTGAGAGTAGCAGTCGCCGCGATGGGAAGCCGGCCGCGCGCGCAGCTGAAGCCAGAAGCTCGCTGATATGCGTAAGAACAGGCTTGCTACGCAGCGCGTCGAAACCCCTGGAATTGTTCGGCAAATACGATCACTAAATGCGAATTGACTACGTGGAATTGTATGATAACTTGATGCTAAATATCTTTGTATGAAATATGTAGGTATGAATCTAATTAATACACACAACAAAATAATTATAAAATTTACGGTTAATTTTAACTAGTAGGTGCCTAGGTTTTTAATGAATTTATAGTGTGCAAATAACTCGAAGCAGTGGAGGCTATTTTGTAATTTGAAGGAACAATAATAGGATTGGATTCAGTATGGATTATGTTAAGAAAGATGTGAAGGAAAGGGCACTTAACTTTCGTTGGACCGCGATTCACGACGTGATGCTTTTGCTGCTTCACTGTTTCGATCCTCAGCTTTGTATCCAGACGCCTTTCATCTCTGCTCCATCCACTTCAGACGAAAAACGACGAATTTTCCTGATTTTGAAGTAACCTCCGCGCGGTTACGTGGCTTCGATTTTGTACGTAGTTATTTAGTAGTTCCCCTCATGGGCCACCAATTTATGTCTTCGATGACATAACGTGCCACAATATTTGAATAAAATACTTCAAATTACTTGAAGTCGTATAATTTCGGAAAAAACTCAAAAATTAAGTAGTCTACACGCCATACAAGCTTAGTACAAGAATAATTTATTTTTACACTAAGATGAGGGTAACAACAATGCAATGCACTTAAAAAACGCCTACTGCATTCGCTTGGTTTAAGCGTAAATATTGCTCTTCACTTCTCACAGGCACTAAACATAATTATGTAGGTATTACTTGTGAGATGCATTGTGTTTTCATGCGATGGTCAAGTCGATCTATTTATTTAAAACATAAAAGATTTTTAATATTGATAATATGGTCACTATAAGATGTTGTTACTTGTTAGGTTAGCTAATTACGTAATAACTTAAGACAGAAGGACCCTTAAGTAGGAACTGAATAAATTAACCGACTTGGTATTACATGGATCTCACAACTTTTTACGGTAGAAGAACTGAGTTGCGAGACTTGGTTTTTTTACAAGTTTTGTTTTTGATGGCTTTACTTCTTTTTTTTCTCTTCTTTGGCCGATAATGCATCCGTGCATCGATGGTGCGTTTCGTGCTGCTGATATCCTAGATTCCATGCATTCACCTATAATAAAAAAAGTAATAAGGTTATTTGAAATACAAAACTTTTTGCTTTAATAATTTACAAAAACCTTTTCATATATTTAGAAAATACATCAGGGATGTACCAACAACAAATTATTTATTTACAAAAATGCAGATAAAGCAAAATCCTAATAAGTTGTCCCTAACAAGTGGGCCAGGTATGGTATGTCTTTAACATTATGAGAGTTAACTGTTAATAATTTCCTGTCCGCCTAGTATCTAGATCAGCACATCACTACGGTCACTTCATGCAGTGGTATCGTTTAACTTTAAATACCCACCGTAGTCGGTTTCACCCTAGATATGGTTTCACCACAGGCATGGTCCGACGGTGACCACTTGCCGTCAGGTTGCTCGACTGCTGGTTTCTTGGCTATTTACATTAAGTTTTCTCGTGGGCCTACTATTTTTTCTTACTAATGAAATATTTGTTACTTACACCCCCTTTGCTCGCGCCAAAATCGGCATACTCTGCAAATACTTTTGCCTGGTCCCAACAAAACTATAAGATAAAACGTAAACGCATCTCAAGATTTTTTTTTGTCTGTCAATGTGCGGCAAACCGTTCCTTCGCTTTTTAAACTCCCATTCTCCCTCTCTTTCTTGTAAGAGCACTTTTATATAGCGGATTCACTCGCATACGGAAGAGTTTGAATTATGAAGGATTGAAAAAGCAGTCTTGCTTGCCACCGACCTCGAATAAGCGCTTAGAAACAATTATAGTTAATAAAATCGGAATCTACAATATATAAGTAACGTTCTGCCTAAAGCATTCGAGTCGAAGTAAATATCGCTGCATAGTGCTCCCGCTAAGTAACTCGCTGCAAACTAGTCCCGTAGCACGGTATTCGGTAGCATCACGTCGTGCTACGCGGAGCCGCGCGTAGCGAACCTTCTTTTTAATCGTCGTTCGGTAATATCGTAATATCGTAGTTAATTTTCATTCTGGCAATACATTTTCAGTTAATGTTTTGTTAAGCATTAATTTCGGTTCTACCCTCTTATTTTTCGTTCGACGTGCGCAAGCGCCCGCGCCGCCGACCGTTCAGTCCAGTCGAGTTGAGTTCGGTACGCGACAGACTGCAGTTACATAATTGTGTGTAACGCTGCAATTCGCTTCGTTCGCCATCCTTTCGGTAATTCGGCTGCAAGGATCTTTCTACTATATGGGCTATTGAGTGGAGTTGAGGTCAAGCTGGTGCAACGCAGGACAACAGTCAAACCATCTCGGCGCCGAGCTATCGAGCGACGCCACGCGACGGAATAAGGTTGGTGGATTCCCTTTTTCGTGTGTACATTTATTGATTGTTGTGTATTGCCCAGAAAGGGACATTTAAATTCCTATAATCATTAAAACAAATACAGTCCACTTTCGATTCGATTTATCACCACCACCAATTTAGGAAACCGGGTTCAAAACCATTAATACTCGATTCCCGAGTATTCCGAGCCCGGGTAAATGACAATCACCCAACCAATCGTTGTGATTTGAAACTCGATCAAACAAAAATGCGTCACAACAAAGAGACACAAACAAATGTATAGGATTTAAGCCGGCGAGAGAGGAGAGAATAGAATACATTATCTACACAGTATTTTATATTTTAGGTCTCCATTTTATGTCATACTTCGTAGCCTATCCACTCTCGTCTGCATTATATTATTATCTACACCCAGTGTTGCCAGGTGCCACATATTTACGGTTGATCTACCGTATTCAGCTTCGATCTACCGTAACGATATTTAGTGTTTTACTACATTCTATAACCGTATTTTGAGGCACACAAAAAACAAATAGAAAAAAAAACCAAATCAAAAAGAATCTACCGTATTTTATAAGCATCTACCATATTTCACGGAAGAAAAGTTTTGGCTATTTTGAAACATAATTTGTCAGCTTGTATCGATTCGCGGGTAAGTACGAGTAGCTATAAATGAAATTAAGTAAGCTGTTTGCGTAAAACCCTAGTTCCATGAATTAGAAATCTTTCATTTTGCCAGCTCGCTTGAACCTGGTCCAGATTTCATGATACGTTTATGACTTTCATTAATCAGGACTCGGATTTAGGATTTAGCGGACATTGAAAGTTTTATAATTTATTATCGTCCGGCTTAACTATTGTTAAATCGATACCGGTTACTTCTGATACTGTAATATTACAACAAACGAGCGTTGGTTATGATATCTACCCAAGTATAACAGTTAATATAATTTTTAGGGTTCCTTACGTCCGAATGACAAACCAAACCTTTTAATAGAATCACCCCTATGTCACGACTGCCTTTATGTCACAGCCAATTTTCTCCGAATCTACTGGACCGAAAAACTCGAAATAATTTAAAATTATGGTAGATATATGTTAATGGCTGTGAACCATGATACAGGATGTGATCATAAACAATGATATTTTAATGTAAAAAGAGGTAGAGGTAGAGGTAGCCGTATTGGGGCGGCTTAGAATACTAACCCCAATCCCACGCCGGATGGGTGTCGTAGAAGGCGACTAAATCCGGCACGCTGGTGGTAGGGCCCCTTGAGGGATTATATTGGTAATATTGATTTTAATTGTTAATTAATACCATTATTGCTATTATTATTTCTCCATGGGGTTCGCCTGGATAGCTACCACCCTCCTTCTAGAGTCAGCCGTGAAATGTTCTCTAACGTGTTTCGGTTGTAGTGTCGGAGAGCCAGTCTTCTTCTCTTCTTTCTCCCCCATCTTTTATACATTTTCCCTCCCATTCTTCGTCTGTCACCCGTCCTGGAGAGGTGTACTTCTGTTGGTGTCTTCCGAGTCCGGTATTGTCATTGGCAACTGATCTCGTGCGGTTGGGCATGATGGACTGGCTCGGCGGCCAGGGAGAGCCGATGAAACGTTACCGCTGGCGCCCGTTGGTTGTAGGGGACCCGAACCCAGGTGATCCCGCCCTGGGAGGCTGTCCCGCCGCCAATGTCAAAAGCCCGTCGATTAATTTTCTTGCCGGTTAGGGAGCCGGATGTGGACGAGGACTTTAATCGCGGGTCGGATCGGGGGTCCTTCCGTCCGCCGAGCCAGTGACTCAGACTACCCACCTTTCCGAGATAGTTTTTTGTGACTACTCTTTGACTCGGGTAGTGCTGACGATGCACTACTCCTATTCTTTCAACTCTTCCCCGCAAGCAAAAATGAGAAAGTCGAAAAAAGGAAAAAAGTTAAAACCAGCGGCACCCCCTTCCACATTTCTTGTGGACTTTTGTAATATTAGGGGCTTACATTCAAACCTCAACGCCGTTCACCACCATCTTGAAACGTCGAGGCCGGCCTTATTCTTTCTGACGGAGACACAAATATCAGCTCGAGAAGAAACTTCCTACCTCCATTATCCGGGGTATAAATTTGAACACAAATTTATACCACACGCCGGTGTCTGTTTGTTTTCTCGAGATGATATTTGTTGTCAACGTCTCGACTTTCTTGAAGGAAGAGACCTGTCCACCATCTGTGTACGCGTGGACCATGGTGGTCAGACACGTGTCTACATCGGTTTGTACAGGTCTCATAGCGGCAATACCGAAGTTGATCGAATCTACGAGCACGTTCAAGGGGCGATCGACTATGTGCAAGAGCAGATCCCTCGTGCCGAAGTGGTGGTCCTGGGTGACTTCAACGCCCATCATGTTGAGTGGCTAGGATCACGTACAACGGATTACGCAGGGAAATCTGCTCAGAGCTTTGCCTTGGCTAATGGCCTCAGTCAGTTGGTGTCCAGCCCAACTCGGATCCCTGACATTGACGGCCATGCTGCTTCCACCTTGGACCTCCTGCTAACCTCCCACCCTAACGATTATGCTGTATCCGTCGAGGCGCCGCTTGGTTCGTCTGATCACTGCCTCGTACGATCTTGGGTACGATTGGCACAACCCGTTGACAGACGACCTTGCGCGTCTCGTCGGGTCTGGCATTTTGGATCGGCGGACTGGGATGGTTTGCGGGAATTTTATTCATCGTACCCGTGGAGGCGCATTTGTTTCTCTTCAGCTGATCCCGATGCTTGTGCGCTTTCCATAGCCGATGTGGTACTCCAGGGCATGGAATGTTACATTCCAAACTCTGTGGTACCCGTTGGTGGTAAAACCCAAGCCTGGTTTGACAGAAACTGCTTTAAGGCAATAAGCCTGAAGCAATCTGCTTTTCAGGATTGGGTTGTGGCGCGTGAGCTCGGAGACGCATCTGTGAGTCGGCTGAAAAAGAAATTTAATGCTGCCTCGTGGTCCTCAAAAAAGCAAATAGCCAAGGCAAAATTCAAGCACATTAACAGAACCGGCAAGAGACTGCTGAGCTATCCGTGTGGTAGCCGAGCGTTCTGGTCTCTGGCCAAAGCCATTCAAGGCAATTTCTGTGTATCGTCCCTTCCTCCTTTGCGCAGAGCAGATAATACCCTGGCCCACACCGCAAAAGAGAAAGCCGAAATACTGGGCACCCTCTTTGCGTCGAATTCGACTGTTGATGATGGGGGTAACACACCGCCAACCATCCCGCAGTGTGGTGAGCTGATGCCTGACGTGCATTTCACACAGAATGCCGTGCGTCAAGCTCTTTTTTCCCTTGACATCAACAAGTCGAATGGGCCAGATGGTATACCTGCTATTGTGCTAAAAACGTGCGCTCCGGAGTTGACCCCGGTTTTAACGGGCCTATTCCAACTCTCTTATTCTGCCGGCATTGTCCCGTCTCCATGGAAGGTAGCTCTGATCCACCCTATTCCCAAAAAGGGAGACAGGTCAAATCCATCCAACTACAGACCAATCGCCATAACCTCTCTGCTCTCCAAACTAATGGAGCGTATAATAAACACTCAACTGCTCCGGTATCTAGAAGATCGCCAGCTGATTAGTGACCGTCAATACGGTTTCCGCCACGGCAGGTCAGCTGGCGATCTTTTAGTATACCTTACTCATTGCTGGGCAGAAGCAATCGAGAGCAAGGGAGAAGCATTGGCTGTAAGTTTGGATGTTGCAAAGGCCTTCGATAGGGTGTGGCATAAGGCATTATTGTCTAAACTTCCTTCCTACGGAGTACCCGAGAAAATGTGCAAATGGATTGCCAGTTTTTTATCGGAGCGGAGCATCAAGGTCGTCGTTGACGGAACATGCTCAGATACGAAGCCCATAAATGCTGGCGTCCCACAAGGCTCTGTGCTTTCACCTACACTGTTCATCATGCATATCAATGATATGCTGGACACCGAGAATATTCATTGCTATGCTGATGACAGCACGGGTGACGCCCGTTATACAGGCCGAGCAAACCTTTCTCGGGTGCAGATTGAGGAGAAGCGGATGAAACTTGTGTCTGAAGTCGAGACATCTCTGGAGCGGGTCTCAGAATGGGGCAGACTAAATTTAGTCCAGTTCAACCCCGAGAAGACACAAGTTTGCGCGTTAACCGCTAAAAAAACCCCATTTGTCATAGCACCACAGTTCCAGAACATTCCTCTTAACATCTCTAAAAGCATTGGGATCCTTGGTGTCGACATCTCGAATGAAGTTCAGTTTCGAGACCACTTGGTTGGTAAGGCCAAACTAGCCGCAAAGAAATTGGGAGTGCTCAACAGAGCTAAGCAGTACTTCACGCCTAAGCACAGGTTGATGCTCTATAAGGCGCAAATTCGACCACACATGGAGTACTGCTCCCACCTTTGGGCTGGAGCCCCAGCTAGCCAAGTGGATCCGTTCAATCGAATTCAACGGCGAGCTATTCGTCTTGTCGACGATCCCATGCTTACAGACGGACTAGAATCACTCGAATTGAGGAGAGATGTAGGTTCTCTCTGCGTATTCTACCGTCTGTACAATGGGGAATGTTCTGAAGAACTATTTGGCTTAATACCTGCAGTTGGTTTTCGACACCGCACATCACGGGGTTCCAGGTTCCACCAACATCACCTGGATACCTGGCATTCGTCCACAGTTCGGTTCTCACGTAATTTTCTACCTCGTACGTGTAAACTATGGAACAAACTTCCTGCATCGGTGTTCCCTCTAAGCTATGACATGGGGTCCTTCAAAAAGCGGGTCTATCGTCATTTTCTTGGCCGGCAACGCGTTGGTGACGCCCCCAGTGTTGCTAATGTCCATGGGCGGCGGTGATCACTTACCATCAGGTGACCCGTCTGCTCGTTTGCCTGCTAAAAGCATAAAAAAAAAAAAAAAAAAAAAGGTAGATAAAGAAATGTCACTAGCGCGCAAACGATGAAGAGCGTAAGAACAGGCAATTGACTGTTCTGCTCGTAGTCGCTCTGTCAATATAAGACGATACGCACGCTTTTGTTGTTGTCAGAAGTGCTTGACATTTGACATAGAGCGTTAAAATACCTTCGTGTAATATACCAATGTCATTGGTGTAGTGAAACAAAAGATAAACCTGTGTGTGTTGTGTGTTGTAGTTCTTTTTGGAACAGATTTTTTGGTTGATTTCTAAGGGTATAACCACACATGTCTGTGGGTATAACGTATCTATATTTAAATATCATTGAACATAAATGAATTAATTTTGAATATGAGCGTAACTTTATTTCTTGGATGAAGTTTATGGACCTGTTAAGTATGTAATAAAATTAATGCACCCAGGTGAACATGTGAAGCCTGTTGAATACCTAAACTCCATCCATTAATGGGGCCACAATAAAAAAATCTAACTGTATCACACTATAAGTTCGATAGGATTGACAGTGCAGCGGGAACATGACCGGCTACGTGATATACTATCACTCAGGAAGTCACGACTCATGACTCATGAGTATGTTACAGTGTTAAGTGTTCAGGTTTAACTCTTCGTAGACGCTATTTGCAACCTGTCAGGTTACTGATTTACCCACAATGCTTAACCGTGAGGGGAGTTAAGGGGATCTGGGGGCACGGCAGTGCCCCCGCCAAGTCGAGCAAAAAAGCGGCACGGCCGTACCATCCTTTTCTCGAAGCAATTCAGGCCATTTTCGACCCCCTATAACTTCGTTGTGGATAAAGCTAGAAGCCTGAATTTTTAGTAACCAAGCAGGCATTGTATAAACACGTTATATTTCAAATTTCATTCAATTTGAACCAGTAGTTTAAGAATTATAACTAGTCAAACTTTCTTAATTTCGTCACTCACTGACTGACTGACCGATCATCAAAACTCTAAGGCACTTCTAGCAGACATATAAGCTTCAAATTTGGAACACAATTAGTGTTTAGTGTATAGATCAAGGAAAAACTAAAATATTTTGCAATTTCGGTCTAGTTTTCTAGATACATTAACTGCATAAATAACTTTGTAATCCCATATAAATATATAGGATTACAAAGTTACATTTGCAGTTAATGAATTACTGTACCTGTATAACAAAGTAACATTTGCAGTGAATGAATCAGTGTACCTGTATATAATATAATGGAATAATAGGTGTAGATAGGTACCTAGATATAATTATGTTCAAGGTAACTTGTAAAAGGAAAAAAAGTAGAACTATCTACAAAAAGAAATGAGATGCCATCAAAAACAAAACTTGTAAAAAAAACCAAGTCTCGCAACTCAGTTCTTCTACCGTAAAAAGTTGTGAGATCCATGTAATACCAAGTCGGTTAATTTATTCAGTTCCTACTTAAGGGTCTTTCTGTCTTAATTTATCACGTAATTAGCTAACCTAACAAGTAACAACATCTTATAGTGACCATATTATCAATATTAAAAATCTTTTATGTTTTAAATAAATAGATTGACTTGGCAATCGCACTAAACAATCAAATTTAATATAATATGTAGGTATTACTTGTGAGATATATTGTGTTTTCATGCGACGATACCTACCATTTGTTTTATTTGGATCGATTCAAAAAAATACTTATACAAGAGACCCACTTTGCGGTCAAATAATTAATTTAATGTGTGATATTTTTAACAATAAAGTCCCTATTTAACTTTCTGCACTTGTAACAAAGTAAGTGATTGCTGTTGCTATGCCAAATACATATTCCAGTGTAGTGGCACTGGCAGGGACAAGATCGACAGCACGAAATAGACACTAAATCTGTATTCTCAACTCCAAAATCGGAATTGAACGGTAGGGTCGGTACGCCAGCTATACTTACATCAATGAAGCGCTCAAAACGTCGGAAACGAGCTCGTCGGATGTCCGTAATGAATTCAAATTGGCAATATAAATAACCTGCCAATTACGCAGAAAGCGAATGCGAGTAGCGGTAAAAAATGTAAAACAGGGTATAAAACCTATGTAGGTAATAAACTGGAATAAATTCCTGTATGGAGCGCGCCATTGTGCTGGCACAAGACCCTCGGAATATACGACGGAGCGACGATGTACGCTTTCTTCCGTAGCTCTTTGGGAATTTTATGAAGAGCGCTCGGCGACTGTGACGCCGCCGCCGCGCCGCCGCGCCGCCGCGCCCGCGCCACTGCGGAAACTTGTGCATAATGCTGCACAATGATGCTCTCCATCAGTGGATGTTCTTCGGCATTTTGCTACTGCATTTTTAGATAGGTACTAATATGTTGTATGCCTTATTAGCAATAGTCACTGTCAAACATAATTATAATAAATTTAAAGAAGCATAGAATTACTGTTAATTTTTAAATTACTATTTTTAGTATCTTTCGATAAGTAACATTGTAATCCAACGCTGATTCACCACCACGTTCCTGAAGCCCTTTAATCACGAGCAATTTCATTGTTATCTATTTTGTGATTCCGACAACAGCGCAAAACCGCGAAACCGCAATCAATTAAGAAGATCCGGTGTTATTAATTATTAATATTATATCCGCGCACCCTTCCGGTGTGTTTGTACGGGCGCCCGGGCGCCGCCTCGCGTCGTGTTGATTGAGCCAATATTAGCTACTGTCTTAATTCGATACATACCCTACCTACGCAAGCTATGGAGCTACCTGCCTATGGAACGCTGTAAGCTAGGCTAGAGTTTATATCAGAGAATTTTACTAAGTTAATGCGCTTACTATCCTGGATTTCATTTTAGTTATGTGGTTAACAAGACAAATGAGAGAGTATTGAGAAAATCATGTAAAAGCAAGAAAGGTTTCATTTTGATAAGCACACTTGGCCTGGAGGCATTAAAATTTCCGGAAGTCCTTAGTTAATATACCGTCATTCTGTCTCGCTGCATGTAATGCGCTCGTAATCTAACACGCTCCAGACTTCCTCGATTATGTGGAAAGCCTATAGACCATTCAGTAGCTGATATTAGGTTGGAAGATATAATTTTAAAATACTACTCTAGGCCATCTCTGTCTCCATACTCCACAACAATAATCATAGTTGATGTGTTGATTACGTATACATAGTACATTTAGCGGAGTTAGCACACGCGTCGCGTTAAGATATGCAAATGTTATGATGCGACTCAGTTATCGCCGTCCCGAGTCGCGATACACAGCAATAGGACGCGATACGCCGCTACGCCGCCACGCCGCGCGCCCTCATACGTGGCGGCACACTGACTCTTTCCGTGAGTAACTGAGTATGTACTGATACGATACATTATTATTCGACGTCGTTAACGTTCACATATATCTGAAGCAGTTTTGAAAAGGCAACGCTTTTAATCTTGTCTACATAAATACCTAAGCTTATAACTATTTACTAAATTATTTTTGTGAACCTTCCATTTAGCCGTCATGCGTCGCGGCTGTTTCACCTTCTTTGTATAAATTGTTGTGTAAATTGTAATGAAATGGATCTTAACATTATACTAGGCAAAGAGTTGTTTTGTGAGGTTGATTCGTGACCGGATTAAAACTTATCTTTTTTAAGCCATCCCGTAATCCAGCCGTTTAATATTAATGTTTATTTGAATGGTGCTGAAGGCATCGTGCATCGACCGACGCGGCAACGACCGTATCTACATAGTAATGTGAAAACTTTTCAATACTGGAACAATAGTTTTCATTCCTATTGTCCCACAATAGAAAAAGGGTGAGAGGTAAAGTTTTAAATGAAAGGAGTTCTGAGGGGAGATCTCGCTCCTCCCACAGAATCTCTTCACTCTATGTGAATTTCTAGTTATGGGGGATATTTTAATCTATATCCATACACCTATATATACATACATACAAATAAATAAAACTGGGGTGTCTGTTTGTAATATTAAAATAACCGCTTTTTACTAAGTGCATTTGAATGTATACACGGTACATATACCAAAACAACATTTTTTACAATTTTTGTCTGTTTGTTCCGGCAAATCTCTGAAATGGCAAGACCGATTTTGACGGGACTTTCACTGGCAGATAGTTGATGTAACAAGGAGCAACCTAGGCTAATTTTATTTTAGAAAAAAATTGTTTGTTAGGCGATATGAAGTTCGCCGGGTCAGCTAGTTGATAAATATTTCGAGCATTATTATGATTTTAAAATGACGATTATAAATAAAATAGTTGTGAGGTATAATAGAGTTAGCTTCTTTAATAATAGGATTCCTTTGAGGTTCATCATGACAGCGTCTGCGCGTGTAGGCGCCCCTAGGCTAGGAGGCTGCAACTTAGCGCGGCGGCGCGGCACCACTTCTAGGGGCCAGCGTTTAATGACGGCGCGGCGCCCTCTAAATCTAACCTCGTAATTAACTTCGTGGCTCGTGCATCCCTTTTTAACTTCGCGCCTCTAGGCATGTGCCTATCTGCCACTGGCTGTCACGTGGTTTCGGCATTCTATTAGAGCTCGTATGTCGTAAAATGAGAAAGTGGATTGTTTCGCGCTTCCCTTGGCGCTTCGCGGCATCCCGCGGTTTGTGTCAAACTATTCTACAAGAAGTTATGAAACATGCTTCACGTGCTTCTCAATCTCGATTCACGCCCTACTTTAAAACCCGCATCACACGCACACGTTGTGTATAAAAAAGTGCAAAGCAAAGCAACAACCCATAATTGTCCCACTGCTGGGCTCGGGGTCTCCTCTCACAATGTGAGGGGTACAGGCCATAGTCTACCACGCTGGCCAAATGCGGATTGGTAGACTTCACACACCTTTGAGAACTTTATGGAGAACTCTCCGGTGTGCAGGTTTCCTCACGATGTTTTCCTTCACCGAAGCAAGTGATAATTAACTTGTAATACGCACATAATATTTGAAAATTAGAGGTGCGTGCCAGGATTTGAACTCGGGCCCCTTCGTTCGGGAGACCAACGTTCTAACCACTAGGCTATCCCTGCTTTTACATTGTGTATACCACTCTTGTAATTTTTTTCGTTTATTAATAAACTAGCGCTTTTCCCGTGGGTTTGCCCGTGTTTTTTGGGCTAATAAGTACATTATTCCAGGTCATAGACTACCTGTGTGCAAAATTTAATGAAAATCCAATTAAATATGTAGTAGGTATTAGTTTTTGTGTAACTTCCGTTCCGTGAGTTCTGTTTTGCTTAGGGGACACAAGAAAATTGATATTGAAAATTGACATATAAAACAATTATTAAAATGGCTCCGAAGCAAATATTAAATATATTTATTTTTCATACCTAAAGGGATGGCGTATAAAATTAAATGTACCAGCAAACCTTCTGGCAACATGGAAAATCATATTCTGCAAGCTTTTCTGAGCTTAAAACAATTTACAATCAGAGTCTATCTCATATTATTCATACTCAACACCCCATAGCGCCTGCTATAGTATAAACAAAAAAAGAAAAGTGTGTAATTAATAAAAGTACAAAAAAAAAAACATTGTTACCATTACAATTACTGTATTTTTATTCTTTTCATTATATTATTCCGTAGGTAAGTGCATACACTTACCATCAGGTGGACCGTCAGTTCGTTACATAAATAAGTATTTCTCCTATACATAAAAAACATAGCTTGCTAAACACATCTAATCCGGGGCAGTGAATAATATATTGGCCGATTTAAAAACATAAAAGTGTGGTTTTTTTTTACAAAACCACGATGCAAGTGAAACTTTTTACGGTTTGTAGGCATTTATAATTAAAAAAATTTAGAAAATTATTCGATTTACCTTATTGAAAAATGGGAATGATAATGGGAAATCAGTAGTAGACAAAATATTCAAGTATAAAATTTAAGTTCAATTTGCGTATTTGAGTATGGAATACATAATTAATACAATCACTTAGATGATACACGCATATTAAAAACTATAAAGAGCAATATTCATTTCAATCATTGTATCTCCATTATTATTCTTACTCCAGGGCCGGCTGTAATGCGACATGCGATAGATGGACGAAAAATTTTGGGGCGATAGAATAAAAGTTTCACTTTAATAAAATTTGATCAATCGCTGGTTAACATTGAAGCGATCAATATTCAGGTGCAGTTTCAGTTATCACTTTTCTCGTTTAACTTATGAATAAAGAAGTGAAATAATTACGGTACTTTACAGCTCGCAGTCACGTTACCCCTACCCTGACGTTACACATGGCGAGTTGTGTTGTGCCATGTACTGTAATTACTCTGGTTAATAGCTCTCATTAGCTTATCACGACGAATAAGCAAGTATTACAGCTTATAATATTGTAATGCTGGCGTATAAACATATTTTAAGATGCAATTATTTTCACTTGTTAACCGATTTCAAAAAAGGAGGAGGTATTCAATTCGACAGCGACGAAAGCTGGATCTTGTCATGTAGTCCTACTTAAGGCACTTAAACTTGAGCGAGATCTGACGAGTAGTTTTTGAGTTATCCCTAATTTTGAAGTCGGTTATTTTTTGTCAAGAAGTATGACAAATAAAATGTAAGCGAGGACTTCTTGTATAGCTGCGCGTAGAACCTTAAAAACTTTTTATCCTAATTCGCCAATTGTGGTATCGTTAAAAGCACGGAACACAGACACCAGGTTAAAAGCATCCTTGAGCGCCCTCTGGAGGACATACAATCATAAAGTAAATTTTATATTTTGCGGTGTAATGACGCTTTGTCCATTGTAAACACTGTAAACTTATGAACTATCGCTAAACCCGCACAGAACATTGTAAGAACACATCCATCGAACACTCCGTATCTCAGTTCCCCATCTTATATTTATATTATGCATAATTCAAGACACTCGCGGCTCTTATCTCCCCTCCACTTAATTATGCTCGTTATTAGCACTCATTAGGTTATCTTAGCGCCGCGGCCGCTTTGAAGTACGTGTATGTTTATAACGCGCCCTAATGTAAGGCTGCGCCCCGCTGGTAGATGTGACGGAGTTCACTTATCTACACGACTTGAGATTTACGACACTTATGACACTTAATGAGAGCTGTTAATGGTTTTTATGGTGCACGGTTGAGTTCTGTTCAGAGTCCAACGGGTTAAACTTACCCAGCCGCTGCACGTTAACACGCTACTCAAAATAATGAGCGTTTAAGGAATTAATTTTCACTTACATGTTGATCATTGTTGCTTCTAGGTAACAAGCGCCTTTATTAAGACTGTTGCGCCCTGCACTCTGGTGTTGTCGAGGCACATGCGGCCGTTACCCTCTCTGACCACTTACCATCACAATATGGCTGTTAGTTACTTTTAAATGTAGTGTGTTGAGGTTTTCAGAAAAGAAAAGGCACAATTGTTGCCGACTTCTAATGACACCGCAGTCTTAAAAGTGATCGTATTGTTTTAATAAAAACGTTCGTAACCCTATACAGGGTGGAATTTTGTAACGCCACCTGGAGGGAAAGTACCCTAACACTGAAAGAAAACATTCATTTATTTTTTAAAAGAAACACAACTGCATTCAAAGACTTTTGAAAATATGCTTGCCATAACCGGGACTTGAACCAGCAAAAATTCGGAATCAATCGGAATCGGTATCAATCGGTAGAGTCATCATAAGGATCAAATCTCTTTTACAAGTACATAGAAGAAAATAGATTTTTCCGAATGGGCAGTTGCTGTTGGCCCTAGCGTACTTTACAGTTTCGCGCGTACAGGGGGCGAGCTTGAAAAGGCTCGACAAGGAAGACAATATTTGCGAAGTGTCAGAAGTCAGAACTCGCTCACCCTCTACGAGAAATAGCGGTTGCAAAAGTCGCGACTGCTCTTCGGTAGGCGCGTTCTTTTAACTTAACACACCTTTACAACGGGTATTCGGCAGTAACTGATCCTCAGTTAGGTTTATATAGCATGTTTCTGATCTCTCCCTCTATCTATATCTATATCTTTTAATCCATCGGCTAGATCGACGCGGGCGCCGTGCAGTGTCGTAGGCGCCGACCGCAGCTAACCGACGCCGCCCGCTCCGGTCGGAGCACGTTACAGACGTAGGCATGCCGATGGCTACGGCCTACGATCAGCGATGTACAAATCAGTCTCTTTTTTCAATCTTCTTCTTAATTTCTTCAACAACATAAATGTGTGAGATTAACAAATGTAAAAAAAATATTTTTTGCTTTAGAAAGTGGCGTAGTGTTAGTGGCTGGTGACGAAATGTAGCCAGAAATTCGGCAAACTGACCGTTTGTCCGTTGACCTAGAGTAAACGAGCGATATCGCATTAGCCCTGTCACAGACGAAGCTATTTCTAACCGCGTTAAACCGATTTCGCGTCGATAATTATAGGCAATATATTACTCTTATAGTGTTGTGTAAAATATACAAGAAATATGTCAGTACAGTACCTTTTGCTGTGTGACTACGTAACCCTAAAAAAGGTGTGAATAATTGTAAAATGTAAAATAGATGTTCAAAACTTTTTAAAATGTTCATTGTACAAGTGGACGATTACAGCTGTAGAAACCTTTTGTGAATTTTCCAAGTGAGAAGTTTAGTTTCTTTACCGGCAAGGAATGACTGGTGAATGAATTCATAAATATTAATCGAGTTCTTACATTTGACTGCATAAACAATTCACGAAGTTTGCAGACGACGTCGTTGGCCGACACTCGGACTGAGCTGATTACGTTTTTGAGTGCTGAGAGCTGATTTTTCTACGTGTCTTACCTATGCAGGTGAAATATGATGGCAGTTTTAAAAATAAACTTTCGTGTTAAGTAAATTTTGAAATACGTCGTGCGTAGTGATTAAGGACTCTGTGACGTCGTGAGTAAGTGGTTCGTTCCAAGAACCCAGGAGTAGTTTCCAAGAGTCCAAACTCTAAAGTTTAGGGCGAGCCTGCACTATTTTACTTATAACTTGATGGAGTTAACACGTTCACTGCGGATCACCCACAATCGGCCCGATGCTGTACCAACGCGCTGTGCGTACAGGAAAAATAGGTTCCTCCCGCCTGTGCGGGACCGGTTTCTTGGGAATTTTTACGAATATGACAGAGACAAATATAGTTTTCGATTCGTGACTAACAATGTAGAAATATAGCAGTTTAATAAAGTGGGGGGCCTTTTACGACCTCCACCGCACAGAACGTAAAAAAAGTTATTTCAGTGCGGGAGCGGGCCTGTTTTGGTGGATGACCGCCTGCGACCTGATCCCGCACTGTGGAGATGCGTACGCGTCGAGCCAGCAGTAGTGTTGTGCTTGCTACATGAGGAGCACGCGCTCGTGCTCGATATAATGACGAATCGCAATAAAAAAAATTTATTAATAGAAAATAAAAGTGCCAAAAGAAGATTTTTGAGTTTCATTTCTGCAAAATAATAATTGTGTTTGATTTTTTGCCATGAGGTGCATTAATTGCTCGTATGATATTGAGCGCATGGCACGTCACTCCATGTCTTCGTTAGCAAGAAACCTTCAATCCATATTGGTAGAATGGATCACTGCAGTACAGGTATGGCATTTGCACATGATGACATTAGTTTGATATTTGGGGTGGGCACGTCACCAAGATCACATAGAAGCCCCTGCATCACTTTTAGATTTTATATTAATTACTGCTGATCTTGAATAGAGAACAAGTAGATGGGTACATCAGATAAAATCAGCCAATCCAAAACCTTATTTGCCTTGTTTGATACTATAGTTTTATTTCCTCAAATTTTACATATGTGTACCTAAATGTATATATTTAAACAATTTATCAATATGCAGTTTTAGAATTAGAATAATATGTGAAGCAAACTTTATAATTTCCCATCAGATGGCGTTCATGTAGCTCGGCAGAGCATTCGCTTAATGTGTATGTATGTATATGGTACGACTGTACGAAGCTCGCACGGATCGAGACTAACTGCTCCGAAATCGGACGAATATGTAAGCACCTGTTTGTGAGAAAGTATATAAGTGTATAGGTATCTATCATATCTTTATAATGCCACATTCGCCGCATGTGCGCCCCATAAGTATAAGTACATGTAGGTATATATATGTATACATAGTACACCTATACTATACCTATGTACAACAGTGAATAGCAGTTGCTGGTGAATAGCTGTACGCGTAAAATTTAAAAAATAAATAAATAATTATAATTGCATTAGTTGATAAAAAATGCTATGCAATAGCTTTACCGCGGCAGTCCCCGAGTGCCACACGTATTTTTTTAATCAGTATTTAGTCACCCCTGCAACGCTCGCTGTTCCTCAAATCAACAACCTGTCCGGTATAATTTTTTTTATTTTTCATAACGTTTAATTTTTTTTTTATGTTTACATAATTTGTTTTACATATTTTTCTAACACATATTAAAATTGTACTTGTTAAAATTTTATTAAAATATAATGACTCGATATTTTCTTTTCTTTCACTATCCCATCACTACAAAAATAACGCTATAGTGCGGTATCGGGCCTTATCGACCCGACATTTTCAATTGCTAATTACTCATTTTCTGTTTGGAGAATCCAGGGGCGAGGCCAATCCAAACACAAGTGATTCATGACGATTTTAAAAAGTATAAAAATTATTATATACCATACTCCTTGACTAAGATATTGAGCTTTAATACAACTCAGAGGTGTCGGATCGAAATGGCCCGCCCCGCACAGTAAGAAAGTCAAGTGGGTGCCTTTTTGGACCGCCACCGCACCAGCTGAAAGTCACTGTTTTTAATGCCGCAGTCAAGGTGTTAAGGTATATAAATTGATGGAGACACTATCTCGTATTTGCTATTAAGAACGAATAGTAATAACAACCAGTAACAACCCAATAAGATCGACATGACACAACGACTTTGAATTGACAGAATGTTGTCAAGAGTGCACTATGAAAGAGAATATAATACGAGTATGAAAGTCGTCCAAAGAAGCTGGTTGTTCATCGGAGACGATGACTACAAATGCTGGAGTTCCTCAGGGGTCCGTTCTCTCCGCCACTCTATTTCTGCTACATATAAATGATCTGCTTATGCCCGGTATCTATGGGTACGCAGACGATAGCACAGTGGTAGAGAGATACGTACCAAGTTCCAGGGCCAGTCGGGACGAAATTCAGTCTGAAAGAGAGGCCATGGTGGCTCGTGTGAATCTCACACTTCGGGCTGTGTCCGAATGGGGCGAAGCCAATCTTGTGAGATTCAATGCCACTAAAACGCAGACGTGTCTATTTACCGCCAAGAAGAGCCCGTTCACCTTGGCTCCTACTTTTCGGGATGTGTCCTTGGATTATACCGACTGCCTTCAGTTATTAGGAGTAGAGATATCCTCGAAACTCAACTTTGGGCGGTTCATCGAGACCAAGGCTAAGGCTGCTGCAAGGAAACTTGGTGTCCTTGCAAAGGTACAACGGTACTTCACACCTAGGCAACTCTTAACCTTGTACAAAGCTCAGGTTCGGCCGTGTGTGGAGTACTGTTCGCACATTTGGGCAGGCGCAGCCAAATGTCACCTTTCTGCTTTGGACTCCATGGAGAGACGTGCGAAGAGGCTCATTGGTGACCCAGTTTTGGTCGAGACCAATCTTCAAAGCCTCGAGCACAGGCGCAGAGTAGCCAGTCTCTCGGTTTTCTACAGGGCACATTTCGGAGAGTGTGCGCAGGAATTGTTTGAGATAATTCCCCCATCTCCGTTTCTCCATCGAACGACACGACGCACGACGGGTATCCATCCTTTTGTCGTGAACATCCCGCCGGTACGAACGACGCGGTTTGCCTCGTCATTCGTTATACGCACCGCGAAGGACTGGAATAACTTGCCTGCGTCGGCGTTCCCGCCAATCTATGACGTGGATGTCTTCAAGAAAAGAGTGAATAGGCTTTTACTAAGTTAATGTGCTCACCATCTTGGACCACATCTCCACTTACCATCAGGTGGGATTGTGGTCAAGCATTAACTTATTAGTGTAAAAAAAAAAAGCTCCAAGAATTACAGTGGCTCGACTCAGCTGGATAGATCATATAATATGTATTGATTGAGACGACTCCGTCGCTAAAGCGTGGCTTAATCTTTATTATGTTCGGATGGCGCTTCGAACGAGTCGCAGAGGAATTATCTTCGAAACTTCCTCTATTATGAGTCGTATTTAAGTGCTGCCAGAAGGGTTCATCGGCCATCGGCGGAGAGTGCTCGTAATTGTAGTTGGACGACTAACCAAATGTTTATGACCGGAGTTTAATTCAAAGAGACAAGTATATTTACGCCCCAGTTTCTTAAATCGCTCATTAGTACAAAATTTGTATGGTATTATTTACTAAGGAGCGATTGAACTAACCGTTAGTGACTCTGAGTTGGGGCGTTAGTGATATTTAATTGTAATTAACTGTGACCGCGAGGTCCAAATTTCGAACGAGACATCGGTTTTTCGAAAACACTACTTCCTAACGTACCTGCTTATTTCAACTTGTTTCAGGTAAATGGAGACTATAATGAAATTAAACATTGCATTATTTATTTACAGCCTGTGCATGTTTTATTAGAAGGACACGGCATAACGCAATACCTAACTGTTCTGTTGCATAAATTGATGTAGCCGTTGTTTTCTTTTCCCCTGAATAAAATTATGTATAAATTAGGTTATAAATATTTTATTACAGATACGTTACTTTTAACATAATAAACTTAATATAATTAAGTCGAATAACAACATAAAATAATTCGCAGTGATCCAACGCTCTCAATTTATCTGAAGCCGACTTTCCTCGACTCGTGGAGACCATTCGATTACAACATTCCAATCCGTGAAATAATGACTCGTTTACAAGGGAGGCATTGGTTTGCGGCACTCCGGCAACTATTCCAATCTAACTTGGGGCCCTTCGACCACTTGCAAATTCCAGGACTTGTTTAAGGTTTCTTAATAACTTTATGGCACGAGTTCCAGCTCGAGCGACTCACTTCTGAAGGCTGTATTGTCAGTGCTTCCAGCCATTACAGATATCGAATTTTCGATAGCGTACCCGTGTTCCGGCATTAATTTCTACGTAGAATTAATAAAGCATTATTCGACTGTTATGGTGTAATATTTTAAGAAATTAAAATTTCCGATTTCTGTTTGTGATATCTGTTAGTACAGTAGATATTTTGATGCAAATGTAATCGTTTTGACTTGTTTGGTAACGCGGTATGTACCTACTACCTACTATGGTCGGTAGATCAGGTAACAAAATTTTGCAATTATTAACTTAATTAGTGCTCCTAATTAAAATTTTACCTACTATACATCAATTTCTTGATCATTCAATAAACATAGTTATACAATATTGATATGTATTTTATACACTAAATTCAAAAAGAAGATCGTACGCAATAGAGCTACACGGCTCTATAACTTTTTTGTTTATAAAGTACGAATTGGAATGAAATTCGATTCCATTCATAATGGATGTCGTCGGCAGCAGGTCGTTGCTGCTACGAGTGTGCGTACACCTGGAACACCAGGCCGGCGGCGGCGCGCGGCGTCCCGAGGGAAACGCAATGAAGCGATTGTCTCTGCACCCACAGATACCGAATGCCTTGATTGTTCTAGCAGAACACAACTCTACGATTACACTAACCGTGATGAATTGAATTATTGATGTGGATATGATAATCGATAGCCTACGGGGAAGGAAGGTCTCCAAATGGAGAGCCCTAACCTACATCGTAAAAGTATAAGGCGATACTGAATTCAATTATTTGGAATATTATGCGGTGCTGGTCACAATATTTTGTAGTTGGGCGGGTCATTAGTGTCAAATTCCATACTAATTGCGTTAAAAAAACTATTAGATCTATAAGGAACTAACTAACAAACTGCCATCGACAGGGGACAATGTTACGCAACGATGTAGTTGCTAAAATATTCTGTTTACGTGACCTTTACAAAATTACAATCAATTATTTCTCTTCGAAACTTGTTGTAACCAAACTTTGCAAAGTAAGTTATAAATTGCGAATGTTACTTAAATTTCGTAACTGATTGTTGCCAGGCCAGGCCACGTCACGCCACGCCTCGCCACGCGACGCCACCGTTCATTCCCACTAGTTCTACTGCTTAGTTCTATCGTAGAACTAGTGGGAATTTTTTTTTCAGTAGTTCTACCGTAGAACTAGTGAAAACAAAAACCGTATCTACGTTTTGTCCCCACTAGTTCGACGCCACACCACGCCACGCCAACCTACGCTACGCCACGCTATGCCACGTTACGCCACGCGACGCCACGCCACGCCAAGCCACGTCACGCCACTCCACGCCACGCCACGCCACGTCATGTCACGCCATGTCACGCCGAATGTTATGTCTGCTGAATTGGTCTTATGATCTTTATTCAGCATGGGCTTCGATTTTCGAAACATCCTACTGTGTTGTAAAATTAATTAATTTTACCCATGGATCGTAATGATATCCTTGACCGGCTTACTACCTACTGCTGTTGAGGTTGGTAGGTTGTTACTTAAACAATGAATTTTGTAATTATATTTTACTTTTCAAATATTATGTGTATTACACATTATTTACAGACTACTGCTGGCTGCTAAAAGGCTCATAAAACAACATTTTACATTTATAAATGCATACTCGCAGCGCATTTTAATTTTAAAAAGTAACGTAACAAGATGGCCGCCGTGACGTCACGCCGCACCGCGCTCTTTGTTGCCGCCACGACATATAAATTATTTTTATGCTTTCCTCTCGTCCGTTGGCACGCCACCACACTGTCTGGGGTTTTGTCTCTGGTTATTAAATTAATATCGCAACGGGAATGTATGTAATTAAATGTAACTAACCGGCTTTAAGTTTCAACTACGTACCTACAGTGTACACGGTATGTTCGTAAACTACAGTTAACATCACCTAGAAATTTCACTGACACAAGTAATATAGTCAGGGAGCTCGAGGTGACTTGAAACGGACATTCTGTTAGCCAGATGAGGTCTCTGACCTCCAACAATACTAACGAAAGTGCTTATCACACCTACCTAGGTTCGATAGGTTTGATCTCGGCTAAGGCATCTGGGGGCACGGCAGTGCCCCCGCCAAGTCGAGCAAAAAAGCGGCACGGCCGTACCATCCTTTTCTCGAAGCAATTCAGGCCATTTTCGACCCCCTATAACTTCGTTGTGGATAAAGCTAGAAGCCTGAATTTTTAGTAACCAAGCAAGCATTGTATAAACACGGTATATTTCAAATTTCATTCAATTTGAACCAGTAGTTTAAGAATTATAACTAGTCAAAGTTTCTTAATTTCGTCACTCACTGACTGACTGACCGATCATCAAAACTCTAAGGCACTTCTAGCAGACATAGAAGCTTCAAATTTGGAACACAATTAGTGTTTAGTGTAATAGATTAAGGAAAAACTAAAATATTTAGCAAATTCAGTCCAGTTTTCTAGATACATCAACTGCATAAATAACTTTGTAATCCCATATAAATATATAGGATTACAAAGTTACATTTGCAGTTAATGAATTACTGTACCTGTATAACAAAGTAACATTTGCAGTGAATGAATCAGTGTACCTGTATAAAATATAATGGAATAATAGGTGTAGATAGGTACCTAGATATAATTATGTTTAAAGGTAACTTTGAAAAGGAAAAAAGTAGAACTATCTACAAAAAGAAATGAGATGCCATCAAAAACAAAACTTGTAAAAAAACCAAGTCTCGCAACTCAGTTCTTCTACCGTAAAAAGTTGTGAGATCCATGTAATACCAAGTCGGTTAATTTATTCAGTTCCTACTAAGGGTCCTTCTGTCTTAAGTTATTACGTAATTAGCTAACCTAACAAGTAACCACATCTTATAGTGACCATATTATCAATATTAAAAATCTTTTATGTTTTAAATAAATAGATTGACTTGGCAATCGACTGGATTCACCAGCGGATACCCGCTGTCTTCTTCAGGTCATCAGTCTACCTGGTCGGGGGGCGTCCTATACTCAGTTTTCCGAGACGTGGACGCCATTCGAGGACGTTTCTTCTCCAACGGTTATCGGTCCTTCGAACTTCTGAGCTTCGAATTATGTGGCCAGCCCATTGCCACTTCAGCCGGCTTATTCTTTTGGCTATGTCGGTTATCCTACTTCGTCTACGGATTTCACCATTTCTGATGCGATTGCATACAGAAATACCGAGCATAGCCCTCTCCATAGGTCGCTGTGTGACTTAAGCTTGTGGATTAGGCCGACAGTAAAGGACCACGTCTCGGAGCCGTATGTCATCACTGGCAACAGGCAACATACATTGCTCGAACACCTTCGACTTCAAGCACTGAGGTAGTGTTTTGGACGACAAGATATGACGCAGTTTCTCGAACACAGCCCATCCGAGTTGGATTCTACGACTATACTATGTTCTATTTATACTTTTCCTTCTAAGGTTTCTTGTCTATTTCCTACTTCCTATCTAGAATAGATTTTTAAAGTCATTTGGAACTAGTTTAGTTGTGTTTAGAACGCTCACATAGTAGTAACAGGTTGCAAAGTTTTGCTTTGGAGCCGAGAGTGATTGTAAACACTGGTTTATTACAACTAAAATTTTGTAACTTTTGACTTTCGTTAGGTTAGTTTGTTCCTAAGTATGACTTCAATCCAGTTTTAAGCAGTTTCTGTCTAGTTCCGGAGGATTCGAGGTTTTTGAGATCTAATATTTTTTTAAGAGGCAATTTTAATTTGCTTGTAAGGTATATTTCCCGTATACTATATTTAAGTATACCTAATGTAAACGATGTAACTGGGGATGCTACCGTTATGAAGCTGGTTTGAATATAATACAAAACTTTACAATTTGGTCTCCACCAGCCAAGATTAAAGTTTGGAACTAGTACCACAGAACGTAGATTGTGCACATTACGGCATTACAGGCAAACTGCTTTTGTGCTAGCTGTACTAACTCTCATCTCTCAAAACGTGTATTATTAGATACACCTGAAATTTAAGAAACTAGCGTTCTGCCCGCGCATTCGCCTGCATTTTTCGGGATAAAAAGTACCCTTTATCCTTTTTCAGATCCTGGTCTATTTGTGTGCTAAATTTCATGAGAATACGTTCAATAGCTTTTGCGTGAGAAAAAAACATACTCACAAATTTACAGATTTAGTAGAGACGTAGTAGACCATGGTTTAGAGTAAGATCCTATATCTTACTCTTTTAAGTAACCTATTTACTTATTATTCCGAAAAACGCAGTCAAAGCTGCGGGTACAGCGATACTAGTGAGTATAGGTAAGTTTGTAGAAGAAAAAATGATATTATATTATATTCGCGGAAGTCGCGGACAACCCTACTATGTAGCTTTATAATTTTAAATTTAACACAACGTGGACTGTACACATTATAAAAATATCAGAGTATTTTAAACTTACCTACATCATGGGTACCTGTATATAGTAAAACAAGTTTGACAAGGTTTATAAGAAAATAAAACCAAAATTCAACACGTCAACAAAAGCGTTCAAATAATGATTATTAGTTTTCGCTACAGCTCTTATTAAGATGATTACATAATATATTCTAGTTTGTTAGATGTCTGGAGAAATAGAAGCTTCAAATTAATCAATAAAAGTTTCTTTTCAATAACACAAGGTTGGTAAACTCGAGAGTCAACACGCTTTCTTTAAAGCCAAGAGCGGTATCCGAAATTATTATGGGCTCTCCGTAGCCGAAGACATCAATAAAATCCAACAAGGCTTCAAATATAATTTTATTATAATGCCGACATAAAATTCCACTTTGTCTTGTCCTAACATTGATTGATGGACGGGGCCGTGCGCAGATAATGTTCATCGTACCCAAATTATACACTGTATCTACTGATTCTTCTGCTGGCTTTTGGATCTTGAAATTTAAACAATATCTTATAGTAATAGGATCATTTTTAGTCCGTCAAGTTTGTTTTTCCTAGCAATTTAAGGTATCGAATTCAGTTCATTATTTTTATAAACTGTGGGGTGTGAGAATATTACTTATCACCAGTGCATCGGAGGCCTAGAGCATACCACAATGTCTCCACAACGCAGTTCCAAATCGGATTGTCGCGGGGATAGTGGTCACTATAAGTGTCGTAAGTTTTTAAGCCGCCCAAACACCTCCGACTTTTCTTAACGATTGCTTCTAACTGTTGCACAATAGCTAATATATTATTTAATTTGGCTTTCAAGGCACGGAAGCATTAAATAAATTTTGCCAATAGCGGTCACACGTCCAACTACCAACCGCAGCCGCGGTTCTTAAACTCAATTGATTAATTAATCAACTAAACACCTAAACAGACTAAGAATCAAATTATATTAAAAGGGCATGTAACGAGGTGTACTAATACCTCGTTCAATACTCCTTGGCTGGCAGATGCATTTTTCTTTTAAATTTTTAAATATTGACATTTGGTTTTTTCAAAGAAATAAAAATAATCTGTCAGCTGGGTTCCCATCGGGAATTACTTATGTAAATACGTTATTTTATTTTATTTTGATACTTTTATTAATTTTACTAACAGTGTCTATTTTATATGTTAATTTGAATACTACTGTATATTAACCGGTATTAATACAATACAATACATTTAAAAATTGGAGTTGTGCTCATTCGATAATTTACTACCCCGCCCTGAGCTAACTACTATTACTGTCGAGGATCTGCACCCTCGCACTGGCGCCCAATAAGGAATACTTATACACAGGACCTCAGATGAAAATCCCAGGACAATTAATCTTCATGAAAGTATTGGATTAATTGGACATGTATATTTTGTTTGGAAGACTACATACAAATTTTCGGAAAACAAGGATGAAGAATTTTGAAGGTTACCACTTCACAGGTTACCACATAATTATTATATTTATTTTATTTTCAAAATTCTAAAAGACATTATCGTCCCCTCCCCATAGCGGCCCTTATTAGTTATTCGAGTCATTTTTTATACTTATAATTATAATTATTGTAATTTTTATTGTTATGACACAAAAATGGCATTTTGTTGTTGTTGCTTAGTGACGATTAATTATTGATTGTCAATGAATTATTGATAATTATTGTATCATATTTTAATTTTATTGTTACGTTCGCAGTATCAATTATTATTCTGTCGAACGGAACGAAATCTAAATCTATAAATCTGTAAATCTGTAAATATTGTATATCTACTAAACATACTATATTATTTACTATAGTTACAGAGCGGATTACAACTCTTTAAATAAGCCTATGGTACGAGCGGGTCGTGACTCGTTAAATAAGCCTACACCTTACTTACATCTGACCTTCTGGGTTATTTGACAAGAGCGGATTACAACTCTATAAATAAGCCTAAGGTACGAGCGGGTCGTGACTCGTTAAATAAGCCTACACCTATTACTTCATATAAAATATGTAAGTATGTAATGTATGTAAATAATATTTATGTTTGTAATTATATAAATAGATGACTACTTTTATACTTTACACTACTATACATTCTTACTTTCTTTGTAATATACTTTTTTCCTTTCTCTGTATTATACTTTCTTTATACTTTTATTTTTACTTTTAAAAAAAAAAATCATTAAGATTTTTTTTTGAGGGGAGCCCGGGGTATTGTAACGAGGTGTACTAATACCTCGTTCAATACTCCTTGGCTGGCAGATGCATTTTTCTTTTAAATTTTTAAATATTGACATTTGGTTTTTTCAAAGAAATAAAAATAATCTGTCAGCTGGGTTCCCATCGGGAATTACTTATGTAAATACGTTATTTTATTTTATTTTGATACTTTTATTAATTTTACTAACAGTGTCTATTTTATATGTTAATTTGAATACTACTGTGTATTAACCGGTATTAATACAATACAATACATTTAAAAATTGGAGTTGTGCTCATTCGATAATTTACTACCCCGCCCTGAGCTAACTACTATTACTGTCGAGGATCTGCACCCTCGCAGGCATTGAAAAAATTGTCCTCCAAATTGTAATGCATCATGAAAACACACAGTCGGAGGCATGATGCATCAAGTGACATTATTTGAATGATTTAACTTAATTCAATTCCATACCTCTGGCTCCATCTCCAAAGACGAAATACCCTCCAATACTTGCATGCAGGCTAATTGAAATAAAAAAAATTGACATAAAAAAATTACATAAAAAATTGACAAAATAATTGACGTAAAAAAATTGACATAAAAATTTATGATGATGGTTCACATCATCAGAATAGCATGTACCAAGATTATTACATGGCGTAATTACTGATCAACCACCCAATGCCATCTAGATTCTGTGTTGCGAATTACAAACATAACGCATAAGCGGCATAACGTAACGGATAAAAATATTTTATTCCCCATAAAATCTCATACCACGGACTTAAATATAAAATCGATAGATAAGGAGTTGAACTCCAAAAAGATGCCAATAGTAAAAGGTTGTTAAACAAATCGGGAAACACCTAAATACCACTTTTTGGAAACTCTTCCCTTAGGACAATTCCAGGTAACAATTACCTACTAGTCCTCGGCTTCTGAAGAAAACTTTTAAAACTTTAAATAAATAACAACAAAATAATAAATCAAGGCAAAGCTTTATTTCAATGTAGCCACAGGCGATCAGAAACAAATGTAGCGTATCATTGACCTCCACGAGAACTAACAGAAATTTAAATTATAAAACAAAAAACATGTACCTAGCAGGAATTCTCGCTCGCGCAGGACCGAGTTGTAAACTGGCGCACGGTCTAATTAAAGTTGGCAGACTTACAAGTACGTATCGACCATTTGAATGTGGCTATTGGACTTTTTCGATATTACCTATGGATGGCTCGACTCAATTCGGTAATCAAAAATTAAGCCCCAACCGTAATTAAAGATATGATCGGTACATTTTTTAGTTATTCTAAACCAAATTTTACTTTCAATCTGAATCAAGTAACTTTTAAGAATATTGTACACTCAGATATAACGTATCTACAAAAGAACTAAAGTTGTACCTATTAAAATAATAGGCGGCTCCTACGAGATGAAATACTGAGAGGCCTGGAAGTTCTGGCTATAACGAGAGATAATGAAATTTAACTGTTTATTCCTATTCAGGACATAATAATTATTGACATAGCCGACTAGTGCCATAACAGTCGGGAGGTCCATTGTGAGCTGTGAGCATAGACCTAATTTATTTTAGTGAATAGAAACCCTTCCCTCATTACCCTGAGTGTACATTAACTGAAAACAATAAATAGCACTAGTGCAGTGGTGTTAATATAATAAACTAAATTGTGTATACAGACATTTATAATATAATTATTGTATGTAAATATATCATTTTCTCGCGGACGCAGCCACATAGTGTAGCGTGTGGATTGAGGGCTTTTTTTTAAAGTTACTCAGATTTTTTCAAAATCAAGGAGGAATATAGGAACAAATTGTGAAAACATCGTGGTGAAGATAAAAAATTTTGTGAAATGTATGGTAAAAAAGTTGAGGTCGATTAACAGGAACACTCAATCCGCTAACATAACAAATAATTGTAATCTCGTATCTCAAAATATAACAATACAGTGTGTACCTAATTTTAAAAATTTTAAAATGTAATAGTAATCATATCTCAAGTTTGCTCTATGAATTATTTTAAGAAATGCTACTTTTACATCTTTTCTAAGAGAAATCTCTGTATTAAGATGGCACTTTTCAGTCTTTGTAGTAGCCAAAAATTATCTTAGATGTATAAAACTCGCTTGAAGCATGCGATCTAATTTAATCCAGGCAGCAGGGACCCTTCGACCATTACGAGAGTGTGTACCCATACATTTTCAGTCGACAATGAAATGTTATGGGAACTCATATTTCCTTTTTTGCCATCAGTTCCGGTGTAAAAGGATAGCTCGATCCCCCATTACGCGAATGTCTTCGTCGATGTTTCGGAGTTATGATGTAACGTATACCTCATTTAATTTTGTTTCAAGTTTCGTTTGGAATAGGATGACGTGTAATACGGATGCCAAATTATTCTCATTTAGAATTTTGGGTCAAATCTTCTATGTGATGTTTCCGGTTCGAGTTTGTTTTATTTTATATCACTTCAAAAGGATTTGATGTTGCTGCAGTAAACGCGGTTCCAGTGTACATTCATGTAAAAAACTATTTACCAATTAGATCGCTGTTGTGTTTTTGGTGATCATTTGACTGACTGTACGATTTAACTATTTGGGATTTACCCAAACACCTACAACTGCTGAAGCGTAGGCTCCTGACTGGTTCCTCCTTTTATAGCGTGGACCACTCAGCGTGAATCATCTCAGCTCATACCTCCGCTCGTTCGCTGCTTATCATAAAGAATTACGCGGCGGCTGCCGGCCCAAAGAAATAAACTTTATCTATCCCGTTTTTACGTCTGCTCAACGAACTGCCGGCTCTTCCGGACGAGGCTTGTACCTCTCGTAAATGTTTCCCCTCATGAGGTGGATTCAAATTTACGACGACTGAGAGTTCATTACGATGAGTTTTGACAAGGGTATAAGAAAGGTGGTAGGAATTATGCGGGTTGAGACTTTATTAGCGAAAGGATGAGTTTTGAAAAGGGTGAAAATTGAATTTTCATCGGTGTTCAACCATGGAAGATATTTGATCAGTGTTAGCAGTTGTGTATGGTTTGACTAATTCATACTGATTTCAACGTATGCTGCTTCGAATAAATCTTATTCGAATAATGGAAGTACTCGTAGATGTTGTATTTGCGTTTTGTTTATTGTGGTGTAAGATGAGGCTGTACACTAGATACCTCTTTTGGACAATTTTCTCAATTTATGTCCAGTGAAGCAGACTAGTTAGTAACCAAAATATGTAATGCGTTCCTCACTATAATTCCTTCCAAAACTTAGTTGGGGCATCTGGCTTAACTTCCATAAAATAATGCACCGTGTGAACTTCCTTGGCAACCAGAGTGAGAAAGTTGGCGAACGGTGTGAGTGTCGGCGTGGTCATTGTGCTTTAGTTCCTGTTCTGATTCCGTTGTATAAACTTTAATTGTGCATTAAGTATGTAGTTGTTTATTATTACACTAAAATATAATATTAATGTCGGCATATATGCAACATTTATGAAAAATCTGGTTGACAGTGTTTAACGATTCCCGTATATGTATACACCCAATATACTATGTTAAAATTATTATATGCCCATAGTACCCGTAGTACCATTTATTTAATACAACAAATTACTGGTTTTATTATCTTTCTGTGAAGCCTGCCAGCCTAGCGACCACTCATTTGCTTGAGTCAGCAGTCAAACGGCTTATTATATCTTTTTTATTTTTCTTCGTCTCTCATTTTTCGATGATGCCTTTAGCTTTGGCGTAACTGATGTCTATGGGCGATTGTAGCCATTTACCATTAGGCCGTATGTCGTCTAATTGCATAAAATAATATCTTATTCGAGCATAGTATAATATTTTAATTCCTTAGAGACTACGAAAGTTTACAATTACCCAAACGGTGGACGTTTCATCATAATATTATTACTACCCAAAATACCAGTGCTGTCAGATTGGAATACGATTACGTTCCTCTGAATCATGCATTCAATGGACACAAAGTATATTTTATCGCAATAGACACTGATTCAGCTATCATCTCATTTGTAATAGTGTATCAGCAGAATTACTGGCAATTAGTTCACTCCAAGGATGCTCAGTAGCCGTTTGGGTGTTGAGTTCATTTGAATATAGGTCACATCCCGTCTCCCGTCTCCGACTCGGTGTTTAGTATAGAGCAGTATGTTTGTTCTGAATGTAAATTACGATCCACATTCGATTAGCAGTGGCAGGGTTGAGCGTGTTGGCGTGACCACCGAGTGCCAATATTTACGCAGCTGGGACACTTTGATACATTGTATACTCGTAGTTTCTAACCACATCTCAGGATAAAGAGGTTGGCACACGCGCTAAGCTAACAAGCCATACAACATTATATTACGGAACAAACCGAGAATGTCAGATTACCAGAGGCGTTATAAATAAGATTCTGTGTCTTATCCTTTACGTCAACGGCTTCCATTACAACCCGATTCATTTAGACAAAGTTTTGTACTCGGTTCTAGTCTAGTTTTGGCGACAAACATTATCTGTTATATGGGTACCACATGAATTAACTGTTTTAAAGTTTATAGTATAAAAGTCACCTTCAAAAAGGTGTCTTTTGTATAAAAAAGGAAGGATATTACAATTCTCAACAATTATCTTCTACTGAGGGGAAATGTTTTTCTTGCAACAATTCTCAGATAAGCAGCTAACAGTATTATTAAGTATTTGCAATGATATCGCTGTGTGAAGTTGCACGCTTTGGCTAATGTCAAGAGCAGTAGGCAGTAGATTCATGAGACATCTCCTTAACACATCTACATACTAATGATCGGGTCTAAGCTGGCGCCTTACTGCGGCTACAATGCGTTGTATGTATCGGGTCAGGTACACATGAGGCCGAATCAATTATCGCTGTATCGAGCAGTCGCCGCATGCCGACATTCTGCTACCACGATTAAACATCACGTACAGAGAAGTAACTTCGTTAAAGTGGCTTTCATAATTTATATCATGGGAGAGGTAGTAATGTAAGTATCTCGCGCAAACATTTTAAGTGGGGACAGGTAATGTGTCAACCAATGTGTGACCCAACAATGCAATTTTCAGTTGCGGATGTATATAGTTTTGAAGATTACATTCACAGAAGAAGCGATACTTTTATATATGTTGTATATTTCTGGATGCAATGATTCAGAGCAATACCAAGTAGGTAAAAGCTCGCATGATCGTGATACTATTTCAACCTGATGAAGAACGCGGTGATGCAATAGTTCAATGCGCTGACGTGCAATAGTTGCAGTCGTGTAGTATGGAGTTCAATCTCTGTACAATTCATTGCATCAGTTGTTCTACGCTGTTATTGTGCTGTTGATCGTGTTTGGCGCTTTGCTCGTTATTGCCCGTGTGGTGAGGTCGAATGTTTGGCAATATTGTAACCGACGCGACTAGTACTATCACAATTGATATTCACGAGCTCTGACTTTGACTACAATAATAATATTTGTTTGAGTTCAGACTATTATTTTCTAAATAATTATCTAATTCTATTTTCAATTACGTAAATCAATAATAATCCGGTTTATTTATAACAGAGATTTACTCCAGGCAGGTTTGAATTTAACCTGGAACTCTTATGAAGGAAATAATAAATAATTAAATAACGCTTCACACTCATAGCCCCAAACTAAGATTTTCTGTATCGTGGGTGCCATGGACAATACACAGAGTCGGGAACACGTACACCCAGACCAAGAAAAGATTCAAACTCATCATTAAAATTTCCGCCTCGCTGGGAATCGAACCCAAGACCCTTTAAACGGCGTTTCAGCATGGTAACCATTGCGTCATACATCATGGACATGTAAAATCATTGTACCGTTCTTCCTTCGAACTCATAAATATTGGATCAAACATTGGACGGTATGCCACATGCCATTAACGGCAAGGTTTTGTTTTCCCAGCATTAGCATATCATAATAGTATATCTGAGGCAATACGCGCCGCATCTAATCCGTATATACTTTAACAACGCAGCCTCGTATCCAATCTAGCTGAACTAACCTACTTTGATGGGTTGTTGTTTCAGCTACCGTTTATGTATTTATCCCGTTGTTTTTCAATTTGTATAGTTTACGTTGGTATTTGGATAGCGTAGGTGAAAGGAAGACAATGAAAGTTCTTATAAGATTTTCGACCAATAGATCCAAGGTTAAGATCGGTACTTATAAATCTGTGTGATTTAGCATCAATGATATTACATTGTAAAAAAAAGGTAGATATGTCACTAGCGCGCCGACGATGAAGAGCGTAAGAACAGGCAGTTGACCGTTCTGCTCGTAGTCGCTCTGTCAATACAAGAAGATACGCACTCTTTTGTTGTTGTACGAAATGCTTGACATTTGATATAGGTGTTAAAATGCCTTCATGTATTATACCAATGTGATTGATGAAGTGAAACAAAAGATAAACGTGTGTGTGTTGTAGCTCTTTTCGGAACAGATTTTTTGGTTGATTTATAAAGGCATAACGTATCTATATTTTTTTAAATATCATTGTTTAGCATTAAGATAATGTACATATATGAAGCATATATATGAAGCGTGGGAGTCATCTCAAAATGCTATAGGTATATTTTGTGACTTATCAAAAGCGTTTGATTGTGTTGAGCATGATACTTTACTGTCTAAACTTAGTCACTATGGCGTGAAAAACAAGGCCCTTAACTTGCTTGCTTCTTATTTGAATAATAGGATACAAAGGGTTAATATAAACGATGAAAAGTCATCAGGGTCATCTACTGTTATGGGTGTACCGCAAGGCTCGATCTTAGGCCCTTTTCTTTTCCTTGTGTATATAAATGATTTACCATATTATGTAAATAACCATGCGAACATTGTGCTGTTTGCAGATGATACATCATTAATATTTAAGACTGATAGGAATAAAAATAATTTTGACGATGTTAATAGTGCTCTGTCGCATGTCTCACATTGGTTCACTATAAATAATTTACTTTTAAATGCAAAGAAAACCAAATGCTTAGAATTCGTGCTACCAAATGTAAAAAAAGTCCATAAATCTCTTAAATTAAATAATGAAACATTAAATATAGAGGAATCCACAGTCTTTTTAGGGGTAACCTTAGATAGTAAACTACAATGGGGCCCGCACGTAGCATCTCTCACAACTAAACTCGCTAGGGCTGCTTATGCTGTTAGAAAAATAAGACAACTCACTGACGTCGACACTGCTAGGCTTGTTTATTTTGCATATTTCCATAGTGTTATGTCTTATGGCATTTTGCTGTGGGGCAAAGCAGCCGATATACAACAAATTTTTGTACTACAGAAAAGAGCCATTAGAGCCATTTATAAACTAAAATCAAGGGAGTCCTTGCGTGTCAAATTTAAAGAAATAGGTATACTTACAGTAGCTTCCCAATATATTTATAGTAATTTAGTCTTTATAAGGAAAAACATAACTGCATATAAACAAAATTGTGACTTATCAAATCGACAAACAAGAAGGATGCATCAATTGGCTACCTCTTCGTACCGTCTTGCTAAAGTACAGCGTTCTTTTATGGGACTCGGTGTAAAATTCTATAATAAAGTCCCAAAGCCAATTCGTGACTTACCGGTGGAATCTTTTAAGAAACGTGTAAAAATTCAACTAGTAGGCAAGGGTTATTATAACATAGATGATTATTTAAATGATAAAGATGCTTGGAAATGACCAGCTCGGCAACCAGTTCTGCTCAGGTTAGAGAATACCTATTTTTGTAATAAATATAAGTTTTATTTTTAAAAGATGTGCTGAGGAGTTTCTTTACGGCTTTTCTTCTCCTCCATGACAAAGCACCTTTGCGAAAAGCTGGTAAATTAAAAAAATGACGTGCATAAGTGTATCAGTGATACCTACATGAATAAAAGATTATTTCATTTCATTTCATTTACATAAAATATACTACTAAGTATTTGCTGCTAACAAACATCCCTGTGAAGGTAAATCAGGTAAAACTTTTATCTGACTTTCGTCAGTACTTTTACCGTAAAAGTACTGACGAAATTAAAACGAGAATAAACACCTGTCACATAATTCTGCAGTGGTCGACAATGTCAGGGTGTCAGGGTTCACTTTTGATGACATCGGGCATCCAACAAGCTCCACACTTCATGAAATTTAGCTTGGAGGAGAGGCGTACCAAAATGTTCCACATCGCCTGGCGCCATCAGGGCCGTGCCAGGGCATTGGCTGGAAGGGGCACATTTCTGCCGCTCGGCGCAAATGTACTGGAAAGATAACCCCCACGTACCCACAACCTTGCCGTCTAACCTCGCACACGCTACTAAAATATAGGATTTAATGTAAAAATATTAGAGACTTTCTATTCTTTTCTTGCGGGTTAGGGCATAATTTATGCTACAGTTTAGATTGGCTTGACAATACGGTTTCTTATCTTAAAGAAATGTGAATTGGCCAGTTTCGCTAAAAGCACGAAAGATATATAAATTGAATTTTAGTAGTATGTCTATTAAGCTATTATTTATTTGGGGGAATGTTAAAAGGTTAGGTATAGTTGTGCGATGCCACTTGTAAGTAAAATCGAGCATGGTCGAGAGTTGATCGGCCGAAAATTTTAATCTTTGATCCTTTAATCTTTGAGGTTGATCAATTTGGACATCATGGCGCTCATTGAATGTTTTATGGTGGGTGGTCACCGCCACCTACGGATCTGTAATGTCAGTAACAGTATTGTCTACCACGGATTAAGCATAGGATTCGCTTGTTAATTGTCCCATTGCTCCAATCAAAAACAGAACTGAATCGTAATTAATACTTTTAATCATTGTCAAATTAGCTAGTCAAGTCATGTAGTCAAGTTATAAGGAAAATTATACAGGTCTCTTAACATAGCTGTTTAAGTTAGGCACATAAGGGACTCGGGTCACGGGCAACGAGAGACGAGTAAAAGATATCGACAAAATGTTTGCTTTGAGCGTGGTCGAGAGTAGTTCATAAACGAGCTATCTGATGGTGAGTGATCACTGATCACTGTCGTCGTTGGACGGTGTTATTGCATCAAAGTACCGGCCAAAAAGAAGCAACAAACCTGGTTCTGGTGGTGGTAGTTCTGGTTATCCAACACTGACCATCAGTCCTCATCAGTCAAGGTTGATTTTGGGAGGAGGGTTGATATATTGCCAGGCAAGTGGTTTTCACACCACTTCCACCATACACGAGTGCCATCGGCATTGAACTGAATGGTATAGGACCCAACACCTTCCAATCGATGGGTCCTGTTGCCGTAGCCTTGTCCACTGTTGAGCTGGTTGCATCAAGATCTAGGAACGAGGAGCCTTACATCCCTTACTCATCATACTCTCGTATTCGTTGTCCGAGTATGCAGTTGCTACCAGTTGGTAGCAATTGTCTAATGAAGATTTCGAGTTTAATTTTCGGACAGAACATAAATTAAAGTGACACATACGTTACGTTGGTTCCTGGATTTGGTGTTTAAAGATTATCGCTGATAGTAGAACCAGTGAGTATATACATAAAGAAGAGCTTTAGTTCTGAGCACGGAAGATCGGATTAAATAATCAATTAACTTTAGCAAAAGCGGCAAAAGTCTTAATGCAGTCACGGGGATCAAATTAAAATATATAATGCGAGTCGCGCGAGCCAGTGTTGTGCCATACCTGCACCGGATCTCATCTTTACTGTAAAATTATCTCGTAATCAGCTCGGAGTGCCCGATTAGCATGAACGTAGTAATTTTGCTTACTGAAGCTATGAGTTTGTAGTTTGTACTTAATGGGACCGCCTGCTTTATAATTCTTCTTTCTTTCAAAAGCTGGGCTTATTGTGACGAGCCCAAAACCAAAAGACAATCAACCTTATAGTTGTTTCCATTTCATACCTATAAAAGTAAAGAGGGGCAGAAGTTAAGGGAAAGAAGAAGACTGCTTCATTATTTGGACGGATGATATACAATATTTCACATCACATCACCAAAAAATAAAAGGATTTTTTACAAACTGCATTAAGTGCAAAAACAGTGGGCCCGATGCTTCCAATGGTTCCATTGCATGCGACAGTGCAGATTCATGCATCATTAAGTTTCTGAATTTCCAAAAACTTTAATTGTGTCACTCGTTATTTCAATGTACCAAAACGGCTAAACAATTAGAATGTGATGTCGTTAACCGAGTTAGTGTGCGCCATGCAGCGGCCACCGACATCCCTAGCGAGCTGTTATCTTCGCCACGAGGTATAATTAAAAGCACCACAAATCCTAGCTTTCCATAATTCAGTTTATTCTCATCTGATTTACATGCCGCTATGCGCTAATGTGAAATATCATTATTATTGATGAATTCAAGTACTATTATGTGTTCTGTGCTTTATTGAAAATAAACTAAACTAATTATTTAGTTTAAAATTAAGGTAACATTTTGTTGTAAGATTGATCTACGACAGAATTATATGAATTGAATCAAATGATTCAATTAATTCTTAATATACAATTTCTAGGACGATCGCGATGGAGCAAATATAAATGAGTTTTCAACCCAAAATGTAGAGTTTTTTTGGCTCTATTTAAATCCAATATAAAAACGAAAATAGACCCACTGGTGTTTATTAAAAACTAGCAAACCCCCAGCTTCGCATGGGCAGAACATAATATACTTAATGGCATGTTAATGCTTACTTTTTTCTTTCATAGTTTGGTATCGACGAAGATAGATATTTTTAGAAGTTTACATGAGGAACTTTTCAGTTATACATTAAGTATTTTCGTGTAACTTATCTGATCTATCTATTCACACAGGGCGCGCGGTGCCGCGGTGGAAGCATTATTTCTTCAGACATTTTAGATAATCTTATCTTAAGTCCTATATATGAAAAAAGCTTAATGAATTACATTTAAACCTTCTTCTTTAACCACTCCCTCTATTGATAAAAACTATGTGAAAATCCGTTCAGTAGTTTATGACATCTTGCATTATAGGAACGTAAATGACGCAACAGTGGAGTTATTTTTATAATAGTAGTAAAATTACTTATTATAATGCATAATTTTTTTTAAACCAAATCCGCCACGTCGTGTCATGTCTGACACTTAAAAACAGGTAATGTATTAACAACATTTCCCCATCGATAAAAGCTTCACTTCGACCCGCGCAGGTCCATAAAAGGTTCCCTTCTTTTTTCATCTTTTAAATTATATATGAGTTTATGCTGGCATGTTTTGTTTTGGTCCAATGCTGTTACGTTTTGTATCTACTATTCAATTTCTGTAAGTTCTAATTGTTCAGTCCTGATTCTAGGCGGATTCGGGACAGAGAGAATGAAATAAATCTAGTTTTCGAATCAGACTCACGGTACCGCTAAATTTCCGACTAAACAATAAACAATAAATAAACAATAAATATATTTTTACACTTTTCCATTTCATATCATCCTACTAATTATAACTATAGATGCGTTTGTGAGGTGTGAACATCCATCCGATGTTCGTTACTCTTTCACGCAAAAATTACTGAACACATTTTTATGAACTTTAGCGCACAGGTAGGGGGCCATCTATAAATTACGTCACACCTTAGAGGGAAGGGGGGGGAGGGGTCGATGTAGTGTGACATTGTGTGACAAGGGGTGGGAGGGGGTCCTAAATTTCGTGACGTTACATTTCAAATTCGAATAATTGGTATGTACAGGTTTTAATTTAATAATTTGTAGGTGTAAAATTTCATAATATGTGACGTCACACTAGGGGGAGGTCTCACAAATGTGACCAGCTGTGAAAAGGAGGGAGGAGGGGTCAAAAAGTCATTAAATTAGTGTGACATAATTTATGGACCCCTAGACTATGATCTGGAGCAACATATAGGCTACTTATTACCCCGGAAAACGCAGGCACAACCGCTTTTGGATAAACCAAAGGCGAGATAATTCACAGGAATTGTTTCACCGCCCTGTTAATTTTTCAGAAAAGTAGAAACTTTTAACTTATCTCGATGAAAGAATATAAAAAGTGTAAAGGAACATATTTTCATAAGGAGTCCCCTTATTTAAGACAAAATAGTTTCTTTGTTTTATAATTAAATCGAAAGTAAAATGTCCGAATCGAGTGACGTTGCAAAGGTTGTGTTAATGTGTTCAGAGCCCTATCAAAGAAGGAAACAATGGTTCCACCTGCGGACAGTGCGGGCTGCAGACGTTCAGTATTAACGTGTTCTACGGCAAGACACCTCGCGGCTCGCCGTAACAATAGCACTAATTGAAAACAGCGTGAGGCCAGCTCGCGCTCGCCGCTCGCCTCTCTCCGGCTGTTTTGTGATAAATTTAATTAAAATCGCGCTGTTGTATTCGTGGCGAGAGCCGATTTATTACAACGTTCTTTTACTTTAACGCTACCTTTAGAATATTTTCTTTTAAAATACTGTCTATGAAAAACACTTATTGATCGGATATTTCTTAACAAAAAATAATATAAGCTTGCTTAATGCTTTGTTTGAAAACGATAGTGTGTATAAAGGTGGTCGTTCATCCTCATATCGTCTTTTTAGGGGGGTCGACTATTTGTAGCGCTACACTTTTAAAACAGTCGCGATACAGTAGCGCGATCTAGTTCAAGTCGCTTAGATTTCAGCACTAGGATTTTCCATTCATCGGCTCTTCAGTGTTATGCTACATGTAACAACGCAGTCAGCTTGTAATGGATTGAAGCAAGGATGTCTACTTCCTAGTTTCACGCCACAAAAAGACTAATGTTATATCACATTTCTCATCGTCAGACTCCGTCCCCCGCGCCCGGTCCCCGCACTCCCCGCTACACGCTCGTACGGCGTGCACTAAGCCTCGCGCCTTGTTCCTCGTTACAGATAATCGCGGAAGCTATTACCTGCAGGATGTCGCGATGTCGGCTGCAGAGTGCAGCCTGGAGCCGCACCACGTGTCTGCCGCCTTTGACTTGCACTACAGTAGTTGCACCTAGTTGCTACCTACATTTTCATGTGGTTTGGTGTGTTTAATTGTTCTTTTTCTCTTTAAGTTGTAGGAAAAGTTTCTTATACTGTTTGGTTTAGTCTTCAAAACGTTATTTTTACTTGATTTGTAATAGGCACAGAAAGTACTTTTGACGTTAAGAGTCTACCCGTATCAAAACTTGCAATCAAATTGATAGGTAAAAAACATTTCTCCAGGTATAATAGGTATTAACTGTCATCAGTTAGTAAAAACCACTAACATTATGTATTTATTTCATGAAACCTTATTAATGGATAACAAAACACGCATTTATTGTATTATTATGAGCGGGATTAATAATATTTTGATAAAATAAAAATACAAAATACGGCAAGCTACCATGATATCTTGAATGCCAATCAGTCTCAATCAGCGCGAATTACGTCACGCCTCAGTAAACAAACGAATATGACAATACTGACAATGACATATTGTCTATTACTTTACGCAGGCGTGACGTCACAAGCGACGCCATGACACTTTGAAGTGTTTTGGTGCGAATTTTAAAGTTATAAATTGAAGTGTATTTATTTTATACTAAACCTTTTTTTTAGCGGAAAATAATATAGGTTATAATTATAATATATTTCCCATCAATATAGAACAGTATTTCTAAACGTGTCATCATGCCTATTGTAAGGTTTTACTAGTCTTTGCTCTAATATTTTAATATTTGATGTCTCTAGTCCAGCGTGGTTGATGACCCGCTTTTCCTTTCCTATTGTAAGAGCATACCAGAGCCCAGCAGTGAGACAGTTTAAGGAATTTAAAGTTCTTCCTTTCGTGTGTTGGCGGTATAAAGCCGATAGTCGGTATTTGCTTAAAATTCGCATGAAACGCACCTGCTTGCCAAATTTGTGATTCGAACACTTAAGACTGGGAACACAACACCGAGAAAACACCTTTCCGCTCATAATTTATTTCTTGACTAGCTGTGCCCGCGACTTCGTTCGCGTGGGAGTTTTTCCCCTGTAAATTCTAATACCGTGAGAATTCCGGGATAAAAAGGATATATGTTGCTGTATAACCTCCTCTAACTTCCAGTGAAAGTCCCATAAAAATCGGTTCAGCCGTTATATTGAAATCACAATTGTTTTGAATCACAGACAGACACTTCAATTTAATTTGTAAGACCAAAATTAGCAAACGAGTAATCGGCCTTACAAACTCACAGTTGTACCATAAAGTAATTTATTTACTTTAATATTTAGTATTTAATAATAGTTATTATTTAGTAAAAACTCACATGCTTCTAAGCTCCAACCAAAAATTTTACTATAGCCGCATACCTAAGGTATTTTGATGTACCTAAAAAATTCTTATCCATAGCATGACAGTCCATATCTGTAATACCCTTGGGTCTCCTCTGGCTCCATTCCACTAGACTGATTAATTTATTTCTGCCTAACCAAGTAAATGCTGAACGAATTCATAGCAAATTTTAATGCTACTTTTAAGTTTATGTATTTCAATAAAATAATTCACGTTGATCATGCACAAAGTTCTGAAGATAAAACTAACAATTATCAGAGATTTTAATGCAAATTAACTAGAAACGTTAAAGGTCCTTGGCCTCTGGACTGTACACAAAGAATATTTATCAAGACAAGCGAGTCGAGAGCCGAGTCAGGAGGCAAGCGCTTACATGTATCCCCGGTCTTAGAGAAACGGATTCGTCTGTCTGATACTAAACTTTGCATATTTATTACCCAACCCTCAAAATGCCAGGGGTTTGTGTGGGCGGCGCTATACGTCTTGAGGCTTGAGAGCCATACCCAGTTGCTGCCTGCTTCTCATACGGGTTCAGTTTTTAATTATTAACATAGCGTTTTTTAAATGCTTAAATATATATTATACTAGCTGCCCCGACAGACTTCGTTCTGTCAAAAGGTTTTTTTTTATATTATTATTTTTGTATGCTGTATCATAAAAAAATAAAAACAAAAATTTTTGTCAAAAAATAAAAAAAAGGGGTGGACCACCCTTAACATTAAGGGGGATGAAAAATAGATGTTGTCCGATTCTCAACCCTAGCCGATATGCACGCTAAGATTCACGAAAATCGGTCGAGCCGTTTCGGAGGAGTTCAACTTCTAACACCGTGACACGAGAATTTTATAATATACTAGCTTACCGGGCAAACGTTGTTCTGCCAAAAATTTTTTAGGGGTAGGGGGATGAAAAATAGATGTTGTCCGATTCTCAACTCTAGCCGATATGCACGCAAAGATTTACGAAAATCGGTCGAGCCGTTTCGGTGGAGTTCAATTCTAACACCGTGACACGAGAATTTTATATATAAGATTAGATATTGGTAACGTTTTTCGAAAGTTCGTTTGTAATTAAAAAAGTAATTATAAAATTTTTATTCGTACGGCGACTAGACTACCAGACTAACTGCAAGCCATTTGCGATCATGACGTCATTCCCGTTAAACAACTTCAAACATTTATATTTTCAAATTTCATACCGAACTATTCATAACACTGCAAATGTACCGCTAGGAATTAATTCACTAGTACGGTATTTTATTTTTTGCTTAAAATTCCCATCAGTTGCGAGTTGTGACGGCCAAAATACATGGGTATATTTCACTGATGACTTATTAATAGTCGGATGAAATGCGGGATGGATGGGTCGCGCGGTTTTAGCGTTTTATTTTTTTGGCGAACGGGAGATTAATTCTCTGGTTAACGAAACGATGGCGAATACATCACCGTGTTATTGCCAGTACTGCACGTGGCGTTTTGATTCTTTCCGAATTCACGTACAAATTATGACAGTACTTTGAAAATATTTTTACGGTACAAAGTATTTAAAGCGATTGAGTTTTGTCCTGAGATATAAATTCTGATCTGTTGAACTGAATCTGTTAGTTCTATCATATTAAATGCATCCTCCGGAAATCTGTTTGTTACTAAGAAATATGTGAAGTAAAAACTTTGCATCCTTTTTACGACACTTACGTGGATGGAAGAGTATGAAACTTGGCATAGTTATATATGCTGATACTGCGTGAAATAAATATTTATTATTATATTATTATTATAGTTAAGTGAACCTCAACTTAACCTCATTGCAATAAATTAATAATTGTATTAATCAAAAACCAATCCAAATTGTACTCACAATCGATAAAATGTGGTCAACGTGAATTTTATATAAATGCCTGTTAAAAATGTATTATAGCAAATTTCGGCAAAATACTGAAAGATAGATTTCCCTGAGACGAAACAAGGGTGGCCTACTAGTAATAATATCATTTCATTAGTTCTAGATTTAAAATCTCTGACTTTTACAATAATTTCTTAGTAACAACTAACCACTCTGTAAGGCTCCCCGAGGAGGACTAGCACCACTCACCAGTAATGAAGCGCTCTTATGTCCGGTTTAGACGTGTTAAGTAGTTAAGTAGTTAACTAAATTTTAAGTAAATTAATACGTGTAAAAGGACAGTTTAATAGTTAAGTAATTTAGTAGTTTAGTAATCAAGTAGACAAGTAATTTAGAATTTTTTCTATTTTCTGTTAAGTAGGTGGGCGGGGCTTATCACTTAACACGTTTGGACAGGCACTTTTTAGCTATGTAAAATTTAGTTAAAATTTAGTAAAATGCTTAAGTAATTAAGTAGAATGTATGAACTAAAAAGCTTTACTAAATTATTACGTGTGGACGCACACTAAAATTATTCACTTAAAATTTAGTTAACTACTTAACTACTTAATACGTCTAAACCGGACTTTAGAGACAGAGTCGCTTCCTATACATTCAGTTCGTTCTCTCTTCCTCTCCGAGTTGGTCGTTTGATTGGTCGTCAGTAATATTTTCATCGTACTAATTAAATTACGAGCCACAAACGATATGTAATCAGTCTAATTGTCGTGATATTTCGGCCAATTTAAACAAAACCGCAGAAGACATAATAGTACCTACATAAAAAAACCATAATGAATATATACTACAGTACTATTGTTTTATGGATAAGTTCAGCCACTTGATGCCAGATGTAATGCACAATGGTTATTGCTTTCACAGAAAAAAATATGGGTAAAGGCAATGCGTCGTTAATTATTCTTTGTTGGCTCAGGACTCTTAAAATCTGAGCTTAAAATTATACTAATGGTTAGTTTACTTGTATGGTATTAATGGGCGGGAATTTAATTAGATTAATTAATCTGAAACCGTTCAACCTTTCAATTAGTCCAGTATTTATTTAGGCGATCTAATTATATAGAAAATGCGCGAAGGATCCCCTGATAATTAACGTGAAAAATGGAAACGTTCATTTTCTAGTGTAAAGGTTGGTTTAATCAAACAGTTCTACCAATATACTCGTATACGTACAGTTGTTTGCACAAAAAAAAACAAATTTGCACAGTACATTGGCTGAACGAGATATTGTTTCCTGAGATATAAAATACAAAAAGACTCGTGAGCGTTTATCAAAACGTACCATAAATGTATCAGCAATTTTGTTTAAACAGTATCTAATGATTTAATTAAAATGGTTATTACTAAATAGTAACAAGGTTTTAAACAAATAATGAATTATCAGTAATGTTGTTCAAATAGTATCTATCTACTAATTAAATTAGTTATTACAAAACAGAGTCTTATACAAACTAGGAATTTATTGTAAGAAAACATCAAAAGCTGTAGAGATTACAATGTTGCAGAGTTTCTTAGATTGGCAATTCTATTGCATAAGAAGGCTCCTTTTCATCCTTAAGTTAATGCAAACCCTTGGTCGTGGTGCGCCTTGCTGAACAACAGACGACATAGGATACTTTATCTACGGCCACTTATCATATTACTAAAAATATTCCTTGAAATGATGCATTGTCAGGCAGGTCTAGAGAGCCATAATAGATCAGGGCAGTGTATCCTTCTTAGCGCTCTTACATACGAACGGCACTTTGCAGTCGAGAGTCCCAACTGCAAACGTCTACGGCATCCGACGGCAGCCAACGGCAGCCGACTGCAAACGTCGACGGCACCCGACGGCACTCAACGGCAGCCAACTGCAGTTGACGTTTGCAGTCGGGTGCCGTCGACGTTTGCAGTTGGGACTCTCGACTGCAAAGTGCCGTTCGTGTGAAAGCGCTCTGGCCAACAACACTGATTACTCCTGTTAATCTATTTGACCATCACGGTGACCGTTTGCTAGCTTATGTAAAACATTTGATATTTAGTCACAGGACGATTCGTTGCAGAACTATCAAAATAAACCTTTGAGAGTATTAGTATCCGATAACTCCTCGATAGATTATTCGATGCCGATGTTAGGATTCCGATAATGGTTATTGGTTCAACGCGATTCTCTATCTTTGGTGCACTTGGCGACCTCGCCACAGACATTGGCAAGTTGAATACCAGATTTGAGTTGTGTATTGTCGGTAAATTTGATGGTCCCAAGTCTAGACACATTACTGAAAAGGTTAATAACACATTCCTCAGTGTTCTGTTATTTATATCGTTTTTATAGCTCGGCTTCCACGGGTGCTCTATCTATATTATAGTAGCGGAGATGAGTCTTTAGAAATGATTGTTCAGTGTGCGAGGTTCTTCAAATTAACTTTCATGTGAACCTAATTTTCATATCGTTGTTTCAAACTTAAGTTAGCTTAGTACTGAAATTTCTAATACATTTTATTTCACACATAATTACGAGACTATAATAATGTTATTATTTTAATACTAATTAGTAACTTTTTAAATCATTTGTTTGGAATTTTAATTTAGATTTATTCATCATATCATATGGCTGTAACGTTTATAACCTACTGTATGAATTCTACATCAAGTGAAAATGCAAAGTTTTGTCACTTTACGAGAAAAGTTTTTAGCCGTTTACGCGAGCGGGGTAGCGGATATTATAGCAGCTAATAAATCTATGACAGACACAATCCTCAAACTGTCTTCAGACGTCCCTAACCCTCGTTTGAAATACATAAATTGTAATGTATTTCGAATTCTGTAAATAAACTTAAGCGGTTAATAGATACTCCTAAGTTGGGATCGTTTCTCAGTAGGTACAGTAACAGTTGTTAGAGAAACAAAGCTATTTTAATCCTACTAATTAAACAAGCGCGCAGTTTGTTCGAGAACTAATTGTATCAATTTGAAGAATAAAATTTAAACTGGTGTAGAAACTGAAATTATAGTTTTGAGATAATGTGACTTTACCTAATTAGTAACTAGAGATACTAGGGAGTAGGGATTCGATCGTTAGGGTCTCCCCGTATCGACGCGGAATGAAATTAGCCCCATAGAAAAAGTTGTATAATTATAGCAATAAGGCTAAACACTAGGCTATCGATAACTACGGGTTGATTTCGCTTTTAGTGCCATAAACAAAAAGTGAATCTTAAGCCGTTTCCATGTCAATAAGTATGGGACACCCCGTCTCCTTCTCGTTGCCAAACTATATAATACATGGTTTCTGAGGATATCTAATTTATACTAAACGTTCTAAATTTTAAGGTGAAATTTAAACACATTTAAAGCCCGACACAGCACACAAAATAGGTACACTTCTGTAAGGAAACATTTTGAAAATGGAACAGACAAAACCTCAGTTTTAACTTTTACCCAAGGATAAAGAAGTTATATTTAGATCCAACATAAAAATTCATCTGAGAAAAGTGCATATAGGATACCTTAAAAGATTTACAACGGGTTGTCGTAGGGTTGTCGAGTTCGAGATTTTTGAGCGCGATACACTTGATCGTCGCCGACAACCGACACTACGATTAAATTAGATTTATAAACGCTTTCACACTCATAAACGCTTTCACACTCATACCCCCGCAGTAGGTTTTCACCTGTGTCGCGGGTGGCATGGACGACACATATAACACGTCACAATAACACCCATGACCCGAGTACAAATATTTATCTGTCACATAAATATCTGCCCTGGCCGGGAATCGAACCCGGGACCCCTCGCTTCGCAGGCAGGGTCGCTACCAACTAGGCTACAGGGTCGTCACACATATTTTGTAAAATGATAGTGAAGACGAGTGTCGAGTTGTCGACTGCCGACCGCCATGACCACCATGACCACCATGACCACCATGACCACCATGACCACCATGACCGCCATGACCGCCATGACCGTCATGACCGCCTTCGACGCCGCTGCGATCCGTCAGCGCTGACGAGTAGGTGCGTGTCAGCGACTTCGTAGCAGGGGCGTAGCTACCACCGTAGCAGCCGCTGCAGTTGGCGGCACTCCTTTTATATTTGACAGCTAACGTCGAGGGGGCCCTAAAACACATAATTATTGATATGGGGCCTTCTTAGGGCTATCTACGCCACTGCTTCGTAGCTTGCACTTTGACGTCATCTCGCGCACATTTTATCAGTTGGCTGTTATAAATACATATATTTAGACTACACTCACCATTTTGAAATAAACACATTTAGACTACACCCGCCATTTTGGAGTAGAGGTTATATAAGCCGGAGCGTACCGAAACCGGGGCTTTTTCTGTAACCGGCTCTCGGAGCGGGCGCATCGGCGTGGTCTGGTTCGATCTTTATGTTTCTGTATTTTTTTGTATTCATGCGTTTGTTTGAATTTTGTTCCAATTATTTTTTCATAATTTGATTGTGTACTGTTTAATTTTTACGTTTAATAAATTGGGATACTTTTTATGGATTTTCACTTCTGAACCTAAAGATATAATATCTATACTTACTGCGTAATATAGCAGAGGTGTCGTTTAATATCCACAGAAATTTATATCTTTTGATCCTACCTGATTCACGTGAAGTTAGGGATCCAATCTATGTATACTATGCCTATGATTAAAATGTACTCAAAACCTTTTCATTCAGCAATCTAAAATAAAAGCTAAATTTTTATTAGTAAACAAATCCCTTTTTAATCTCGACGGGACATCGGCGTTCAACTATTACACCTTTCAACTCAATAAACTGCGAACTGCTTTTCATTTACATTCGACTGCCGTCCGACATTGTATGAGCTATAAATTGGCCCTGCGACTCCATTTGAAAACCTTCACTATGATAAAACTCGATCAGACTTATAAACAACGGATCCATTACCCGTTCCACGGTAAAAGCTTAGAACGCGTGGAAGAAAACTTAGCAATGTAAAGAAAATTGAAATCTGTATAGAAGCTGAGTTCGAAGGTTGCGTGGTGGAGGACGATAAATCGGACCCTTTCCGTTTATCGCTGATCGGAAAGAAACAATATGAAGAGAAAGATTCCGAGTTATAGCAGTAACGCCCTCGTACAGATTTGTAAGGGAAATATTGGAGTGACCTCCGAATAAAGATATCGCCTCCAATACGTTGTTGGACGTATTACGGGTTCATTTTGCGTTGCTGTTTTAGGGTGTATTGTCTAGGTTTGTTGTTTTAAGCGACTGCCGGGATGTGTCTACTCAGACACTCGGGGTCTCGGGGAGCTGATCGCATTTTATTAGCTCTGTAGCCTGCGATAGCCGAATCGTACATATTCATTTTGTTTGTAAAAAACTAGCTTTGTAAATTATATTATTGGCGAAACTCATGATGAGACTTTATTTCTACAGATATTATCAGCGCTGTTATTATTATATGTTTGATGGTTGAGTTTAAATAATTACTGGCATAATTGCCGATTTTTCATTCTTTCAGTCCAGAGGATATTGACACTGAGACAGACATCGAGGTTAAAATTTATTCGGACTACACCAGGCAATCACGGAGTCAGAATATCAGTAGCCTGTGTTAAGATACTAACTATCAAGTCGTTTAATATTAAAATATCATGTACGACAAACATTTAATCCGACACTAAACCGAAAAGGAGAGAAAAGTAGCTCCCAGAGCCAAGTGTAACCCGACGAGCCTTCTGCATTTACAACGCATCCCGCGAAGGTTAGCTCCGTGCGCGTGGCTCGCGATATTATTTTTAATTTCCGGTGGGAGGTGGGAGGGGCAGGTTTATGAATGTATACGAACGACTGTGATATGCAACGAATGTAAAATGTGTATGGGGGCTGCATTTAATAATACCTGAGTATTTTGCTATTTCGAGCTTCGTCTGCGTGATGAGGAGATGAGGAGCGAACTTTAATTCGTTGCTTGGATCGTTGTTTTGTACAGTAATCTAGTAAGGACCTAATAAGTATGGAAGGAAAAAATAATCGTCATTCTCTTTTTCTAGCCGGTTTTTACGGTCCGTTCGTCCGTCTGTCTGTCCGAAGCAAAGCGCCGAGTGCCTTAGTGCTAGAAAGCTGTGATTTGGCATGTATTTACATGCCTCATCAAAAACATAAATGTGAAATTGTGAAAAACATAAGCCTAAAATTTTAGTCACAAGAACATGTAATTCAAGCTCTACATTTGACTTGATTAGTTTTCACGTACCTACCTAGGCTATATTATAGTTGTTCTGTTATCTTGAAATTGGCTTGACACACTACCGCATGTCTAGATTTATTAAAACTCCAGAATCATAAAATAAAATATTGAAAAACATTTTTTTGAGGCTAGGGGAGAGGAGGGGGAGGTTTCCCTTACAGGTAACGTGAGGATGAATTTTTTATTCGTCGCGTTCCCTATAGTGTAGGGTATCATTGAAAAAGTCTTCCAAAAATATTATGGGTCTTCTAAGACCATTTTTGGTATTAGGGGTCCGTTTGCGAAATATTCGGCTTTAATTGTGTATAGTGTAGTTGGATGCAACTCATTGTTCCTACTACTCTTTTTACAAATTGTCTGAGTTTGGTACTTCAAGCCAGGTTGTTAGCTTGGACTTAATTACCATCATACAGTATTGTGGTTTTACAGTAACATTCAGTTATATCTAAGTAGAATACTTTTTTCCGCGGTATAGCAAGCGTGAAGCAGACATTTTAGTTAGTCTGGAAGTAAGGAGGCTAATATTAAGTTTATCTTAGTATACGGTAATTAGAACAACTGATTCCTATAGAATGTAATGGAAAAAATATAAAATTAATTGTTAAATGCCTGATAGAAGTTTATAAAAATCACATTGGGTACCAGAGCTGCAGAGCTACTCCTAAACGTTGGCGTAGAATTTTTGAAACGAAGCGAGTACAAATACATTATGCACTACAACTACGTTCGTAAGCATGAACGATATATCCACAATAAAAAATTATTCAAAAATCAGTGCAATATAATTGTTGGATAAGAACAATGCAGAGATTTAACGCGCGCGTTGGACGCGACGCGACGCGTTGAAATATGCGCCGCTTCCTGCGTAAGCCTTTTATTTATTCGCGACACATCGCCCCGTCCCCGCTCAAAAAATGCATTAAAAACTCGCTTCAGTGACAAAATAATTTAAAATTCATTATTATTCATATTCTCATTCATTTGTTGTGTATTAACTAGGGTGTGGTATTAATCTAGGAAAGATATAAGTTTGGCGTTTGAGGAGGTAGATGTTAAAAGTTGAAGGCCATGCTAGTTGTTCATCTGTTTTCAAAAACCGTTCGGTTTTTCTTGGCTTGGATATTGCTAGATATTTCATGCCCCAATAAGAATAGGGCTTTACTTCTCTTCTTCTAATAAGTTTTGGATTTTGTTACTTTCTTTATCTATTTCTATCACATTTTGCTAAGAGAAGATTATTTAGAGAGATTGACTGAGACTGGTTCCCTCCAATTATAGCCGCGGCTTTCGTCTGCACCCGGTCTCAATGTACTTCCAAGTTTACCTATTTAAAACTACTTATTACCTACCTATTTTATAAAAGCAAAAAAGCAACAACCCATAATTGTCCCACTGCTGGGCTCGGGGTCTCCTCTCACAATGTGAGGGGTATAGGCCATAGTCTACCACGCTGGCCAAGTGCGGATTGGTAGACTTCACACACCTTTGAAAACTTTATGGAGAACTCTCCGGTGTGCAGGTTTCCTCACGATGTTTTCCTTCACCGAAGCAAGTGATAATTAACTTCTAATACGCACATAATATTTGAAAATCAGAGGTGCGTGCCAGGATTTGAAATCGGGCCCCTCCATTCGAGAAAGCAACTTTCTAACCGCTAGGCTATTACTGCTTATTACCTATTTTATGGTTTTGTGAAATTATTTAAACAAGAACGATTTGTTAAAGGGATATTATACTTGATTGACAATTTATAAAAAAATCGCATGTCATCTTACGTTATAATTAGTAATTATAATTATTTCAAACGATTGATGCATCACAATATTGGCCCACATGAAAATAAATAATGTGGACTTCTGTTACCGACAAAGTTTATTGTCCTCGATTGACAACAAAAATGTATCGACAGATAAACCGTTTATAAATTCAGTGAAGTCCGTCATATCATAACTCATACAAAACTATCCGGTTACACATTTACCCTCAATGAATAATCTATAAACGTTAATTACCACAAAGCTCGCCCCTAAACTACTACAGCTTTAATCCGAGCTTCCGGCGAGCTTATTTGGATATCAATTGGAGCCATCCTTTAGATAAAGCAGATGCATATTAAAAGCGGTCCGGTAATAAATCCGACATTACCTGAAAACCATTCTCCTCGGAATTGAAAAGCTATTATTTCACAGATAACATATGAGAGCGGCCGAGTATAGAACAAAGAGCCTGACCATGCATAATTTTAATATCTTCGTAGATCCTGACAAAGAGGTCCGCTTTAATGTCGTCGATTGTAACTTCGGCGAGGATATAATGTCGTTGCACTTTAAATTTAAATTCGGGGCTGTGTGAAAGTTTTAACGCGTAATAAATTTCCAGTTATTTCTAAAGGACTTGTTGTATGCGCATTTGAACAACAGTGTGCGGAACAAGGCTGCATACTCGTAGTAATATGACGGTATACACCAGTACACACATATCTACAATTTACAACATACCCTACGTAAGTTTACTTTGTTATGTAGGTGCAGTGTCATAAACGCCTCGTTGACTAGTTTAGATGTCTGATGATGCAAGCTGTAATGTTTGAAGATGATGATGTAATGGCATTAAAAATTATGTTCAAAAATTGTTTTTATGAAACGTACACTGAATAAAATAATTTGAATTTTGAAGTTAAAAATTATATTAGTAAAGTTTCAAGTTAATAAACCTTCTCGACTAAAATACTAACGTTGTAGAAATACTAGCAGTAGTAGCAGTACAAGTGGACCGCCCTTCAGGTGAGCGGAACTTTCCGCGCTTTGAAACTGTTTGGCGAGGTATGGCGGAAATTGTAGCCGTAAATGGCGTAATCTTCTCGTTTATGTTATTTTTAATGAATTGATAAATTCGTGATGATCCGCTTTTAAAAGTTTGGGGTGCCGAATACCTGAGTTTAATATTTATTTTGTGATCGCGTAGCTATTACTTTATTAGAAGACATTTATGAGTATATTATATAATAAAGCAAGAGTAGGATAGTAGATTTTTAACGTAATGAAGTATTTACAATTGAGTGTAGACAAAGTATTCTAGAAGAGCATACAAAGTGTATGGCTAGAACATAACTTACTGTAGGGACGGAGACGAAGCCAGAAAATGTGAATTGTTAGCTTCATGCACTGTCGCTTCGAGCTCACTGTTATATATTTCATGAAGCAACAATTTATTATTCCTTCTTATTCGATTTCAGGTTTTAGTTTAATTTTATAAAGTTCTTGAAGTCTGCATAATTTAATGTTTTTAAAACAAAAGTTCAGGGCCATGAAAGATGATTGGTTCTGAGGATTAAAATAAATTTGAAAAATATCATTACCATGTGGCGTCTCATAATTTTGTGAAGTTTGTGCACAATATGTACTATAAAGTTCAATGACACTGAAAAGAGATCCACAACGCTCAAACAGCGATTGGTATTAAACGGCGCCACAAATATGTCGGTGGAAAGTCAGACATTCTCCAAATCTTCGTAATCCTTATCCGAGCGGAGCGCTTATCTCTCATTAACGACACCGCGTCAGAGCGTCACGGCGTCACGGCGCGGCGTCACGGCGTCACGGCGTCACTCGGCAATAAACTTTATTGAACACGCCTCTCCGCTGTTTAGGGTATCGTCGGAAGATTCCAGCTTTACGAGCCAGGGTAATTTACTTGTTTAAATATACATCTCCTGCTGTATAACTGTTTGGTCTAAATGGCTGTGTTGCAATGCTGTTAGCAATGATCTTACCTACCAATAGTCTTATTTTTACATATAGCTGCCTAGCTGGGTCTGTTAGGGATTGTGTTAGTATAGTTTTTAACCGACGAAAAAAAAAGGAGGAGGTTCTCAATTCGACGCGTATATTTTTTTTTTATGTATGATCACTCAGCAATCGGCACAGGGTGATCCGATTTTGATCATTCTTTTTTTAATGGATAGGGTATATTTTGAAGTTGGTCCCATATTTTTCTGAAAATTTTATTCCTACCCTAAAGGTACGAAAATAGGGGATTGTGCTGTCTAGGTTTACCTGATTAGGTATTAGAAATAAAACACAAAATGGTTTTCAGTTATACAACACAACCCGCGCACTTGACGGCTGGATGGTGACTGCCTCGTGTGCGGGTAGTACAGATACTCTTTTATTATTATGTATGTCACATCTCTCCCTTTCAACAAAATTTTAATTATGTAATTTGCCCACTGATAAATAACTGATAAGTTCAGCTTTGATTAAAATATAATTTGGTCGAACAAAGTACACAACTTATTTCTAACATTCGTAACATTTTATATCTACCAAAGATTACCTTTTTTTTGTCCAGTTAAATCACTATTTTTACAATATATTAAAAAATAAGTTACTATTATAAGGATTTATAACATTATTTTCTTATAATGATTTATTCCTATTTAGTCTCTTTTATTCTTAATATACGGCCCTCTCTGCTTTCCCTTGTTTTTCCTTTTTTTTAATTATTATTTTTTTATTTTTCCTAACGTAACTGGTTCGCTATGTGTTGTCGTTGTGGAGAAGAACCAGTTGAAGAAACTCCATAACAACACTTTTTATTAGGTACAAAACATTTGATTATTTTGTATACTTTTTAGCACCTGACCCAGTACATCGTCGCAGCACGGCTGGACCAAAGGGTATATTTCACACTGGAAGTGACCTGCAACAAAACACAACGAGAGCATTTCTCCAAATTTAGTGCTGACCTGGCCTTTAATGTAGTTTAGTTATCAAGTTCTGGTCAGGAAATTCAAACAGGCCTGTCAAACAGGGTATATCAAAGAAGTGAATAAATTCATCCGGACTAACGTTTGATTGACTGTGGCGTATTTCATTTAAAATTATTGCGTCAATGAATAACCCAAGTTAATTTATAACCTAATCATTGACTAATTGTAAGTAATTTAGTCTATCGACAAAGCAATATTCACATTCTATGGGCAGAGTATGACTTTGAACTCATTTTAATACTTTTACCTTGCTTGTAATACACGTAAAGAAACTTCCATGAGCTTGTGCGAGTATCATCATGCGCTTCGATCTCGTCTCTTGCTCGAGCGTCTACCACCAATGCGTACGTGGAGTGTTGAAACACCAACGCTCCTGAGCGTCGTGTTATGTCAACTAGAAGCCCAGCGGCCTCAAATTCTTCGTTATTATCCAAATTCCCCTTTTTCCTTTTCTTACATTTTTGCGGTGTTACACATGGGGATGTTAATAGGATTATAATTTTCTAAAACTTGTATTTCACACTTGAAATTCATTATTGTGATTCTTGAAACTTAGAACGATTGACGTCATTTTTTTCCATAATTAAATTATTACTTCATTACTTTCAATGCAATTACGTATCAAGTACTGGCGCTGTGTTTACACGGCTCATGTTGTGCAGCACGGCTTATGCTGGGTCTGGGTCTGTTCGGTGGTCATACAGCACGCTGCAGCACTGACACTCATAAGATATATCTCGTGTTACTTATTAACATTTATTTTTGTTATCTCTTTTTCTTTCTTGTAACTATTTTTTTTTTGCTGTAATTAGTACCCTGGAATACATGTATTTTCATTTCATTGTATTTTCATTTCATTTCATTATACTCGTATTATAACTTCATTTCATTTTCATTTCATTTCGTTTTCGTTTCATTTCAAGTAAGGATTTTATTAGTCACTCCAAAGTATCTTTGTACTTGTAATTGATTAATAAATATTTTTTGTTCGTTGGAACAATTAAATAGTAGGTCCTGTACATGTCGGTGATAACTGTTTTATCACTTATTCAAACATGATTGTTTTTAATTATTATTGAATTTTCAATATTTAGTGAGCAGATCTGGTCCACAACAACAAATGTTGTGATTCCATTTAGCAGGAATTCAGGCTCATACTAAGTTAATTCAGGCTTATTACGAGGATATGTAATAAAATAAAGCGATAATGTGCAAATATATAGATATTTACTTAGACAGCCGTACAGTGATATCGGTTTGTCATTGATCATTTGGAGCGGTCGTTAAGAGGTGCGCGTGTGAATACCTTTAATAACAACTTCGACGCAAATACATTAAAACGATAAGATTCGTTATTATTAATACATGAATATAGGTATTTTAACCATAGGAAACATTAAATGGTATTCCATTAATTTATGCGTTTTGTTTACATATCCTCCCATTAATAGCCATATCCTCATATTTGTTGACCAGCAGGGGTAATTGGTATAGAAGTTAATGGTTTCGATACTTATCAAAACGTTCTTTCAATATTATAAATCTTTTGTTATTAGTCAGTACTTAACTGACGTTTTCGTGACCATGTCATATTTTGTTTTCGATATCATTATTGATATCTTTAGTATTGGTCAATAGTGTAAGTACTCAACTGACGTATTACGGTAAACATTACCTCCCACGGTTTAGTGCAACATTGATTTCGAAAGCGGTTCGATACCACAATAGATATCTTGTATTATTGGTCAGTATTTATCTGACTTTCGATACCATAACAGATATCTTTTATTATTTTTCAGTACTTAACTGATTTTCTATACCATAACAGATATCTTTTATTATTTGTCAGTACTTGACTAATTTTCGATACCATAACAGATATCTTTTATTATTTGTCAGTACTTGACTGATTTTCGATACCATAACAGATATCTTTTATTATTTGTCAGTACTTGACTGATTTTCGATACCATAAATACCTTTTATTAATGGTCTATATTTGACTCAGTTTATAAGTATTTTATGCTTCAACCTTTGCATTTCTGGTACGACATTTAAGACATTTTGCAGCAAAATATTTGATTACTGATAATATGATTATTGGTTCCCATGTCTACTCCATTTAGTTGTCGTTTGATCTCGTTCCAGTTTTATGTAGGTACGTGAAAGTTAGTTTTCGTTTTTTAATGCCTTTCATTACTTAACGGTTTAACTGTTTGTTCAGTTTCTCAATTCATCACGATATTATTCAGCAGATGCAAAACTAAGCTTATAGGTTGCATTCTAGTACAAACCAGGTAGAATCAGTATTATACCGGCCAGTGAAGGAATGTTCTAAATTATTTTGTTAAAATAATTTTGACTTTTTCCGTTTTTGACCTTAAGAGTATAATCCATTTAAAACATAAATTTATTTACAATCTTGATTTTAGTTAGGAACAATATTACCCGGAATGAACTACTTGGTAATCATGGTGATACGGTTCCTATAACTGGTTTGTACTTTACCATGAATCAACTTATGCAAATGGTGTAACCAACGCATGTGGTGTATATCTTTTTTTTTCAAAAACACAAATAATTCGATTGCCTTGCACTTATCCTCGACTACAAAATTTCATCGAAATATTTAGAGCATTTTTTCGAGATACTGATTACTGTTTTAGCGACGAATACGCAAGATCGTTTCCGCCGCGATTTGGAAACAGTAATAATTCAGTCCCTTCGATATTTTGGATTATTACAATTGTCCATTTGACGTTAATAATACATATTTTCAAAATGAGATAGGCGATATGCAAAATTGCTCGCTTATTTAGTGAAATGTTCCATCAATAAAATCGGAAACACGTTTCGATACGATATAAATAAGCAAATACTTATTAATTATCATCATCATATTTTTGTATCTCAGAAACTAAATATCATTTTTTTATCAAATCTGTAATGTATATTATTATTTTTCCCCTACGTGATCATTTTAATGGCATTAAAGCATAATTAAAATTGGAACGACTTCTTGATTTATATAATCCAATGTTTTACACATGTCAAATATATTATGTTCTTGACGAGTTTTCACTCATCTGACAATTTTGCAGTGTATTTGACTTGATTACATATGTAGTCATTACATATTTGTATGTATGTTTTTTCTTTTAATTTCGAAAATGTAAACAGGTACAGTTTCATGTATGTGTGGTTAGGATCTTCACTTACAACAGGATCTATCACCCTATATTCTACTAATAGGTACCGGCAAATTAATGTGCTTAATGCATTGTTTTGGTGGTCTCAGACCATCTTCGCATTATTTGCCTTTCAAATGAACCCTGTTTGGAACACATCGGTTGGATAGTTTCAGTCTAAAGGACATGGCAACAAACATTGTTTGTGGTTTATTATATAGATTTTGCTTAGAATCAATGATATTAAAAAATATATTTTATACATTATAATATCATTGCTTAGAATAACATCAGTAAAATAACATCGTTGAATTTACTTGCTACGTAAGTACTATACTTTAAATTTAAATTTGGTACCCACGACACAGGGAATCCTAGTGTGGGGCTATGAGTGTGAAGCGTTATTTTAAATAACATAGTAAGTTAATAAGTATCTCTATTTTTGAGACGAACTATGAAGATACCGTATAGGAATATCGCTATGATATTGTTTACGATTATCTTATTAAGATATTTGATATATTAATGTGAAGACTGAATTTGGATTTATATTGACATTTTAAATTATTATTATCATTTTGGCGGGTAGAAGTATCAAACATTTTTCAACTTACAATAATTATCTAATAATTATCATTGTAAACTAAATATTATTTATTTAGTTTTTAACCTATCACACGAACAAGATTCTTTTAATCGCATTTTATGATCCCAAATAATCCCAATGCTTGTACATTTCAAGTAAACTGGCCGTGTCGATACCGACCATACAACAATGAAACAATATCTTAGGTATATATTACCTATTATTGCGCCAACACGCATTGTTTTTATTTTGTACCATTAATATGTATATTTTGTAACCTATGTGTTATCAATACGAATATCAGGCTACAATATATGGAATGTAATTTAATGTACTAGATGCATTTGTTAAGAAAATACCTTCGTTAATTCAACAATCAACTTTGTTAATCAAGAATCATCAAAGATTGAACACAATTGCATTTGTAGGTATTACTTAGTATTTTATCAAATGTTCTCTTGTCTTTTCTTTTTCCGTAAAAACATACGATTCTTTTAAAACTTTCCAAAACTAAACATAGCACGCGTTTCCAATATTTCAAATAGCACCGACATTTTCGTATGATAACTCAAGGTTAACATTTTGTGAACTTAAAAGAATCACAAATTACTCACACTTTTTCCTTTTGTTTTATTTTTTACCTCGGTCGCCAAATGTGCTGTCTAGGTTTACCTGATTAGGTATTAGAAATAAAACACAAAATGGTTTTCAGTTATACAACACAACCCGCGCACTTGACGGCTGGATGGTGACTGCCTCGTGTGCGGGTAGTACAGATACTCTTTTATTATTATGTATGTCACAGGGATGATTGATTATTCACCCACGGAATTTTTGCCCGTTACCCCAATAACTTTGTACTGGATGATCAAATTTCGATGATTCTTTTTTTATTGAATATTGTATACCTTGAAGTTACTCTTGTTTAAATTTGGAAAGAAAATTTTACCCCTAAAGGTACGAAAATAGGAGATGATTTATGTTTCAACTACTATATTTTTACCTGGTAACTGAATATATCACCAATAACTTAATAATTTTCATAGCAACTAAAAATTAAAAAATAATTATTTTTTGACAAAAAATAAAACCAACGAAAAAAAACTGAAAAGCGAAAAATAAAATAAACCATTTAGTACTATAAATTAAGATCCTAAATTAACTGAAAATAAATAATTTTGAGGCGGTGCCAAACCAATGAAAAAACAAACGGTGAAAAGATGTGCGCCGCGCTGCTGCTGCCGTGTGCATCGCATGCCATTGCCCTTATAAAATGAACTTTACGTAATTAATTTTGTTTGTTTGGCACGGTCTCGAAATTATTTATTTTCAGTTAATTTAGGATCTTAATTTATAGTACTAAATGGTTTATTTTATTTTTCGCTTTTCAGTTTTTTTTCGTTGGTTTTATTTTTTGTCAAAAAATAATTATTGAACGACTCAAACAATAAATTGTACTTTTAGCAACTCACAGAAATAATGATTAAAAAAAATAACAGTCACCATCCTTTTTAATTTATTTAAATACTTGATATTTTTTATTATGACACAAACTAATCACAACCTCACAAAACAGATCGTTTCACTAATTAGTTTTACTGATACGCAATCCGGCAGAGCTTCCGCACGCAAGGACACCTAAGTGTAAAATGTCCGGTACTGCCCAGCGCACGTCTATTTATGGGCACTGCCCCCTCCACGCCATTATCTTCTTAGAAACTGCTAACAGTACTTATTACTAAAACCTAACAGTAGTTCTTTGCTTAGTTGAGATTGTTTTTTTTATTATCATGTGAAAAGTTCTTCTGTAATTATTAACTAAACTTTTGTCTATACTAATATATAAAGTGGAAAGATTTGATTTTTTGTTTGCACTGAATAGGTTCCGAAACTACTGAACCGATTTCAAAAATTCTTTCACTGTTGGGAAGCTACACTATCCCCGAGTAATACAGGCTATATTATATTTTCAAAAAAATTAGGGATCCTTAATAAAACTCCAACAATGTAACCCAAGGTGTAAAAAAAATAAGAAAACCGAAGCAAAGCGAGGGCGGTTACTCGTCTTTTATAAGAACGTAAGGGGGTAAACGCTTATTGTTTTATAGCACTACTGCTTTTAACCTATCAGAAATGTAATTGTTTCGTAGCGTTTCGTGTGTAGCTTTCGTTACAAAACAATTAAAATAAAGTAGGCAAATGATTGCAATAAGTCGTGGGAAAAAGAAGGCAGTGCCCGGAGTGTGAGTCACGTAGTGCTTTTCCTTCAACTTTATGAACCTGCACTCCGGTCCCGGGTCTTAAGTACTGCTTAGCAGTAATTTGTATTCATTAAAAACCTCTTTCAACTGGACACTAGTAAAAGATTTTTAACACATTAGCTTCCCTAATATATGAAAAATAAAAAACTAAATAGCTCGCGAGGAGCTCCCCTAATTACCGTTCCGAAATAATACGTTTTAGGAGCAAGTACTCGTACCAGTGCACAGCGAAAAATGGAGGCGTCCGCGTACGAGCACATGTGGTCTTTGTGAGTGATCACAAAGACCACGTGAGAGCTTAGAGATGTTTTGTATTCCAGGAATTAAACCACTTATTGTTGGAGTTGGAAGACGTTAGGGGTACAAATAAATGAAATGAGTAGGTTTGTCGACAGGGGATTTTATAACAAGACTTTAGAGTGGGCATTATGACGTAACCAAATTATGTCCCGAAATATTTATTTAATCTACTATTAAAACCAACAACATAATTTACAAGCAAACCATAAAATTATTAGTCGGTTTTACCTATTTGAAACTCCCGAAAGAAGCCCGTACGAGCACACAGCGTTAGCCGGAGTTTGCGGGAATTTATGGTAACTACACACGCTCCGCGGCCGCGCGGCCGTAATGAGGAAAACTAACAATGGTACGGAATATGAGTGGCGATGAAACAATGCGCGCGGACACGCTCGCCGACTCAGCCGGCGGGATAAAAAAACTACTTGACATTTATGTTATTTACATCCCTGTAGCGTACTTTTTGAACTATAATACGCCTACACTCTACTGTTGTCTCCAGGTGGCCAAGTTAGTTTTGAAAGAAACAGGTTCGAAACCCTAAATCTTCGTAATAGTAATGACAGATCAACAATATCCTTACTTTTATGATTATGAGTCATTGGAATTCTATTGTTTAAAGAGCCCTGCTGATGCCATGACGGCTCTCACCTGAAAAATTTAAAGAATAAGACAAATCTTAATAGATTTATCTGGGGGCACGGCAGTGCCCCCGCTAAGTCGAGCAAAAAATCGGCACGGCCGTACCATCCTTTTCTCGAAGCAATTCAGGCCATTTTCGACCCCCTATAACTTCGTTGTGGATAAAGCTAGAAGTCTGAATTTTTAGTAACCAAACAGGCATTGTATAAACACGGTATATTTCAAATTTCATTCAATTTAAACCAGTAGTTTAAGAATTATAACTAGTCAAAGTTTCTTAATTTCGTCACTCACTGACTGACTGACCGATCATCAAAACTCTAAGGCACTTCTAGCAGATATAGAAGCTTCAAATTTGGAACACAATTAGTGTTTAGTGTATAGATCAAGGAAAAACTAAAATATTTTGCAATTTCGGTCCAGTTTTCTAGATACATCAACTGCATAAATAACTTTGTAATCCCATATAAATATATAGGATTACAAAGTTACATTTGCAGTTAATGAATTACTGTACCTGTATAACAAAGTAACATTTGCAGTGAATGAATCAGTGTACCTGTATATAATATAATGGAATAATAGGTGTAGATAGGTACCTAGATATAATTATGTTCAAAGGTAACTTGTAAAAGGAAAAAAAGTAGAACTATCTACAAAAAGAAATGAGATGCCATCAAAAACAAAACTTGCAAAAAAAACCAAGTCTCGCAACTCAGTTCTTCTACTGTAAAAAGTTGTGAGATCCATGTAATACCAAGTCGGTTAATTTATTCAGTTCCTACTTATGGGTCCTTCTGTCTTAACACCTTCACTGCGTCAGACAAATTTGATGACTTTCAGTTGGTGCGGTATGGGGTCTATTATATCCGAAGCACGAATTGTTCCTGGTGCGTTGCTGGGTCGAAAAGATCCGTTTGACTTCCATCTGTTTAAGAGGATTTATCTTTATAGGTATAATGATTATAGTGTATTTTTTTGTAGCAATATATTGACCAATAAACACTCAATAAAAGGCTGAAATCGTAGGTAGATGCACTGAATGGTTTCTTTGTAAATAAAGGGATTGTCTGGCGGATCTTTACGACCCGTTCTCCGCACTGGTTAGTAAAATTGTCGATACATTTTTAGTGTTGAGCATGATAAAGAGACATCGATAGCGATAAAATAATGCAGTTTGTAGGATTTGTAATGTGTGACCAGTTGACGGGCTAGTATATACATTGATATATTCCACTTACCGATTATTATTTGTTTTGGGGAACCTTCGCTTACTTAATTTTTCTTAGGTTTTGCACCGTTACATGACTTAAACAACATTTTGCTGGATAGCTTCATGTTACATACACAGACAGTGTTACATACACTGTACAATATAACTGTATAATATAACTGTACAATATTCTTCTTATTTGCATAAAAACTCATCTAACCATACAGACCTCACTAGCTCAACTAGTATGTAATCTAGTGCGGCTATAGGGTCATCGGGCATCGGGTCGTTAAGAACCGATAAACGCACTAGATGTAAATTTTTTACGTTCAGTCGGCATCGGGTCGTAAGAACCCGATGCATTTTTTTTGTATTTACATTATCTATTTAACAAGGCAATTCCAAAACACTAACCATCTCATTCATAACCATAGGGAGACCAAAGATATCTGTCCCGCACCAGCGGTTGGAACAGTAATTTTTACCCCGCACCGGAGGAAAGTTGAGCATCGGATATAATCAACCCGCTACCGCACCGAACGTGTTAAGTTGTTACGTAATTAGCTAACCTAACAAGTAACAACATCTTATAGTGACCATATTATCAATATTAAAAATCTTTTATGTTTTAAATAAATAGATTGACTTGGCAATCGCACTAAACAATCAAATTTAATACAATATGTAGGTATTACTTGTGAGGTACATTGTGTTTTCATGCGATTGCCAAGTCGATCTATTTATTTAAAACATAAAAGATTTTTAATATTGATAATATGGTCACTATAAGATGTTGTTACTTGTTAGGTTAGCTAATTACGTAACAACTTAAGACAGAAGGACCCATAAGTAGGAACTGAATAAATTAACCGACTTGGTATTACATGGATCTCACAACTTTTTACAGTAGAAGAACTGAGTTGCGAGACTTGGTTTTTTTTACAAGTTTTGTTTTTGATGGCATCTTCTGTTTGACTTGAGATCCTACTTTCCTTCTCTTCTTACTAACTTTCCGAATCTCTCTTGTATCTTGTGACCCGGTATAATATAAACTGTTTCCCATGGGCTACGCGTTCCGATATTTTTCATCACGTCTATTTGACCTTTACCTTAATCTTAGCGCATTCAGTTATTACCAAGAGGAAATCATTGTGTTCTATACGACTTCTTTTTAATGGAAATAGCCGGCAAACGAGCTGACGATCCACCTGATGGTAAGTGGCTATTACTGCCCATGAACATCAGCAACACCAAAGGCATCACTGATGCGTTGCCAGCCAAGAAAGAGAGAAGAAAAAGAAAGAAAGAACTGGCTCTCCATGGTAACTATCCAGGCGAACCCCATGGAGAAATAATAATAGCAATAATGATTTTTTAAAGGTATTAATTAACAATTAAAATCAATATTACCAATATAATCCCTCCGAGGGCCCTACCACCAGCGGGCCGAAGTACGGCAAAATTTTATTTTTAACTTTTATTTCATAATGTTTTCATTTATTGCACCTTTATATTTGTAAAACATCACAGCTTTATTATGCTCTATAATATCCCACAAAATGCATTCAAAAGGCTATTAGCACTTGTTTCAATTAATGACGAGTAAAATCGATTCGACACGAATCAATGGGGCAAATGACAAGCACCAAGCACCAAGCTCCAAGCACCAAGCGCCATGCCGCCATGCCGCCATGCCGCCATGCCGCCATGCCGCCATGCCGCCATGCCGCCATGCCGCCATGCCGCCATGCCGCCATGCCGCCATGCCGCCATGCTGCCATGCTCCATGCAGCTACCGCTCGAGTGTATCTCCATATGCAAGTGCAATTCCCATTTAACCGTAATTTGAACTAATTAATAGATTAGTCTCGTTACGGAAAATCGCAAATTGTCGGCATTCTGCGGTTTAATTAATGCATCTCGAATTAGTTTCGATTGTACCGGGGCGTGGGTGATACCAGATTTTATTGGTTTACAATGGAAATAAATATTTTTTTTATTTAATATTGACTATACGACCATTATCATCTTAATATAATTATATAAATTACGTGTCACGTTGTTTGTCCGCGATGGACTCCTAAACTACTGAACCGATTTTAATCAAATTTGCACACCGTGTGCAGTTTGAACCAACTTGAAAGATAGGATAGCTTACATCTCCCTTAAGAACTTTGGACAGAACGAAGTCTGTCCGGGCAGCTAGTATTTATGTATATCTGAATTGCCTAGGTAACAAAAGATTATCTAATGCAAATAAACATTAAATTCAGAATAACGTAAAGGCTTGAGGCATATGGAAGAAGTAAATGAAATAATATTTCCTATGCGTCTTATAAAAAAGTTTCAGTAGAACTGGGATTATATTAAGTTAGTTCTCGCAGTTCGTACGCATACTCCGCGGCTACAAACCGAATCTTTTACAGCTTAAAAGTTTAATATAGGCTATTGTTGAAAATGTTTGAGAGCGATATTTAGAAGCGCTTTGTAGCGTGACCTCGTACGATCCTTTATGAAATTTTATCAAATTCAAGAAAAGTTTCATACTAATAAATTAAATCCCTTTTTCTTGTTTCATGGGCGCGCTAGTACGTATTGGTTCACTTGGATGAATGGAATTTTAGCTTGGCATTTTGCTATGGTTTTTCAATTTTCTCCCAAAAGTTGTTACTTGTTGAAATGTTTGCTTATAATAACAATATTTTTTAACCTGCAGGTGAACAATAATATACAGTGAACTACTGAAATATATGAATACATACAAATAATTGGAACAAGAGACAATATTGGATGTTGCACAAGCTACTGTGGTTTGCTTGCAAGGTCATAGATGCATCTGACACCGGGCAAACCCAAAACCAAATAATTACTTCCTTATTGAATACGGAACCCTAAAAACCTGTAATTTTCAATTCGCACAAACGACTTAAAATCCAGACAGCAGCGGCTGTAGTTCCATTGGGTACTTAAAAGATAAGATTCAAGTTTAGCCTCTTATCCTTGCATTATCTCATTATAAAATCATGAATCTTCTTAATATGGAGAAAAGTTGGAGTCATTAGCGATACGGGTGGAATTTATTAGGAGAAGGAGCCCGAGCAGGCGCGCGGCGCCGCGTGCCGGCTCACGCTGCGGTCGGCTTTGTCGACAACTTGCTAATTTGTAAAGATATGTCACGTGCGGCGCTGACTGATGCTCGGAAGAAAGTCATTGAGGCCAGTCTAGTGTGTTTGTTAGGTGACGTGTTGACAACCTGACCACCCGGCCACCTGTCTCCGAGCCCCGACGTTACTATTAAAAGTATTAAAGTACATAAACTCTTTTTATACATATTTTAATATCATTGCAAGGAAGATTACAATTTTATCATATAAATAGAAAATAAAAATTGTCGAAATTGAATTAATTTATATCTATTATGTAGAAGAAATTTCTGTAGATATTGACTGGCTCCCCAATTTTGCAATTGAAATTGAATTTTAGTAGCACTGGTGTGGCTTTGTATTTGTAAACCGGTGTTGTAGGACGTACCGTTGGAAGTTGAGCTCTTACACGCTACTATAGATCCCTCAAGGCTCAATTAGTTTGTAATAATAGATTATTAACAATAGCAAATATTGTTTCCCTCACTTTTCCCATTACAAAACTGGTTGACAGAAGCAAGCAAACAGTGTCGTCACGGTGAGTGTGTGAACGTTATTACAGTGCGATATATTTGTAATTTATCACAACAAGCCCGAAGAATGTATACGTGCCAACACATCTGATGCGCGTATTTGAGGAGGGAACTTCGTAACAAGCTGATGTTCCTTCCAAGCGAGTAGAACGTAAATAAGTACGCTTCTACGCTGTGAAGCGTGACTGCGATAGAACGTAGTACGAGTCAAAAGTATACTAAACGCTAAATAAATAAACGCTTATACACTCATACCTCCGCACACAACATCATTGCCTCCGCAGTAGGTTTTTACCTGTGTCGCAGGTGGGATGGACGACACATATAACACACCCATACAATGACACCCATGACCCGAGTACAAATATTTACTGTCACACAAATATCTGCTCCGGCCGGGAATCGAACCCGGGACCCTCTTGCTTCGCAGGCAGGGTCCTACCAACTAGGCTACAGGTATATATGTATATAAAAATTTGGATGTATTTTTTTTTGAATAAACAAAAGCGAAAAGCGTTGCAAGATAGTAAAAAAAGTCAACAGATGTCAAAAGGTGTCAACAACTTATATCGTGGTTATTATGTGTGGTCGGATATAGAATCCTGAACAATGTTTTAGGACATTCGCTCATAAGATATTAATCGTAATTACCATTAACCTAATTAAAATTAAACTTAGTGAGGATGCGGGCGCACCCGTAAGTTCTCTAAACTTAAACACGTGTGAACGGCGATGTTTGCGAAGTAGCAGGTAGTTATTTTAGTTAGGCAGGTAGTTAGTTAGTGCCCCGACGAATCACTGATATCATTCACCATCGCAATTCGTCTTGCTCCAAACCCTTCAGGCTAAAATTACCTTTAGGTAGTATTATGTATTCTGTGCTGAAACGCAAACTTTCTGCCACATACTTCAAAGCACTAAGTAGCTGGTTTCAGTAAGCACCAATTTTAGTAAATTTCTATTTACAGGGATGCAGAGCATACATTCAATATTTTTAAATAGATATAAGGTACGTCGAGAACAAACATAATTATCGCAAGTACCTGCAAATATAGACTAGGTTAAAGAGAAACAGTTAAACGAGGACGACAAAGTTTTATAAAGTAACTATTTCTATTCACCTCGGTTACTGTATATTTTTACATGATTTTAAATCAACTCACCCTGGTCTAATTTGTCTTTATAATAAGTCTGATTTAAATGATCTCCGATAGAGCGGAAGCAACTAGCTATTCTCCAAGAGTTGGGCCCGCAGTTGTGTAACGTAACGACGTTTTAGGATCAAACATAGAATGAATAAATTATGGGGTTTATGTATCCAAATATAGCTGAATAGGACTACATCTGTGGGTGTTTTACATGGCCGGGAATAATTTTAGTTCAATAGGAATATTTATGTATCAGGTTCATATTCGAGTTGTGTAAATATGACCATGTCTCAGATTTTCGTACTAAGCTCAAGCGGTTTCTATACCTATTCTACTCTGTTAAATCCTTTAGCCCCAGATTATCTCAAAGAGCGATTTATTTATCTTTACTCGGCAGTAACTCTCACCTGGCGCTATCTACTTCCAGGTACTTCTGTATTTTTTATTTACATGCATTTTCTTGAATTGGTGTGCTAGAAACTGTTTGTGTATTGTATTGTATATTTTTTGTATGTAACAACACGTATTTGTGTGGCTCCAACTCTTACTGTAGGCGAGCGGATTATGTCGCAGTAAAGTGTACAATGGACGATACGATGAGTTATGAGTAAATTTAAAAGCATATGTAGCCGACAAAGGCGCAACTCATGCGAAAAGATAAGGATTGCGTCATACATAGGTATGGTAACGACGTGGACGCACGTGCATCGTAAACTGACGTCTGGAAGAATTCAATTTTGGCCGCTCGGGGCAACTTTATAAACTCTTGGAGGTGAAATTGTAGTAGATTTAGAGCAACTTCTATATATCGTTCCAGGTGAAATTGAGAAAATTATTTTTAGGGAATGGATATTTTCTAATACTTTGGATTTACGTTTACTGTGTAATGAAATGATGATGAATATTTTTTTGTTACATAAACAGTTTTCGTTGTTAAGTTTATTGCACACAGTAAAGATGGACAAAATAAGTTACAATCACTCGTCTTATTAGTTTTGGCAGCCTTCACAAACCGATTATGTGTCTCAAATGTGCAACACAACTCTTGAAGAAATGGAATTGCACGCCTGCGTCTCGGCGTCGGTATTCCAGTCCGATTATGTGAGCGTCTTCTAGACGACTATACTAGATAGTGCACTTTATGATCATGATCACATTTTCACTTACCATCAAGAAGAATTGTTGTATTGCTTAAAATTGATGATAAAAATCAGTTTTAGTGAGCAGCGCGACCGTTTCCCTTCCCCTCTGTGGGTCCAGTCGGCGCCAGCCAGCCGCCAGCAATATTAACACAAACAATGCCGCCTTTAACTGGGAAAGCTCAATAGTTCCAGCGGCACGAGCCAAAGGTTAAACTAATGTTTGAACTGGGTTCAACTAACTAGTTATTAAACCGGCTGTATTTGTGGAAACTTCTGTCCCGGTCGCGCACATAAAACATTATTATTTGTGTAAAGTTTCAATTGGCTGCGAACGTTTTAAATGTTGTTCCATAAGTCGCTACAGTCACAGTAATAGCTACAGTTGACTAGAATCCATCGGCACACTAAACGGTGAGTCAAGGGCATTCAAGGACGAGTCTATTATAATTAAAAAGTGGTCCAGTGTTTTCCATCACGATGTTCCAGTCTAAAGATAAATCCATAAACACTATAAAAATGGCTGAAAAAAATATGCATAATTGATACTTTTGGGTGAAAATCACTGGGCTCATGAATTTTTACTTACTATGAAATTTAAATTTTATTAACTAGTACAGTTATGAAGTAAAATGAAGAAATAAAATTAAGGTCCGACCCAGATATGTTCGTATTTAGTTTCGACGATTGACTGTCCAAGATAGACTCTCCTAGGATTAGGCATATATTCGTTACTGCCGAACCTTCGTTTTCTGACGGCATAATCTGCGACAACTTTTATTAAAGTCAGTTTTTTATCGATGACTAGCTGGCATATTTATTGATTCCAATTAAATACTATCTTTTATGATAATACGTTCGTCTTTTACGTTCTTTGAGATTTCGCAGTTAAGTTAATTACAGTGGCGGTTAATTTTTAATTTATTTCATTTTGCTTCTAGAATCGCTGCATTTGTAGCTCGAGGAGAGTAATTGAGATAAGCTCTACATCCGAATCTCATTTGCCTCAGTTTAAAAGTACCACTCCGACCGCTGTAATTACTGTATTTTTTATAGATTAAGAGCAAAAAACAGCATCCAGTGCGGAGTGCGGAGGGTGGATGGTAACTTGTCATTACAGCCCGGACCGCATCTACAAACAAATCTGAAAATACTTTCATTTTATTACACGACTGCGGCGAAACTAGCAGAGTAGCGTACGTGTGTGATTTTAATAAATCGGCTACGTGGTTGTGTTGTATAATAATTATTATTCAAAATTGAGATAATTATGTTTTATGAGAGGTTTGTTAAAGAACACTAGATATCTGTGAGTTACTCAATGATTGAAGGTTGGGGGGGTCTCTTCGTACCAGTCAGTTTATTTCGTAAAAGGTTATTTGCCTGTTTCGAGAAAAGACCATGAACTATTTTTACCTGTCATCGGACAAATCTTCTACCTTAAAAACATCGTTGTTGCCTGTAGTCTCTAAAATATAAATTTTCAGTGGAAACTAATTACCATGAGGTTTTCCGTCTATTTGGCCATTTTTATCAACATAAAAAAGTCTTAAAATTGGAGTTCGGTGTCGGGATCGTATTTTAAGAACAAATATTTGCTGCTTGAATATCTTATGACTTTATCCATGGAAACAGGTGATGATACTCTCGTTAGATTACCGTGAAGTTTACTTTTTCATTCATTCTCTATAGAAGTGAAATAACCGTGTCAACAATCGATTAAACTCCGACACAATAAGTTGCCGCCATCCGGGGGCGCAAATGTTCCGAAAAGATAAAAAAGCAAAAAGAAAGAGAACCAGCGACTCTAAATCATCCAGTATCAGTGCGGAGCGTCGCTTGGGGTTTAGGGGTTCGTACAATGGACACCTTTGTTAATCCCTTGGCATACTCTCTTTTGTATCACGTCGTAAAATATAAAACAATTTTTGTTGCATTCGCAATATACAGAAAATTCACCGATTTATTTTTCTTGGCCATTGCACCATTCAAGTTATTTTAAAAATATTTTAGTTTTATTACCAGTTTAAACTGTTAAAAACAGCTTCGTTTGTAGGTGTTATCGAAATCTTGGGTCCGCCTCCCCCGCTGAGGATATCTACCGGCTTGATCATCATCAGCACTCATCTCTGGTTGGAGGCCTTCTACAATTTTCTATGATCCCAACGGTCTGGAATGTCCACAAAGTAACAGCTAATGATTGCGTCGATCCTATGTGAACGACAAAGATAAGCAACAGCGGGCGCGGTCGGTAGTTGGATGGGTGACCGCTAGTGGCAAAAAATTCTTGAGCGTTTCCGTGCTTCGAAGGGCATGTAAAGACGTCGGTCCCAGTTGTTATCATTAGATAACAGTCGTTAAGCCATGTCGGAGGCCCTCGGGCGGTTTGAAAACTTCCGACACTCGGGTTGGCCACTAACCCTTCCACCAATCCGCACTGGAGCAGATTGGTGGAGTATGCTTCAGGCCTCCTCAAGACGAGAGACCTGTGCCCAGTAGTGGGCCATTAATGGGTTGAACCCAGCCAGCCAAAGGCTAATTTTACCAAAATTTCAATATATTGGCAAAAAGTTTTGTATTAAAATACAAAATGAGGAATACGAAGAGAACCCACGGGTAAAACCGGAGCTATCTTGAATAAATTCTCATAACACGGGCCGTGTTCGAGAGAAACTTAATGAGAACACCGGAAAACAGATTTGTTATGAAGAATTCCGAGCAATTTTGGGAACAAATCGCCCACCGTAAATAAACTTTTTTATGAAAAAATCTTCTTGGGCTCATCCTGTGGAGCAATACATTGGTTCGGAACAAACAATTAAATACTAGTGTAAGCAAACCATCTGTTGTTACAAATGTTACCCCCCAACTCAGAGTCACTAACGGTTAGAATGGCTTCTTAGTAAAGAATCTCCATACAAATTCTGTACTAAGGAACGATTTAAGTAACCGTTAGTGACTCTGAGTTGGGGCGTTAGAGAGCTTCTAGTCCGTGTATCTGTACTCAGATTTATTTTGCTTGTTGGACGACAGCTCTTACGATTTAGTTTAGGACGTTTAGGTGTATCATCATTAGCAATTTTTTTTATAAAACATAGATGTATGTAGAAATAAAAATTAAGTTTCAGCTTAAATTAACGATTTAGTAGAACCCACTTTTGGCACATACATATTGGGAGAGCCCGGTGATGTTTATGCTCGTCACCCACACATACGATTTCAGGATAGTATTTCATATATGTATACTATATATGTATATAGGGCAGCCACTCTTAGCTACAACCCAGGCATGGCTGTAATGATGAAAGCCAATAAGGAACCAGAGGATTCCGTGAGTCAGCAGTTTGCGTCCATCAGAATCACTTGAATTGCAAAAATCTCTGCAAGCACTGGTGCTTATATGCTAGCAACCACCAGAGAAAAGGCGAATAATGCAAGCAATCAAATTACAAAGTTCCATAGAGAAACGATAACTTCCTTTATAACACTACTAGGATGTACTGAACTGAGCCAGGATTACCCCCGTGGGGAGCGGGACGGCGACCCAGCGCAGATGTGCATTAGAATTCATCTGAGTTGCTCAACTTAGGGAACTTAGTTTGTTGAATTAGACACTTTACTGGTGGCAACGTTTCCAATGTAGCTTCATGGCTCCAAGGCGCCTCTGTCTCGTAAATAGTGTTGCCGATCGATAGTCGACTATCGATGATTAATCGATAGTCTATCGATAGCCAACCAATCGTAAGAGTATAGATTGGCCTATCGATAATATCGATACTACCGATAGTTTTGGACTAAACTACATTACTGTTATAGTCCAAAACAATTGATAGTATCGATACTATCGATAGTGTTATTAACGAACTACAATACTATCGATAGTATTGCCTTGTTCTGTGCTATCGATAGTATCGATACTATCGATAGGCCTATCAATAGGGTACATGATTTTCGATGTAAACTATCGATAATTGTAATATCGATAGTTCGGCAACACTACTCGAAAATACGTCCGTTTGTTTGGCTATTCACAATTCCAGTGCACGTGTGTGTGTGCACATTTATTGCATACGTAACAGATAACTTAAAAATGTGGAGCAAGTTATGATATTTGAATATCCGTATGCATATTTATGAGAACAGTTTTGAAAGAACTTACTCTATGTTGTTAGTTTAGTGCATTTGCTAAAAAATTAATGATCAGCCATATTAAATGATTAATTAATTTTATTTCATTGTTGTCAAATTTATCTTTACCTTTATATTAAGATCGTTTCCTGTAAATGCATGAACTGTATTCTTTTATTCCACAACAAAGTTCCACAACAGGCGTGAACCTTACAAAAATATCAGAATGTACAAAATAAAAACGATCCCCACCGTCCAACCACACATACGAAAAGAGAATCTTGAACAAAAACAATAACAATTTTATTAGAAAACTCGGGTGGAAATCAATCGCTTGCAAGTTTGGCGGGATATTTTCACCTCTAGCGACCCAGCTATATGGGTAAAGTTGGCGTGCAGTGGTCGCGACCCCTCTGTCGTTTCACGTCGTTGACAAAACTCGACGCTATGAACTTTGTCCCTTAGCGAGCACTTCAATATCATATTATTCAGTTTGGTACCTGATTCGCCGCCGATTGTCTTCGAACTCTTAATAAGTTCTACAAATCGAGTATTGCCGGGGCTAAGATAAATATCAAGTTGGCTAATACTTGCTCCCTGAAGCACTGGTTTGGGCAAAGTTCCGGAGGTCACTTAGTTCTGTTACGAAAATAGTTTGAGAATAGTATAGAGTGTCTTGTATTACGATATTATAGTAGCTTTCTGTATCTTACGTATCAATCAAAATGATAGACTAAGGTAAGAAATATTGAAAGTTAGAAGGGTGATTGTTATCTCCACAAAGGTATCGATTACAGTTTCGTACTTCAAAAGTCTATTTAGTACTTCAATTGTTCGTGGATCATTAAAGTTTTTAATTAGCCTTCATTTGGTTAACAATCTTGTGGAAATGTTTTGGGTGAATATCAGGAATGTGCATTTTTTTCAATTTTTGGTGGTCATATTTTTTCTTCAGTTTTCGTGAAAAATGAGGACCTGGTATAAGAAAAGAAAGTGTAACAATTAGACTTTCTTTTCTTATACCAGGTCTTCATTTTTCACGAAAACTGAAGAAAAAATATCACCACCAAAAATTGAAAAAAATGCACATTCCTGATATTCACCCTTTTAAGTTTTTGGATATTATACAAGGTTATTTATTTAATTGAGCCGGCAGTTCCTGCTCGTACTTCACTCTGCTAACAACCATAGAATGGCTAAAGGTCCTTCTTGATAGAGGAATCTGGATTCTGTACCACCTAAATTAATCTTAGCGGTATTTGTATTATACAAGGATGGTTGTCCGGTGGGGATTTTCATCTATCTATTCTAGAAACAACCTTGACATATTTTTACGTGCTTTTGATAGCAAATCGGAGATGCCTTTATTACAAATATCACCCTTACCATTGTTAGTCAAACAGGTACATACTTGTTTTTCGGCAATCGTCAAAAGAAGATCAAAACACAAAAAATAATAATCTAGTACTCTCCTATTCGAAAAACAGTTTTCACACACCGCCTTAATGTAATATTAACTCGGTAATTCAGTCAAAAGATACGTCCAGTTCTGCATCTAAAACGAATTGTTTGCGAGGCCGATACGAACCAGCACAATACAATCGACACCCTTTTGGCACTCTTGAATATTTCATAGTCAACGGATAACTGAGGCAGATATCGCGCCTTCAACCCTTTAACAATGCATGCTTTAATCTTCCCTACTAAATTTTACAGGGCTCTGCTGTCCCCCTTACGAGAGACGATGTTAGCAGAACATCTTCAGGTAAAGGTCATGTTGTAAATAAAATATATAATTTGCATAATTATGTTTCTTTGCATGATCTTGGCAATCGAGTACGTTTTATCGTCTTGCGAGGGAACGACTTGCGAAGTTTATTGCTGAAGTGTTACAGTGCGTCTGTTTTACTAATGTTTCCGCTCCGTAGCGATCCAATCTCTGTAGCGATTGCCACATGCAAAACCACGACGACAAATAGATCAGGTTACTACGAAAAAAGTAATAAATACATTACCATCATTTTAGATAGATTTAAACCACTTGGCTGTCGCAGATTTCAATAAATACTCTGTTAAATTTATATAGATAACGAAATCTAATACGCAAGAATACATTAATTGAATATATCGTAACAAAACATTCACCTAGTGCTGTGTATTGGAAATTAATTAATTTATTCATCGATTCGTGGCGTACTACCGGAGTTTCATAAGATATGCCTGATCGTGCACACTAGCTACTTTACAGACTACAGGGAATTTTATTATGAGTATGTGATTTAACACGACTATTTTTCCTGCTAGGAGCTTGAAAACCGGTGCTTTTTCATGTTTGAAAGAAAGAAAGAAAGAAAGAAAACATTTATTTCACTCACATGGCACTGTAACAGATACAACGATATGCTTAAATCTAAATACAATTATTAAAAATTAAATGCAGTGCCATGCCGCCGATGGAACGGAATAAGGTCACATTCAGCGAGGACCGCTGTTTAATTCTGTTTCTCGCTTTCTTCTTGTTTGGCAATGCTCCGGTGGTGCCTTTGGTGTCGCTTGTGAGTTGTGTCTATGGACGACGGTTCGTCTGCTTAAATTTTAAAAATAGTGGCTGTTATAATTACAGACCGCAGACTATTTCGTTTTGAAACTAACTGGATAATGAAGACACTAGTATCAAATAAAAACAAAAGAACTTTTTTGTTTCTAATAAAATTAACAATATACATGCAGGGTGGAAACTAAAGACGGTAGTTGGGAGGAAAAGTACTCGCACCCTGAATATTGATGATGGCAAATTTTACTGAAAGGAAACGTTCCTTTATTTTCAAAATTAATTTCTGAATATTAATTCAGGGTACTTTTCCTCCAACTACCGTCTTCAATTTCCACCCTGTATACAAAAGAACATTTTTGTTTCTAATATAAATAACAACATAATAACAAATATATCGTTTGTTGATTTAATTTGTCGTCATATCGTAAAATCGCAATGTCGCTCGTGTACTCGACGTTCCCTGTTAATGGCCGTACATAAGCACGTCTCGAACAAACGTGCAATTGTTGCGGATGTATGCACGAAACACGTTACGTTACGTTATTATCCATAATCTTCACGTGTAACTCGACGCGTTACGATTGTGCGACAAACGACACACGACACTTGCATCTTAATAGAGTAGCATTTCATATTTAACGATTCGATTATCCTATCGGCCGACGATACAATGATCATCTCACTTGTGGGAACGAGTTGAAGAACGTTAGGAATAAAAAGCCTTTCTCCACTACGTCGGCTAAGTGCGGATTTCTAAATATCACACGCATCCAAAAACGTTACGGAATATTAATGTGAAAATGCTCAGCGAACAGGTAGGCATGTAAGCGACGATGAATAAATGTAAGAAGCAAGCTTACAGTATTTCTTGCAAGCTAACAATTACTAATTGCCACTCTTACCGACAAAGTTTTAATAAAATAAAAATGCTTTCAGCAACTTGCTTTGCAGCGAAGCAGCAGGTATGAAAAAAGAGTCTCCGAAACAGTTGTTTGAGAAGCTAGCTCACCGTTCCTGTGCTATGACGGAGCATTGCAGTAAAAGTGTGAAGTTTACAGTTTATTCTTTCGGACGCGATGCATTATTCAGGAGGCGGACATCGCGCGGATGAGCCCGCGGATGTAAATATTCAGCTGCTAACCGAATCTGCATCCGCGCCCTGTCATCGGAATCACCGAGGCTCTCATTGTACGCTGAAATTACGATTGATTAAAAGAACCGTAAATGCCATGGGTTTAATTTTTATAGCTACGCAACTTATTTGATATAGGTACCTACGTGATTTTTTGATGATCGTAGTTATGCATTAGGAATCATATAGACCCAGTAATTTTATTTATTACTTTTAGGGCTTGTTTCACCATCTTCAAGTAGAGTCCTGAATAAGCTATTCGCCGGTTAAAGTGACGTTAAAGTGTCATTTTACATACACGAAATGTCAACTTAACCAACGAATAGCTTACTTCGGACTTACTTGAAGATTGTGAAACAAGCCCTTAGTTTCTATGATAGGGTAGTACGGAGGAAACACCCGGAACATTGGCGGTCAGCGACTGATTCCTAAGGCACGATACGGCATCGCACTCACGGCCTTACCAGTGACCCACTATTTGGCCTCTCGGCGATGTCCTGTGGTTCACCACCCTCCGTAATCACCAGACCTACTGCTACTTCGCACTGTTTCCGAGAATGAAGAAATAAAATAAAGATCTAAAGCGATCTCAATTGACTGTATAGCAAAAATATAAAATAAGGAAAATTTTTAATCAAAACAAATCGATCATGCGCCCGCATACACAGTAGAATATCGTTATCCATTTTACTGTGATACCATCGCATGTATTGGAACAATTTACCAATAAATGGTATTCAATTTTGTTCTTTAAACAGATGAGTGCAGTTAGTGAGGGTGCCGGCCGGGAGAAAACGCTGGTCTATAATTAAACTAGTCATGGTAATAACTCTCGCACTAAGCACCAACTAAAAGATGTACAGGTGTACGTTAATCCAGCACGGTCCCGCACCAATGAATTATTTATACAGGCACAAACCTCCTTACTGCCGCATTTTGCCAGACTGAAATCAACTCTATACTTTTCAAAATAAGAACCACAGACTTACCTTTCACAAAGGAATTACTGACTGAAAAGCGAAGCACATCTTTGCACCGCAAAAAACAGTGCCCAGACTTCATTAGGACGACTTTTGTTTGAAGTTGCACTGAGTTAACGGGGTTAAATAATTTACACGTTGAAATGGGAGCGTTATTTAGAATTGTTGAATTAAATAAGGATGAATAATTTTGTTTGCAGCCGCAATAATTATAAAGAACATTAATAAAAATATAACAAAATTATTGGGATGTTGAATAAGCTTCATAATATACTTGGGTTTCTTGGGTCCAATCCAATCCAATCCTTTGCAGGACTCTCTCTACAATGCAGGACTTTCTTCACAATCCCTGTCTGAATAAACAATTATGTGATTTTAGTTTTGAACCTATTGAAACAATTACGTGAGATAAAAAGTTTCCATAAGAACGCATAATATAAAGTTTATTAGAACATGTCAACATCTCAATACGTTGTGATCCAGTACTTTATATTTTCAGGTAGAGGACTTAAAATATTGGGGACAGTTTACTGAAGATTGCATAAGACCTGAGACATCAAACGTTATACAGTTCGCAGTTGTCTTTTCTATATTGTTCTCAGTCGCTGTCTGTTGGAAGTCGGATCCTGGAACCAGTTTGTCACCTCCAGTAGCGAAGTAAATCGCTGGCAGTCGAGCGCTACGATATTTATGAGTACTGGGGATTTTACGAGTACCGGAGAGTTTATGACGTCGATGCCATTGCACTCGCAGATAACGATAAATGTGATGATAACGCATCGAATGGGGGAATTATGACGTCATGGTTTGTCGCTTGGTTGTTGTACATCACTTACATAGGCGTGCAATTTGGACGTTCTCATAAGCTTTGAATATAGCAGTTTGTCTGTGTGACTTCAAGTCAGGCTAAGACTTGTTTTTGGTCGGTAACAGGTGCCGTTAATCTGCGAGGAACACTTCACGTCGCAACGTCACGTCATGCTGGTTTATTTCAATTTCACGAGATGCTCATTAATTTGGGAAATATATTTTTCATATTACTATCCGTCTTCCAAACAGGCAGATTGCTTCAAGGGTTTATTCAGATTTCGGGTGCCACTCAGAGTAACAGGGTAGGGGCCATTGACAAACCCACATATTAACTAATTACCGCTACACTAAAATTCTCATTAGGAATTTGAATATTTTAATCGTTAGGTATTAATTATAATTAGCCGCGGTTGTAATTTGTATGAACTCTGACCTAAACCTATGAGTGCTTGGTTTCGACCGTAAGAGTACTTTAAATCTATTTCGGTTCTTAAGCTTTATAAGAAACTAGTCTAAATGTATTCCGACACCCTTCATCATCATTAACCCTTTCATCGATCCGGGTTGAGGCAGCGTGGCGCAGCTCCCTGCCATAGATCGATCATGACTATCAATAAATCGCTGATGGTTCGAATTCCATAAAAGTATTTTCATTTTGTACTTTTCCTCATATATTTGACTACAATATATGTTATTATGATTCTTTCAATGTTTATGGATCGCATATTTTTCGCTATTCACCTCTGGAAGCGTTCTGGGATGTCGACAACAGCAATGCATTTGTCATCGTGGCAGGGAATCGACGCGCTCAAAGCATCGGATATGGAATTTACAACGCCATTCTCCACAGTGGCCGACATTTCAATATATCTGTCCTTTGTACAGTAAACAAATATTAAATTATTAAAATTATAAATAATAATAATAAACAACTGTACTTCTAGATGATATTGATGTGCAAAATATGTAGATATAGTGATATATTAATATAGAGATATATTAATAAAATAGATAATAATAAATAAATAAACGCTTACACACTCATACCCCCACAGTAGGTTTTCACTTGTGTCGCGGGTGGTATGAGCGACACATACCTATAACACATCACAGTAACACCCATGACCCGAGTACAAATATTTATCTGTCACATAAATATCTGCCCCGGTCGGGAATCGAACCCGGGACCCCTCGCTTCGCAGGCAGGTTCACTACCAATTAGGCTACAGGGTCGTCAAAAGGGCAACTGTGCTCATTATTATGTAACCACACTGTTGATGTTAAAAACGGCGAAGGTTTTGACTTGTGTGGGACTTTAGCAGCTTTCTAGTATAGTACCACCACATTTATTGCAAATAAACGATTATGATTATGATAGTTCATGAAGATAGTAAACTCCCAACGATATACCTAATAATGAAATTTTTTTACTCATAATATCATCAAGTGTTTTTAATTTAGTTCCGGTTTCGAACCTCGACCACCCAAAATGGATGTTGAAACAAACAATTCGATCTGCATGATTGACTACCACATTCTAACTTTGCTAGTTCCAATAAAAGTAGATACACAAGCGTGCCAAGTGTCAGCGTGTTGTCTTTTGTTCTGTGGGTATGCTTGCTTAGGACCGGTTGTTGTATACCCTTAACCTCAATCCTTCTCAATGGACCCAATAGGATGAGCTGAATGAGGCCATGGGGTCTCTCGAGACCTTTCTTAAATGGCAACAGAAGATATAGACATCAGTGGGTATCAGTCAGTGTTCAGGAAATAAGGCTTACTTTACGTTGAAGTGTCCAAGGCTTGTGAACGATTAGCAGAAAGCGAAAAAGAGTGAAATATTTAGATTACTTTTTTATCAATTATCCCGTAAGTTAGCTGACAATAGATACAAATATATTTTTTGTTCTAATTAGTTTAGCGATACATGACCGCCGCGCAACTCTTACTCTTTCCAGATCAGGTAGAATGGTCCAATAAAACGAACAGAGCGCAATGTGCGCAAATGATATTTGCGGAGCGCACCGCGCGCGGCCGGGCGGCCGGGCGGCCGGGCGGCCTGAACAAACAGTGCGCCACCAATGGAGCTTTCAATCACTGGCGATTGCGGCTATTCTTTTCCTCTAATAGTCTTTTCTAATCCCACTGCTGGGACAATCTAGCTAGGGTATTAACATTTGATTATGTTTGACCTGCGATTTTTCGCTTGTGGTATGTTTTATTTATATTTTCATGTTTGGTTTTCTTATGTTTTGTCTAAACGTATGTAAGAAGCTTTGTAAGTAAAAATCGACAGGCCGAAATCCAACCAAACAAGTAACTGATAAAATTGATAAATATAATTACCTAATAGGTTTAGTTTTCATTTTGCTTTTTACCCGACTGTCAGGAAGGGTTATGTTTTTCGCGCGTATCTTCTATGTACATATGTTTGTATGTTTATATGTATGCATGTAATATACTTTATTATCTCGTATCTTCCAAACCACTGAACGGATTTACATAATTAAGATATAGTTAGATTCGTCTTGATAACCAAAGTGTTTTTAGATAAGTGAAATTAAAAAACATGTACCTATGGTGGCTGTGAGATGCCTTTGTTTGAAGTACCAATAATAAAAATAAATCGAATAACGCAATATGGGTATCAAATTAAAGAGTTCACCATAAGGATTTCAAAAAGGCATTTTGATAACAGGCGGGTTTTTTTAATTTTTTAATTTTTACTAGTTAGTTCTTTTTGTAGTTTTTCTGTAAGCCATCGCTTCAGTTTCGTTCAGTGGAAACTCAGCTCTGTAGATTGGCTTCATCAAGCCATTTACTAATATATTGTGCGTTGCTTATGTCATTTAAAACCAACTACCAGAATCAACGCTACACAAAACGTGTTCAGCAAGGTATCTGCTCGCTGCCAAGAACGCCAATTATCAGAATTGACGTTATGTCCGTTCAACTCGCACTACTCGCAGGCTGTCTAAAGAGTGCTCGCTCGCCGCTGGCAAGTCAATACCCACGCCACATAGCCAAGCCATTTCTGGCTTGACGTTCCATTTTACGTTACATTTCATGAGGAGACGAAGATTCGGCTGTATTTCGGTTACTTAATGGAAAGTTTCAATTATTCAATGATAGAAAATAGATATAATTTATCAATAGTGTGTTAAGGAAATGGTGTCACTTGCACCATCATCTATTGTAGAAGAAAGTGTCCTCGACAAAAAAAAAATGGAAAACGGAAGAATTAACTTGTAAAAATTAGTTTGATGCAAAAAGCGTCGTACGAAACTACGGCCTAAACAAACAGAGACGCCGATGGAGTCGTAACTCGCCGCACTTTGTGGCTACTGCGTACAGTTGAAGACGTGGGAAATAATCATACGGAGGAAATATTACTTTTGACTTACATACTATTTAACATACAACGAGCTATTGTGTATGTTGTAGCGTGATTTGTGAATATAATGAATAACTTGTTGGTTTTGAAAAAAGTTTTTGTTTTGCCCTTTTCGTTGTCCAAATTATTTGAAAGTAAATCAGACTTTATACATCATTGTACCTACTATAAAAAAATGCTAGGCATAGCACTAGGCATGAAGAACCAACCGTCTACGAATAAACCACAATCGATGTACTAATTCGATTAAATAAAAAGTTTCAGTTAAAATGAGTGCTAGATAAAATTTTCGTATTTATAATGTTTTTGTATTGTTGTCAGGAATACAGCCATGTAAATGAGATTGAAATGACGCTAAACTCTACGAGGTACTGTTAAGTATTCTGTGTTAGAACTATATTATGCCAATAAAATTTATCATCATAATAAAATAACACAAAAAGTGTGGAATGAAAATTTCAGAGAAGATAAAGTTTAATATATTTTCCTGGTGGTTACAAGTTATACATAAGGTTTATAAACTTAAGTGACTTTATTCTGTGCTATCTTATTTACTTTATAAACTTTATGTATACCTTGTAACCACCAGGAAAATATATTAAACTTTATCTTCTCTGAATCTTCTATCTTTTAATCTTTTTCTTTTCAACATAACTTTACAGTCTTCTACCTTAACTCTACAGCTTCTCTTTAACACTACAACATTAACCGTAAACAAAACGGGTAGGATCGTAAAGCAGGATGCATTCACTGAGATCGTCTGGAAACTTTACGAAACGAAAAGTGTTTTGTTTTCTGCGCAATAGCTATCAGGATGGTATATTTGTATTTCAACAAGTTTTGAAACTAATGTTGAATGAACATTTTGTTATGTAACGATGCTACTTCGCTGAAGGTGATCCCTTATGAGATCTACGTACCAGTGAGTAAGACCATTAATGATAATAAGAATTGAAGAATATCCTTGGATATTTTGACGGGATATTTTGATTATACATGAACTCCGGGGGATTCAGTAATTCTTTTAATAGTGATTACGAAACAGGGGAACATGCGGGGTCGATGGATAGCACAGCTTTCGTCTCGAGTTCTGCCTGCTTCAAATTCTTACTCCAAAAGTTGATTCACCGTCACTAGCATTTTGAGTCAACCCATTGAGTACCTTTTTAGTAAAATATAATATAACATCAATGTATTGTTCAACTAGTTAAAAAGTTATACTTTCCGTGATCCGCAAGTGTATATCACTCCGTTTCAGTCCTCACGGGAGCGTGGTGTTTTCTTCTAATACCAACAATTTCTTTTGTACTGTATAAACATGACAATCGACTGCGTGTGTCTATGTAGAGGTATTTGTACACACAACCTCTCTGTTCGTCCACTTTTTGTTCGTTTCTTTCAAGTTTTGAGTCTTCGTAAATTTAAGGCCATGGTAAAGATGACTTTTTTGTATTATGATTTATTTATTTTTATCATTCAACTAAATAAACATCTATACTAATATTCTAAAGTTTGTTTGGTTGAACGCGCTAATCTCAGGAACTATTGGTTCGAATTGAAAAAATATTTTTGTGTTTGATAGTCCATTTATCAAGGAAGTCTATATAGGCTATATAACATCGTACATTTTAGTAGTTTATTCCACAAATTAACGCAGGTGAAACCGCGGGGCACAGCTAATTACATATATTTCTAATGTATCTGCCGTCTACTTATTAACTGTTAGGAATAGTTATTTATTTGTAACAATTTACCGTCAACCTCTTCTCGTCTATCGCTGACTCTGTTTAATAGAATGTGAGGTTCAGGAACGAAACTTACATTCACGCTCTATTAATAACTGGTCATAGTAACTTCATAATGATTATTTTATTAGACTCATATTATAATTTTTTTTTATGGAAATATTCGGCAAACGAGCTGACGATCCACTTGATGGTAAGTGGCTATCGTCACCCATGGACATCAACAACACCAAAGGCAACACTGATGCGTTGCCGGCCAAGAAAGAGAGAAGAAAAAGAAAGAAAGAACTGGCTCTCAAGCCCCCAGCCGTAACACGACGAATCGTTTGGTGGCTGACTCATGCTCAAGGGTGGTAGCTATCCAGGCGAACCCCATGGAGAAATAATAATAGTAATAATGGTATTAATTAACAATTAAAATCAATATTACCAATATAATCCTTCCGAGGGCCCTACCACCAGCAGGCCGGATTTAGTCGCCTTTTACGACACCCATCCGGTGTGGGATTGGGGGTAGTATTCTAAAGCCGCCCCAATACGGCCAAAAATTATAACAACATGCGTTTATAAATTAAATTAATTTGAATCATTAAAATTTATAATAATTGTGGTTTTTGTAATGACGTTAGTGTTCATTCAAAATCCTTATTTAATTCAAGATAAAATACAAGTATTACGAATACGGTGGATTAAAGAATATTTCATTATCTTCGATAGGAAAAGACCTTTTGCCCCTCAGACATGCCACCTCCTTGAATATTAATTGATGAATTAATTGATTCAATGAAGTCATCAATTATTCACTTCGCTTTTTAGTGTCCGAGTTGACCCAGTTTTATTAAGATCTTTTTAACCGTAGTGCCCTCGGGGAATGAAATAATTTTAGACGTTTATCCGTGTTTTTATTAAATAGGTTAAGGATGTTTTCCTATAGGAACTACCAAACTTCCGATAGTTAATTTCATTAATTACATAACAAAAAATTTATGAGTTGTAAGTGGAAAACATTGCAACTTCGAATATATTTAAAGGGACCGTGAGAAATTATTATGGATTGACAGATTAGGAATAAGAGTTAAGAATTAATAAAAAAAAAATTAAGAATTAATCTTATATCGTACGACCTCAATACAGTCTGGACGAGCCGTGGGGGGCCGTCATCACTCCTACTAATCCACTTCGAAGCAATTTTCCCCAGGTCCTCTTTTGCATCGGTAAGTATGCGTCCAGCATTGAAGAAATGTGACTTTCCATATCGGTATTAGATAGCAAAGCGACAACCTCGTGTAGGCCCTTAATTTCCTAAGAAATTTTAGTGATAATGATGTTAAGTATATTTGACTAAACACAAGGCGTTCTATCCTTCGGGTCACATGACTAACGATGACCAGTGCCCACATAATTAGAACCGTGCTCCCTGGCAAGAAAACTCAATCAGTTTCATCGAGCAATAAAAAAGCTTACGTTTCTCAAATGAAACATTTGAACTTGTTCAGTTGAGAAGCACTTAGAAATACTAGAAATGTGCTCCAGTGAGTGATATCGATTGAAACAGAAGCCTCTCGGCTTCCTAAGTTTCTTTTAACGCAATTTCCTGGTGTTCAAGCTCGTTAAGGGCCTTCTAATAGCACTTAAGGCAGTCGATAGGCAGAAGTGCAATAGGGACAATTAGGCGCTTCGTCCAACTTTGTGTCCCTGCCGGCCTCCATCGCTTGTGGTGTATCCATAAATAAGTGAGGGCGCAATGGCGGCAGGTCTCTCTTTTAGATTGTACGCTACTGTATTGTACAGCATAATCCCGACGGTACATGTTTTGTGGTAAAGTTCTTAACTAACCTCGCCTACAATCTGATTAACCTCGCTAGCTGTCATCCTCCTGCTGAAATCAACCGGGAATACCGTATTGTTATTATAAAGTAGACGAATGAGTAACGAATGGCTAAATAATAAGTTCATAATAAAATAAATAAATAAATAAATAAACGCTAACACACTCATACCCCCGCAGTAGGTTATTACCTGTGTCGCGGGTGGCATGGACGACACATATAACACATCACAATCACACCCATGACCCGAGTACAAATATTCATCTGTCACATAAATATCTGCCCCGGCCGGGAATCGAACCCGGGACCCCTCGCTTCGCAGGCAGTGTCGCTACCAACTAGGCTACAGGGTCGTCATTATAATAGTAGTGTAGTGTATAAATAATGCAAAAATATAATGTATTTTATTTCTTAAGCCGATGATAAGTTAGGTAATGTCTATCGAGACATTAGTACATTTATGTACTACGAGTAACCGCCCTCACTTTCCTTCGGTTTTCTTATTTTTTTACACCTTAGGTTACATTATTGGAGTTTTATTAAGGATCCCTAATTTTTTTGAAATATAGCCTGTGTCACCCGGAGACAGTGTAGCTTCCTAACAGTGAAAGAATTTTTCAAATCGGTTCAGTAGTTTCGGAACTTATTCAATGCAAAGAAACAATCAAATGTTTCCTCTTTATTATCTTAATATATATAAATTACGTGTCACATCTATCATGATTCTTTTTTACTATTAAAGTAAGAAAACATAACACTCATATAAACATAATATTTCTGTATCATTAAATACTGTTTCTACAGCTCCGACAAATCCGCCATAATATTCCCGAAAAAACTTGAGTGTCGAAAAATCTCAACAGTGAATACTCAACACTCAACATTCGAGCGTCGCTTCGTGTCGTGACGTCGTGTCGTGAGCGTGTCGATGTGTGCGGAACGCTCTATAGTCTGTTGAACGTAGCGAGCCAGCGAGTGGCGCGAGATAAAAACAAATGAGCTCCGGCAGTCGCAGGTGCACTCCCAAATTGATTGTTGCTGTAGGACGGGCTCGGGCTTAGGGCGGCTCACAGAGGGCGTTCGGAACTACGGCGTGTTCATTGATTTGATATCTGATTTGGATAGTTTACTTAAATCGGTGTATTAACGACTACAGTGTCAAAATAAAATGGAAATATACAGAAATATAATAAATTAAGATAAGATAATAATAATTAATTAATTATATTGGTGTATTGATCTATCAAAAAAATATTTTAAGTACTTTTATTTTGTTTATAGTATTTCCCATGTTATATTTTATGGCAAAATCAATGTTTTTTCTTTCCTTTTTTCTTAAAGTTTTAAATAAAGAAACGTTTAGAGTTCAGGAAAACTTCACGGTCGTCCTCAATTTTTGATAATAATACGTCTAGGTACATAATAAAGCGTAGTCTTAGCATCTCAAACAACTATTCAATTTTTTTGCAGCTGTAAAATTAATAATTTTAGTACACAATAAAATATATTATTGACAAGAATCTATGAAGCCCACGTAGCAAGTTTAAAAATTCAGTCGCTTTACATGGACTCTAATATTCCATCTCTCTATGACTAGTAAAAAAGCTGTATTTACAATTGGCCTTAAGCTGAGTATACACGCCTCAGTCGAATTTGAAATCTATTATTTGAAGACGCTGAAATACAAACCTGGTCGTAAGTATATTTAATAATGAGTGTTCAATTTTTTTAATAGTCGACAAACGAGCTGACAATCCATTAAAAAAACATAAAAAAATTATAATCCATCGAATGGTAAGTGGATTGATCGTATTTACATAGACATTTTAAAATAAAGGCAAAATGAAATCGTGTTTTTACTTACCACAAAAATATCACCAACACAATGTCAGCGACAACTATCCTTTTTCAGGGTTCCGAAGTAGAATCGGAACACTTATAGTTTCGTCATGTCCGTCCGTCCGTCTGTCCAAAGCAAAGCGCCGAGACCCTTAGTGCTAGAAAGCTGTGATTTGGTATGGATTTATTAAAACTTCAGAATCGTAGAATAAAATATTGAACAACATTTTTTTAGGGTACCTCCCCTACAGGTAACGTGAGGATGAATTTTTTATTCGCCGCGTCGCGTACCCTATAGTGTAGAGTATTGTTAAAAAGGTCTTTCAAAAATATTATGGATCTTCTAAGAACATTTTTGGAATTAGGGGTCCGTTTGCAAAATATTTGGCTTTAAGGTGCTGCTTTTGGTTAGAGTCAAGTGTCCTCCCTTGCCGGCTAAACGGTTGGAGTTGGACAAGTGAAAAAATTCTCAAAAATAGGTTATATGATGAATTTACAAGGAAAACTATCACGGCTATGTTAGCATTAGTAGTTAATGAGTAATAGTCGATATACTTACTACTTCGGAACCCTATATTGCGCGTGGCCTGACACGCACTTGCCCCGTTTTTTGTAACTGGACATGCCCTGTCTGTGTGCCAAGTTTCATCTTATCCATACAACGGTTAACGTGTCCTACTTACCCAAGCATCCAAACAACTTCAATATCTTTCGCATTTATAATATTAGTGGGATTCTCTGTGGATATATGAACGGTTCGTTATTGTATGCAGCGTTCCCTCCGCGTTCCCTCCGCGCTCCACTTGAGCACTCCGCAACCTGCAGCCGTGTTTAGATTGGCTTAGATAAATAAAATGCACTGTTTCCATTTTCCCCGTACATCTGGAACAACACTGTGTGCTCGCATCTCCAAAGCAATCCTCTGAACGAAGTCCGCTCGACTCCGTCGCGGCTGTTTGCTCGCGAACTTTATTTAGTTTGGACCAAGGCAAAGTAATTGGTACAGAAGGTCGGGTATATGGAATTACTGTCGTTCTGTCAAACGCTACACACTCAGAGCCCCGCACTAGGATTACCTGTATGGGTCCTGGGAACACCGGACTCTTTGCACAGTAGTCCGGGATTGTAACCACGCGGGTCATCATTGATATAAAAAATAAAGTGAAGCACGTGAAGAAGTTTTTATTTATTTATTTATTTATTTATTTATTTATTTCTATAAGTTACACCAACAAAGTAAACACTGTGACAAGGATATACAATACAAGATACAATAACAACATTAGATTAGTGTTACTTCACTTACAGGTGTAAACATAGATTGGGTAATCTATGGGTGTAAACGACTTGATATTACTGCAACAATAACCGTCTTCTAGTAGTTAAAAATAAACTTAAAATCAATCAAATTACTGGAATACATATAAAACTAAATTAAGATTAAAGAAAAACGAATTATACAACAATGAAGTAAATTAATAAATTAAAAATTATGCTATTGAGATTAAATATTTACAAAGATTGAGTTTAAATTAATAGATTTTAATTAAGATTATATTATTTTGATTGACAAAAAAATATTGAAATTAAATACAGTAAATTAAATACAGTTGAACTATTTTAAATTATAACCATTACTTATATTATGTGAATTATATTAACAGCTTTTTAAATATTACTTACTTTAGTTAACATATTTCTTTTAATTATTTTAAGTTATAGTAATTTATTTTTTTGTTAGTTTTAGATATCTGTAAATTAATTTATTAGTTAATATAATATTAACAGCTTGATTCAATGTTTAAATACATGGGGCGAATTTGAGAAAATATCTACATCACCTTTTACCTGAGCATTATCCGTATCACGATCGTGCTTTCTACTCACTGGGATTTCGACTGACAAATTATGAATAGTGTTATAATTTCTAGTTATTCTATTCACGGGAGAGTAATAACCCAAGTTTGAGCGCGCGAGGTTCGTTGAGAAGGGCTTATACTGCTGTGATCTGGGTAATCCTCTTGGAACAGATAAATTGATACGGGATAAAAGATGACTAGCATCCATGCGACCATTAACTAGCTTGTACAAAAACATGGTGTCCAGCAGCTTCCTACGGTTGGAGAGAGAATCAAGATGAAAATGTTGGAGGCGATCTTCATAACTTGGGAGTTTTTTAGCTAAATTGAAGTTATAAGATAAATGCCACAAGAATTTTTTCTGGATGCTTTCCAACCTTTTAATGTATGTATCGTAGTGAGGGTTCCATACAACGCTGCAATACTCTAATCCACTACGCACGAGAGAAATGTAAACAGCGATTATGGTAGATGGTTTTCTGAATTCCTTACAATTTCATTTCATTTCATTTCATTTCATTTCATTTCATTTCATTTCATTTCATTTCATTTCATTTCATTTCATTTCATTTCATTTCATTTCCTTTTTTCATGATATGATCTATGTGGAGATTAAAGCGTAGCTTGCTGTCAAGAACTATTTACAACCCATTCATTTATTTTTACTTCTTACGAATACAGCTGTTGTAGCTTACGCATTGCAAGAGTCTTGGCATATTTGAATGTATTTCTACGTACACCTACCTCTGTATATAGTCCTTCTATGTCACGTCCCCTTCATCTCATAATAGCGTTTCTTTGTTTGCGTTTAAAGACGCTCGCTCGTATGTTAGCTGAAGCCTACAATTCGGAACACTTTTTATTTTAGTTGCCGCTAAATGGATTAACGTTGTATGAACGTTTAGAGTCTTTGGAGAACGGCGCTGTTGAATAAATTCCCATTGTTCGCAAGAGTTCGCAGTTCCACATTATATTTATCTAGAAGTTAGAACCTTCTGAATTATAAGGATAATATTGTTTGAATTTGATGTATAGAATGAACATTGCATGACTGGGTGGATGTAAGTTACTAACTTGTTAACGAAATGTCGTGATACGTGTCAATGTTATTACCATTTTACTTTTTTGTCATAAAAGCTGTATCAGGAATCGAATAACGTTTATTATCAAGAGTTACAATGAAAACTTACATACATTAAACGAAATGGTTCACAAAAACCTTTTAGCCCATACAATGGTTGACTGATATCAATCTACCCCATAGGTACCTCAGATATTATCTGAGGCAATGTTTCCGAGTCGAACAGAATGGTCACAGACGTAGGTATCGTTTTTGTTTTTGGCATGAGCAAACCATTTAGGGGTAGTCGTTTCGACTGGGATAGCAACCGGATTTTAGGTGATTTTTAGTATCCAAGGATTTTTTTGTCTAACAACAATACCTTAGAGCCACTTAGACCTCATTTCTACTTATCATGTACTGGTAATTTCATCCCTGCATAGCTCGACGCTCCACACAAGCAAGGAAAGGTGACCAAAAATGTCCAAAACTCTCCACCCTGTCTTTTACAAGTCGAAGCAGTAGCTAGCTAGGGTTCCGTAGTTAAAACGGAATCCTTTCTAGTCAAAACGGAACGAAGTCTTTATAGTGATCACTACTATTCATGGACATTCGCAAAAACAAGTCCAAAGGAGTCGGTTACTAGTTACAAGTTACAAACAAACAAACGAACATACATACATACATACATACATACAGGTGAAGCTAATATAAAGCGTGTAAAAAAGAAGAATGATTACGAAATGTGTGCAAGGTTGTTAGTAGTTGAAGCCTTTTGGCAGCCTGCAGATCAAGAAGGTAGCCAAGCGGGTAAAGAACTTTACCACAAATACCCTCGCAATAAAACTGTATTCACGTAAAGTCAAATCTCGTAAGTTAACCTAACTTGAAGTGGTTGGCTTCGGCTCCTGTGAGAAGTGTCCTTCCACTCCTTTAATAGTAGTTATATTACATGGAGTTGTATGAAGATAAGACTGAACACCTTATCATGGTGACAGTACTGAATGTCAAGCGTTAAAATGTCCAGATAACATTCCAGATTAAGTACGCAACTTAGTGTCAGGACTATTTGGGAGTATATGCCGCGGTAATGGATCCCATTCCCGTGGTAACGAGCATTGCCCGGAAAGCATTTGAAGCTCCCACAGGATTTTAAACTTTAATCCCTAGTAATAAGAGTGATAGCAGTGTGTGGAGTGTTAGGAAGCGCATAGATTATCCCGCAGAGCCGTGTGTACATATTACCGAGTCGTATATTAGGGTGGATAGGTTATTTAACTGTGTTTTATTATGAACCCGCTAAGTGCAAAGTTACGCTGCTACGTCAATTTAGCGTTTGAAGAGTGGGAGATTACTTTGTGCGTTTTGTATGTTGCTGTATCATGTGAGTTGGTACAAATTCATCGTTTTTGCTTCCATATAAAGTTAGAAGTTTATCTACTGACTGAAATGTCAAGGCATGCACCACGTATACGACTACGACATCTGACATACGCTATACGGAGCGGCCTGAAACTTTTGAATTTGAAAACTCTTTTCGAAGATTATATCCTTTCTTCAATCTTGGAGGATTGAGGATTTTTTAATGATTAAGTTCTCTTATTAACGATGTAAACTTTACGGTTATGTTATAAATGTCTTCAGTTTAATTATTTTGATAGGTTTGGTTAAATATATTATATTTTCAGTAATAACACTGGCAAAGTATATAGTTTTATTTAGTATCAAATCTGTACTACATGAAGCAGTTAAAATAATCTCTCTACAGATTAATCTTGGGTCGTAAAAATAATAAAGGGCTGTAAGACATGGCAACACATAAAGGGCTTAAGATGGCGCTATAACAGTACTAGTGTACAATTATCATTAGGTTAGGGCCGGGTTGATAGTGCTATAACTCAGGATAACTTTATCTTAATAATATCGTAACCGAGCTCACTGAATCTTAACGATCTACTCCGAGAGGCACGGGGAACAAAGGGAACCAACAGCAAATGTATTAAATTACTGAATAATGTGCGAACAAGTCTAAAGTTGTGGGTTTAAAATTTTTACGTGACGTCGTTTACAAAATACTCAGGTGAGTAATCCATGAGTGGTATTCTATTTAAAGTTCAATTATATTAGTTCAGCAGTACATTTTTAAACATTGTTTAGCTTTCGCGAATTTGTTTTTTTCATGTCTAATTTATTTTAATGGGACATGGTAAATTGACGCTGCATGGGTCAACAGATGTCTCTAATTTTTTATGATACTTGTCCGCCTAATAAATTTACTTTTAACAAGATTCAGAGAAATTAAAACAAAATGGAGATTATTTCCATATTTGTGTGAGGGTCTTGTACAATATAATGTGTACAATATATTTGCCTAAAATGTAAATAAAATACACTGTGATGGATTTATTTTATTCAAGTTGAAGGCTTAACCGATAGTTATTCTATTACGAACACGTCAATAACTACAAAACCATGCTCAACAAAAAAATCGGCTGAAAACAGACGAGAAAAGGTATGTTAAATTCTATTTTACTGGATGGCATTGATAATAATGATAAAAATGAATTCTCTCCAAGCGTATGACTCACACAAATAAAAGTGACATTAGCGCGTCAAGTCGGTTCCTGCAAGTGCTGCAAGTCACCAAGTTGGCCGTTGGTTAAATTATCTCATAACTCAGGAGCTATCTCCATAATGCGATGCATTTTCCATAAACTCGGAGCAAGACGCCCGAGCAATGAGCATTCCAATATACTGGAGTATTTGCGACGGTCTCCTTGGCCTCGCTACACACGCTCGGGAGGTACATACGACCTATACGACATACATGCACTATCTTGACTTTATTCAATTTGGAATTTTAATTATAAGTAAATAATACTTTTGTACGCGCTTGAGAAGTTATACTTCTTTGACATAATTAAATAAATATTTAATTTAATAACGTGTATCAGTTTTAATTATCTTTCAAAAACTAATTTTGTACTAAATAAAAATAAAAACAAGAAACATTAATCATAAAGTCGTCACTCTCGACGCGGTTGAACTTCCCCTTTCAGTTATCAAAATATTCAAGTCCCTAATATAATAAAATATTACTTGTATACTACCTTGTTTACTCAAGTACAAACTAGATGGCGTTGTTCAGGAACCTGAATCACGCTGTTGAGACTATGAGATTTGTGTAAGTAATATCATTAAATTTTAAAAGAGGTAAAGATAATAAGAAGCTAGGGTCTATCCAGTGCTTTCATACCCACTCCATGGTAGCGCAAACGTTTAACGCAACCTTTTTGCAAGTCGCATAAAAAGTATAATATCAATAAATAACGCTACCCACTCATAGCCCCATATTAGGATTCCCTGTGCCGTGGTAGCCGTTGTCCATGGCAAACACTACACAAAGACTGGAACACACACATCCAGCAGAACAGAAACTCAAACTTATCATTTAAATTTTCAGCCTCGCTGGGCATCGAGCCCAGGACCCTTGGCGCGGCGGTCCCGCATGATAACCATTACGTCATACGGTTCGTCAAAATGTACGTGTAACCTGCATAAAAGTCATTCGCCTTTATTCTCAGATTTTTTCTCATGACAGTGCTATATTGCTCTAACCAGATAGCCCTCGCATTAAAAAGGCTTTTTAACTATCAAAAGCGGTAGATGTAACTATTATGTAATCTTACCATCATATACGAGAATAATAGAGCCCAGTATTCCTATAACCAATCTGTAGGAGTCCTTCTTGAGTGGTGATGCTTTCGGTGTAACGAACGGCCCGGGGCCGCGGTGACCACTATTAGCTATTAGGCATTTCTTCGTTTATCGACTACAATTTGTATTACATGTTTGCCAACTACATTAAATCGGTATTTTCGCTTCAGTTTTAGTCAGCATAACAAGATCACGAACTAGTCGTGCTCACCCGATTGCCATCACTGAAGTCAATGAATCATATTAAACATGTATTCATGCTCATGGTATCTTCAGAGTAAAACTACGGAACTAAATGACTTACTACCTGTTTATGATAAGAGATGCGCTACTAAAGTAAGCAACTTAAATAAGGTAAATATTTGGAGGCCCTTCGACAATTAACGAAACGTAACAGCCCTTAAGTGTTGCAAAAGGGATTACGTCGCTCATCATTGGCCAGTCGTGGCGCATTCTGGCGCTCGGTGCGCTCAAATGTACCGGAAAGATAACTCGACCCACGCTGCCCTATGAAATGCTACCGAGGCTGTTTCACCAAGAAATTCCCAGGAATTGTTTAGCACCTTTTGTACTTTATGTGTGCCGGGTACTTTTTATTTGTAATGTTAACATACTGTATCGGTATGCTTAAAGTAAAACATACAATACATAAAATGATGTAAAGTCATTCTTCTTTTATATACCTATGTAATACAAATAAATAAAATTGTTTGTAATATTAAAATAACCGCTTTTAACTAAGTGCATTTGGATGTATACACGGCATATATACCAAAATAACATTTTTTATAATTTTTGTCTGTCTGTTTGTTCCGGCTTATCTCTGAAATGGCTGGACCGATTTTGACGGGACTTTCACTGGCAGATAGCTGATGTAACAAGGAGTAACCTAAGCTAAAAAAATAGTTTCAGAAAAATTAAAATAACTTTTTGTTAAATACCACGCGGACGAAGTCGCGGGTAACTGCTAGTTTCTAATAAGAAGAGTGTTACTGTATTGTCCAATGGCGACGGTCTCTACCATCAGGTGGCTCGCTGGTCGGCTATTCACAGAAAAAACATCGACTTATTAAACTGTTTACGAGTATTATTATGTGAGGCTGAAAACGGAAACTCGTGAGCTGCAGTAATGGATAGTTAATAGTAATGGATACTTGATAATGACACTTGACACAATTTAAACGGATATCCATGATGTGATCATAAAACAGTTGATTCTATAAAAACACAACTTTATTTAGCAACTGGTCTCTATTTTGGTCTCTGAATAGAGATTCGAATTAGCTAGGGCGGGGACGTGGGTACCGGCGCGGCGGCGGACTGCGGCGCGGCCATTTTGTGCCTTACATTTATTGCTTTGACGCATGCTTTTATCACCTTTGATCGTTAGTTTTCACTTACGTCGCAACCGCATGAATACATGGTTGATAAATACGAGTACGTTTGTGTTCCGCGATCGTTTCAATTTCAGTGCCTACATTTGCTTCCACCTACATGTTTCAGTTTCTGAAAGAATTTTTGAATGCTAATGTTTTCAACCGACTTCAAAAAAGGAATACCTCCTGTATTCAATTCGACTGTATTTTTGAAGTGAAAACTTCTTTAGCATCCTTGTCATTTGAAATTCGATGAAACGAAAAAGGTACAGTAAAAAGAGACAGACATAAATTAATAAGATTTAACGTGGGAAAATGAGATAGGAAACATTGTACAAGGGGAGGGGGAGGGTGGAGGGAGTAGGATGAGGGGGAAGGGAGAGAGGGAGGGGAGAGTAGGGGGAAGGGAGGGGGAGGGGAGAGGAGGGGGAGGGGAGGGGAGGGGGAGAGGGAGAGGGGGAATGGAGGGAGAGCGGGTGAGGGAGAAGCAGGGGGAGAGGAAGCGGGAAGGACAGGGAATTTAATGGTCTATGATTTGTTAAACCTACCAAAATTATAAAACTTAAATGTAACAACAAAGTACATGAATCACTGATTATTAGGCGATACGAAGTTCGCCAAGACAGCTGTATTCGACACTCGCTAGTGTTATTGAAAGTTATTGAAAGATAATTAAAACTGATACACGTTATTAAATTAATACCTTTATATCTGAAGATTTCATTTCTACCACGTGTGAATTGCAAACATTTTAATTTTTTTTATGTTTGTTACCTCAGAACTTTTGACTAAGGGAACCGATTTTAATGTGGTCCCACTTAAATTTGAGCGAGATCTGAAAGTAGTTTTTGAGTTATCCCTAATTTTGAAGTCGGTTATTTTTTTATCAAGAATTATATTATTACATTAAGTATGCTAATGCTACAAAACTAAATGCCTTTCTGCTCTTGGCCTAAAGATTGGCTTTGGGCTTCGACACACATACAACAAGCAACAGGCTGATACCACACCATAAAAGAAAAGATATAAGGTATTATAGATATGTTTTGCCCGTGCGAAGTCTATCTGCTGGGTTGCTATATAGCTCGTCAATTCTACTAATTGTTCAGTTAATTGCATCAGCATGAACTTAATAATAAAACCAAATGTATGTTAATTAGTATCTACTAATTAGTTTATTTTTGGGAGTCGTTATTTGCAATTTAAAGTGGTGTGAGTTCTATTAGCACATTGTGTGTGTGTGTGAGTGATAGCAATAAAATATTTTTTTCTGGTATGGTTAAAACTTTACGATCGTTTCGTACTGCAGTTGAACTTTTAGCAGTTTTTTTGGTAAAAAGATTTTAAATACCTTTACTTAGAGATTAAATTTCCAAAGCGCTCCCGGTGCTGTCTGCCGGTCGGTTCTGCCGTCACGCGTCGCGGTCGGTCCAAGAACCGCTTGCAATATTCATAATGCAGCACTGTTTATTTTGAATGCCATACATTTTTATTTGCATATTTTATTTTTAATCTGGCATAGTTTAAATATTAACCACATCTCAGAATGTTTGTTCAGCGGTTATATTGTGCTGAGTTTGCTTAATTTATTTTACAATTAGTATTGTGGTTGTACTTCGATCCATGGACAATATTGTGTTGGTGATGCAGAAGTGTTGTCCTTTAACTATGGGGATAACGAAACTAATGAACTTTATTCGTCGTCATCTCTTAATTAAATCTACTTTCCTGAAACGACATCACATTCATATTCAAATTAACCTCCGGTTTCTGAACGACTGATCAAAATCGATATCAACTGACACGTATATTAACTTAACAGCTCTGTTAAATAAAATATAGTTTCATAAGCGTATATTAAAGTATATGTAATTTACTTGTTTTTGTTATATGAGTTTTTCTCTCAGTTCATCTCTCTGTCTCATGTTCTGAAAGTTGTTAAAATGCTTTCAGATTCCCGATTGTTTGGTAATAGATTTGACAGTTGATTTCTTAATTTTTTAGAAAGCTTTTTAGAAACATTTTTTTTTGGTGGTTAAAGAATGATTTTGAGTTTGAGTTTGATTGTATTAACTTTGATTGGACCCTGCAGCTTAGTCAAGGAAGGTATATGATTCCCGAAAGTTCAAGTTACACTGCTGAGATGAAAGTTCATTAAGTTCTTTAATTAAGTAGGTATATTATTGTAATGGTGCTATCACAGTAAATAAAACTAGAAGTAACAACTAAAGAGCTTACGGCACCATCGTAACTGGGGACAAGAGCGCTAAGTGTGGTGCCGAGTCATAAATAAATTTCAGAATAAATTTTCATTTCGCAGCAACTATTACTTACGCCTCCGACTTCACGCTTCGGACGCAAAAAGTACTTACAGTATTCATAATACCGCCGTTCCGAATGTCGTTGTTGTGCTGAATCACATTTGCAATTTTCATTAATGTAAGCTTCGCTTTGAATAAGCTGAAATATTGAATTTCTAAGAGACAGCAAACTTGAGAGAAAAAGCATTGTGTTGCGGCGATGATATGAAGCAATTAATGCGAAGCGATTGTTTTCTCTTGGCAACTTTTATTTATGTTTTAATTAAAATTTGCGCGATAAATAAATTATACTTTGAAATACCTACTCGTTTCAACTTTCCTTGGAAAGAGGTGAACGATATTTCACGAATTTTAGGTACCTAGTAAATCTTTTTTAGTATTTTGATTCAAGTATCTCATTGAAGGTATGAAAAAGCGGCGTATCACATCCTACTTAATACAATATTATATGTATCTTATATATAAAATTTTCGTGTCACGGTGTTAGAAGTTGAACTCCTCCGAAACGATTTTCGTGAATCTTTGCGTACATATCGGCTAGGGTTGAGAATCGGACAACATCTATTTTTAATCCCCCTACCCCTAAAAATTTTTTGGCAGAACAACGTTTGCCCGGTCAGCTAGTAATATTATATGTGAAAGTTAGTGAGGATACAAGTATCCTAACATATAGGTCTATATGTTACTCTTGCACGCAAAAAATTACTGAATGGATTATCATGAAGTTTAACACATAGGTACACCATGATTTGGAATAAGATAAAGAATACTTATTTTCCCGGAGAACACGAGACAGTGCTAGCGCTAGCGCTGTATAATACGTATACAAGCAACAACTAACTCGTTTTTAATCAATGAATTATTGCCAACTTCTAATATTACACTGTAAAAAAGATTTCATATTTAAAATCAAATGTGTCACATTTTCAGTAAATGCATACAAATGTGGCATATATCTGTATACCTTAACTTTTTGTTAAGGCTGGTTTACGGCACGTTTTCTCACGTACACCGTAATCAGCATAAGTACGCAAATAATGTACCGCCACAACTTTTTGCTGTTTGCGAGCAGAGCAGTTTTAGCAAACGATTATAATACGTGCCGCTAAAAGGATAATATCCGCAAAAACTCCGCACCGTTATAACCCTATAACTGAGAGCTAGGAAAAGTGGGTACGGTTGCGGCACACTGGTAACACTAATATACAAATTATAGGTTGACTAAGTAAACCAAGCAAGGGAAAGCATTAGCGACTTCTCTAGGCGACTTCTCTTTTCTCTCTCATGTCTATTCGGGGTCCCGTTTGCTTTATCGTCAGCCGTTTAGGCTATAAAAATAATACCTTTTGCGCTTTGCTGGAATGTCCAGCAATTTCTGTCGTAATATTTTTTGTCACTTAATTTATCTAACACTGATTGCATAATGGTCTTGGTCATCCGGAGATCCTTTCGGCATTATACAATATCACAGGCCGTGCAGGAAAAGATAATGTTTAAAAGAGCCCTCGCAGGTAATTAACAAGGGCGTTAAAATATCTTTATACTTATGAACCCTCTGTGTATGCGCTGTGTGCGATGGTCTCAGTGTACCTCCAGCCGTACGACAGCGCGTGTGTTCCCTAATTACCGGCCATTTATAACGGCCGCGGACGGTCCGAGCGATTTTTATATTTTTTGCCACTATCCTCCCTACATAAAATATTTCAAGACACAATTCTCCGGTAAACTTTCCTTTTGGTCCGCGGGGAAAAATTTTAATAATTGCCATAAATTGCACCGACGCGGCTTATAGTTGGTGTTCTAGCTTTTATTCCTTTCCCGGCCGGCGGCGGCCATTTTGATTGTTTTAGGTGCAGAAATTCTTTATTCGAATCGGGCTTCCAAAGCGGCAACTAAACGCTCATGCTCGTTTTTAGAACTGCAAGAATTTTACATTTTATTAGTGTTTTATTACCTGTAAAGTCGCTAGTTACCGGAACCGTTACATATTGTTCTTGTAATGTATGAGCGTTCGTACAATCACAAACGTATATCGCTCTCAAAAGTTCAGTAAATCGCTTTTGTTGCAAGTTGGCTATTATTAATTATAACAAGAAATATTTATTTCATGGGAGAAAAGCTGAGCTGATTTATTCTCCGTCTCTGAATATCAGAATCAGCGAGGTGAAGGTCAAAAGTAAACCACTACGCTGATAAAATGTAGGTTAAGTGAGGGCGTGCGCAATTACGAGTACAACAAAATAGGTAACGATCTAATATTGTTGGATGACTTGATTTTTTAATGCACAGTTGCTGTTAGACCTAGCTAGTGGCCTTTACATTTTTATGCTTGTATTGTCTTTAGACAACTATATGTACGCGTATTCCAAAACTTGCGGCACGTAAGTGATGTAATTGTCTTTTAAAAATAAAATCAAGCAGTTTATCGAAAGAAAACATAATTCAGAGTTAATGTAGCTGTCGAATGTGGTACTAAAATCCCCACCATCCATCCATCCATCCATCAGCCTTTCGAGGTCCACTGCTGGACATAGGCCTCCCCTAATCTACGCCACTCAGACCAGTCCTGAGCCTTCTGAATCCAGCGGATACCCGCTGTCTTTTTCAGGTCGTCGGTCCATCTGGTCGGGGACGTCCTGTGCTCCTGTTACTGAGGCGTGATCTCCATTCGAGGACCTTTCTTCCCCAACGGTTATCGGTCCTTCGAACTATGTGGCCAGCCCATTGCCACTTCAGCCGGCTAATTCACTGAGCTATGTCGGTCACCCTCGTTCGTCTACGGATTTCATCATTTAAGATTCGATCGCGTAGAGAAGTACCGAGCATAGCTCGTTCTATAGCCCGCTGGGCAACTCTAAGATTATGCATAAGGCCAATAGTGAAGCACCACGTCTCGGATCCGTATGTCATCACTGGCAAAACATACTGCTCGAAGACCTTCGACTACAGGCACTGAGGTAACTTTTTGGACGACAAGAAATGACGTAGTTTCCCGAACGAATCACCACCACCGATGGTCATTTGACCTGCTCCTAGAACGATTTTAAAATGAATATAACTTCTGCGACTTTGAGTATTTAATTAGAGAAACATTAAAGCATTCTGTCGGTGACATTGGAAGGCGCGTTCCTTCGCAAGTCATTTAATAAAAAGTAAAGGGTCAGCCTCCGTCGGTCCTGCCAGACGCTGATCTTGCACTTCGTAGATTAAAAGAATCTAATCTCATTTGTAATCCATATCGAAATGTCGTCGTCCGACCATGTATTACACATTGTCATTTACGAACGTCTCATATTCATAGAGTCAAAAAACTCTTTTTCTAATTGTTTCTCTTTTTCATCACAAACTTTTTGAAAGGAACAGACAATCATAAAGCTCAATCCCAATTTATATAATTGTATCGCTATGCTGTTATACTTATTATAAGTACTATTATTTCTTCTGTGGTTCTACTAATCAAATTATAATACATGGCACAGCAGGAATTTTAAAATTTAATACACAATAACCTGCCAATGAAAGAAAATTGATGGTAATTATTGCTAATGAAAATTAATCCTGATAATAATCCTTAGAATGTTATGGATTAGTAACAATAATATTTATGGAAGAACAATATTTTTTTAAAGATTAACACTGTAACGGACAGCAGGGGTGTCGAGTCCAAATTTCGGATAATAAATTGTAAATTGTTAATCCGATTATTGCGATCGCGGGAGCAGCGAAAAACATTAACTTGATAAAATTTGACTAGTGTACAAGAATTAAGTTAATACTGAGTCATTAAGAGCTGCCTCGTCCGTCGTTCGTCCGGGTTTTGTTTATCAGTAGGTTTGCTGACAGCGGCCATGTTTCGACAATTATCCAGTTAGCTGTCAAGTTGTAGTATTCATCACATGAGTAAAGATAACGCAGAGAGCTTCCCTTATTCTTCATTTCGTCATTTCTTTTGTAACCGCTTATCCCGAAGCGAATCGAAGGTCTCGGTACGAATTTGCTAGTTGTAATAACAAACCGTGAACAAATTCTAGTGTTTAAAGTCAGGTCTAACTGTTATCAGGTATCGATCTAGGTTGTATTTATATGTATAGTAAGATTGCTTGTAGATACTTTAGGAGAGTTAATTTATTGAGAGTAGGCAGGGGTACGTCTAAATGTCTATTTTTTCAGCATACGTTAACAAATAAAGAAGAATCCTATATCGATCGAAAAGCTTAGCCCTCGTTCGCTGCGTGTATTAAGGAAATCTTGTTTCACAATAATCTTTATGTTGCTCTCTGTACTGTTTCTTTAGTCCTGTGCCTCCATAGTGGCTTATCGCGTGGCACCGGACCTGGGATTACTGACTCGTTGATACCGCTCTTCACCTGGGCTTATAAAGGTTTAGACTTAGGTCTATTTGCACACTCCGCATTTATTTTCGGTGAAGCAGCGAATATAATTATAATGACGGCTCGATCTCCCTAATACTAGTCCCAAAGTGTATTTGACACTATCTTGATTGTACACATTTCCGTAATGTATACGAATAATAAAATTAAATTATGTAGGAAACAAACATTTTTCTGTTTGGGTGTAATAATAGGGGTCATAAAATTGTAAAAAAAAATATGTTATGAATAAATTTCCACTTTCTAACTTTCGTTACGTCACACTTCCGCCATAAACAATAGACGACAGAAATAAAATTATTATTGAATGTAAAAATTTATTTTTGTTTGCTAATAATAATTTTATAACAAATACAAATTACCTAATAATTCAATAAAAAGCAGTGACAGATGGTATTTTTTTTACGTCAATTCCATTTGTGAGAATGAGATGGATATTATTATCTCACCAACAATTTTCTACTCTTCATCACTTTATAATCGTCCATCTGTGGAGCGTTCATTCACTTACATCCACAATGTAACATGCACTCTATCCTCCATGCAGGTAGTTCATAAACTAAACGACAGTTTTCACATCGGTGTGACGTCATAAACTTTGTTTTAACTAAGTTTTAAAGGATCTAAAGAAGAACTGCCTGTTCATGTTTTCCTTAAACCAGACGTCAGCTTTAAACCATTACAGAGATAAATTATTCGCCACCCCTAATCCTCGGATAAAGATTTTATTTTCAGTGCAAAATGAAGAGATATCTCGCGGTATCCCAGCTTAAGCTGTGACTGGTAGATTATTTACAAAGACCCGATACTACAGGCTTGAACGAAACAGGAAGGCGTGTAGAATTCGGACCCAGGTGGAATGCTGAGTCTCAACACTTTCTCGGGTTACACTGCGTTGTTGTGGATAATTGTATTGTTTGTGATAACATAAGCAAGCTGAGAGCTGAGCCCTAGTTAAAGCATAAAATGAATTAAATTATTACTGTTCACAGACAGGCTTTAAGCCATGACGTCAGTGTTCATTAAGAAACGCAAACACGTGTTCATGTCGCTTGTTCGTGACGCGGCACGTAATTAGGATTTTCTCATCAAAACGTATTCAACAATTACAATTTGAATGTTTATTATGACGTCAAACGAACTCATTACTAAGATACTTAATAGAAAATTCATAAAATACGAAACAATAATCATCTCAGAACCTTTACAATATTATAGCAGAAACTCAATTAAAATCAGGCGTTTCTAGGGCTGCCGATCGCCATCTGAAAAGATAAAATAAAATTGTGCTAAATGTAAAATTAATTAAAGCATTAAAATTTAACAGAACATAACTACTTTCACACCGAAGCGAAATGAATTTTTTAAATCGAAGTCAAATCAAATCCAAGAATCTAAAGTAATACTTTAAAATGTATAGAGTATCAAGATAGATCTATTAAGTATATTTTCATTAAATCTACATACATACATATTATATCTATCGCTCTCGCGTTCTGTAACTTGAATCTATCACATATAAAAAATATATTTCTTTTTTCACAAATCTTTGGCAGCCCTATTCGTCCTCGGAACTTCGTCTAATTGGACTTGGATTTCAGATATCTATAACTGCTACATAAATGGCTGTTTTGTTTTGTTCCTATAATCATTCAAATTAAATATAAACTTTAAGGGGTACAGTCCTGTAAAATGATTAGTAGTAGATATAGATATAAATAGCGAGTTAATCAGACGAGCGCTCAACCGAGTGGAGCGCCCACAAATATTTCGCACGTAACTTTCCATAGTTTCATTGTTAAATCTAAACTAGTTCGGTGTAGTTACTTGAATTGTCGGTACGTATTTATTATTATTAGCAGTAATTCACACACCGTTTAGGCAGACATAAATTATAATGTAGACATAAATAATAAAATTATAAGACATATATGATATTATAATGTAAAAAAGAGGTACAATTATGTCACTACCGCGCCAACGATGAAGAGCGTAAGAACAGGCAATTGACCGGTCTGCTCGTAGTCGCTCTGTCAATATAAGACGATACGCACGCTTTTGTTGTTGTCAGAAGTGCTTGACATTTGACATACATTTGACATTTGACGTGTGTGTGTTGTAGCTCTTTTCGGAAGAGATATTTTGGTTGATTTGTAAGGGTATAACGTATCTATATTTTTAAATATCATTGGGCATAAGAAGGTAAATGCGAGCGTGATAAGGTAAGGACTTCCATCCATCTTGAGACCGAGCCAATCGCCCCTGCTCGCACCCTGCTGAACAACAGACGAGCGAGGCTATGGTGAACGGTCTTTGCTGTTGAAAGTCGCTGGACAACCAGCTTAAACACAAGGGCGTGTACCGTGGGAGAGGCGAGGTATGCACGGCGGGAAAACCTGGTGTGGGCTGTGTAGAGGGTTCGAATAAAACGTCCGGCTTGATTGAAGTCAGGTTTATTACTACTTATTAAAAGATCATCAATTAATATTCAAGTAATACAATAATTGATCAGGGTTTAGGATTGTCATTACACTGGCTAGCTACATAGGTCCTTTTAAGACCCTGAAATGATTTCTATATGTTTTGTTCGTAGCATGGGAGAGCAAGAAATACTCCGAGCAAGAAATATGTGGCTTGGCCGTTCCGCTTCCGTCATATGAGCGTAAAGTGGAAAAATTTATTCACTGTTCATTACTTTTCTGTTATACAATAGTTGTTGCAGTAACGGCCAAGCCACATATTTTGACTAAGGTGCAGCGTTTGTGAAGATAGGACTTGTAAAGTTAGACCGTATAGAGTTAGAAGGTTGGCCTTACATGAGATCTGATAATTTTTTTATGTAAAGCCATATTGTCTCGTCTGGGCAACATTTTAATGAAAATGTTTTTGGTGGGATTTCATTTCTTTTTTGTAAGTATGACATTAAGTATATTGAACTTTCATGCCCTAGTTTAAAAGGTGGGGATGATTTACTTAAAATCCTGAAATATGTAAGTAATTTTATTATTTACTAGCTATTGCCCGCAGCTTTGCACGCGGAAATTATGCTTATCACCCCCTTGGGCCTTTCACCTTCTTGGGGGTTGAATTTTTAAAAATCCTTCCTTATTGGATGGCTACGTCATAAGAAGAATACGTGTGCGAAATTTTAAGTTTCTAGCCCTAAGGGTTCGACCTGTGCGTTAATACATCAGTCAATCACTTTTACCTTTTACATATAATTATGTATATGTTACCGCAAAACCCGATTTCAAGTTAAACTAGTTTGGCCCGACGCCATTAGGCAAAACTAGTTTCTCGTCAATAAGTTTGGCTTATGTTTAACTTACCACCAAATAAATCATTGTTAACCCAAAAGTAGTAAATGATCACCAACATTAAAACAGCATTTTAATGTAAAATTATAACCAATGATGGTAATTAATTTTTTTGATTCACAAACAGGCTTCCGAACGTCTCCGGCGCTGCGGGAAGTGCAACCCCTCCGCCCTTGCGTAACAAACTGCAGGCACTCCATGCTCATCCCATCCCTCCGCGCATCCGGGGTTTACATTCACTCTAGGGGTAGGGCAGACTAGTACCACGTGGAGTCGGGGTTGACTAAGTCGGTTTTGTAACCATTTCGACCTACATCTGGAAATTAAAAGAATCCAAAAGAAACAATATATACGCGAGCAGTTAATTTGGTGATCATTTACTACATTTAGTGTTCGAATACAATTTGAAGTGCAGTCGTGACTAAAATAGCTGTAATTTAAGAGGTTTAAAGCACAAAGATTTGTCGAATAAATATAAATCCGTAACAATTCGGTTCTAATCAGTTTTAGACTGACGAGAAACTAGTTTTGCCTAATCGTGTCGCGCCAAACTAGTCTGGCCTAGGCCAAACTAGTTTTACCTGAAATCGGGTTTTGCCGGTAACGTATATAACGAGTGACCGCCCTCGCTTTGCTTCGGTTTTCTTATTTTTTTACATCTTGCGTTACATTATTGGAGTTTTATTAAGGATCCCTAATTTTTTGAAAATATAATATAGCCTATGTCACCCGGGGATAGTGTAGCTTCCCGACAGTGAAAGAATTTTTCAAATCGGTTCAGTAGTTTCGAAGCCTATTCAATGCAAAGAAACAATCAAATCTTTCTTCTTTATAATATTAGTATAGATATAAATAGATAACAAGGAATTCGTATATGAATTTTCAGACCTCAAACATCAAAATTTTCGGAAGTCTCATACAAACTTCAATTTTTTTTTTGACGATCCACCTAATGGTAAGTGGCTATCGTCGCCCATGGACATCAGCAACACCAAAGGCATCCTCGATGCGTTTCCGGCCAAGAAAGAGAGAAGAAAAAGAAAGAAAGAACTGGCTCTCAAGCCCCCAGCCGGAACACGACAAGTCATAGTAGTTTAAGGGTTAGGGGCTAAAAGTTCCAAGTTTTAGAATTTTTCTGCTGTTTATGTACTGTCAGTGAGTGACGAAATCGGGTTTGTTAGATGTCACTAAAGTCTAAACTATAACAGCTACACGACTGAAACTTTATAATATGTTTAGAAAGTGTACTACAGATATCATATCCCGCGAATTTTGTCTATGTGGTATAGATTATAATCCACACCCAAGTTATGAGGGTTAAAAAAAATGGCGAAGCGTTTTGAGAAAAGGCAGGTAGGGCCCTCAGGAAGGGCCCTCGTCTTGGCGCGGGCGCCACCGTGCCCCTCCATCCATCCATTTTGAGGTCCACTGCTGGACATAGGCCTTCCATAATCTACCAACAAAATACATACCCTGCTCTACATACCAGTAATACTATTTAACACTCAAAAATAATATTAATGAAAGTATAAATACCTAGTATAATCTTTATAAGTATGATTAATGGAGCTCTTTACATAAAATGGTAATTTACGTAATCCTTGTCTAGACAGACGGTGAAGAGCAATCACTACTTATTTGTTAGCTATGGAAAATTTAAGAAAAAAAATCTGTAGGTAGCTTAATAAATTATCTCTGAAATTTCAATAGATCCATTCAGCTGTTTTGGAATCTCGCACAGACAAAAAAACGTAAACTGAGGAATTCTTCAGTTAGTTTGCTCGGAGGCTGGAGATTTACATGCCCATTTTAAAATTGGACGCTGCTACTCGAAACAAGGATATGTGCTACAGCCGCCATTACTTTTTTTTATTATCCCCTCAAGATCAATAGGAGATTCTCTGTTGGGCATTTCAAATTGCAAATGCGAATTGGGTTAGGTTTTTACTATTCGTATTTTAAGTTTAAGCTCTTAGCTATTTTATGAGGAAGAAATTTTCAATAAGAAGGCCTTTTCAGACGAGATGTTCGAAAATAAACTCTGTTTATAATCAGTTGGATCACTCACGTCATGTGAATAGGTTGTTTTATGCTCTTAAAGGCATCCTACTACCGAAAAACATGGATTAGTAAATTTTAATAACAAAAACATTAACTAATTTTATTTGTTTTTAAACGCCCATTATATTGTATTGATTTAGCGTTAAAGTTTCAAAAGAATGAATATAACGGATACAATATATTTTTTACTACACTTATTGCTTGACCACAATCCCAGCAGATGGTAATTTAGATAAATCGGCATATTTTTGAATTGGCAGTAGTAAAGAAGGTAGCAATTTATAAATATATATTTTTAAACTATTTTCACTATTTTATAATATTATTAAGTAAAGCAAAAGCTTTGTACCCATTTTTACGACGTTTACGTGGACGGAAGAATATGAAATTTTGTACAGTTAAGGTCTATATGGAGAAAGAGTGCAGAAAGCTAAATTATATTTATATGATATGCGCCGTGGATATGCGTTAGAAATACATAAAATTCATAAAAATAAACATTTTATTTTCTTTCACTACCATTCATTTGACACACATGCTATTATAATATACACGCCAATGTCAACGTGAAGTAATTCTATGTCACACGATATAATTTTGACCGCAGAGCCGGTCTCTAGTACACATGCCTCAGAAGAAATATTAGTACATACATTTATTAGTAGTAGTCCCAAAATTGTACCAAATAACACCCATCTAAAAACAGACTATGAATGCTCTATGCTTAAATTTCATGTAGCTACGTTTATTTGGTTTTAAATCACATTAATTAACTTTTCAAATATTACAATTAGCATTTCATTGGTGATTCGTTCTCTGTCCGACAACTGGGTAAGGAAGGGCCCAGAAGCTAAGTCTAGATATATATCCCGCTCGCCCTCACATCAATCATGTCGGAGGGAATGCTCACGGCACTTAATCACGGATGTTTTGCCGAAATGAGCGTCTAGCTTTTAAGAAAATCCACTCGTTTTAAATTCAAGCCGCGGCCTTGATTCTCTTAAACAGATCCAAAAAGGGCGGGGCTCGGCTTTGGAGCCATTACCGAGATAAATTACTCCGGCGCGAATTTCTTTACTCCTCCTTCGCCAGTAATCCTCTTAAGGTAAGCTCTTTGTGGAAAAATACAAAACATTGTTATTTAGTAACGAAGTCCCGACTACTTAAATGACCACCCCTTGTTATTTGATTGTTGACCTCAAAATCGGATCGGGGTTAAGTGAATCTCCCCTTCACGTAGTCATGTTGTTATATTATATTCATGTCTGACATCATTCACCTTTATTTAGTAGGTAGGCACAAACAATAGTTCTCTCGGAAACCTGTTCCTTCTTGTATTATTGAGATAATATGTATTATTAATTCATAACTGTATTACTATATTTTATATAACTGTACTTTTCTGTATTGTATATACTTGTAGATAATTATGGAACTGTATTGTATTTCATAACTGTAATGTATTTGTAACGTCAGTCATATTTGCGGAGTAATGGTTTATATCTGATTCTATAACACAGTCGGGTCTTGTGTCCTCGGTCTCGAAGTACAACGATGGAGTCGTTGTATGCTGCAGTTGCAAGCTATTTCATTACACTGATCTTCCTTGATCTATGCTAGCAGTGTAATGAAATTCTTTGCGCTGCGCCCTCAAGGATTATTCTCGGCACTCTGACGACGACGGTACAAGCATCACGCAAAGTATCACTGGAAGAAACACAGCAAGGCACCAGTTAGGGCTCAACGGTCTAAGAATTGAGTTTATTCTAATTAGGATTTCTTAATAACACGAATTTATTACCTTCTTTTTTATATTTTTATAAATTGCTTCTATCACTGCGGTCAATAGATCGCATTCTATAATAGTAGAAGATGGGTCTTCACATACTAAATTGAACATTTCAACATAACTGTACAGTTAATCAAATTATAACCTCGATTTGTTTTGAATACAGAAGGTATATTTTTTGCACTACTTGTGTTTAAGAGATAATGAAAATGTTTGATTGGGTCTATATCTGTATTTACGCGTGCTTAGTGATTGTCGCACTAATCTGTAAGTAGGGAGCGATCTAACGCGTTAATCGCTAGAGGGCGCCACGACCGCCACGGGGCGCGGGGCGCTGGGCGCGAGGCGGAGGGCTATATTTCACGGCGCTAATGGGTTACACCGACCGCCGCCCACACAGCTTAAGACCTCGCTCTAATGTGCGGTGTCCTCTGAGTGAATACTATTCTTATTTTAAGTTAACATGTATCTGTTTATCTTAATTTAATTCATGATGTCCTGGTAACAGCGACCATTATATGCCCGCGTAGAGCGTTATAAAATCTTCGGAACGGACATTATCGTTCTTCTCAATACTAATGTACAATATTTCTGAAACGACTCCATCCCAGTAGTAATCGGACAATGAGTATTTTTATTTGCCATACATACATACATTTACAGCTTCTTACAGTTTTATAATAGTATGAATGCAACACTGTAAGAACGGCATGTCTTTTAGAAGTTACTTCTAGCCGTAACTTGAAGCCGCGGTAAAGAACTGAACTCGCTAAGAGCTTTCAGCTCGAGTATTTTAAATGTTGCAAGTGTATGAATATGTATGGCGGTGGATGAAACTTACGAAAAATGTCGTCTTCAAATCTTTTTACAGTTTCCGAGTGCGAGCGCTGCTTTTGGTTACAGATCTAATTAATCTTTTAACGTTTGTTTTGTAAAATATTATCTTCAATAGTATACAGATAGTGCAGTAGTTTGCGGTGTAAACTAGAGCGAGAATAACGTATTTTCACGGGTTAAGTAAGAGTAAAATTGTTCTTATTTCTTTAAAACGGCATATAAATATAAGTAAAAATATATTTATCTGTGAACCGATTAAATAAAAGTTAAATGCTACCCCAAGCATACTTGTTAAATATATAATTGTAAATATTGCTTTGAAATCGGTTAAGCCACGACCTAATAGCGACCTAATAGGTTTGTACGATAATCAGTTAACTCGCGCAAGTTAAATGAAATGTTCTGTATGAAAAGTTTTTTCTCTTTCTGAGTTCAAGCTAGTCCCTTAATATTATATTAATTAAAGTTTTCATTGATTGGTAAGATACTCAATCCAGTTCCAGTAGCCAGACTCTAGTATTATGATCTTTCATCCTTCATATAAAACTTTATGAAATCAAACTCGACACTTACTCAAAGTGGTGCCGAGGAAGAAACTACTTCTTGTAAAGGAACCTACCCTTTCAATAGCCTGTAATACAACAATAGGTATCCCCGAATATCCGAGCAAACTTGCGGTCGTGCTCACAATAGTGAGAACCCACTATAATCCATTCTGGGAGATAGATAGTGGTCACGGCTAAACTGCAACTTAATTGCATAGATTTACATTGTGCATTGCAAAATATTAACTTCTAGAATATAACTTGGTTTATTCTTAATTAATCCATCTGAGCGTCTAAAGTTGAAGTTGAATTAAAATTTAAGTATTTGAAGCTTAATTCATAGCGTTGAATAAATTAAAGTTGTGTTAAAATAATAATTATGTGTTTAGTATGAGTTCGTTCCGTTACCGTGGTCAATCACCATACTAAATGTGTTCAAATTTTTGGCTACATGCTTGTTTTTTTTATCACGAATATATTTAGAAATATCACATTTTTCTTTAATCCTTTTGGTAAATTGCTGTTACAAAATCATTTTTAATTATTTTTAACCGACTTCAAAAAATGAGGTTCTCAATTCGACTGTATTTTTTTTATTTATGTTCGTTACCTCAGAACTTTGGACTGGGTGAACCGATTTTGATGATTCTTTTTTTAATCGAAAGCTGGTGCCTGTCATATGGTCCCATATAAATTTTATTGAGATCTGACAATGGCATCCGTGATAAAACCATATAAGTCTTAAAGGAGAACCCCATCTTCCATAGAGACACCGGCCTAGATTAGACAAGAATGAAAATTGGTGGTCAATTAGATCATTGTAAAAGCTTTAATTTCTCCAATTTTCACATCTGCTAGCAATGGCCAACTAATGAAATCCTAGAATTTCCACCTATATATGATTATGTCACACTCATGTCACTCACAGCAATATACTATAATACTAGGGACTTATTACCTCAAACCAAACACCTACTCTTATTTTGACAGTATGTATTAGGAATAATTATGATCATAAGACTCAGTAACAATTAAAGTTACATATAAACACTAACAAAATACAACTACTTAAACAGTAGGTAATGGTTGAAACTAAGTAGGTGGGTTAATATTATTATTAATAAAAGCAATTTCGTGTTTTAACACGTTCGCTGCGTAAGGATTTTTAGTGTATTTTTTGCTGGTGCGTCGTGAGGTTATATTGACTCACAGAGGACCTTTTTACAGTGCGGCGTGAGGTCAAATAAGCTCTCATTCAGTTCTGTCTTGATACAGGTTTTTCTCAATGGGGATATGTATTATTTAATATATTTTATTTTGAGGTCAAAGACTAATAACCAAGCAATATATACCTAGCTGCGTTTTTAGCTCGCTTGTTTCGTTTAGCCTCTAAAAGAGAAATAATTTGAGAGGTCAATTTGACCACACAACGCACTGAAGATATCAAAACACTAGTGATGGGAAACACCTCTGTTGTATAGCACTCGACAAATTTTCCCAGAATTTTATTGACAGTTTAATTTTTAACCTTGTAAGTCACATACGTGAAAAATAATAATAATACTAATAAAACTTTATTTCGGACAAAGTCCATATGATATTAGTAAGTACAAAATTCTTATAAACTACTAGCAGCGAAACCCGGCGTTGCTCGGGTTAAAATACATCACATGTTTGATGGTATAAAAATATGTAAGGATCTATAGAAGATTCCAGATCGATTACAACCGTTGCACACATTCTGAAGTTTTCAAGAACATTCTAGAATTTTTTTAGAACTTTCTAGAACATTCCAGATCGATGACAACAGTTGCACACATTCTGGAGTTATAGAACATTCTAAAATTTTTTAGAACTTTCTAGAACATTCCAGATCGATGATAACAGATGCACACATTCTGGAGTTTTCTAGATCATTTCTGAAATTTTTCGAACTTTGTCAAAGTTCTCATGAGTTAGAAAAGGACAGAGATATGTTTTTTCACATTTTCGCCACCCCCAACCACCCCCTTCCACCTACAGCCACCAAACTCTCTTACTTTCATCAGGAGACCAAGGGGTATCTACCACTCCAACGGGGAGTCTATTGGAATTGGTGGTGATAGAGAAAACCGTGTCTTCACGTACTAACATTAGCATTTTTTAATATATATTAGATTGTTAGTAACATAAAAAAGCGGCCAAGTGCGAGTCGGACTCGCCCATGAAGGGTTCCGTAGCAGCAAATAACATAATATAAAAGTGTTTGTAGTTCGTTGTAACTTTGATCGATGTTTTTTGTGGTTTACGATTTATGACGTATTAAAAAAAACTACTTACTAGATCTTGTTCAAATTAATTTTCTTTGGAAGTTTGCATGGTAATGTACATCATATATTTTTTTTAGTTTTATCATTCTCTTATTTTACACACATTTTACCACTTTGGAAGTGTCTCTCGCTCAAACTATTCAGTTTAGAAAAAAATGATATTAGAAACCTCAATATCATTTTTGAAAACCTATCCATAGACCCACCCATACACGTATGGGTTTGATGAAAAAAAAATTTTTTGAGTTTCAGTTCTATGTATGGGGAATCCCAAAATTTATTGTTTTTTTTTTCTATTTTTGTGTAAAAATCTTAACGTGGTTTACAGAATACATCTACTTACCAAGTTTCAACAGTATAGTTTATCATATCATATCTATCATATGGCATATCTTACACTTGACGACAACACCACACGACTTTACTAATATAATATTATATAATATTACTTTACTAATATAACTAACATAATATTCAAATTAAAAGTTGCAAAACATATATTTCGTACACGCGAAAAATGGCTCAAAGCGACGTCTTCCTTATCGATCGCGTGGCACAACACTAAGCGCGCGAAATGGCGCTAGCGCAACGTTCAGTGCGGGTGTGAGGTGCGCGGAGCGCTAGGTCATATTGACCTCACACCGCACTAGAGTGAAACAATTTTCTTTAAGTGCGGGTGAGGTCATATTGTCTCACGAGTGTTTGAAAATATAGGATTGTTCACGTTAAAGCGGCAATTGCAATGGTATATAAATCTTTTTCCTACGATAGAAATACACAAAGTTAAGCCTTCCGCACCAGGGGAAAGAACGCTATTTTGCTCGCCGCACCACATGAAAGTTCGCTGTGAGTCAATATGACCTCACAACGCAGTGAACGTGTTAAAGAGATTTTATTAGTTATCATCACATCATAATATTATAGGTATTATTCTAAAGGTGTGTAGGGTACGTCATCCAGTGTTCAGCAAAAGGTCAGTCACAAAACAGGCGATCTCGGAGTCCAATATTCATGCAATATTTGTAAAACACATCCAGAAGTTATAGCGACAACACATTCACCAAAACACTATTACGAAAGCGAATGCAATAGAAAATTAATATAACTGTGTGCGTTTCGAAATGTTTCAGTAGTAAATAGGACTGCAAATACGATGAAAATATTAATTTAATAGTAAAAATACACAAAAGCGTAGAAAGATGGAAGATAAATGACAATGGTGTTATTTATAAATGCTATGGTAACCAAAATGACATTAGATAGGGATTACACCAGAGATATTTGTTGTCAATCGATTCAGATGTCTCGAAATCGATGTCAAAATACTCGAAATATTTTTTAATTAGCGTAACGATTTAATGGTAATTATAAATATATTACATAGTTTAGCTATACAATGAATAAGAAAACACGTAAAAAAGGAATTAATCTTGTACTTATAATGAATAATAATTAATAAAATATATTATTAAGTTCCGTAATCAATCGATTTAATCGATTATAAAATCGTTTGTAATGAGGTAAATACTATGAAAACTTTTTTGTGTTATTTTGCTCATTTAGCAACTGCAGATGAGGCTCAGATTTAAATATGTTTATTTATAGGTGTACCAGAAACTCATGGCATTCTTGACAAGCAGAAAAATAGGTTTTTTATATGGCAATGAAATTTTTTAAAACTATAACAATTGTCAAGTCAAAAAAAGAGATGTATCCGCTCATTTATACGCGCGTGTCGCGGACCGTCTCGTGGCGCGTCCGTAAGCCACGCCCCCTACGCGCGTGTGAACACCGCGCGAGCTCTCGCGCGAGCCCCTTTGGCGCGCGCCTAGAAAACCGCTCCCGACGCGAGCCCTGCGAGCGCGAGACGCGCCGCGGTCTGGTCCGCGAGCGCCCTGTTCACACGCGCGCGCACGCGCGCGTCTCGCAGATTGTCTCGTGGCTCGCGCGCGCGTGTAAATGGGGTATATGGATTTTTTTCTTTTTCTAAAATTAAGATTATTTTCGATTGAATACCGACAATACCTTTACGATCAGTAACTAAAAATATTATTTTCAATGTTTATTGAAAAACATATGAGAAAAAAGGTGTATTTAAAAGACAATCTACAATATTAATATTATCCATCTCGTAGGATTGACACGTTTTGATACTTATTTTTCTTGATTAAATGTTCTTAGTAATTAATCTAATTATGATTGCTTTATATGTAAATAGATTTGCAAATTATATTAAAATAAATGAAATTAAGAATACAAACATTGTTACAAATTCGAGCTTGCAAACATGTTATGAAATATGACATGAAAAGTTACATCATGCAAAGTCACGTAACTGAAATGTTAGAGGAGCAACTCATTATTATTATCTATTTATTCTCTTCATCGAATGAATTAAAAATACTTATACAGATAGAAATTTTTAAATTTTAGTTGAATAAAATAAATTACCTAGTCACTCTTATAATTAATTATAATATAAAATATGTGCATAATATAACATTTTTCTTTATATATTTTCATCTGAAGTTAATAAACCAGACATATAATGTGAATTATTAAACTAACACTATGATAAAAATATCAACGATCAAAAAGTTTTATTCCAATTTCCCCGACGCTTGGGAGTGTTGCGTCTCCAATTTTAATTACCCCATTTTGCCATCAGATCCTGCTACACCTATAGTAAATAACACGAATTTTTTGCTATATAGTTGACTCTTGTCTAGTCTTATGCCTTGCACAGATTACATATAATTCGTGGCCGGAAATCGGGTTTCTCCTTTGTATTAAGTAAGCGCTACAAATGGACGAATAACTCAATATCACGCCAACTGATTTCGATGATTCTTTTTTTAATCGAAAGCAGGTGCTTGTCACGTAATCCCACATAAATTTGAACGAGATCTGACAAGTAGTTTTAGAGTAACTTTGAAGTCGGTTATTTTTTGTTAGTAAAATTTAGATTATATGTATGATACAGTAACGGTTTATTAATATTGTTATCCCGTTTAACCAAGCATCGATAACTTAATGTATAGCTAGCTGCCTGTGGTGTGGCTGCCGCACAAACCGACCGGTCGGTCTTATCGACAATCTCCGACCATTGGTATTATCCAGCTTTGAAGTAGTAATCTCGACTATTGATACTAATCCCGTATCGGGTGGCAATGCCCGCTCCGGTGAGCTCGAAGGCCCAGGCTCAAATTATCGAGATCCGTGCCGGAAACCAAATTACTGGCGACTATTAAGTAATGGATATCTCTATTGAGGGTATGAAGGGCGGTTAGGGGAGTGTTGCATTCTTCATGTCTCGTGTCTCGGCCAATAAATTATTAGAAGGTACTCCAAACCACAGTATAAGAATAATTTTATTAGCCTAAACTCTAATGGGATTTCAAGAAATGTTTTCAGTCGTGAATTTCGATTATATATCTCATTTTTAGGGTTCCATAGCCAAATGGCAAAAAACGGAACCCTTATAGATTCGTCATGTCTGTCTGTCTGTCTGTCTGTCTGTCTGTCTGTCTGTCTGTCTGTCTGTCTGTCTGTCCGTCCGTATGTCACAGCCACTTTTTTCCGAAAGTATACGAACTATACTATTGAAACTTGGTAAGTAGATGTATTCTGTGAACCGCATTAAGATTTTTACATAAAAATAGAAAAAAAACACTAAATTTTTGGGGCTCCCCATACTTAGAACTGAAACTCAAAATTTTTTTTTCATCAAACCCATACGTGTGGGATATCTATGGATAGGTCTTTAAAAATGATATTGAGGTTTCTAATATCATTTTTTTCTAAACTGAATAGTTTGCGCGAGAGACACTTCCAATGTGGTAAAATGTGTGTCCCCCCCTCTGTAACTTCTAAAATAAGAGAATGATAAAACTAAAAAAAATATATGATGTACATTACCATGCAAACTTCCACTTAAAATTGGTTTGAACGAGATCTAGTAAGTAGTTTTTTTTTAATACGTCATAAATCGTAAACCGCAATTTACCTCGATCAAAGTTACAACGAACTACAAGAACTTTTATGTTACTTGCTGCTACGGAACCCTTCATGGGCGAGTCCGACTCGCACTTGGCCGCTTTATTTATTATGTTTAAAGACAACAAATTATGTATTTAAAAATAACTGTTTACGCCCCAACTCAAAGTCAATAACGGTTAATTAAATCGTTGTTTAGTATAGAATTTGTATGATGATTCTTTACTTAGGCTTATGTAAAGTTAGTAAGCTGACTGGCATCCGTTATTTTTGTACGTTTATAGATTTTAATTAAAATAACAGTTCGATGAATGTGTCATTGATTCATCTAGGTTGGAGGCTCCGTCCAACAAACTGTTTATATCGCGCGAGTCGTGCGCCAGTGCGATAAGCGCCTCTGTTGACGAACCCCGCGATACTATAAATGGGAAATGAATCAACAACATCAGTACGCATCCAATTGGCATAACACAATAGTTGTGCGTGTACCGAATGAACACTTTTTATTATACTCTATTGGTTTCTATCTTTGTAACTCATGTCTTTGCAGGGCACCTACGATTGACGTAACGCTGAACGTTCATTCCTTTCTCATAAAATCATCACCTACCTGGTGTTTAGCCGCTTTTCCTTCAGTTTATGCATATTTTCTCGTCATACTCTAAAAGTCCCTACACAATAAGGTACATACACAAAAAGGTACCAGTGCAGCCATGAAGTGCAGCAGTGCATAGCATTCAAAATTAATGTTTCTTACAAATTTCGTCTTAAGTTTGATAAATATTTTTTTTCGAATGGGCAGTTGCTGCTGGCTCTATCGGCCTTTAAAGCTTCAAGTGGACATATGGGCGCTTCTTTCTAAGCTTAGAAAGCCACCCTCTTCGAAAAGTTCTTTTTAGATCTTTAGATTTATAAAAAACCTGCGGCTAAATTGTGATTTTGCCTAGTGAATCATGTGAAAATGGCTTAGCTTTCCTGATTATGATACTGGTATATGGGACAGCATGTATCGATATTGGCGAATGTCGTTACGACTCCCCGGGCGCTGGCGCTGTCGGTCGCTGTATTACTCGCCCAATAAGTCAACTTCGTGCGGTGCACTTGCAAATTTTACGGCTTTTGTCGAATTCGTTCAGTGCCGTCGATATGAATTTTTGAACATGTTCCAACGTTTCAAATGTTGTATTAATGTAGATAGTGGTGTGAACAAAATTGAACGTATATTGATAGGTAGATGGCTCAGCTTTAATATTAGGTAGCTGCTGTATTAGATACCTACTAATAACTGTAAACGAGGCGTAATCTTCTATTTTGCGACGTTCTTGCATGGATTGTAACACTTACTCATTAGATTAGTGCATGGCTATCAGATTACTGCTCTATATAAAACTGTATATTAGTGCCATCAGTTTCCTGAATACATAGAGCCAGGATAATTTTTTTGTTTAAGCGAAAATATTACCCAAAACATTGGCAAAAGTCAATGGATTTGTTTAAATATTTAGATAGCGGATTTCTTCGTTCATTAAACAGTAAAGCGGATTCATTACCCATTCACCGTTACCCGGCTATACCCGGTTGTTCCCGGTCGTACCCGGCCGCTGAGCACTTAATGTGTCCGGGACGTGTCTGACACCCGGAACAATACACTGGTCCAACCGCTAGCGAGGGAACGATCCGTCAATTAAGATGATCTTTTTCAAAGTTGATTCCTAGTTGTAACTTAGAAGTAGTATAACTTGAAGTATATGAGTTCCCGACATTCATAACCATAATGGCAGGTATTTTTTTGTGTTTTTGAAGTTATACTTCTTATGCGACTTGCAAAAAGATTGTGTTAAACGTTTGCGCTACCATGGAGGGGGTATGAAAGCACTGGATAGATGGTCCTAGCTTCTTATTATCTTTAACTCTTTTAAAATTTAATGTTATTACTTATATAAATCTCACAGAGTCTCAACAGCTTGATTGAGCTTCGTGAACAACGCCATCTAGTTTATACTTGTTTATTTTTATTTAGTACGAAAATAGTTTTTAGAAGATAATTAAAACTGATACACGTTATTAAATTAAATATTTATTTAATTATGTCAAAGAAGTATAACTTCTCACGCGCGTACAAAAGTACACACACCCTTTTTTTTATTCGTGTTCTTAGTTCTAGGTCTGCTCGCGGCTACATGTTATTCCAGATCGTGGAGTACCTGTGTGCTAAATTTCATTAAAAGTTGTTCAGTAGTTTTTACGAGAATGAATAATAAACATCCATACCTTCACAAACTTTCACATTTATAATATTAGTAGGAAAACGTTATTCTTTCTCGTCGTACTTATATGTATAATCGTCGGTCGGTCTGTCTGTCAAAGTCAAAAGTTAAAGTCAAAATATTTCATTCATATAGGTATCACTGGTACACATAAGTACGTCATAACTTTTTTAATCTACCAGCTTTTCGGAAAGGTGCTTTGTCATGGAGGAGAAGAAAAGCCGTAAACTCCTCAGCACATCTTTTTAAAAAAATATTACAAAAAATAAAATATTACAAAAATATGTACTAATCTGAGGGGAACTGGTTGCAGAGCTGGTCATTTCCAGTGTGATATTTCCATTAACAGATTGTATCGATATCTAATATTTAGTTGGGGCACGTTCATAAACAACTATCTCTAACAACCTACGATCTACGTAGATACATTGACAGAAGATAACACAAGCGCGCTTTGCATTGTTTGTGTAATTACTGCCGATATCTAGTCGAAGGCATTTGCGAACTATCCGACACGTGCTCAATATTACAACTTTCTGAAGAGCTGCGTTACTGCAATAAGGATGACTTATTAGATTTTTAGTTTGCGAGTGCACTTAATTTACGAGAGTTGGTTGTAAACTCGTTGAAGAGACAAATTTTACGTATTATTTAAATACAGTATAGATAGATACGTACATATAGACTAATAGTAGGCGTCCTCAATAATTACACAGGGTGGAAATTCAGTGGCCTATATGTAGTATACTGCATTGATATTCCTCTGGTAACTGCTACAGATAAGAGTCAGAGTCATGGACGGATGCTTAGATTATAATTTAAAGTAGAGATGAAATGGATAGTGGTTTGGCCGGATACCGGCAGGATAGATATTCGGCAAGATATGAGTCCGGAGCGCCGGATAACCGGCTGCCAGATATTTGGCCTTTTAGTAGTGATAGCAGTGATAGCCTAGCGGTTAGAACGTTGGTCTCTGGAACGAAGAGGCCCGAATTCAAAATCCTGGCACGCACCTCTAATTTTCAAATATTATGTGCGTAGTAGAAGTTAATTATCACTTGCTTCGATGAAGGAAAACATCGTGAGGAAACCTGCACACCGGAGAGTTCTCCATAAAGTTCTCAAAGGTGTGTAAAGTCTACCAATCCGCACTTGGACAGCGTGGTAGACTGTGGTGTATACCCCTCATGTTGTGAGAGGAGACCCCGAGTCCAGCAGTGGGACAATTATGGGTTGTTGCTTTGCTTTTTTCTTTTTTAGTAGTGATTGTCGCGATCAAGAAAAAATCCAATCGCTAACAATGCAATTGCTAACGAGATTAACTTTTTCTTAAAGACATCTCGAATCGATCGCAATCACGACCAATACATTAAAAATTGGTGGTCAGTTAATTCGAATCAGTACCCGCCGTTGTCGAGGTTTGTTAGAATTTATCTTTCAGCACCTGGCAGTAACTTTTACAGTGAAAGGCTATTTTTGGAATCTGGTTTGGTATACGAAGCCAAGCAGAGCCACCTCTTACCAACAAATGCGGAAAATTTGGTATTCTTCACCACAATTTGCCACTTATTAATTCTGAGTACTAAACTAATTAATAAAACAAACATTTTTGACGTTCAATTGTATAAACAAACGATGTCCATAACCTATTGTGGCATTCATATTCGGTATCCGGCCGGATAGTGAAAACAAGGCCGGATAGGCCAGATACCGGATAGTTACCGGATATCCATTTCGTCTCTAATCTAAAGCAAGAGCACAATGACTTTATTCCTTTATTGCAACAGAATATCAAAAAGTATTTCACATAAGCCTTGATAGTCGCCGTTATCTTCGTATTTCGAAACTAAAATTTCATGATGCCAAGCTATTGAATAAAATAAGCTTTGTAGACGTCGTAAACTGTTTTACGGTCTAAAATTTTAAGTTTATTCGCTGCAATAACAATGTCTTTCTTTCTTTCTTAGGCTGATACAGAAAATTTTGAAAGTCAACAAGGAAAAAGTTGAAAAGAAAACGTTTTGCAGGTATGGCCACATAAAAGTGATATTAAAAAAATCTATCACAATTTTCCTTATGGACATAAAATCGTTAAATGTTTCACCCAATTTTACTGAAAGTAAGTATTAAGTATTAAGATTACCCAGTTTTATTTGATATAATCGCAAGGATCCGTGTCCAATTAAAGTCAATCACGTTGTTACATGCGTTCTAAGCCACCGCGGCACCGGTGCAAGTGGATTACAGACCGGCGGGATGAGATTGGAGCAGCTCGTCTTGTGCCTCGAGAAACTCAGATTGAAGTATAACACACTGTGTTATGAATGAATTTACGCCGGTTTGTTGAAAATTTACTTTTCCAATTTACACACTGAGCTGGCACGATACTGGTGAAATATGATGTGTGAAAAGATAAAAACACATGTAACACTTGCTATTTTAAGTGATCAAGATGCCATGCTGAACATCCAAGAAACCCAAGGAACCATTGATCGAGTTGTTGGCTTTTCATTCAAGAATTTGATCAAGTCCCATGGTTAAGCTTCGCGGTTGACTTTAGAAGGAAGGTGATAGTTTAGTTTGAAGTTATATTCATTGATGAAAAAAATAAGATTCAGATTTAATAGCCGCATTCAGAGTCGCATAAATATATGCTTAAGTCACTCCTCAGTGCAGAATTTGGATTGTGATTCTGTACTAAGGAGCGATTTAAGTAACCGTGAAGTAACTAAGTGCGGCAGTAAGTCATTTAAATTATTAGTAAACCAATTGTTAATTTACAGCGTCATCAGGTCATCGCTACAGATTTATAGGGATGTTATACCAATATACAATAGTTAGTCAATCCACAAATGATCTTAAAATAGCTGTTCGTGTAAATTACAAGAATACCTAATGCAAAGCATTGGATTTTGATCGTTAAAACTTAAAAACTGAATTCCAACAAAATATTTCTTTTATCTGGCGTAACAATTTGCTTAAAAACATTTTTACAATTTGTATTTGAGGTACTAAATATTGTCGACCCCCACTAGTGAGGCTCTACAAGCTAGATTCCAATTAGTTGCAATTAGAGAGAATCGGGAAGGAGAGGACCGCAGGATTTTAATTGCGTTTCGGTATTCCGGCGCGAGTTCAAAAGAAAATATGACAAAGGTACTCGTTAAACTTAATGGCCGATTATCGAACGCCCTTTCTAGTTCATTTGATTAAACAAGCGCCTTTTTCAATTGACTCTTTAAAAATTCTATTACAGATATCTGCAGACCTCTATCCCGTATTTCAATGGCAGAGGATTTAAAATTACGATTCCTCGGACGGCCTGTGATTCGATAACGTCGGACCTCTTCATTTGGGACGGTATTACGATAAAGAAAGGTCTCGGTGACTATAACAATATTTAAATTTTCCCCTATTGTTTTTATCGGGCCTCTTCCGACTTTTCCGAATGATTGGACAGTCAGTTAGAAAGTCGCTTATGAGTGTCGGAAGTTAAGACTGTATAATTTTCTGCTAGAAATATCTGTTTATTTTATTTACCTGATGTTGTTTTATTGCTTATTTTAAGTTACCCTTGAGCATGAGTCAGCCGGCTAAGGGCTTGAGAGCCAGTTCTTTGTTTCCTTTTCTTCTCTCTTTCTTGGCCGGCAACGCATCAGTGAGGCCTTTGGTGTTGCTGATGTCCATGGGCGACGATAGCCACTTACTATCAGATGGATCGTTAGCTCGCTTGCCGGTTATTTCCATAAAAAAAAGTTATATTAAGTTATCCCGCAATCATCACTATTGAGGACATTCACTGAAATACATTATAGTTTCTGATTTCATTTCTTGCCTTTGAAATCAACTAAGTAAATCTTCTTTCCTGTCCCGACTCGAAAGAGAACCAATTGATATTCAAAACGTATGAAGCCACTTAAAATCTCAAGAGAACAGCATACTTCTGCTCTGCAAAAAGCGAAAACCGTACGAAGCGAAGAGAAAGAAAATTCGGGCACAAATAAATTATGTACCTACTCTTCGTCTCTATGCAAAAATCGCAACTATTTCACTGAGAGGCCCCTCGCTACAAAGGGGAATAGATTTACTTTCACAGTATAAATTAATCTTCTTGGTCCAATGGGAACGTTGCATAAGCAAAATAAATCTATATCTTCAAGTGTTGTAACTATTCATACGTGTGCCATTTAACCGGAAACGGAAGGTACTTTTATATGATAGGCTAGTGATACATTGCAAAATTATTTATGTAGCGTTAGGAATAAAATGGCGAGTACTGTAACTTAATCCATATGACTAAAACTAGTATTCTTAGAGAACCGCAAGAGTACCTCAATATCTGTATCGGCTTACAAATTACGTAGTTAATAAATAATTGTGATTCATGATCAACCTAAAGCTATAAACCGGATAATATGCAATATCGAATTAATCAGAAAATTTATTTCATTCCAAAATTCTAGAAACCCAATTTGTCTGATTGAAGTATGAACACCATACTAAACACACGGACGTAAAAAAAGAACAGACGTAACCTTGTCTAATCGAGAGTGAAGCATAGCAATGACAGCTCGCTTACCATGTGAGCGTAATTTTGTAATTTTTGATTCGCGATGGTGTCAATGTCATAGCAGTATGGTGTCAATGTGTGGGTGTGTGTACTTGTACGAATACAGAGTTGGTATTATTATGGGTGCTTCACTGAATTTGTTCTTGGGATTACGTCCGTCTTCTTTTTACGTCCGTGACTAAACAGTAATGATTGTTCATCCATTTTTGGGTCATCCGCCACTAGACAGGCCTGCCCTAACTTCTAGCATTTTCGACGGCTAATAAAGTAAAACGCCTGTTAAATGACCACGAGCTGACGGATAGTTGAAACGATTTTGTTCCGCTATTTCCTGCACTTTTTTAAAAACAGCTCTTCAGAAAACAGTAAGGGAAAAATATTTGACAGAATTTTTAAAAATGATGAGGCGCAATCTAGCGTGTACGGATTCCGTGTTCTAGCAGCATGGCTGCTCGGTAGACTGCACTATCTAATTTGGCTCTTTACCCTGCCATTACTGCTGTACACCCTAATTTGAATATAACTTACGGTCTGTAATCACAGTGCTCTATATTTATTGCACAAATCGTTTCGTTATAGTTAGTCGTACAATATAGATGTTTATTGTGTGTTTAACATATTTTGTGCATGTGGATTTCTCTAAGTTAGTGCGCTTTACCCATAGAAGTATTATTACTAGTATATAGAACCGACACCCCGAACATAATGTATGTCCCAATTAATTGGCGCCGATCGGCTTCAATTTTCAATGGATTCGTTCGATTTTGAAAGGAAAACGGCGGCTATATATGAATATAGAATCTCCCGGCGTGACACACATTTTGTTCGAGATGTCTGTTCAATGAAATTATACTTCAATGGCTTTACCATACAATTTGATATAAACGCTTACACACTCATACCTGCGCAGTAGGTTTTTACCTGTGTCGCGGGTGGCATTGGCGACACATATGTGCCCCGGCCAGGAATCGAACTCGGGACCCCTCGCTTTGCAAGCAGGATTGCTACCAACTAAGCTACAGGTACAGGGTCGTCAATATCGCCACCTACGTTCATATAGATGAACGAAATATGTAGGTATACTGATAAATTAAACTGTAAGGAAGCTGAATCTGTACATCTAATATTTTAAAGGATGTATCATCAAACCACTGTACAAATTTAGATGATACCTAGTATATTTGTAATTTAAAGGACACGTCAATTTTTTGAAAAAATTAAATTAATCCTAGTGAATAAGAATTAAAAATTACCTATTCTTATTTCTGACTTCTTTCCAGTCAATGGGACAAAACTGGGACTAAAATTAAATATAAATAACTAAAAAAACCTTTTCTGAACCAAAGCCAGCCCGGGAACTGGAGTGGTATTAAATAACACTTTCTTTATTTTAGTACAATACATAATTGTTATTACAATTGACGATACCCTTATTAACTGAGTTGGGGTGAATTAGAGGGCGGCAGAACAAAAACCCTATTAGGAATAACGAGGCAGTCTATCCGTCCATCATTATTTATCAATCGAAGTTCAGTACAATTAAGTGCGGTCCGGTATCGGGTTCCGATCCTAGCGGAGAGAACAAATTGAGGACTCCACTTTGAAAAATGCGAAGGTTTTATTGTCTATTTAATTTTGCCTGCTGTTGTACACGCGCTTAGTCATATATTTTCAGTGAAAACTGTAGCCACATTAATCGTAATCCATTTCAGCACATTAAGACAATACGAGGGTACCTCATATTGTCATGTCAATGCGGCCTAATTTAATTTATCGTCATTATTACCGTCATCAAAGCATGTTTAATTGTTGGTCTCGGTCGCCTTGTCCTTTTTCACGTGAGTCGTTTTGCTGAACAAGTGCCAATTTTTTTAGAGAATATTCGTGAAAAACGTATGTGGATTTCTTAAAAATATTTTTAACTGACTGCAAAAAGAGAGAGAAACAAGATGCAGGAAGGGACAAGAGGGCGGGCAACATTTACTCATCGTTAATATTAATCGATGTCCGCCCGCTTTTTTATTTCCCATATTAATAACGTAAAGCGTTGAAGCCTCGTATACAATTCGCATAAAAATAAAAATACTTATATTCTGATAAATGAAAGCAAAATATTTAAAACTTTCGAGAATATAAAAATAAATATGAAATCTAAATGGCTATGAATTTTATACAAATTAAAATTGTGAAAAGCGGTTGGTGTTTTAGTGCTAAGTTGGCAATCTGAACTAATAATAAATCTGTAACGGAAGTATGTTTGTATACTGTGATGTTTGTAGTATACATATATTATTTATATTTAAAATAAAAAAGAAAATGTGTGCAATACACACGTGGTAGAAGTGAAATCTTCAAAAATTTTGGTTTCAAGATTATGAGACTTATGTAAAATTTCGGGAAGATGATAATTTTATTGTAGGTTTTAGTAATGATCATAGTGATGCAAAGTTAGAAAATAAAAATAAAATAGTGGTAAGTAACGCCATCTCTTAACATAATATGAAGAGTAAAATGAGCAGCTAGCGCCATCCTTCCAGCAATAGAACGAATCTTCTATCTTGTTCCTCGCGCCATCTATGAATACAACTTAGCACTTTTTAAAGTATCACAAAGAGAACTACGAACATAAGAAATACTGTATAATGCTTCCTAGCTCATTTTCTCCCACGTTAAATCTTATGAATTAATGTGTGTCTCTTTTTACTGTCGCTTTTTCGTTTCATCGAATTTCAAATCACAACGATGCTTAAGAAATTTTCACTTAAAAATTAGAAGGTTGTTAAAATTATTTTTAGAGAATATCTATATATTTTTGTATGTATATGCATGTACAGAAAGAGACTTCCTGACCGTCTTATCATTATTGGACCCATCAACGCTCAGTCGAAGTAATTTAAGAGACAGATATTAACACCGAAATGTTCGAAATTGCCATGAAATAGGAACTAAAGAGGGTTATTACTTTCACTTTTAATTTTAGTATTTTAGAGACTGAATTTGACATGTAAAGTAGGTTATCAAATAGGTCATGAAATAATATAATAATACGTTCTTGAATGGGATAGAGATAATACAAATTTATTATTTTAGCTATTAAAACTTTAAATTTACAGTAGAATTTAGGGATACAGAGAATCACATTTTTCAGGACATTTCAAATTTTTAAGACATATGGAAAACAATAGGAAAAGAGACGATTTTTTACAGTCGCGAATAATTGCGAGTCGGTCGCAAAATTACACAATATTGATCTTTAATATAGATCCACAAAATACATCTTTTATTTACTCAAAAATGAAATTCAAGTGTTATTATGTCAACGTATTGTTGGTTGCGAAGGATGCGATTCATATGGATTCATGCGATATTATCGGGTTAGAAAATATCATTAGATCTATAGACAAGCATTCAGTAGTCAGTGAAACGTTTTGCGAAGTGACAGACTATAAAAAATATACTACGACGAAGTCGGGCCGGGTCACAAGCGGAAAATAAAATACAGATTTAAACACCAATTGATTAATATCTAAGCTTTCATCGAACCGCAGGGGTTTAATATGGAACTAACTGAAACGTATACAATATACATATTAACGTGCAGCCGGTGCACTGCAAGTATCTTCACCGCATCGCTGAATACCTTTTATATTCAATCTGATCGATATTAAAATGTTATCTTATTCGTTCATCGCGGCATCGTTCGCTCGTAGATAACATTTTGTATCTTGCACAGGCCTTGTCCGTGCTTATTCATTCGCTTAAAATTCGTGATCAGTTGCATTTTGATGTTTCGTTAGACGAATTTTAAAGTTTAGTTTTAAGTTAAGAAATCGAAGACTAATTTTATTGCAAGTAAATTGGATAGAAAGGATATGTATTGGATTTTAAAAATCAATTTCACTTTTCAAATATCGCTGTACCTATATCAAAGTACATATAAAAACGGGTTGAGCGAGCCGCTTCAAGCTTAATTAATTTTTCTATTGAATCGATTTTGAGGGATCATTAGGTAGCCGCGACGGGTTGGCCTCTAACTGCGTAGCGTTGTCGATGGTCCGCAATCATTTTTTATGGGTATCGTTTATTCGGTAAACAAAAAAGCAATGAAAATTTTATTGCTATTTTCTTTTATTTATTTACCGTCTTACTAATGATATTTATATCGTACACTTTGCATTAACTGCCAAACCTAAAGTATAAATAACAAACCTAAAGTATTTAGGGGTTTGTAACACAAATCATGGACTAAAGTTTTGAAGTATACAAAATAAATGCTCTGTAGTAAGTGAGTTGTATTCGTAGCAATTATTGGAAAAATAAGATAGAAGACGCTTGGCATTTTTTAATTTGAAATTAAAAATAACATAATACCATTGGGCAATTTTTCCTTATTTCAGGAACTTTTCGGCATCACCACGCTGCAAAAGGTATCGTACCATAAAGTCGAAATTGCAATTTATCGTGAATTATTCTTGCGCCGAATTTCCCTTTGTCTCTGCTCCCGTACCAACAATGTAATTACCCTCGCACAGTGTTGCCAGCTTTATACCTCCTCTATTTAAATGGTAATATAATTCCCAAATTTAAAATTCACGTAGGAAATCGGCCATTAATCAAGCGCCAATATTCCGTTGTTAATTTTAACGAGCGGCTTCCAAAAGTCTCCGGGGATCAACGTTTTACGAAATTAAAAAAGTTTGAGATGCGCCACGTCCATCTTGGCGTGACCAATCACTGGGAAATAATTAACATTTTGACCCCGGAGCCATTGCGGCAAGGATGCTGGCTACCGACCAAAGGGTGCCTGGTTTGATTTCCTATCAGGGCAATCATTTACGTCGAAGTCAACTCTTCTATGTGCTTCTTATATCGTATTTTCAGAATTATGTTTCATCAAAAAGTTTGTAACGTTTCCATCTTGATCTATAATTAATAACACAGATATGAAAAGGCAGCTGTGGGCCTACAAGGAAATGACGAACTGTTGAAATTCTAAGAGAGTACCAATTTTACAAGTCAATTTGTGATACGCTCCTCGGGGAAATTATTGAAGGTTCGCCGATAACTGCTTAGCGCACGGCGCGGGGCGGCGCAGCACCTCGTCACCGGGCCGGAGCGCTAGTTCCAGGACTGGGAAAAATTAAATAAACTGCTCTATAACATAATTATGTATATTTTTTACGGAAATATCCGGCAAACGAGCTGACGATGTATCTGATGGTAAATGGCTATCATCGCCAATGGACATCAGCGACAACCAGCCGAAACACGACTACATATATCTGCAAAACCACCTTAAAACAACAAAAATAAATTAAATCAGTATTATAATATAAATCAACTTAAATTTTACAAAAACAATTTTACATTTGTTTACACATACATATATGTTTTTATGTATGTGTAAACTATGCTTTCGTTATATTAAGTTGTGACTTAGTTACGACTTTTTACTTTATCCTAAAGTATTAAAATTAAAATTAATCATTAAAATCGGATTATCCTATAAAGTAAAGCGTAATCATATGATACTAGTCAAGTTAAAGGCTCCAATCACTTTTACATTGGTCAATTATATTTTTGAGAAAAATATTTATCGTTCCTCAATTCATAACTAATCGAAAATTTAATTTATAATTGACGAAGATTTAAAATTGACGACCCAGCGAGGCAGGAATTTAAATTATGAGTTTGAATGAATTTCTATTCTCGGTCAGGCGTATGTGTCTTGTTATTGTGTCATGGCACCCACGATGGCATCCAAGTGTGGGGCTATGAGTGTGTAACGTTTACTTTATTATACCTAAAACTTTCCATTTAAAAAATTAATTTACGAAAATAATATAGGAATTTAAATGGAGCGGCCTTACACACGATCTTACGGTAAGTTGGTCAAAAAATCTAGTTACCTCGCAAATTCGAGTGCATGGCTACTAGGAATGCAGCGCCTCAAGAATGCAGCGAGATGGCTCACGAGGTGCGTTTATTGCATTTTTGAGCGCACCCCCTTCTTCGATGCATCCCAGCCACCCTGGGGTCCAGTGAATGCCTAACATACATGGTAGCCAGCTGGGGACCTTAATGCTGAGTTCTTAGCTGTTATTAAAGCCACCTCGCAAATTCTGAGGGAAAATAAAATAAACGAGTAGTTTACTTAATAAGTTAAGGGCAAGCCGTTTTCCACGTAACATTATACTCCTTAGAAATTCCTTGGAAATAGTATACTCTGTGATACTTCTTAGTCTTTAAGTACGGGGCCTAGCTGCTATAGCAGGTATGCTATAATTTTTATTAACTATAATTTTTATAACCTGGCTGAGTATTGGCAAAATTAAAACCGGTCTATAAAATTTATTAGCGTTAGTTTTATTTTTGGACTTTAAAGTTAAAAGATTATACTATAAAAGATAAGAGATTTTGATTATTTCTGAAGTAATAGTATGTTTTGATTTCAAACAAAAACATTTACTAACTTTTGAAGGTTAAAAAAGAATTATACGATTAAATTGTAGTTCATCAGAAAATCTTATAAACTCATTAATAAAAGGCACGAGAAAAAACATCAGTTTAATACAACTGTTTGTTCCGGCTGGAAATCCAATCCGACACTCTTTATTCAGTCCGGTAAATATTAACTGGGCTAGAATGCAGTCAGATAAAATACGAAACGAATATAAAACAAAGAGTAAGCTGATGATATACGAGTTTAAGTTCCTATTAAGATTTTCAAACGACGTCGTCTATAATCAGATTAGGACAACAGCACTCGAACAGGGCTAATCCTGAAGCAAACGAAACGAAGTCTTTGTTAAATAACAACAAAATCTTAATTAGCGAGAATAAAACGTGTTTGGGTGCGCCGCCGCCGCCGCCGCCGCCGCCGCCGCCGCCGCCGCCGCCGCCGCCGCCGCCGCCGCCGCCGCCGCCGTGCCGTCCTCTTCGCAGGGCAGTGGCGATATTAATTGTAGTTCCCAAACTAAACAGTTGTGCGTTTTAAATGAAAACTTTTCCTGCGGTGTGGAGCAGGGGACGAGCGAAAGCGATGTTTGATGGCAATGCTATTTAAATAGATATGTGTGAAAAAACTTGGAACTGTGTAGTTAGCGTTGCTCGTGGGTATTTGAAAATTTCAACATGACCATGATATGTAAATTAAGTGCCGATAACTTAGCTGCGTCAAACTGATTGCATAACCCTTCTCTTCATAGTAACTGTCTATAAATGTCATAGGATTATTTATTTAATCTATAGTTCTATTTTATTTATTGTAGGACCTTGTCCCCCGGCCACGTCTGCCTGTCTGTATGTACGCGATAAACTCAAAAACTACCGAACGGATTTTTGTACGGTTTTCATCAATAGATTATGTGATTCTTGAGGAAGGTTTAGGTATACATATAATTCATTATTGTTTTATGTAGATTGACTTAAATCCAGGGCGAACCTGCGGGCGGAAGCTAGTTATGAAATATAAAGTAACTACGTAAGTCAAGCCAAAACCATCAGGCGGAGAAGGTGAATTTTATTGTTTTTCGAATAAATAAATAATACGTTAGAACATTCACGGACACTATAGAAAGACCGTCATGGACGGTTTGGACGGGGTCGGACAAATATTCAATCTTTCTATTCTTTTTCCTAATTTCTCGGCTTCGATTCTCTTATCACTTGCACCACGCGTCCATGTACACTGTAGAAAAATTAAAATCAACAAACAGCTTGCGAGAATTAATTCGTTCCTCCGCCCCCGAGCTGCCGAGCTGCGTGTAAACTGTACCGATAAAAATTGTTTACGGAAAACATTTGTTCGTTCTACATGAGCCTCGTGACACGTGTTACAGTAATCGTGTTTGTACGAGTTTTGTTTCACGGTGTAACGACACAATGTTGGTCTAGTGGCGTTCGGTAATGCTCTACGAGATTTTATAGTTTTTTCTCCTATACATTTGTATTGTAATTTAGCTCGTTCACGGTATTGTCTACATGTGTTCATTTGTCGTGTCGTGGGGTCAATGCCATCATTTGTCATAAAGATCATGTTACCTATATTATGAGTAGTACATGAAGGGTTGGTGTTACCTACATTTCTTTTTTCAGCAAGATATAATCAAGTAATATGCTACTAAAAGCAGCCGTTACCAAAAAATGTATTAAAAACACGAAACACTTAACTATATTATCGCGATGCGCATACAGACGACAAAGTTCCTTAATCTAAAGTGGGAATTAACGTTAAATATAAACTAAGTTCTAGTTCGTTAATCTCATAGCGTCGGCGACTTAACGAGCTCCGACTGACGCCGGCGACGCGCGACGCACTGAGCTGACGAGACACCACTTTGAATATTATGTCGCTTCCTATGTGTCGTTCGTGCTCAATTACTTGTATTGAATTTGGTGTCAATGTTGTTTGATACTGCGGGTGGGTCTTCTTGACGACCCCTGTGGCGTAATGGTTACCATGCCGGATCGCCGCACCGAGGGTCCTGGGTTCGATTCCCAGCGAGGCGGAAATTTGAATGATTAGTTTGAATTTCTGTTTTCGGTTTGGGTGTGAATGTCCTTGTCTAGTGTGTTGACCATGGCACCCACGACACCTATCCTAGTGTGGGGCTATGAGTGTGAAGCGTTATTTATTATTTATTTATCAGGGTGAGAATGGTACCTTAACACCAAAAATGCAACAATATAAGTTAATGATATAAATGTGTAAGTTTGTGAATATTTTCGGATGTTTGTTCCTCAATCACGTCACAACTACTTAACCAATTTGGCTGAAATTTGGAACAGAGATAGCCTATACCCTACATTAACAGATAAGCTATTTAAATCCCGGAAAAGTTCAGGGTTCCCGCGAGATTTGCAAAAAAATCGATCTGTACCGCGGGCGAAGTCGCGGGCAAATGCTAGTACTTTATAAATATGGATATGATCGGAAGTGGAAATGGGCACGTGGTGATATGTTTTACTCTCCTTTTGGGTTTAGTTGAGTAGCTGATTATTATATAGAGTAGTAGATTGCAGTACTTTAAAGATTTAGTTCTTACTATGAATTATTTCAATTAAACAAGAGATTATATCAAGGGAGTATTGATAAGAAATCTGCATGCCTAAGAGCTCTTCATGGTTCTTCAATGTTTTTATTGATAAAAAGGCTACCAACCCACATTTACGTATCATAGCATTGTGGCTTTGAATTAAGACTAAGAATTTCGGACATTCCAAAAGGTTAATAGTTTTAAGATTTGAGAACTGAACGAATATCATATTTACATATATAACCTATTCACATTAAAGCAGCGTATTCGGGTGTATTACTCTGCAGTGGAATAACCAGATAAGTTATTTTAAAACGCGCCTAATAATATGGAATAATGGCCTTGTATGACTATTCAAAGACGATGACAATCTTCCCAATTCTGCCGTCTAATAATTCATGTAAAACATTAAGTTACTTCTAGTTCGTTAATCTCATAGCGTCGGTGGCTTAACGAGCTTCAACTGATTTAACATCTCCGACGCCCTGATCTAATAAGTGACTCTCAATGTTATAACCATCTTCTTGTATATTACATCGCTTTTGTAAAGCGCTTGCTACTAACAGACAGAAGATAAGTCAACGTTGGCAATTACAAAATCTTTATATACAGTGTGTCCAGCAACCAACTAGCGATAATTGAAGGGCATGATAAACCTAATTTTAGGTCTAGACATCTTTTTTTCAATGTAGCACGTGGCACGCAAGTTGTATGGACACTTGCGTAAGGCTCATAGTGAAGCAGCAATAAGTCACCAGTCGAGCAGTCTTGCAACTTAGAGCAATGATTTTGATGTCGTTTTGTATATAATATCCTTGTTAATCAATACATATACTAGAAAGGTGTGTTAATGTGCTAGTTTTTGAAGTATGTTAGAAAAACTTAAAAAAATAGTGAAAATTTTTACTACATTGAGTATTATAATTTTTTAATGACCTTTGTCATTGAAACTTGAAACTTCATCCAATTCTTTTTTGTAATAAATAGATGGTATTATTACATTTCAAATAATAGACTTTACACATCTATGGGACCTTTAGGTCCAGAGAAATCGAAGTCTTTCGGCAAAGTCGTCTAACATAATAAAAAAAATTAAAATGGCGGCCATTCCAAAAGGAAGAGGGCTAGACCCCCACATGTGGGTATTTTTGTCGATAAAATTAGGTATATTTTGTACTCTTAAATTATCACTAGTTGGTTGCTGGACACCCTGTATAAAACACAAAAAATGTTTGGATGGATGTCCTTTATAGACTCTGAAACCATCCAACCGATGTGAATCAAAATGGTTTCATTTGGAAGGCAATAATCTGAAGGTTGTTCGAGTCTATATAAACATGCATTAGGCACATACATGATTTTCCACTTTTCCCATACAAAAATTTAAAGATATGTAAAGATGGCGCATCAAAGTCAACTCAAAAATACTGATGTTTTCAACGAATCCATGAAATTGTTGACATTTTTCGTTGAAACTATTTCAATTCGGTAATATTTAACTTGAGGTCCACAACTTGTTTAAGAACACTCGGGTTATCTAGACGAATCTAACGATATCTTGATTATATAAATCCGTTCAGCGGTTTGGACGATATGAGGTAATAAAGAATATTATAGAGATAGAGAAGCGCTCATAGCCCGGCGGCTTGCGTCGATCCTATGTGATCGACAATGTTAAGCAACAGCGGGCGCGGTCGGTAGTTGGATGGGTGACCGCTAGTGGCAAAAATTTCTTGAGCGTTTCCGTGCTTTGGAGGGCACGTAAAGCCGTCGGTCCCGGTTGTTATCATAGGATAACAGTCATTAAGCCATGTCGGAGGCCCTCGGGCGGATTGAAAACTTCCGACACTCGGGTTGGCCACTAACCCCTTCACCAATCCGCACTGGAGCAGCGTAGTGGAGTATGCTCTAGGCCTCCTCAAGAGGAGAGACCCGTGCCTAGTATTGGGCTAATAATGGGTTGAAGCCATAGAGATACAGAATAATAAGAATATATAGAAGAATAAAGAATCTTCCTTGGCAGTCGGGTAAAAAGGAGGAGATCTTCCTTTGACATTATCCGGATTCCACTCCCACTCTGGTCTCGCACACTAACGAGATGTTCCTCGTTTACGGCGAAATAACTCTTAGATCTGGAATTCTCAGTTTTTCGCAATGAAGCGGCAACTTCTTGCATCTTAACATCTGTTCGGAATGCGCGCTGAATGAGTTCTATGAATACATTACCATTTGAAAACATTCCGATTCAGGTTGCTCCGTGGGAAGTTTAGTGATGCAAATAATTTAATTATTCCATTACCTCCCGACCAGGGCCTGGGTATCAATTGCAACGGAACTGTTTTAGACTTTAAGAGATATTTTTTATAAATTGCTCGTTTTATCAGAACTCCTTATTTAGACGGCTGAATATAAAGTTTCTATTAAGATTTGAGTTTAAAATCTTGGTCTTTTGGTGTGATTCATCAGACCTTGTCCTGTTCTGTTTAATTTTTCCCTGCCGAGTAAAGGGTTTCGAATTCCATTCTTGGTAAGGGTGAAACATTATGTTTGCAAGTGTCTTTGATATCTCCCAATGCAGCAACTCCTTCAGCAGGAAAATAAGTGATTATTTATTTATTATTTTTATCTGAAAGGGATCCTTCGATAGAAACCAACCAGATCTATCAAAGTAAATTACCCATAAAGCTTTCGGGAGCCGATCCGATAGTCAGGGTTCGTCGGGACAAAGCCGGCCAAGCTTCTGTACTCGGGCGGCCAAGTTTGACTCCGTTCCTATGTTGATTCTGTCGTGAGGAACTTTAATTGCCCCAAGAAACCCGACAGCGGGGACCTTCAATAGATACAATTTGATACGGTGTGCGGTTGATGCAAGTTTCAGTAAGTGGATTTGAAGTGAGGTGCTCCCGGTTGCATTCCTGTACTGTAATGTTTTTGTTTGTGTTTAAGTGTATCGTGTATTTAGTGTATCACTTGTCTATACATCTATTATCTATACAAATAAATAAAATTGGAGTGTCTGTTTGTAATTAAATAACCGCTTTTTACTAAGTATATTTGGATGTATACACGGTACATATACTCGTACCAAAACAACATTTTTTACAATTTTTGTCTGTCTGTCTATTTGTTCCGGCTTGACGGGACTTTTACTGGCAGATAGCTGATGTAACAAGGAGTAACTTAGGCTTCTTTTATTTTAGGAAAAAAAAATTAGTTTGTTATGCGATACGAAGTTCACCGGATCAGCTAGTATACTAATACAATTCTGATCGCTTTTTTAAAATAAAATGATATTGAGATATTATAAATATAAATTTTTTATATAACGAGAAAAATATTCAGACTGTCAGTACTGAAAATATGAATCATTTTTGCACCGCGTAAAACGCGATACAATACGTTATCTTTTTTATTGATAGTAAAATAACAAACGGACGCGTGTACTTCTGTTGCTTTACAAGTAAAATAGACCAATAGTCACGGACCTAAAAAAAAGACGGACGTTATCCCAAGAACAAATTCAGTGAAGCACCCATAGGAATACCAACTCTGTATTCGTACAAGTACACACACCCACACATTGACACCATACGGCTACGACATTGACACCATCGCGAATCAAAATTATGCACACATGGTAAGCGAGCTGTCAGCTGTCAGCTTCACTCTGGATTAGACAAGGTTACGTCCGTTCTTTTTTATGTCCGTGCCCATAGTATTATAATTTATTTATTACGTACAACACCAGGAGTGTTGTACGTAATAAATAAATTATAATAACGTCAAAGTAAGGCCTTCTGTTTACGTACACATACGTCATAGGACATAGCACGCTATTATCAATTGTCGCTTGTTTGCAGCTCACTTGCATCTTGCGTAGTAAAAGTGCGAAATCTGTCGGTTCAGGCGCTCACTAAAAGAAAAGGTCATCCGGCGCCTACCCATATATGCTAGGCGCTTTGTGGAGCAATCATATTATATTTGGACTAGCTGTTGCCCGCAGCTTCGCATACGGAAATTATGTTTTACCTTATTTGTACCTCTTGCAGAAGAAAATTTAGAAAACGATGAATTTATATTGAAGTACTTATATTTAGTAATTTATATACTAAAACCCACGTTAAAATCACAAAGGAGTTCTCTAGGATCGGGTTTTGAAAAATAAGCAATATTCACATTAATTTGTATTTTTTTCTTTTTTTTTTTCAAAATTTCGAAAAACTGAAAAGCAGATGTTCCATCAATTTAAGCAAAGAAGCAAATCGATTTATATTTTAAAAATATTCCATACAAATTTTCATCCCGTTTCCCGGGGAAACCTTTTAATTTTCCGGGATAAAAATTGTCCTAAAATATGACCCGGAGTACTAGTAACAACTACCCATTTTCATCGAAATCCGTTCAAGGGTTTTCATGTGATGCCCGGACAGACAGACAGGCAGGCAGTAATTCTAAAAAAAATATTTTTTTTGCTGTAACACGTTATTGAAGTACCCTCTAATCGAAATTTTAAAAAAATATGTAACTTACAGAAAATTTGCCCTTTGAGTTTTATTATTATAGGTTCGCCCCCCCCCCTAGATCCGGCCCTTAGGTACTGGGGGGGTATGTTCTTAGGTACGGGGCCACTAACCCCAGGGGTACGTTTGCATAATATTCGAATTTAAAGTGCTAATTTTGTTAAGAGTCAATTGTAACCCCCACTGCCAGCTAAATGGTAGGTGTTAGATATGCGAAAAAATTCAAAGCAGTAGTAGGTATCTATGTTATGACACAGAAGAAATAATAGTACTTATAATAAGTAATATAATTTAAAAGGAAAAATATTACTGTCACTATGAACAACGGAACCCTACATGACATGTCTTCATTCACAAAATGCCATTTAACTAGGTATGACCTCATTTCCACAACCCCTGAAGATAACCATGTTATATTGTGGCACCTTGCATCTATAATCGTGCTCGCTCCATCAACGGGTTATCCTCTCCTTTTACTGTTTCTGTATAAATTAACCTTTTAACATGAAAAATCGGCGCCGGCGCTATCTCTGTTTACAATACTATTTCACAATGATTAATCAACCACCTCGTTGTTTATTTTCTGGTTTCCGTTTCCCCTTACCTAAAGGCCTACCTTGTGTATGATTTTTGAATTCCGGATGATTTACATTGCCAGTTTGCTCAACGGCAAAATTTTTCATCGCTGCGTTAAACTAGCATTGGATTGCAATATGTGCATTTTGCATTGGTTTTAATTCCACTGTAGATTCGTTGCGCGCCACGCCTATTGTTATCAAGAAGGAATCAAGCCGCCTTTTTGCGTTCGCACCCCTTTCGGCTTTCTGTTTACGATGAAACTTTTTGGCCTAAATGAAATCTAGTTTTTCGACTATAAATAACGCTTCGCTGCTCCCGAGGTTTTCTGATTCTTTAAGGAAATTTAATCTCAGCGAAGTAATAGCTTGTCAACTTTCACTCTGTACTTGAGATTGTTTTTAAAATTAATCGGCTCAGGGACTTGCTGAGATATTTACGGGAGGCCATTTTTACATTTGGATTATGTGGAAAATTAAGGTATAAAAATGGAGTTAGGAATAACGTTTTAATATTTTATTTAAATTATTCATGTGTTAAGGTCATATTTTTATTATTTGTTGCGTATTAATAAAGCTGAAGTATAAAATAAGTTAATGATCGGTACGTAAAGTTATGAAGCTAAATCTTAATCAAGCGATATGGTGTACGGAAGTCCTGGATGCATCGCATAAATCACGCCAAGTCCTACGGTTGTTTCGGATGGAGCCATATTTTCCCCTAAATACCATCTCGTTAGTTGGAAAACGTTAATTTTCTCTTGTAATAGGCATTTCGCTGCACTCAGGGCCATTAGCGTTCTTAATTCACTGCGATAACTCAAATTGAATTAGTCGGAAGTCGCCGTTGAGAAGACAGCTTTCTTGGTCACTTGGAAACAAAGATGTTCAAAGTTTGTGATTATTATGAACTAAGATTTGCACTATAATAATTAGAAATAAGTCTTACTTAAGTACGTTAGACTTAAGTACCTTATGGATCAGTTTAAAAGCCTAGAATATCCATCCATCCACCCATTAGCTCTTGGAGGTTCACTGTTTGAAATAGGCCTCCCCTAACTTGCGCCACTCTGACCAGTCCTGAGCCTTCTGAATGCCCGCTATTTCTTCAGGTCGTCAGTCCACCTGGTCAGGGGAAACCTCTGTTTCTTTTTCCTAGACGTGGGTGCCATTCGAGGACCTTTCTTCACCAACAGTTAACGATCCTTCGAACTATGTGGGCGGCCCATTGCCATTTCAGCCGGCTTATTCGATGACCTATGTCGGTTAACCTTGTCATCTACGAATTTCATAATTTCTGACTCGATCATAATAAAAGATTTAAAAAAAAATACAATGTCTAAATATATAGACAGCAAATTAGGGCAAACAACACAAAGGCGAGTAGACGGAAGATAACGAAGTTCCGTAATAGGGTGTAAGGCTTGTAAGTAACTCCGCAGCAAATACATCACACGCTATCTGCAAGCCGATGCTCCGTCTTAATGGAAACGTTGGGTCACGCCCGCTGTGCTGTTGTGTGTGCCGGGGGGCTCGCTGCTAGGCTGCTCAGCTTGTTAACATGCAACCTTCATTTGGAATAAATAAGTGATTTTGTGTGTGAAAGGTTTTACACTCGATATGAAGTTGGTCATTGGAAGCAAAATTTCTACAGCATTTCTACGTCCTTACATTTTTAAAAACTTCTGATTGTCATTTTGTGTAAGAGCCTTAAATAATGCCTTAAACTGAATGTGCTTATATAAGAAAGAACTTCCATGCATATCGTTCACAGCACTTGAGGGCTCTAATGAAGTGCTAAAAGTGAAGCTGCTATTTAAATTTATTTTAATCATAACTTCTGACCATAAACTTCATATTATCTTCCCTAGAGAATTTAGTTAGTTTCAAAAACATTTACAAACATTTGACCACGTTCCATTGAAAGTTATAGAAACATGTTTTGCAAGTTGCATCAACTATAAAGGCAGCTCCATGAATGTTCCCATGTAATCTGAATGCATAAACTGGCATTCGCATCTGCCGGAGACGTCAATATCGAGCGAATGGTGATTTCGCCGCACACCTCATGTTTGGTGCATCCGAAATATTCCCCGTTTTACCGAACTTTCATCCGCTTTCACAACCACGCTGCTTGATAGACGTATATTGTGAGAGCCATGCTGAAATTGAAATGATAGAAAATGTTTTTTGATCTTGGGCTTTAGACTAACTGTCAGTCAAATGGCTTCAGCCCATTAGCGGCTCGCTCCTGAGCAAGGATCCTTATAGCATAGTCAACCACGTTACTCCAATGTGGATTGGTGGTGGTGAATGTAAATTTTGAAACTGAAAAATCACAGGCAAATACCTATTTATTTTTATGAAAACTTAAAAATAAACAAATAAAAAGAAATAAAAATATAAAAACAAAAAGAAAATATTAGCCATCCATAGATAGCGTCATAGTAGGCACTCTTTATGCATTATAGGAGCTTACATAAGTAATAAAAAATAAAAATAGAGAAGGGCTTGCATAAGTATTCTCTATATTTCTTCTCTCAATTAATTTTAAAACTATTCATTGCAGAACTATAAAAAAAAATTTGAGATCCCTAACACAAGCTCTTTCATATCACAAGCCACATGATACGGTTTGCAAAACAGTTTTATTTTTATTTTGATTTTGATATTATTATTTTTTTTCAAAATTCAGTCGTTTATGTTATACCTTCGTCTTTGGGTTACAAAAAAGCCCATGAGTACCTTTCAACACATTGCCTGTGAAAGGTGGACGCCCAGACACACGAGTTTTCGTTTTTTGTTTTTTTTTCGTAAGGATACATAAAAGTATAATTTTTCTTTATGACATCTATTTGTATTCTTTTTAATAACTACCAAATTTCTTACGCGTCACTGCAGACGTCCTTCCCCAACATCAGACCTCGCGCTCTCAGATTTTTAACGTCGAAAAAGTACTCATACACTTTTGAATTACGCACAGATAATGGATTGCACTAATGATTCATTTATGATTCACTTATTAATAAAGAGATGCCAAAAATTTTAATTCCTAACGACAACCGTGACATAAAAACAAAAAACAATTTGTCAACACAGGACAAAACAAAGGAAATTTGTCGTAAATTCATTAAGAATTTCGTTGATAACACCTGATTGAATTAGAAAGTAAGTTGTGCCTTCCAACGAACATAATTAAATTTTGTTTGGACTTGGAATGGAGCGATATCTTGAGAGAAAATTTACTGTTACCGCAAGAAATTTGTAACACAAATATTTAGCTTACTTATGTGCGTGTGTTTTCTAAAGTTTAATAGAAAAATACATACGATCGTGCTTTTGTTTTTATTTACTTAAGTAAAACAAATTTAATCTTCACCAGAAATGTTCTGAACCTGGTGCTATGTGTGATAATGTTGATATTGAAGAAGGCAAGAAACAAATTATTTATAAGATAAACAGACAAACTATATGAATTTATCTCAACGAGAAAAACGTACTCCTTTATGTTTTAAATGTACAATTTGGTAATATTACGCATATTATCATATGTGCATATTAGAGACAAGTTTTATAACAAATTTTTTCGAAAAAATAAATAACTTCGGCGAGAAGTAAGAGCGCTGATTTTTAGTGCAGCGTTTGGGGGCGATCGGTTTGAAGCCATATTTTCCAGGCAATATTTGTTGCGATGTCCAGCTGCTATCCTTTATACAAATTGCTTTTACTAGGCATTAGCTATAGTCGTGTAATACAGGAACCTGTGCAACGTAAGCCACTGTGTATGTTGACCCGAATCAGTGTGTTTTAAATATAATTATGATCGTCAGTAGGTGCTACGCCATGACATTGTTATTAGAAGCAGATGTTAAGGCTAATCTAATCACGAGGATAACGATTTCTATTGGTCATCTAAATGGCCAATATGTATACTAAGCCCATGCACGTTCACGTCCACTTCGTCGCGTCTTCAGTTTTAAGGGCTGATCTTAGGGCATATATTACGATCCTGTAGCCTAGTTGGTAGCGACCCTGCCTGCGAAGCGAGGGGTCCCGGGTTCGAATCCCGGCCGGGGCAGATATTTATGTGACAGGTAAATATTTGTACTCGGGTCATGGGTGTTATTGTGATGTGTTATCTGTGTAGTCCATGCCACCCGCGACACACACCTACTGAGGGGGTATGAGTGTGTTAGTGTTTATTATTACTTATTATTATATTCTGGAAGATAAGAAAATGGAAGGGCTCATGTTTGAGTTGATGATACATGACAAATTTAATAATATACAAAACTCTGCCTCCTCTGGGATAATAAGAACCCTGTATATTATTCATATCATGGTCTAGCTGTGAACTAAATTTAATAAGAATCTTCAGTAGTTTTTGCACAAGCTTTCAAGTTTATAATATTGGTAGGATAAGAAATACCGCGCATATCTTTCTTGAACATCACACAGCGGAAGGAAGGGTCATTGTAGATGCAATCAGCGCTTGTTAACGTGCGAACATTTCCCCGCGGAACCGGTCGGATCGCGTGACGTCATTGCTTTAGGGTAGGCCTGTTCCTCAAGGTTTTTTTAATGTTTTGCAAATATGTAGTAGCAAATTATTATTTTCCTTTGATTTATATGTAGCAAATAGACGCTATATGACCATCGCGTCATCTACATGATAGTAATTCTATTATCCTCTATCGGCAAGGCTATTCTGTAAGGATGTTTTTGTAACTCGACAGCAGAATCCGCGATGAGTTTCAAAATTTCTTCCTATAAAACTCGACAGTACAGGTGGCGCCTCAGTGTAGAATGCGGCGGTGAGAAAAAACTACTTGTTCCGGCTAATTTGACATGTTTGGTATTCGGTAAGGGACTTATTTGTCTCGATCATCGAATTACGTCACCTTCGAAGCTCGTGTCCAGTTGTCAAATCTAGATCGATCTTTCGAAGTGAGCTATCTCACTTGTGCTTCGATCACGTGAGCTTCGATTTCGAATTGGTATTTTCGAGAATAGCCCTCCTCATCAGGCTTTACATTGTTGTGTGTGTCGACACCATTAATTGAGGTTGAGAACACCGCGACACGATCTAACTTCGTGGTACCGTGGAACGAACACAGCCGAACCGTCTATCAACTACATTCAGACGCTTATATTTTCTTACCCTCTCGCATCCTGTGTCTTAAGTAACAGAGACAAAACGAAAATCGGTGCATGTAGGTAACTAACCTGAGATTATTGTGGCTACATTTGAAATAGGGAAACTGGTTTAGGTAAACAGATGGGTGGGTAACTGAGACTGATAAGGTGCTAACTGATAAAGCTCAGAATATTTCTGTTAAGCATCGCTCGAGGGAAGCGCGTAGCAGATGCAATCAGCGGTTGTTAACGCGCGAACATTCCCCGCGGAACAACGCGTCGCGTGACGTCAGTGCGTTAGTGTTGTTAGCACTTCCAAGTGATCGTCGTTGCGGCGGAGCCTTTTGTAATGAATTGCTCAACCGCAGATAGCAGACCGAGCTCGATCGGTTCGAGCCTCAAAATGTTGCTTTTTATTCAATTTCAGTACGCAACTCAGGTTTTATAAATATGAAGTGCTTGGAAAAATATCACCTAATTTTAGAACGGCAGACATAACCAGGATGAAAATAGTTTACGGATTGTCTTTATAGTATTAAGTACACATGCCTCCATCCGTCACATATAAGAAACTCACGTCTTTTATGCGTTGATTTAGTAGGTAGGTATTCGTAGTGGTTTGTAGTATCTCTTTAGTGCCGATACAAAGAAAGTAAGTGCGACGTATGAGGTGGACGGAAATATGAACGATGAGATAGACATTTCGAAACTATTTAAGGGCTTTCTTTATTCTATGGACTCTAAAATAATGACTGCAAGTGTGCAATCTATGTTTGAATCTAGTACAATTTATTGAAAGATATGCTGAAGTGGCAATGGGCTGGCCACGTAGTTTGAAGGACCGATAACCGTTGGGGAAGAAAGGCCATCGAATGGCGCCCACGTCTCGGAAAAAGGAGCATAGGACGCCCCCCGACCAGGTGGACTGACAACCTGAAGAAGACAGCGGGCATCCGCTGGATTCAGAAGGCTCAGGACCGGACAGAGTGGCGAAAGTTAGGGGAGGCCTATGTCCAGCAGTGGACCTACAAAGGCTGATGGATGGATGGATGGATGGACACTTATTCTGTTCATGGTGCACTGTACTCAACAATGAACGAGACTATCGAAAGGTCTTCCGTTAGAAGTCTCCACAATCTGTACCCTCCAATTAAAAAGTCCCCGACGGAATTGCGTAAGGTTTATACCTGCCTGCTGGCTACCAACGTGAAGTTTGTAGGTCTTTAAGGTAACCTCCATTGCTCAGCAGGTTGGACGGCGAGCAGGGAAAGTTTGACCAAGTGAGGGTTGACCAAATGCGTGTTTGAGTTTGAGCGTGTTTGACATTGAGCGTATTTGACGTTGTGTGGATTTGACATAGTGAATATTTGACTTTATGCGTGTTTGACTTTATGCGTGTTTGAATTTATGCGTTTTTGACCTTAACGCTTCCCACCCACGTCCGATAATCGGTGACCGATTTTTTGTAGGAGAAAAATAGAACGTACTGATAGCAACAGTGCAAAGCACACGTCCTACAAAAAGTCGGTCAGAAATAATATGGCAGGAATAATCGGCCCGATTATCTGTCCTACAAAAAGTCTGACGTGGGCGGGAAGTGTAAGAGTACAATCCGTCTTTCTATGTGCAGGGTACTTATAAATAATTCCATTCTATGTATGAATAATTTTGTTTACACACAACTAAAATGTACATAATACATGTAATATGAAAAAGGTTTATAACTAAAATACATGCATACTTGTCATTCGTTCTACTCTACTTTGGCTATTAAAACGAAGCGTTGAAAATTAGGTTTACATAGATAATTTCTGATCGCCTGCATTATTTGAAGAAGGTACTAAAAAGTACCTTCCTATTACCTTATATATACCTTCCTATTACCTTATATATACCTTCCTATTACCTTATATATACCTTCCTATTACCTTATCACCTTAAATAGCTTTCAGAATCCTCGCAGATAAATCAGTCCGGAATTCGCTGATTTGGAATTCCTTAGCAGGTAGGTAAGGCTATGAGTAGAAAGGTTAATTCAAAATGAAGTTTCAAGCATTTAATATTTGGCTTTAACCAGTTAAAGTGAGACGAGTACAAAGTGAGATTTTATGTGAGTTTTTCAGAGTAACGGTTGTACGTGAGACTGAGAGTGAAGTGTAAAACAAACGATGTCACAATCCCGAAGTAACAGCATCCAGTTTGAGATTCAGCACTTGCACCAGGTTGCTTGCACCGTTTTGTATGATAATGCCTCATACATACAAACATGACGCGGAGCCCGGTTCAGATGTCCTATATTCCGCGAAAGCTTCTCTTGGTTAGATATGTTTTCGCTTAACATGACTACGCAACGAAAATTTCTAGTTTAAAAAGTTTGTCCGTGCATTTTGCTCCTTGCAAATGCTGTGCAAGCTCTTTTCTTTTGGATCATCTACGTAAATTCCACACGCATAAACAATTTGTTTTAAATATCCACTCATTGGTCCATTTTTACAAACAAATTTTACCAAAGTGCGTCAGAAACTAATATTAGGGTTTATTTTACATGTAAAATATTATAGAGCGTTGGAATATTTGAAATTTAAGGTTTTTTCGATATTATTGCATATAAATTAAAAAGTAACAGTGTTCACTTTTTCATTCAGTTTTCTTCAAGCCATACCATAACCATAACCATAATGGCCTACTACTGGTCTCTGCTCCTCAGGAGGAGCACTTTTACATTCGGTTATTTTTCGCTTTGAAGTATAATTTTTCAGCTTGACTGCGGAAATCTAAAAATAAATACAAAGTTTTCTCTTCACGTATTAATTAATTTAATTGATATTTTGACGTGATAACGTCTGTTAAAACGATGAACGCCGCGCCGGGCGCATGCACGAAAAAATGTAGCGTTCCGCGAGCGAGAGAGCGGCAAAATCGAGAGAGAGGCACAATCGGCTACGATCGGCGTATCCTAGCCTATGCCGTAGGCGAGCCGTAGGCGATCGTAGTTGAGTGGAGCGGAGCGGGGCGGAGCGGAGCGGAGCTTTGTCATGACGTTGTCACGTTAAACTACCGTCCGTAAACCGACTTTACAGACAACCATTTTTTATTTTGATTCACTTATTTAGCAAGCCGGGCGGGATGAAGTCTTTCTGTGATCATTCTGGGTAAAAACACCTTTGTGTTTGTCCGCAGCGCTGCCAACGTTCCGTGTAGTTGAACTTAAACACCTGAACTTTATTTATTCGATCCGTTGTTCGTCCGGTTGTGGATCTAAATGGAACTGAAAAGCGCTATGCGATATGTTTCTGAAAAAAGTCTCTCTGTATTTGGCCCAGTGATTCCGAGAGATGTGATCTAATCCGAATAATCTATTTTGTTCTTCAGCAAGGAGAAACTTTCTCCACAGCAGGAGAGAAAGTCAAAGTCACTGCTCGACTTACAGTTACAGGCGAAATTTCGTAAATGAATTGGGGATATGAAATTCACAGTTTCGGACATTTCTAAAATCTAATAGAACAATTATCGCTGAACATTGTGTAGTTACTTATACTAAATTTGCTGTAATTATCCAAATATTAGGAAATGCGTGAAGCAAAAATTTAGAGCAGTATCATAAAATTCAGCGCACTTAAAGTTTACGTGGAGAAGGAGTATTATTTACCGACTGCCAGGGAAGATTTATGTTTTGAATATCACCATACTGATAATGACGTCTTGTCTATTATTTTCCTGAAAAGTGACGTCACAAGCGACGCCATGACACATTGAAGCGTTTTGGTGCGAATTTTAAATTTATAAATTGAAATGTATTTATTTTATACTAAACCTTATTTTTTTATGGAAACATGATATACGTTGTAATTATAAATTATAATATATTTCCCAACAATATAGGGTCTACATATTTATTAAAACTCCAGAATCGTAGAATAAAATATTGAAAAACATTTTAAGCTATTGCATAGCTTTTATCGCGGGCTTGAGCGCGGCGAGCGAATCAAGAAAAACCGTAACGAAATAAAAGGTGACATCGCCCACTTGCAGTCAGTACTAGGATAGCAAAAACATGCAAGTAAGTGTGCCAAAACAAAGCTGGGGTTTCTTTTTCTCATCATATTGATTGGCATGACGGGAGAAATGGCAGTAATGGCTTAATGTGCATGATCGTGATATTGACGTCCCCGTTGTGCCTATGCTAAATACCGAAGAGTGAATAAGATCGCACATACTGTGGCATGTGCGGTGTCACTGATGTCGCATCCTCTAAGACTTCTGTGCGCCTAGTACTCGCTTTAATTTATTGCTACAAGGTGAACAAATCCGATGAGAAATTTAATAATACCCCAGCTTTGTTTTGGCACACTTGCTTGCATGTTTTTGCTATCCTAGTACTGACTGCAAGTGGGGGGTGTCAGGTTTTATTTCGCAACAAATGATATGCAATAATAGCTTTACCGTGGGAGTTCCCGAGTGCCACACGTTTTTTTTTCAGGGTACCTCCCCTACAGGTAACGTGAGAATGAATTTTTTATTCGTCACGTACCCTATGGTGTGGGATATCGTTGAAAAGGTCTTTCAAAAATAGCATGGGTCTTTTAAGACCATTTTTGAAATTAGGGTTCCGTTTGCAAAATATTTGGCTTTAAGGTGCTGCTTTTGGTTAGAGTCAAGTGTCCTCCCCCCCTGCCGGCTAAACGGTTGGAGTTGGACAAGTGAAAATAAATAGGTTATATGATGAACTAACAAGAAAAACTATCACGGCTATGTTAGCATAAGTAGTAGGTAAATGAATAATAGTCGATAAACTTACTACTTCGGAACCCAAACATTGCGCGTGGCCTGACACGCACTTGCCCGGTTTTAATTTTTAAAATATTAGTTGGTGGTACTTTAACATTGCTAAACTAGCATATTATTGACCAAACTTAGAGCCTGATGGTGTATCTTGAAGACCAAAAAATACTTAATTATATAACTCCTGAACGAACGGAAATAACGGAATTGATTTCAAAGATATTTTTTGGTGTTTTTAAACAATTTTTAAAATGAAATTAAGTGAATGTTTCTTATTCACCCACGCTTAAACTGCAAAACGAATTTAGTTTTTTGGCTCACAGATATTAAATAGAGTGCTTTTTATATCGGGGATAGACCTGTTTCTTAAAGGTAAGTGGTATAATTAAATATGATTTTGTTTACAGGTTTATATGTGCTACTAGCATAGAATTTTTGTATCATTTCAGTTATTAATCACATTTTTCATTCCTCTAAGGAACCAATTCTGAAGTCTACGCAGACGAAGTCGCGGGTAGAAGTATTTATTATATAAAACACAAAAAATGTTTTTAATAAATATTATATTATATAAATGTTCTATACCGTTGTACAATAAATATTCACAAAAGCACATTATTCAATTGAATGGTAAACGCTACTCGGATACATTTCATTCGAGAGAAGTCCATCCTAATATCGGGCTGTAAACCGGAGCACCGGAGCACTCCGTACATTAAGCTTCAATTAGCATTTGCCTAATGACAGTTGTTGCGAACAAAACATTACCAAAACAAACTTCTGGCTACAGGAACGGGGACAATCGCATGAAAATGTAACTTTTGCGTTAAATAAATTACGCGGTATGCGAGTTTATACGACAGCCTGTGAGCTGTGATACTCAATAGCGGCGCGGGTGGAGACCACGGGAGTTGAAATGTACTGCATTTACACGGCCTCTTTAGACAAACTAGCAGATTAACTAACAATTACTGTTGTAGGTAAACCTCACTTAAAATGTTTTAAGGATGTGTGGATGAGTGAACTCCCATAAATAAATTCTGTCCTTTTCATGAACAGGTGATTCCGTGATATTTTGCAACTTGGGGACCGATGCTTCTTATGCCTTGTTCTTTATTTGTTTCGGCTGCAATGCTATGCTAGCCCACCAAGTTTTATGATTAGTCAATGTACTTTTATACAAATACAAAAAAACCTTCAAAGTTCAGTTAAGCAATTAAGCATAAAATGTACGTAAAACAATATAAGATAAGATTATAAGATATAATAAGATAGTTTTACTAAGAAGCAAGATATAAGCATTCGTTTACAGTAGTTAAACAACTATTTACTCCTAACTATTAAGTCAAACAAACGTCCCTAAGCCTGTTCCCGATCGCGGCTTGCGCTAAGCTCGAACTAGGCGATTCGCTTTATTAATGGCGGCCGTTAAGCAGTTTGGGGCTCTGGCGGGATAATTACGATTTTAACCTCCGCCTTGTAAGTATTGTAACAGCTCCAGATAAGCAGTAATGGAGCTATTCAATATGGAAATCGCTTTCAAGTCTGTTCAATAGATTGAGCGAATTTGTTTTTAAATTGATGATAAAGATGTAATGTTTTATACATCGATATAGCTGAAACGCACATAACTAATCTAATATCAACATAGAGATAACAATGGCCAGAGCCCTTTACACTCCAAAAATTACTAGGTGACTTGTTAACCTTGACTGAAGCGTTTTTTTTAATGTAAATATCCGACTAATAAGCAGACAATTTACCTTATGATAAGTGGTCATCGTCGTCCAAAGATATCTGTAGATTAAATCAAAACGCATCACATGGCAAAGAAGCGAAGTCCCGCTCACGTTCTGGAAATACAATCGTTCATGGGGGCCGGATTAAATTGAATGACACGGGGTCCAGCGACCTCGTCCGTTGTACAGAGTGTTAACCAACCAAATAAGACTTACTCGTACCATAGTACGGATTTTACTGTAGTGTGGTACTTATAGTTGGACCGACTCCGGCTCGGCCGCGCGGCCGGCCAGCGCAGTGCGCGCGGCGTTTGACCGCATGATCGGCTTAGGTGCAACACTAACCGAAAGGCGCTCAACTAACCGAGCGGACGGACGAACACAACATACGACACTTGGATCAACGCCCATCGTCAGCACGAGTTACAATAAAGATTGTTCTTTTAAAGTCAATAGTAAAACCAGTCTAATCCGAACCGAATGTCCAGGGCCTATTTGCAAATATTTTTCTTTGACAGATGGATTTTAAGATTTATCTATGTATAACTCCTGGTTTAAAAAAAGTTTTTTTACTATGAATTTCAAGGAACACAATTTTGAGGTAGGATTTGTGTCAAACATATTAGAACAAAAAATATTAAAAGTAATATAATCGCAGTCGGTAGGATTCGAACCTACGCTCCCTGAGGGAATCTGATTTCTAGTCAGACGCCTTAACCGCTCGGCCACGACTGCTTTTTATAATAAACGGTATATTGCTTGCCGACATTCGGTAATTCTCCTTTCACCATGTGTAGAATCACGTCACAGCCAACGTGGAAGCATGTACTTTCAAAACATATGTCGGTAGAGCTAACTGTTCCATAATCTGATACTTTCACTTTTCAGTTTTGTGATCGCTTGATGTTATCACCGAATAATACCACCGTTAATATTTTATATTTAAAACGAGAAATTTCGATAAATATCACGTAACAAATTGTGACAAAAATTTGAAATTTTGTAATTCTAAATAAAATATTTTTTGAACCCTTTGATCTAGGGACTCCAATATGCCAAATATCATATCATGTCGTAAGAAACCGAAGGTTTCTTGAAGTCATACATGAACTAAAAGAAATATTTTGAATTTTTGTGAGAGATGGGTCCTTTTGTCATTAAAATAAGATTACGTAAGCACTGTTTATATTGCAGTCGGTAGGATTCGAACCTACGCTCCCAGAGGGATTCCGATTTCTAGTCTTAACCGCTCCACCACGACTGATGTGGTGATAACATCGCAAAATAAATATTTAAAAATTTATATCTACAATTATTTGTTCTTCTCTTAGTGTGCTAATTCCCGTCCGCAAGTTTATACAAGTTTCGCGGCTTTTAATATTTTATATGACTGTTAAATATTTTGTTTCAAGTACGTTGTAGTTACTTTTAGAAGGTCGAATTATTTCATCACTTCAGAAATTACGAGAGCAGTCTCAAGTGAATAAGTAGCGAATAACTTTCAATGCGAAAATATTCTCAGTTACAGAGAATACTAACAATAAGTTGTTGTTCTTGACCTTGGAATAATCACGAAGTTTATAGTACCTTTTGTCATATTGAATATTAGAATGACTTAACTCGAGTTTTGAATTTCATGTGGAACTTTCGTTTACTCTATTTTACTGCTAAATGTCACAAGTTTAGTGTAATTAAAATTGTGGTCGTCAATTTATAACAAAATTATCAGAGTTTATTTAGCATTACCACCTAAGATTGATATTGCGTCACGATGGTTAACATATTTATTTCTATCAAAAAAATGCTTTCCTACGTGTAATTACAGTAGCGTATTATTTTGTTCTGTAATGTCAATACCTACTTATAGATAAAAAAATCCAGCTAAGTCCCTCGTCGCCTTATCAGCCTATTGGCTTATTCCTGGCCGTAAAAAAAATAAAATCAGTTTACGGACGGTAGTTTAACGTGACAACGTCATGACAAAGCTCCACTCCGCTCCGCCCCACCCCGCCCCGCTCCGCTCCACTCAACTACGATCGTCTACGGCTCGCCTACGGCATCGGTTACGATACGCCGATCGTAGCCGATAGTGCCTCTCTCTCGCTTTTGCCGCTCTCTCGCTCGCGGAACGCTACATTTTTTCATATGTAGATGCGCCCGGCTCATCGTTTTAATAGACGTTATCACGTCAATAAACCTACTAATTTAGATTTAAGATAAGTTTATTTCAAGACGAAATGAAACGAAGTCAGTTTTTAGAAGTCAAACTACGCACTCGGTTCATCAAATCCTTCCTTTGAGTGATCCCCGAAGACGGCGCCGCGGCGTGATGTGGAGGTGAGGTGGAAATCCTTTTATGCCCATTCTGAGTAGTAGGCATGGTACCCGTCTCGTATCTGAAGTTAGTTGCAGTTACGACAGACTTCATTTCATTCATACTTCATTGATGATGGAACAAGATTTTGCGTACATAAGTCCTAGAAGCTTCAAGTCATTAAGAGGCGAAATGGAGAGGCCACTCCTAATAATGTAGGAGCCGTAGGGCATACTTCGCTACGCTATTCCAGTGAGGATAGGTGGAGAGTTATACAATAAATAATAACTAAGGAAACCATATCAGGAAGAAAGTCGTGAAATGTTTTATATCTCGCTATTTATCACTGAATGATGAAGGATTTTGGCGAAAATAACAAAGTCAGTATTAGTAAAACATAAGATTGTGTAGCATTTACGTGCTATGTTTCAGTTCAATCAAATATTTACAAATAGGGCATTCAATATACAGGAAGGTCGTTAAAAGCTCTCAAGTTAGAAACTGCACGACACTATCTTTTTCCTCATCGTCCGGAATTTTGCGCTCCACATGCAACTTTGTTCGCTCGCACACTTTGTTTGAAAGAAGGAAGCTCCTTATTTCTGCGATGCATTCAGTTTCACCCAACTATTTTTATTATTTACAGTTATCGCGAAAAGTACGGGACAGATTTGCAACTCGGATTTTATTCTGGTAACGTAATATTATTTTATATTTCGGTGGATATATCCCGGACGGTAAAAACCTCATCACCATGCGAAAGTAGCCTTATAACATTATCAGATCCGAATCGAACGATGGATTATGTTGCTGAAGTTATTTCAATGGTTGAATACTTAATATGGATGTGTATGTTGAAGACACCGTTAGTGGTAAAGGAAGAAACGGTTATGGGCTCTTAAAATGATTACTGTACAAAACTTTCCTTGTTCAACGCAGAAAAGATGGCGTTGTTTATCTATTTATAACCAAAACTGAAATTGGTTGAGAATCCTTCACTAATTCTTCGAGATCTGTCCAAAATCCAACCCAGACTGTAATTTCAAGTTGGTAATCGGGGATTCATTGAGTTGAGGTTTAATTCTAGGGATTTGGGGTTAAATTGAGATACAAGGATAGTAGTAAAAAGGGAGCGATTCCAACGAATTAGCCGAAACCCGCCCCTCGCATTAGGGCCATATTCCGGGCTCGATGATATCGTGCCTGGTGACATTTTTTACTACGCTAAGAAAAATCTGATACAAGGATTATTGGATCATAGTATTACTTTAATATTATGTTTATGGCTTATAATATTACTGCATATAATATTCATGGTTTGCGCAGTGTTGGAAACAAATAAAATTGGTAATACCTACATAAAGTAGTAACGTACGATGACGAGAGATGCTTCCTCCTTTACTCGATATACTATAAATAGCATAAATAGGTATAGATAGTTAATACATAACGTTATCATAAATCGTGAATTATAAACATAATTATTCATAGTATTATGTGAGGGTCTTTAGGCTGGTGAAGTAAAAGTCTCATGGTAATTGCTTATGTGACACCAAAAAGAGCGACGTAGCATTATTTATAAATACCATCATCAGTTCAGAGTGAGAATAGTCCCCGCGGGAGGACGCAGGATCAGCCAGCCTAATTGCCGCACATCAACCCTCGGTCGCGACATCTGCGGGTGATTCTTTAAACTTTGTTAACCGATTGAAAGTACCCGGCGGACTGGGATCCCAGGGTTTATTCCTTGATGAGGACGCCTTAATTCGCTCATTGGTTCGTTCTTCAGTGGATGTTGGCGATTAACAAAAATATTCTAGATCATAATCAATATTGCAGTGAAGTTCTAAGTACCCTCAATTGCTAATTCTGCAATTCCACACCAAACAGTTTACTATTTTTACGTTATGTTAAATAAACAAGACAAGTGATATAAAGTAAAACAAAATGAAGCAAGGAGAAAATACTCACATCATCTCGCATCATTTCGCTCAAATTTAATATGAAATTCAAGCAAATAAAAATAAACGTTCGCTACGTCATATAGCTTAGCGGGTGAAATCCGTCACGAGTGGGCCCATCAATATAGCCCTTATCAGGATCGCCCACGCCCTGCCCTTCCTGCCCTTCCTGCCCTTGCAGGGACTTGCCGTGAAAAATATATGGGACTGTTTTTGCAGCCGAGCGCCTCAAGATATTTATTTCCTCCGTTTGAGACTTCTGAAATAATCTATGAACCCTACTTTGTGGCTTTTAGCTGTGAAGAAATCGCTGTTCTTTTATTCTCCAGTTTCGCTGTCTCTCTTAATTATTGTCTGCTTCTGCTTTAGTTCTTTTAATTTTATTCTTTGAATGCCCCGCCATTAGCGTCTTATGCTATACTCGCTTCTTTACTCGCTTCTTGTATCCTTGTGTCTTAAAAATGCAGTGCTTTATATAAAGCAGAGGTAATTAAACTCAGTTTTTCTTTACGCTATCACGGTATTCCTTATGAACGCAACACAATGAGTCGTTGCAGTTCTAGTGGACCTGTCTTATTGCACTGTTTAAAGTTAAGTAAATGAAAAATGCTGAAGAAAGTATCGTAAGTTAATGGAGAAAAGAAAGAAGTAAACATGCAAACGCCCCAACTCAGAATCTCTAACGGTTACTTAAATAGTTCTTTAGTACAGAATTTGTATGGTTATTCTTTACTAAGGAGCGATTAAAGAAACCGTTAGTGACTCTGAGTTGGGGCGTTATTGTTTTTTGCTGTTATTGCTGCCCGAAAGAAAATTGGCACATCTAGAAGGTTTGTTAACGCAGCAGGAAGTTACGAAGCGGTGGTTAAAAGATCTTCGACAAAATCACTACTGCACCTGTTTTTCAAAAATATCAAGCCCAAGGACCACTTACCACCGGACACTACCGAATAATATGATATTAAAATCATTACAATAATTTTAGTGCGATCCATAAGTTTTCTGCTATTATAAATAACGAGTAACGAGAGTTTTCTTATTTTTTTACACCTTGGGTTACATTATTGGAGTTTTATTAAGGATCCCAAATTTTTTTTGAAAATATAATATAGCCTATGTTACTCGGGGATAGTGTAGCTTCCCAACAGTGAAAGAATTTTTCAAATCGGTTCAGTAGTTTCGGAGCCTATTCAATGCAAACAAAAAATCAAATCTTTCCTCTTTATATATTAGTATAGATATAGATTAAGCTAAAAATACGCGCAAAGTTATTGTAGGTATTTATTAATTTACTAATTGTATTAAGTTTTCGCGTACTTTTAGCTTAATTATTTATAATAGCAAAAAACTTATGGAGTTCCTTAATTACCAGTTAACCAAACGAAACTTGGTTATAGTCAAACAGACTTGGTGTTTGCGTAAGAAGATACACAATCGAGTAAACCCCGTGTAGTGTGTACCGCACACCTATTTCCATCTTACAGACTGTCTACCGCGTCAACATGACGCATTAATCAACTTAATAAATAAATAAATAACGCTTCACACTCATAGCCCCACACTAGGATTCCCTGTGTCGTGGGTGCCATGGACAACACACTACACAAGGACATTCACACCCAGACCGAGAAGAGAAATTCAAACTCATCATTCAAATTTCCGCCTCGCTGGGAATCGAACCCAGGACCCTTGGTGCGGCGATCCGGCATGGTAACCATTGCGCCACACGGGTCGTCTAAGAAACTAAGAAGGATGATGGAGGCAATGAGGTTCCTCCTGAATAAATGAGCTCTGTATCTAGCCTAATGGAAGTCAATGAGTCGCATATCTGCTCGAGGTGATTTCTGTTTACGACGGACGATGCTGTGATGTCAGGTCCTCCTCAATCAGTTTATTCCCGTCAAACGCGTGATGGTAGATTTGTTAAAGCTACCACCGTCCTTCCCAGTCATACTGTAAAGTGTTTAAAAGCTAATGTCTAGTCTATGAACGTATTTAAATTTAATTAAAATGAATCAAGTCACAAATTCTATGCTACGACATAATGTGACCCCAGCCTAATCGAGGAGTAAAGCACTGCAGTCAAACAAGCGGGCGTTAAATTGGTAGCGCTACGCTGTCGCAGCACAAAACAATATGAATTGTATGTAAATGAAAAGGTGATTAGTGAACAGTCGGTGATCGAATTATGGCCTAACGAGCTTGCTCTGATTGTGGCGGAGTTAATGCTCGGCTCCGACACTAGACATCGCTGTGCGGATATTACTCGTATGTGAATGAAGGTGTCGGACCAAATGTTAGTTTTAATCGACTTCAAAAAAGAAGGAAGTTCTATGTAAGTATGAAGGTTTTTTTTTGTATAAGTCACGATTATTTTTTCATTGTATATGAATATGAATATTAGCCCCATTTTAATACAATTTTAATAATTGGAGGCAAATATGTTACAGTTCAACGGGTGGTAATAATTCAATAATTTTCAAGATATTTGTTTTTGGTGACATTCACATCGCAAAACTATTCCATTGACGTGACCATCTTTACTTATATATTAACCACAGTCAGTATACATGTCTGTGATATTAACTAATAAAAAAATTCTTCTCAACGCATTACATAGTAAAATCCAACCGTGTTGAGTTATTTCTTTTCATACCGATTTCATTGCCAAGCTAGTAAATCATTGAAGTGTTTGCGATTAAGATTCATCATCTCACAATAACATATAACGTAAATAATAACGTAAATTACTTAAAGAATAATAATTTAATTAGCTGATAGCACGGACGTTAAAAAAGAACGGACATAACCTTGTCTAATCGAGAGTGAAGCATACTAATGGCCGATCGCTTACTACGTGTACGTAATTTTGGGGTTACCACAATATGAACATTTCCCCATTTTTTCTTTATGTAGTAGTAAAATCTAAACACTAAATGTATTACTTACTGAATAACATTCCGTAATGTTCGGTTTACACGTATTAAGTACTTAAGTAGATAACTAAATTTTAAATAAATTAATACGGTAAACGAACAATTTAGTAGTTAAAATTTAGTACCCAAGTAAACAAAAAAAAAAAAGATTGAATTTTTTCTATTTTTCTGTTAAGTAGGTGGGCGGTGCTTATCACTTAACATGGTTGGACAGACACTTTTTAGTTAAAATTTAGTAAAAATGCATAAGTAATTAAGTAGGCTGTGAAGAATTGTATGAACTAAAGAGCTTTACTAAATTATTACGTTTAGACGAGCACTAAAAATTATTCACTTAAAATTTAGTTATCTACTTAAATACTTAATGCATGTAAATCGAAAATAACACATTCCACATTCAATAAAAGCAAATTATTATATTTGATGAGATTAATGAATTTTATTAATTGACAACAGATTAAATACACTGGTTTACCCAGTTCACTTATGGGAGAGGTAGCTAAAAAATTTTTTTTCAAATTTTGTTCTACATTTATCTTAACGTAATTAATATACCTTAATCTATACCAAATTTCAGCTTTCTAATATTGTTAGTTTGTACGCAATGCCGCGGACAGATGGCCAGTCATGGCAAACATATAGGTAAGGGTTCCTTGTTATTTACCACGGAACCCCAAAAATATATATAATTATTAAACTAAAGTAAGAAACTCGAGGATTTTATATATACTATAATTTTCCCACACATTCTGGGTATTTGCATATGCAATATTGTTGGCAACACTGGCTGATTTTGTGGTTAAAATTTTTCTAGTTTATTTTGTTAATAACTTTAGGAAAAATAAAAGAAATCAGTGATTAAATTACAAGCTTACTTGTGAAAGGTGATCCCTTTATGTTTTTTAACTGAATTACTATTGTTCTTGCAACTTTTAACAGCACACAAAGGCATTTTTATTATTATTTATCAACTCCCGTTGTCCGTATGACTCGAGTGCGGTCCGGCGCCGGAATGGCGGCCGATGGTGTCAATGTGTGCGTGTTTACTTGTACGAATAGAAAGTTTGTATTCCGATGGGTGCTTCACTGAATTTGTTCTTGAGATTACGTCCGTATTTTTTTAAGGTCCGTGGCTGATAGCAACCAATTATCAGTGTAGCATCATGAGTTCTGCTATTGTCTCACGATACTCCCGGAACATGACATGTGTACAAAGTATCGCTGTTTTAAACGTGCTTCGTGTTGGGGCGCATTGTGATTATTAGTGATTAATAAAATTAACGCTTGATTAATCACGTTAGTGTCTAATTATCGCGTCGACGCTTATAATAAGCCGCGATAGTAATTAATTGAAGCACTTATGTATTACGCTGATTGGCACATAGCGTAATTATTGTGGAACTAGACTCCGGCGGCAAATGTTTGCGAACCTCGTGTATGCGTTTGATATACATTTGGATGAAACAATGGACTTAGCTGCGTCAGGACATGGGAACAGGCTTGTAACTGCCCCAGATTAGAGGCTGTGATTGGTATTAGAATGAGCAAATGCTTCGGAAGCGTGAATGTATGGAAATTAACTGCTAACATATTGTGATAGAAGACAGTTATATTGTATGGGTCCACTACAAATTGTAACACGTGAGGGTTGGAAGGTTGGCTACTACGAGGGTAGTACAAGTATCTCGTTACTGTCACCTTTGAGAATCAGTTTCACTAAAGGCATTCACTCTACGATACCTCACGGACGATTTATAGAAGCTATACATGACATACTATTATACATGACATCATCGGGAATAAAACCTACCTACAAAAAGAGGGATGTGGGCTGAGAGTTTTCGGAACTTACCGCATACAATAAAAAATTAAATAACTTGAAATTAAATAACAATACGGAATTTGAAACAGGAACTTTCGGGAACAAGTTACAATTTAATTTGCGAGACACGGCTCAAATTATTATTATAGTTATAGTAGGCTCAAGTATTGCGCTTCTTTGTAAAACAGTTCCTTGTCACCAAAGTTAGTTAAAAATTAAATAAATTTCAACATTATTTGCCTCCGAAGTATTAGGGGGCTTGACAACAAATGTCCGGGGACACGATGAAAACATCGGCCGTAGCGAATAATAATTAATAGGGACGTTCCTGATTTCGATACAAAAGGCCCCACCCTAACCTTGAGACCCACGGAGCTTAATACTTTTAGACTCTTAAGCATAGTATTTGAATTGTACCTTATTTCAAGTAACGAAACGTAGAGAAAAACCTTCGAAGTTCGTGTTCCGTAGTTGTATATTGATCGACTATTACTCGTTAACTTGTTAACGCCACCTAACCGCGATAGGTTAATTCAAATTCGTCAATTAAGCTACTTGCGTAAATCCTACTAATATCGTAAATGTGAAAGTTTGGATGTTTATGACTCAATCATGCAAAAATGGCTGAACGGATATGAACAAAATTTGGCACACGGATAGCTTTCTACCTAAGTTAATACCGGATAGGCTACTTTATATCCCAGAAAATATATCTGTTCCTGAGGGATAAGAGGTACCATTTATAGTCATCAGAAAACAGTCGTTTTTCGTCACAGTGACACTACAGATGTCAGAAATGAAACATGGCCGCACTTCAAACAGCTGATTGAGTGATTAAGTTGTAATATGGTTATTTGTTTTTAATAACTAACTTTAACCCTCAGACCTTTTATTCCTTTAATCTGAGCTTTAACCATATTCTGCGATGATGCACATTGTGATAATTTTTATCACACAATGCGAGGTTTAGTACCCATCGATTTTATATAAACTGAAATATGTTAACAAAGCAACAACGCAATTTTTTGCGGAAAATTAAGGCTGCTTATATACTAACGTTTGTAAAACGCCCCTCGCACCCAATGAGCAATCAATATGCTACATAAAATTACGTATAATTTTACGTTGAAAAAAAAAAAAAAAATACTCGTAGCTTATAATTGAAGTTTAATGCACTAAAGGACTAGAATAGACATCGCGAACAATATCTTCAAAATTGAGCCCCCGTTCTCCTTTCAAAATCGAACGAATCCATCGAAAATTGAAGCCCATTGCAGAAACTTCATTGAGGCAAACATCACGTTCGCGGTGTCGGTTCCTATATGACAGTAATAATACTTCAATATAGCTTATCAAGTTTTTTCTTACCTAGACCCCAAACAGCACATATCTGGAGTTTAGGATCCATCATCAGGAAAAAATATGGGATCAATCTGGAATCATTCTAATTAAATAAAAATCTTCTAGTTCTGTTGTAATAAACATAAAAAAAAAATTAAAATGTGTGTAAATCACACGTGGTAGAAGTGAAACCTTCAAAAATTTTGGTTTCAAGATAATGAGACAAATGTAAAATTTCGGGAAAATGATAATTGTAGGTTTTAGTAATGATCATAGTGATGCAAAGTTAGAAAATAAAATTAAAACTGCGATAACTAACGCCATCTCTTAACATAATATGAAGAGTAAAATGAGCAGCTAGCACCATCTATCCAGCAATAAAACGAATCTTCTATCTTGTTCTTCGCGCCATCTATAAATACAACTCAGCACTTTTTAAAGTAACACAAAGAGACCTACGAACATAAGAAACACTGTATAATGCTTCCTATCTCATTTTCTCCCACGTTAAATCTTATATATGTATGTGTCTGTCTCTTTTTACTATCGCTTTTTAGTTTCATCGACTTTCAAATCACAACGATGCTAAAAAAGTTTTCACTTCAAAAATATCATTGATTTAACCAAAAACGGCCCGCAAAATGATTTAGAATGTCAAAAAACTTAACTATATTAATACAAATTAACAACATTTTGTCGCTGATGTGTAAATAGCCTTACCGTTTCAAATAAAAGCATAAATATGATTATTTAGTAGAAGAGAAACGCCAGTTAACCTGTCACTTTCACAAAGACAAATAACTAATTTGGACGGCATTATTTGTGTATTTGGGGCCTCGATGAAACACAACTTTTGTTTCAAATTGAAAAGCTAATAGCATCCTTTTGAAGTTGTTATTTCAACTAAGCGTTTCCATCGTTAAGTTTTTGTGTTGCTGTCGAAGGATTGTTTGGTATAAGTTTGGTACAAAGGATTGTAAGGTATAAATAAAATAAAAATTAAAATGGAAGACTTTTTGTACCTACAATAAATTATATAAATAATAAATCACATATACTCTCGTTATATGGTTTACATTTAAAGGGAATCCTGTCTAGGCAAACTTACGCGGTGCTATTGATTTTGGTTTTATAGCAAGAAATATTTTTTTATTTTTCGGTATAAATACCCACTTAATCTGCCCTCCGACCTCGAAACCGAAGAGCCAATTAAACCGAGCAAAGATGATCATCTAAAGTTCCCGGATTCAATTCTGACGGCCGCTAATTTCCCCGGCTATTGTCGGCTAATGACTCGATTAATTGTCATTCCGAGATCGCCGCCACACAGCCGCGCGCCGCGGAAAAACGCGCCAGATTAACACTTACTTAGGAGCCATAACTCTTCCGGGCATCGGGCCCTTCTCCCAGATAATGTTTTACTGCCGTCCTCGAGTACTGATCGATTTTATTTATTTTTATAGTGATTTTAGTCGAGATATTTAGATGTTTAAAATTTATACGGTATTATATGTTTGTATTTAGATAACGGATAGACTTACGTACATTACACACATGATATGCTTAGCTTATGAATAGATACACTAAAACATGTAATACCGGTGTTATCCAATTCATGATTGATTAATATTTCTTCAAAGTTATTTGCCACATCATTTCAATTAATGTCTGACGTTTGACATATCAATTTATGTTGATGTAAGATATTTAATCAAAGGAGGTGGCCAACATGTGCCCCGGAAATGGTTAAAATACGTTTATTTGTACAAGGTTTTAGTCCTCTGAAAAGACATGTTTTCCGTTTATTATAACATAACTAGAATTTTAATTTTCTTCTGAACTCCGCAGTGAGTAGTTATAATAAATTAACAATAATAATAAGTTGTGTTGTATACACTTAATCTTCTACTACCTCCATTGCTATCACTGGAGGTTGACAATTGACTGACAGAAATACGAATATATGCTATATTGCCATTTGTCAAATGCCAAAAGAAGATTTTGAGTTTGATTTCTACAAAATAATAATTGTGTTTGATTTTTTGTCATGAGGTGCATTCATTGTGCGGTTGATATTGAGCGAATGGCAAGTCACTCAATATCTTCGCTAGCAAGAAACCTTCAATCCATATTGGTAGAATGGATCACTGCAGCACAGGTATGGCATTTTCATGTGATTACATTAGTTTGGTATTTGGAGTGGGCACGTCATAATTAAAGTAAAATAAATAAATGAATTATCCAAAAGATAAATAGTTTGTATTTAATATAAAAATCTCTCTTTAAAACACTTTTCCACGATTACTTATGTTTATCAAACTGTCAACCTACAAGAGCTAAAACTGCTCGTAAAAGGAGAATACCGAGTTTTACAGATTTTTATTGATAAAATTATTAAAGTAGATATTGTAAGCTTTAATGTAAGGTAAAAATAAAATGTGTACATTATACTTCACAAGTGGGGCAAACGCCCATACAGATGTTGGCCACCTCCTTTAGGGATCTAGAGAGGCGAATACAAATAGTGCAAAAGTACGAAACATTTTTATACGTTGACACCAAAGAATTTCCATCCGTATACGTGCTTTAGTATAATATCGATAAAGCAAACATAAAATATAGCTTTATCATGTCATGATTAGGTACCCAAATTATTCCACTGTTGGGTTCGAGTCGCAACTTTAAGACTATAATGAAATATCAGGACTGAGGACAAGTTGGACTAAACTGCACAAGACATTTGTATCACATAGAGTACGTATGACGTAGAAAGGGGTATTCTATGGTATTGGTTATTCAATAATATTCATTTTACTTTAGTACTTTTTCAGTTTTCCTAACGTTCACATCAATAACCATCTGTACTACTCCATGATCACTTACGTATTTGAATCCCCTAGAATGTCCCACACGTATTGTTCTTAACATATTGACACATTCCATAGTCTAAATATTTAGTTTTTCTTCATGACTTCTTGTAAGACAGCATCTGCATCGGTTGATCGTTGTAGAACCAAAGAGGTCGCTCCCCGACACGTACATACGTCAAGTGAAGTTGTTTTTGACGCTGGGTGGGATGCTGATTCATCCAACCACACCGCTCCCTACTAACTTATAAGCGTATTACAGGATAGGATTTGTTGCATACGAAGGGGTAAAATCCAATCGCGTTTGGCTAAATACTATTAATGAATTTATCGTCCGTATGTTTAGCCGGTCCAAACGTAAATTGATTTACCCGGACATTTGACTAACCATGTTTGATTTGTGATTGTGACAAGGGTAAGCACGGTGGGATTCGAGATCGAATCGTTAACCTTGTATACTTAACATACTACATATACTCAAAATATACGACCCTGTAGCCTGGTTTGTAGCCACCATACCATAGAGCCATTCTTCCTTTCGAAATCATTGTATCTAGCATAGAGTCCACCTATGAATGTTTACACAATATTTATTAATACCCTACCTACCCTACTTGCGAAGCGAGGGGTCCCTGGTTCGATTCCCGACCGGGGAAGATATTTATGTGACAGATAAATATTTGCACTCGGGTCATGGTTGTGATTGTGATGTGTAATATGTGTCGTCCATGCCACCCGCGACACAGGTAATAATCTACTGCGGGGGTATGAGTGTGTTAGCGTTTATTATTATTAACATAGATTCGAAATGATTTGAAATGAAAATTTATATTCACGGTTTTTAAAACTCAATAAAACGAAAAAAGCGACACTGAAAAGAGACTATAGAATTATAAGATACGAGTAACCGCCCTCGCTTTGCTTCGGTTTTCTTATTTTTTTACACCTTGGCTTATATTATTGGAGTTTTATTAAGGATCCCTATTTTTTTCTGAAAATACAATATAGCCTATGTTACTCGGGGATAGTGTAGCTTCCTAACAGTGAAAGAATTTTTCAAATTAGTTTAGTAGTTTCGGAACCTATTCAATGCAAACAAATAAACAAATCTTTCCTCTTTATATATTTAGTATAGAAGATAAACAGAAGAAAATATAGAATAATTTACTGTAAAGAGATCCGTTATAAACGAAGCTAAAGTATAATTTTTGATAAGAAAATTAACAACTGAACGAATGAATCCTTTTCTGAGAAGCACGATTAATAACGAACCTATAGAGTACTATCAAAATGAACTATACCTACACGCTTACTTATTTCCATTTCTATACTTTATGCCAAGGTATACATAGTTTATAATAAACAAACTTCAATCGTAGTAGATTGTTTTGTAGTCTTCACCCAGTGTTCCCGGAATGGTGCTCGTTTGTGAATCGGAAAAATTAGTACTTTTTTAAACATGCAAGCAATATAAGAAATTAATTGCTTTGTACAGTTTTACATACCTTAAAGGTACCTCGTAGTTGAATATTTTATTGAAATTTTGTATTGATTTTCTAGGTTTTGCGAGGCAGGATACACAATTACACAAATCCTCTCACAGTTAGTTTCCTGGAGGCTCCAGTGTTTTCTTTATTTGACCCAGAGACAAGAACTGAAACATCTATTTAATGTAGCCTCTAGAGCACAGAGCGTTAATGACATGCCACTCGTGGACCCCCGTCCAAGACTAGACTGCAAGTTCTAGCGTTTAAAGTTATAGAATTTGCTCAATCTTTAAAGCCATTGCTGGTCTTTAAAGCCATATTAAACTAAAAGATTTTGTTACAAGAGTATACATAAAAACGGATATCAGTAAATTCAGAAAAATGATCACAACGCCGTAATAAATGCGATCACATCGCAACTCTTTATCACGTCCTTTCATAATGACAATATTGATGTCCCGTTTACTCTCTTACGTCATGCGTGCAGCTATCGCTTCGTCACGTTGACACGATCTTCGTCACGTTAACGCGTTCCGTCCCGTCATGCCGCCTTTGTCACGTCACGATATCAACTATGCGGTTATGATCATTACTTATTGTACGCGCTGATTTTGTTTTGTATGTCAGGCATATTTTGTGAGCGTAAAGCACACAATAGGGGAGATATCGTCTCACGAATATTTCTACTGTGACGCCGAGTTTGCTTTTAACTTACGAGGGCTTCTGTTCTCCTGGCACTCCATTTATGGTTTTATATTAGATTTTATTTTATTATTTTATTTATTTATTTATTACATTATATTGCACACCAAATACAAAGTTAGAAAAGCTTTACAATATTTTCCTTATTTAGAGAAGTTTTTGATGTTAAAGAATTTAATGCTAAATACATATATTTAATTGTCTTAAGCCATATTAGAAAAAAAACTGTGTTTTATAAGCGTATTAAACTTAATTAAGCATAAATAAATGTATTAACGAGTTAATACCTTAAGATACGTCGGTAAAGTGATCTATTATTTGCTCGGAGTATTGTTAGTATGTAGTGCAGGTAATTATCGATTGAAAACACTTTAGTAAGCTGCAGAAAAACCGGTGGCAGCCAGGCAACCACGGTGAAACGAGATTTCATCACTCGCTCATCCCCTTAGGAATGTCTTTAACACCCAGATCATTACTTTACCTCAAGCTGTAGCTTTGAAGGAAACATCCATTTCATTAAATTATCGTGACACACTTAGGCGTGACTTTGACATGAAAACAAAGTTTGAGTGACTTGTCTGAAAAGCGTCGTGAAACGATGAGCGAACGCAAACGAAAAGTTCTAAAGAGGTTCTGAACATAAATCAAATCAAATCAAAATCTTTTATTCATATAGGTATCACTGATACACTTATGCACGTAATTTTTTAATCTACCAGCTTTTCGGAAGGGTGCTTTGTCATGGAGGAGAAGAAAAGCCGAAAGAAACTCCTCGCACATCTTTTAAAATCATGAAAAGTTACATAATATCTTCTAACCTACGCGGAACTGGATGCGGCACTAATTACCAGGCGTCTTTGTCATTAATATATTCATTTATGCTATAGTATCATTTTCCTACTAGCTGAGATTTCACATATCTCTTAAACATTTGGATAGGTAAATCACGTACTGACTTGGGTAATTTATTGAAAAAACGTACACCGAGCCCCATATAAGAGCGTTGTACCCTACTTAAGCGAAAAGATGACGTCACCAAATTATGTCTGTTTCTAGTTAGATGATTATGCGTATCACTATTCTGCTTGAACATACCTAAGTTGTTTTTTACGAATATAACATTGCTGTAAATAAATTGATATATTTCTTTAAATTTCTCACGCAGAGCATTATTTTATGCTGTAATGCTAAAAGCAAGTAGTACATCACAGTTTATTATTCGTAAATGGTGGTTCAGTCACTCTGTTAATAATAATATGACGAACTTTACGTAAGGTTATTCGACCGTGCTGCCGGATTAAGAAGTATTCAAAATACGAGTACATACGTTATATTGCCTCTTTGATATTTAACCGATGTAACCGAATATAAATTTTCGTTTTCATCGCTTATCCTCGCGATGTAACCAGTACGTAATAAAATATTGGCTGGCGAGAAAACGGATTGGATTAAGATTCTAATCAGATTTCCAAATAAGGTTAATAGAACAAAGAATGGGACAAAATCAAGACTAATTAACTTATCTCGATACATACTCGTACATGCTGATAATGTTTCGCTGAAATATCGTATGTTATACTGAGTGCGATCAATTAACGACCTTATAAATGCATAAAGAGGAATTTTTCACAAGTGGGCGAATCGGTTAATAAGATGGATGACCGCTTATGGCAAAATACCAACAGCACTTCCCTACTGGAAAAGGCAGATTGAGGTATTTGCCATTCATGTTATCATTAGATATCAATATGATAAATATCGATTGTAAAGGTGTGTCAGAATCGGATGGCATACCAGATTTACCTGGTGCGTTATATTAGCTCGCATTGGAACATCAACGGAAAATAATGAATATGCAGGCTAGTTCTATAAAGTTATCGCCAGGACGTACTCCATCTTCATTGAATATTAAATATTTTACTCTTCAACTTTCAATATGGCCATATCTGAAACAAAATTCATTTACGTGTTCCCTGAAACGACCAAGCGACGTTAAATTTATCTTGTTATATCGCAGTCAATGTAGCAAGTCCACGACGCGGCAGGCAGCGAGCGGATTGAATTAGGATTCCCATCTCATTTCCAAGTTGGAGCTAAGAATGGCCCTATTTTCCGTCTAGGGATCTGGCTGGCATCAGATTGAGGGCATACTTTTACCCAGTACTAAAATATTATTATCAGTGGCGTAGCTAGCCCTTCCGGGGCCCCGTATCAAAATTTTGCCAGGGGCCCCCTCTCGACTCGAGGGTAAATATCTTTCTCAAAAGAAATAAAAAAGCTAGCGTGAATTAAAACAAATATAATATATTAACATCGATTAATAGACCACATACAATCAATACTCTAAAATTTTATTCTGGGTGCAGCTCTTTTTCGTTTCGGGAGATCCGAACGCGAGCGCAGACTCAGTAGCCGATGTGATACGACAGGGGATCATGGTCATTGTCAACGACATGGTCATCCGCGTGCACACTGAGATCCATCTCAGGGCTTAATACAAAGTTTAACGCTGCCTCCTGGTCAGCAAAAAAGCAGACTAAAAGGAAGGCAATTTAAAGTTCATCGGCAGAACTGGCTAGCGAATGGACGATTACCCCTCTGGTAGTCGAGAATTCTGGTCGCTAGCTCAAGCTGCTGAGGGTAACTTCTGTCGGTCGTCTCTTCCACAACTGCGTAAATCGGACGACTCCGTGGTCCACACGGCAAAGGGGAATGCTGAACTTCTTGGCATCATTTTTGCCGCCAACTCAACTCTTGATGATAGAGGGATCGCCTCCGCCTAAAAATCTGTGAGAGCTTGATACCAAGAAGTTGAGAGGACCAGACAGTATTCACGCATTGGTGTTAAAGATGTGTGCTCCCGAGTTGATTCCAGCCCCGGATCTAGGGGGGGGGAGGGGCAAACCGGGGCACCCGCCCCGGGCGGCAATTCAGGGGGCGCAAAAATCATAATATAGTATGATTAAAAATAAAAAACGTGCTGCACAAAGCGCCTAGCATGCGGAAGCCTGGTTGGGAGAATAAATAAATTTATTAAAAAAGAGTTTTTATTGTCCCATTCACGAAAAATGACAGCTATTATTTATTTGTGAGGTTTTTTATCTTATCTCTATCACTATCAAGTTTCTGCCCCGGTTCGAAAAAATTGTAGATCCGGGGCTGGTTGATTCCCCGTCTTAACGTGTGTCAAAATTTCTACCAGTTTGACCCACGTACACGCCATTATAATCAGGACAAATAATAAGGTTACCGGGAACATATGGCCGCATATAGGAATGGTCACGCGGATAAGTCTAACTTTGCTAAACATTTAATAGAATCAGGTCACAGTTTAACTAGTAACCATACATACCTACAATATATTACATAAATCGGAAAAGGGTTTTAAATTAAATATACTAGAGCAGTTAGAAATAATAAAACATAATAATAACCCAAGTTTTACACTGCTGAATGAACAAATTAATGTATCCAACTCGCCTTTACTGAGGATTTCCAACAGTAATAATCACCAGATTACGTCAGACCCGGTTTCTGCCGGCGTGAATCACTAATTATCAACAACGTCATTAGATAACCAGTGGGCGAGTAGGGTATAAATAGGCCACGCTCAGTGAACGATGTTCACTTTGCGACTAACCATCGTAGAGTCAACTTACCCTGATGATGCTCCGTTTCGAGGCGAAACACGTGTTGGTGCTGGTATGTATGTTGGTATATACTTTTAATGTGGGAGGGAGGGAGGTGCCACGCATGTCTTAAAGTATATACCATCATACATGTTATCCGCGGATTGTTGCAAAGTAGACTAATACTAACTTAATAACAATGGATTTCCGCAAAGTAACGCCTGATACTATTAACTAATGATATCCAGAGATCTTCGTCGACCAGTTTCAACGATCTAACGCAGTATCCAACGGTTCAGGGAGACCGGTACTTATGTGAGAAGACCAGAACAAGGCAGAAAAAGACGCACTTCGAGTAGGGATGATCGTTTCTTTCGGCTTCGTGTACGTAGGAACCCCCGTTTGACGGCAGTCCAAGCCCGACATGAGTTAGAAGCAGTGCGGGTGTAACCGTAAGTGAGCGTACGATACGAAGAAGGTTCGAAGATAAGCCTATAGCCTCCCTGCTTGCAACGGTAATTGAGCGCGAGATTAACATGCAGCTCCTGGGATATTTGGAAGATCATCAGCTGATCTGTGATCGACAATACGGTTTTTGCGACGATCGTTCAGCTGGTGATCATCAAATTTATCTTATGCACCTGTAGGCATCGTCAGGTTATTGATCGCAACGGGGAAGCACTATCAGTCAGCCTAGATTTCGCTAAAGCCTGTGACCAGGACTGGCACAGGGATGTCTCACGAAATAAACATCTTACAGTCGCTGTGAGAGGTTATGCAGTTGGGTAGTCAGCTTTCTATCTGAGCGACATATCAATATACTACATAGTAGATGGTTGTTGCTCAGATATGAAACCTATAAAATGCTGGTGTTCCCAAGGGTCTGTGGTATCCCCTACGCTGTTCATTCTGCATATCAATGACATGGCATGAGTGGCAACTGTTGCTATGCAGATGACAGCACAGGGGATGCCTACTACACAGCCCCCCTTAATTCCTCTCAGTTGCAAAACTTGCAAGTGGCGGATAGCAGGCTTAAAATTGTGTCTGAAGTCGAGAACTCTCTGGAGCAAGTCTCGGAATAGGGTTGACCTAATTTAGTCGAGTTCAAGCCCATGAAGACACAAGTTGGCGCGTTTACCACTAAGAAAACCCCATTTTTCGTAGTGCCTCAATTCCAGGGTACCGCGCTCATCACTAAAAGAGTTGTAAGATTCTGGGAGTTGACATCTCGAGTGATGTGTAGTACCAGCGTCATTTGGAAGCCATGGCTACGTTGGCTTCCAAAAAGCTTGATGTTTTAAACCGGGCTAAGGAGTAAGGCACTGAGAGCGAGGCACCTGCTCATGCTTTACAAAGCTCATGGCCGAATTGAAGTTTTATCCACACCGATGAGACTCGTGGAGAACTTCTACGGTCCGATTCTCCCGATCATCTTTATCACGCACGTGCTACGTGTAGAATGAGCTTCCTCCTGAGGCATTCCCGGAGCGCTGTGTCATGGGGTTGCCGCCGGCATGTTCGCGCAGCACTCAGTTCCGGAGAGCATCTTGAGTCGTGTAGAACGTAATTTTTTTGTACATTAAATATTTTGTTTAAATTCTGATGAGGGCATTTAAATAACTGATTAGAAGTTTTTCTTATTATCTGTACTGCCTGTTTGTCTTCAATTCGTCGAGTTTCCAGATTTAGAATCATGGCCTCTTAAAAATAAATTGCATGATGCTAAAGTAATTAATGCATTAATACGATGAAAGATGGTCCAGAAAGTAATTTTATTGTTGATTTCACTTTTCAATGAAGTATCGATGATTTCCGGAACATTTTTCGAATCATAATAATTAATTTCCGGATCATTTCACGAATTTTTTCTCAGGCGCATTGGGGGCCCCCTCAACCCCGGGGCCCCGTATAATTGATACGGCTGATACGGCGGTAGCTACGCCCCTGATTATTATGGTGTTACAGTAATAAAGAAAAATAACGATGTAAATATTTATTTTAATTTGTTAATTCAGGCTTAAAATTGAACATATTGCGTGATTTCTTATAATTGAAATATAAGAAATATTACCTTTCTAATATTTTGTCAGTCATTGGATAACTAAACTTTATTAATAAAAATTGTTTTCTTACCAATTTAAAAGTACGTGGTCATTGCATGTCCAGAACTATAAACAACTTGTAGTTTGCATTCGTCTAATCCATATCTACTTAATTAAACCTAAAAGCCAAAAATTAAAGTTTAACAGGTTATGGCAGTTAGTTCATTGGGTTATGGGCTCTTGGCAATATCTTTATCAGCGGCTTTATAAGTCCGCAAATGAAACTATAGTGATGAGGGCTTCTCGAGGTGCACTCGGCAAAGTTTTTCCTCGCTCAGGAAGATTTACCGGGCGAAGTTGGAGGCGATAATGTAACTTGTGGAAGGTGTAGGCCAAGCGGTGCAAGACAGACATGGTTTTTATGACTACTTTTAAGCTACTCAATTGTGTTTAAAATTATGCGATGCTTTAAAAGTGTCAGGTAAAATTTTAAAGAAGCTTTTTAACCTAGCTACGAGTACTTGCGTGTCGCAGAATTGTGGCTTAAAATCACAGACACTGTACTTACAAAACATCTATTTCGTCCTAACTGTTAGAAAGAATGCATTGCATTTCTAAATAATTATTGTTCAAAAAAGGTTATTTTGAAACCTAATTTTTTATTTATTTTGAAAAAACATTTATAATATTATTCCTTTTTATGCCATTTTTTTTGGCTTGAGAGCCAGTTCTTTCTTTCTTTTTCTTCTCTCTTTCTTGGCCGGCAACGCATCAGTGATGTCTTTGGGTTTGCTGATGTTCATGACTGACGATAGCCACTTACCATCAGGTGGATCGTCAGCTCGTTTGCCGACTATTTCCATAAAAAACCCATCTAAACCATTGAGGTAATACATAGAGAAGACATCACAAACAAAATGTGTGTCCCCGCCGGGAGGTTCTATTTTCAAAATTGAGCCCCCGTTCTCCTTTGAAAATCGAACGAATCCATTGGAAATTGAAGCCGCGCGGCGCCAATTCATTGGAACATACATTGTGTTCGCGGTGTCTGTTCTATACGCTAGTAATAATACTTCAATGATCTAAACGCGTCTATTTTGAATACATTTTTTATTATGAGAAAGTATTGTTCCGTCAGTGTAAACGACAATATTCATGAAGGCAAGGCAAATATTAGTGAGTGAAGGCAATAAGCACGAGATTACCACTCAGAGAGGAAAATCGGACACCCATTTCACTGGAAATTCGAATAAAGATACGATCTCTTTAATTAATTTTATACTCGCAGTAAAAGGGAGCCGAGCATAATCGTTAAATAATTAAGAAAATGTTCAGACGAGAGAAGTTTGCCGGATTGATGGGAGACTTATCGACCGCTCCCATCGAGAGCGACAAGCTGTGAGCGATCGAATGCGTTGTGAGCACCACCATCATCACCATCTCCATATATCATCAGGGATTGTTTTCAAGCATTAACTTCACACTGAGTAAAAAGGAGAGATTTTTAAGGAAGGGTGTAATGAGGTGTAATAACCTCGTTCAATATTCCTTGGCTGGCAGATAAATTTTTCTCCTAAATTTTTAAAATCTTAACGGTTGGTTTTCAAAAATGCATCTGTCAGCTGGGTTCCCATGAAGGATGGGATCATGTTAAAACCCATTCTTTCATCTGAGGTAAAAAAACATTATTTTATTTTTGAATACTTTTATAAATTTTCTAACAGTGCTTATTTAATTTATTTTGATACTGTGTATTAAGGCTTTTTAAATCAATATAATACTTTTAAAAATCGGAGTGGTGCCTCCTTACTTCATTACTTACCCCGCCCTGAGAGTTACCTACTAATTGTGGAGGATCTGCACCCTCGCAAGGGTAACCAAGTGGTTTGAACTTTTTGTACTTGTTTCTACTGCATGCTTTAAACGAGTTAAAGGTAGTATTTTCTTCAGATCTCAAACGCTCTCGTAATATGTATGTATATGTGTATTTGTATGGTGTTCATGATATTCATGAATAAATTGACACTTTTAGCGGGGGTTTTATAAATCAGAAGCGTATTAAAAACAAAAGAGTGACGACAATCGCTTATAAATTTTAATGTAACAAGAGCTTGGATTGTTCTGCGACTTATCTTTAACCGCCTTTGAAAGTTTTGAGAGGCAATAATCTCAGGTATATAGGTATATACGCGATCAGCTACCTGCCCGAGCTTGTATTATGGCGCTTGGAGCCCGGAGGTACAGCCGAGTGATCACTGATTTGGAAATGGCTTGCTAACGTAAAGTAAAGACTAATATCTTAGTATAAACGCTTACACACTCATTCTCCCGCAGTAGGTTTTTTTTACATGTATCGCGGGTGGCATGGACTACACATATAACACATCACAATAACACCCATGACCCGAGTACAAATATTTATCTGTCACCTACATATCTGCTCCGGCCGGGAATCGAACCCGGGACCCCTCGCTTCGCAGGTAGGGTCGCTGCCAACTAGGCTACAGGGTTGTCATCAATATCTTAATATCTTAAATAAGTAAGTAATTATATTAATAAAGAAATATTGTATGAACATTCATAGGTGGATTTCGAAAGGAAGAATGCTTTATGGTATGACGTAGTTAAAATAATTATATGAGTTGCATCCAGTTGGGAAACCCAATTTAATATATTTACAACGTCATTTTTCCATTATTCAAGTAATCATTAACTACGAGCATCTAACTCGAGCTAAATGAGTGTAGATTTCTAATGTACTTAGAGAGATATATCGAATGAATGGATTTAAGTTACTAAGTAATTACTAAATCATAGTAGGTACTTCTAATGATCAAGAGGCCCATAACACTCATGTTAAACCATAATTGAAGACATTAAGGCGGAGTGGAACCACGTCGAAACTCAGTATAAAGTACCCTCAACTTATAACTACATTACAGCGATTACGACACGAAACGCCTTAGGTGGTTCCAAGGATATTCTGGTGCTACTTAACGATTCCCAACTTGGGGCTGCGAGTGGGGAACCGTGTATGCCGCCAGCATTATTGGTATGTCGCTAATGTTACTCTGATAACAATATACCCAGAGTATTTTAATTTAATTGGAGGAAATCAGTACATTCAAGATTAAACTTTATACTCATCAATGAAAAAGCAGCTTATAGTGTATTACCGCAATGTTCTCAGGAATAATAAGTATTCTGTATCATGTTTCAGATCATGGTCAATTTTTTATGCTAAATTTCATGAAAATCAGTTTGGTACTTTTTGCGTGAAAGAGTGACAAACATCTTCACAAACTTTCTCATTTTTAATATTAGTAGGACTATATTCTATTGTTTTATTTGTCTGCTAGCTATTATCAATACAAATAAATAAAATTGGAGTGTCTGTTTGTAATATTAAAATAACCGCTTTTACTAAGTGCATTTGGATGTATAAAAGGTACATAATATAGGTACCAATACATTTTTTTACAATTCTTGTCTGTCTGTCTGTCTGTTTGTTCCGGCTAATCTCTGAAATGGCTGGACCGATTTTGACGGGACTTTCACTGGCAGATAGCTGATGTAACAAGGAGTAACTTGACTACTTTTATTTTAGAAAAAAATATAGCATGTTGCAGAACAACGTCTGCCGGGTCAGCTAGTAAAGTAACATGTTTTAATTTTTTTTAATAGCACAGTTCCTGAAAATTATATATTCACAATTGTACACTACTGTAGGAGGTATTCTATTAAAAGAAGATAAAAAATATTAAAAAGAAAACTTTCATCATTTGATTCGATCCGATTGAGATATTGATGATTATCCTATTGTCGGAAAAATAGGATTTTATGGTGTGGGGTATTTATGGTAATGTATGCATGTAACAGCGGGAAGCCTTAAACTACGGTTACGTGGAAGAGCGCTGCCGTCACAAAGCGGTCGTAAATGCGGCGTAAAAGACGATCGGCGTGACGGCGCGGTGCCACGGTGACAACAAGTAGAATCTAAGTTCGATGCTGCGACATAGCCGCCATCTTACTTTTTACACGGAAATGTGTAGCTATAAAAATAACACACCCAAAAACTTTACATAAAAATCAAGACGTGAGTCTTTTTGAAACACTACGCTTGTTTTCTTAAAATGTTATAAGATCTCATGCCGAGCGCCTAACGCTACGAGGTCCGATTCTACAAAACCTACACCTTGGTCAAAAAGATTCGTGGCGGTCGCAAAGAAATTAAGTGTTATTTTGTCATGGAGTATAACAAAGTGCCCAACTATACCGTTTACCCAGTTACAGGGTTTGTAGACTTAAAGCTCGTAGCCTGGTTTAATACCGACTGGGCCACAGAATCATTTTTAGAAGGTGAATAATAATATATCACCGAGCGTCCTTACGCTTGGAAATAAACAGCGCCGCAGCTGTTTATGCTCAAGTTAATTTACAAAATAATTCTATAATGAATAGGCATTGTTTTAAAGGATATTCCGACCGAAAACGTACTGTAAGCATAATTTGAGGTTTATTAAAAATATATCATTAATAGAAATAGATGAAATAAATAACCCAGTGCTTGAGATAGTAACAAAGATTTAAAATATCATATTAAACAATATAAAATGACTCCGATACAAATGAAGTGTATTCGATAGTTAGTCGCCAGAATAAAACGTTTATTTCCTCAAGTTTTTTGGAACGTCGAATAGTTACGATAATATTTACTTGTTTTCTTTCAATTTTACATTTATGTACGTACCTACTTGACGGAAAGGGGTCAGAAAGGGATAAGGAAAGGGTTTCTAAGTGTTTTCAAATACCGATTTTTAGGAAACTAAGTCAGCTTGAACATGTAGACAACGTTGCATTTATGTCATTAAAATTTGATGCTGCTAGTACCTACATTGTGGTCGCTGTGTGACGCTAGTGCTCTTTTAGGAAACCCTAATTATAATTATTGCTTTTTTTTGCTTTGGTGTTCTCGTCTATGTCCCATAATATTATGATGGAATACCTATAGGGTTATTAGTCAAATGTAGATTTGTCTATTAAATCGACCTCTCAGGTGTTGGGTATTCGCCATGACGACGAAAGTAAAAATATTTCCACTACTATATTAATTGGTATTTAAATATTTATATAAGAGGTAAGTTTAGCGTGTACAAGGAAAAGTTGGATGAAAAAAGGGAATTAATGAAAAACGCTCAATAAATTATATAAGAAAATATTATATTTCTGTCTAAGAACTTGTAGCTTGGGAAGTCAAGAGGTGATTGGAAACAACTCGCAGTGAGCCTTTCTGTCCTTTATAGCCATTGAAGTATTATTACTAGCATATAGAACCGACACCGCGAACACAATGTATGTCCCAATGAATTGGCGCCGATCGGCTTCAATTTTCAATGGTTTCGTTCGATTTTGAAAGGAGAACGGGGGCTCAATTTTGAAAATAGAACCTCCCGGCGGGACACACATTTTGTTCGAAATGTCTGTTCTATGACATTATACTTCAATGTTTATAGCGCACGTTAGGCATTTGCTCTTTTTTGTTTACGCTACACTTACTTCTATACACTTCTGTATAAGAAGAGTTTTCAGTTTCCATGATCATTGGATCATTCCATGATCATGATCCGTCCCAGTGCGGGCCGCACCGGGGAGACAATGATAGAATGATTTATCTTCCTTTCTGCGCGCTCGGGCCGCAGAGTGCGCTGCGCCGAGCTATCCAGATCTCTATAAGCGCCGCTTCGACCGGCTCCGAGCTTAACAGATTTATGCATTGTGTGCGGTGTGATAGACGGCCGGATACTTCCGTCTGACAAGAGAATTCCGGCTAAATGGTTTGTATGGATCCGCATCTTTTGAACACCTAAAGGATTTCGACAAATACACTAGAAAAATAAGGCGTTATTATCTGTGTTATAAGATCTTTAAATATAATATCTTAACTTTTGCTAACTCTAACTTCGTACTATGCGTGGAATACTGAAATAATTAATTAGTCCCTTCCTCTTGGACTGTGACAGCGTGTAGACGTGTTTATAGTGCGCTCCGCAAAAATCGTCGTTATCGCCTACGCATAACGGCTGCATCGTGCGACTCCAACCGCTCACTACAAAAGTAAGCGATTGCATTGAGTGTGTCCTATAAAACTGCGAACTTCAGCTACTTTAAAAATTAAAGATGCCAAAGCTGCATAAAATTAAATCACCTCCGACTACCACTAGATTAGAGGTTTACTCTTCGGAAAGTGACGCCATTGCCACAGCACCAGAACAAAAGGCATTCACAAGCAGACTTCAAAGACGACGAAGAGGCTCTGCGGGTGTATCTGAAGACCAATTTAATCATTTCAAAGAAGAAATAACTAACGTCCTGAAAAACTGGAAGGAGGAGCTTCATAGTACACTAACCTTGTCACTAAATAAACTATCGTCAGACATGGAGCAAGTTAAAACTCAAATAAACAAAGTTGAAAATTCGTACTTAGAATTCGAAAAGACAGTGCAATTTTTGGCTACGAAGTTTGAAGATATTAACAGCAAGATAGAAACTCTAGAACATCAAAAGAAGCTTAATACTATAGAAATTTCATCGCTCAATAATAAAATAGAGGAAATGCAACGTCACCTTAGATCAACATACTTAGAAATACGAAATGTGCCCCTAAAAAATCCTATTACAAAGCAGGATCTACATAAAGTATTACAGAAAGTTTGTGAAAGGACCAACGCGCAAATAGAAGGCAGAGACATAAAACAGATTTACCACATTAACAGCAAAACTGATAAAAAAACTATTATAATAGAATTAACAACTATAGAGAAAAAGAATTCATTACTAAAATGCATCAAAACTTTCAACAAGGGACATCCAGTAAACAAATTGAATTCTTCTCACGTAGGCATTGCAGGAACCTCCGTGCCGATATTTATTACAGAAAGTCTCACTGCAAATGGACGAAAATTATTGTTTATGTCTCGAGATCTGGCAAAAACACAAAACTACAAGTACTGCTGGTCAACAAATGGAAAAATATTCCTGCGGAAAAGTGACGGTACACCGCATATTGAAATAAAAAGCGAAATGCAACTTGAAGAACTGAAGAAAGAAAAATGACTATTTCAGGTCGTATATGATGTAATTATAAAGTTGTTTATGGTAGTCAAAAGTTTTAAAACATCAAATTTTCTAGTTAATGTTAAATTGCGTACAAATTTTAAAAAATCTTTCGTTGATAAATTCCAGACATATTACAATATTAATATTTATATATATGTATATAACTTGGTGAATATCATATTTATTAAAACTATTAATACTTCTGTACAATCTATTGCCGACACTAAAACAAAGGTAAATAAGGGTCATTCGAATAAGCTGACACCGACCTACTTATTCTATCTGTATCTTAAAATCGTACATTATGGATCTTACAATCCTTAATAACATTGATGAAATTTCACAAGGAGAGTCCTTTGTGTGTAACCCAGAAATGTCAAAATCATTTATGCCAAAAGACCCACATATAAAAATCTTAACGCAAAACATAAGAAGCATTACTCGTAATTTCTCTGAATTTGAGTTACTTCTAAAGAGGATCAATTTAGATTGCGAAATTTACCTCTTAACCGAATGTTGGAATGCAAAAGCAAATTATCTACCTAGATTGGAAAACTATAATACCCACAGTACCACGGTCAATCTAAACCAAAACGATGGTGTGGTGGCATACATCTCGAGCAGTCTTAACTACACCGTTGAAGAAGCTTTTCTTAGTAATGCAAGCTGTTTACTTATAAGACCAAACTTGGACACTGTAATACTTGCCATTTATCGATCACCCTCTAATAACATAATAGTAGATTTTCTAGCTAGCTTAGACAAGTTACTAAACTCTCTCAAAAGTCACAAAAGCATTATCCTTATGGGTGACATAAACATTGATATCAAACCCAAGAATACTTTAGACAACAACGCAAACGATTATTTGAATCTATTAGCTACTCATGAAATGCTACCAGGACACCTCTTTCCAACTAGAGAGAAAAATTGCTTAGACCACTGCATTATTAAAACGCAAAGACAGTATGTAACCTTAGTAATGGACGCACCTCTAACTGATCATTCAGCTATAATTCTATACCTAAAAACGAATATTGAATACAATACTCTGAAACAAGAAATATATACTAAAATTAACTATTATTCCGCTGTAAAAGGTATTGAAAAAACAGATTTCAGTAAAATTATGTCAAATAGCAATGGCGAGGAAGCTGCGAAAGAATTAACATCGCTGTTGTCAGCATGCATAAATATGGCGACTATTGAAATCAAATTATCCAGACGTCACAGACCCTTAAAACCATGGATAACACCAAATTTAGTTAAATGTATCATTAAAAAAGACCAACTTCATTTAGATTTAAAGAAAGATCCCACAAATTCTGATTTAAAAGCTAGGTACATTGCATATAAAAATACATGCAATGATTTATTAAAACGGCTTAAAGACACTTACGAGAGCAATGAAATAAAAAAACATGAAAAAAACCCACGAAAAACTTGGCAAGCAATTAAATCTATAACTGGAATGAACTCACAAAGGACTCCCCCCACAGAACTATTGAACACAAAAAAGGACATGCAGTCCTCAGTAGACTACGTTAATAAATATTTTGCTAACATCGGCTTTAATTTAGCTAGTAATCTTATAAAAACAAAAGAAAACGTGACAGATTTCTCAACTCCAAGTACCATCCCGCTGAAATCAATGGCTTTAATAAGTACAGACAATAACGAAGTAGAATCTGTTATAGCGAACTTAAAAAATGATTCCGCGGTCGGCTATGATGGCATCCCAGTAAAAATTCTTAAAATGGCTAAACATATTTTGATCCCTGTCATAACGCACGTAATTAACATTTGCTTCTCTGGAGGAATATTCCCATCAGTGTTCAAAACCTCCATAATAACGCCCATTCACAAGGGTGGATGTAGAAACAGTGTCGGCAACTATCGCCCCATTTCAGTTTTGACAGCGCTTTCTAAAATCATGGAGAAAATAATGAATAAACGCCTTTTGAGTTTTCTAGAAAAAGAAAAACTGCTGTCTGACAACCAGTTCGGCTTTAGATCCGGGAGATCCACAGAACAAGCAGTCTTATGTTTGACAGAACACATAGTGAAGCATCTGGATAAAAAGGATAAATGTCTAGCTATATTTTTAGACCTCGCAAAGGCGTTCGACACTGTTTCTATCTCTCACTTATTGCGCAAAATGGAACAACTTGGAGTTCGTGGAATAGCTTTGGAATTATTCAAAAGTTATCTAACCCATAGAAAACAACGTATTAAAATCGGAAAATACATAAGTGACGATACCGAAGTAATATTTGGCGTTCCACAGGGCAGTGTGTTAGGTCCTAGCCTCTTTCTTATTTATATTAACGATCTCTGTAACTTATCACTTAAAAATTGCAAAATTTTTACCTTTGCAGATGATACTGCGTTAGTGTTTCATGGCACTAATTGGGAAGAGGCTAGGACTCTAGCAGAAAACGGTCTTAGAGCTACAATGACCTGGTTGCGACAAAATGTACTAAGTATTAATTTACAAAAAACAAAATACATCACCTTTTCCATAAAGAAAAACCATCTCCCTGCTGAAAATAGCTCAAAATTAAAAGCCCATAACTGTCAAAAACCTATAAGTCATCTATGTCAGTGCTTTGAACTAGAACGAACTACAACTATAAAATACCTTGGGGTTACATTGGATCAAACACTAACATGGAAACCGCAGATCACAGTTCTTAGTGGCAAATTGAGACGACTTATATTTATATTTAAAAAACTGAGAAATATAGTTGGTTTAAACCTTCTTAAAACAATATACTACGCGTTGGCTCAATCAATATTAACCTACTGTATTACAGCGTGGGGTGGGTCTTGCAAAACCAACATTATACAACTTGAGAGAGCACAGCGAGCGCTGCTCAAGGTGATGACAAATAAACCATATTTATACCCAACTCAAAAACTATACGAGACATGCGGTATACTATCAGTCAGAAAGCTATTCATAAAACAAACAATTCGAAGCCAACACAGCAAGATACCTTATGTTAAAAACATAAACAATATTCGTAGAAGTGATAGAATATGTGAGTCAGTGAAAGTTAACACGAATTTCGCGAAAAGATTTCAGTATTCCATTGGCCCGTATCTCTATAATAAAGTTAATAAAACGTTACCTATTTACCACCTCAACTCCAATAGATGTAATTTAGAAATATGTAAATGGTTACACAAATTAAACTATTCAGAAGTAGAAAATTTACTTACCGTAATAAAATAAATTAAGTAGATATATTCATTTAATAACATAATATAGAAAAAAAAAAATATTATATATATATATATATAAACATATATGTAAATACCATATTATACTCATTACGTAATCATATAAATTATTATTTTTTATAAATAATTAATTAATAATGCATAAAAACCACAACGAATATTATAAAACAGTTAACGTCTTTGTTCTAATAACATGAAATTACCGAAAGGAAGGGACAACAATATATTATCTAAGATACAGGCTCAGCCTAGTTTAGATAATAGTGAACTTGCAACTAATATATTATGTTAAAGTTAAATCCCGCATTAATACAGTAATTGAAAAAGGTTAACAAATATATTAATCACAATGTTACACATCACGCAGAACAAGTCCACAGTTCATGTGGTCGCATGCAATAAGTAGATAGGTAAGCGTGGAAAAATCTACCCGCATCAAATAATATAAAATCGAGCGACAGTGAATAAGTAGATACGTTGTTGCTAAGTATTATGTTTTTTAGTTATTACCATAACATGTACCTATCTATGTCAATTATGAAAAAGTGTTATTGAATTGTACTAAAAATACAGTTAAATGAGTGGATATGTGATACCTTGTGTTATGTATACGAAAAAGTACGATCACGGTAAGACGATAACACTCTCGAGTTATTTTAAAATGAAATGTTTATTTGCATGTGATTAAGTTAAAACTGTAACCAACGTGTAACTTCTTATAAGAAATAAATTATTATTATTATATTATTAATTAAAATCTCGGCTTGCAACGTATAAAGATAGAACCAGTTTTTAAATTAGATCTTCAGCAATGCAATTATGAAAACGAAATATTTCGTAAACGGACTCCGAATTCTAAAAATGGTGTAAGAAGACCCAAAATATAAATTTTTTAGAAGACCTTTTCAAAAATACCTCACACTATAGGGTACGCGACGAATAAAAAATTCGTCCTCACGTTAGCTGTAGGAGAGTAAATATGAGTATCCATGCCAAATTACAGCTTTCTAGCACTAAGGGTCTCGGCACTTTGCTTCGGACAGACGGACGGACGGACATGACGAAACTACTATAAGGGTTCCGATTTTACTTCGGAATCCTAAAAAGTGTAAATGTAAATTTGAAAGAATTATTTATACAGACGCGGTAGACGTGATAGTTCTGTGGCTACATAATTATTATTATTAACTAGTGGATACCCAGCGTGTTTTTTTTTCTGATTACAATGACGGATCCGTGTTGACTCTCTATGATTGTCATGAAACTGTTATCTATGATTTAGCTGAACTGCTGACTTAGAAACATATTAAACAAAGATCCTGATAACTAACTGATATACTTTGAATCGAGATCAACGTTGCTAACGTTTTTCCTAAACATAATAATGTGTCAGTCAAATCAATTCGATATCTATTGTAAGCCATCAACAGTATTCCAGTTACGCAATACAGGAGCAATCTTGATCGTCTTTAGTAGACTTTCAGGCATCGAAGATCGAAGAAAAGATTCCCGGGTCAATTGTGCACTTCCGAGATTAGATGCTTTCAGATTAACTGGAGATACACGGCGGATAGACTGTAGCGGTACTATCACTACAACGTAGATTGAGATTAAAAAAATTATTTATTTATTTAATTAATTTACAGATATCTAAAACTAACAAATGAGATTAAATGATTTTCCGAATAATGATGTAATTAAATACTAAACGAAACTTACGCTCCAACTCAGAGTCACTAACGGTTATTTAAATCGCTCCTTAGTACAGAATTTGTATGGTGATTCTTGACAAAGGAGCGATTAAAGTAACCGTTAGTGACTCTGAGTTGGGGCGTTAGTTAAAGAATGTTAAGTAAAAGTAGTTAAATATTAGTAGTAATAATACAAGCTGGTTCTTCCGAATCGTCCTAATACTTGTTGGCTTCAATCATTCGTCTAGAGATTTCTGCATAATTTTCTAATTTACTGTCCACTTTCAAAAGTAGAATAAGTTTATAATATACAATCAATATGAGAATATCAAGTGTGAGAATTTAAATTTAATTCGCTAGGATGCGAGGTTTTAAATCTGCAGGGTAGCCGGGCTTGGCTATCAGTGTGCTCAAATCTCATTAGGTGTAAATAAGTCGGTGCTCACAACAACATCTCTCAGCCACTCCGTTCAGCTCAGCCAATAGAATGCGATTCAATAAAGAAGCTTTGTAAGTTCAATGTTCAGGCTAAGGTTTCCCAACGAATGCTTACTGAGCCAATCGACGCTGAGCCAATCTAAGGCAGTATACGCGTTTGCTGTTATAGGTTTTATTTAAAAAGTCGTTATTTTTTTTTTTTTTTAATGCTTTTAGCAGGCAAACGAGCAGACGGGTCACCTGATGGTAAGTGATCACCGCCGCCCATGGACATTAGCAACACTGGGGGCGTCACCAACGCGTTGCCGGCCAAGAAAATGACGATAGACCCGCTTTTTGAAGTACCCCATGTCATAGCTTAGAGGGAACACCGATGCAGGAAGTTTGTTCCATAGTTTACACGTACGAGGTAGAAAATTACGTGAGAACCGAACTGTGGACGAATGCCAGGTATCCAGGTGATGTTGGTGGAACCTGGAACCCCGTGATGTGCGGTGTCGAAAACCAACTGCAGGTATTAAGCCAAATAGTTCTTCAGAACATTCCCCATTGTACAGACGGTAGAATACGCAGAGAGAACCTACATCTCTCCTCAATTCGAGTGATTCTAGTCCGTCTGTAAGCATGGGATCGTCGACAAGACGAATAGCTCGCCGTTGAATTCGATTGAACGGATCCACTTGGCTAGCTGGGGCTCCAGCCCAAAGGTGGGAGCAGTACTCCATGTGTGGTCGAATTTGCGCCTTATAGAGCATCAACCTGTGCTTAGGCGTGAAGTACTGCTTAGCTCTGTTGAGCACTCCCAATTTCTTTGCGGCTAGTTTGGCCTTACCAACCAAGTGGTCTCGAAACTGAACTTCATTCGAGATGTCGACACCAAGGATCCCAATGCTTTTAGAGATGTTAAGAGGAATGTTCTGGAACTGTGGTGCTATGACAAATGGGGTTTTTTTAGCGGTTAACGCGCAAACTTGTGTCTTCTCGGGGTTGAACTGGACTAAATTTAGTCTGCCCCATTCTGAGACCCGCTCCAGAGATGTCTCGACTTCAGACACAAGTTTCATCCGCTTCTCCTCAATCTGCACCCGAGAAAGGTTTGCTCGGCCTGTATAACGGGCGTCACCCGTGCTGTCATCAGCATAGCAATGAATATTCTCGATGTCCAGCATATCATTGATATGCATGATGAACAGTGTAGGTGAAAGCACAGAGCCTTGTGGGACGCCAGCATTTATGGGCTTCGTATCTGAGCATGTTCCGTCAACGACGACCTTGATGCTCCGCTCCGATAAAAAACTGGCAATCCATTTGCACATTTTCTCGGGTACTCCGTAGGAAGGAAGTTTAGACAATAATGCCTTATGCCACACCCTATCGAAGGCCTTTGCAACATCCAAACTTACAGCCAATGCTTCTCCCTTGCTCTCGATTGCTTCTGCCCAGCAATGAGTAAGGTATACTAAAAGATCGCCAGCTGACCTGCCGTGGCGGAAACCGTATTGACGGTCACTAATCAGCTGGCGATCTTCTAGATACCGGAGCAGTTGAGTGTTTATTATACGCTCCATTAGTTTGGAGAGCAGAGAGGTTATGGCGATTGGTCTGTAGTTGGATGGATTTGACCTGTCTCCCTTTTTGGGAATAGGGTGGACCAGAGCTACCTTCCATGGAGACGGGACAATGCCGGCAGAATAAGAGAGTTGGAATAGGCGCGTTAAAACCGGGGTCAACTCCGGAGCGCACGTTTTTAGCACAATAGCAGGTATACCATCTGGCCCATTCGACTTGTTGATGTCAAGGGAAAAAAGAGCTTGACGCACGGCATTCTGTGTGAAATGCACGTCAGGCATCACCACCTCACACTCACCACACTGCGGGATGGTTGGCGGTGTGTTACCCCCATCATCAACAGTCGAATTCGACGCAAAGAGGGTGCCCAGTATTTCGGCTTTCTCTTTTGCGGTGTGGGCCAGGGTATTATCTGCTCTGCGCAAAGGAGGAAGGGACGATACACAGAAATTGCCTTGAATGGCTTTGGCCAGAGACCAGAATGCTCGGCTACCACACGGATAGCTCAGCAGTCTCTTGCCGGTTCTGTTAATGTGCTTGAATTTTGCCTTGGCTATTTGCTTTTTTGAGGACCACGAGGCAGCATTAAATTTCTTTTTCAGCCGACTCACAGATGCGTCTCCGAGCTCACGCGCCACAACCCAATCCTGAAAAGCAGATTGCTTCGTTATAAATCTCGTTCAAAGTTAGTATATATTTTTAGGACTGTTTTAATTTAATGTGATTAAAATTATGAGCTTAGGGGATTTTTGTATATTGTTGTGTGTATAACGGCTACGTTTGTTTAATTCAAACAACACACAATATGTATTCAGTTACTCACGAATTATTAACAACCTCCTTTTTACGAATATACTACCGTTAAGAAGTTTTGTTATACAATAAAGTAACGCAAAAAAAGATAATAATGTACATAACTGAAATTCACGGTATAAACATAGTTTAAATTAACAATAGTCGGTAAGAAATAGTAAGAGTTAAGTTTTAAATCAAAAGTATACATATAGTTTTACAACCAACAAAACATTTTCGTTTCGTATCGTCGCAAAATCGCAAGTGCACAACTGGCCTGCCTGAGAGGCAATTCCGAGTGGCGCGCTAATCGGCGACTGCGGTAATCCTTTTTAGATGGCCCACGTCGATGGCGTACCTTAGCTTGCCTCAGAGCAAACTGCGCGCTCAGAACCTCAAATAACTATTAAACTAATACTTATTATAAATAGGAAAGTTTTTATTTCTTGTTTGTTTGTAATGGATAAACTCAAAACTACTTCAACAAATTCAAAACACCATTCACCAGTAAGATGCTCTATTGTTTCGGAGTAACGTGGGCTCTCATCATCATCGTCCTGCCCATTTCCCAATTTTATTTGGGGTCGGCGCAATATGTTTTCCTTTTCCACACTTTCCTATCAGCCGTCATCTTTACACTAATCTCTTATCTTTCATATCATCTGTAACACAATCCATCCATCTTTTCGTCGTCCTCGTCCCCATCGTCTATCCATCACTCTTCTCGTCACATGCGTTTTTTTTTTATGGAAATAGCCGTTACTTCCATAACTTGTTACTTTACCTTTTGTTTTTAATATTAGCTCGTAAAATTCTTAATATTTGCACCTCTACCTACGCGTTTCTTGAATGTCTGTGTCCTCTACCCTTAGGTTGTCTGGTAGAAATCGCTATTACAGCGATAAGACCGCCTATTGTGTTACTACTACATACTTGCATTGTAATATGTTATGTACTTCTAGTGTGCACAATAAAGAATATTGTATTGTATTGTATTGTATTGTAGCCGGCAAACGAGCTGACGATCCACCTGATGGTAAATGGCTATCGTCGCCCATGGACATCAGCAACACCAAAGGCATCACCGATGCGTTGCCGGCTAAGAAAGAGAGAAGAAAAAGAAAGAAAGAAAGAACTGGCTCTCAAGCCCCCAGCCAGAACACGACGAGTCGTTTGGCGGCTGACTCATGCTCAAGGGTGGTAGCTATCCAGGTGAACCCCATGGAGAAATAATGATAGCAATAATGGTATTCATTAGTAATTAAAATCAATATTACTAATATAATCCCTCGAGGAGTCCTACCACCAGCGGGCCGGATTTAGTCGCCTTTTACGACACCCATCCGGCTTGGGATTGGGGTTAGTATTCTAAGCCGCCCCAATACGGCGAATCCTCTCGCCTCATCACATGCCCACACCACGACATTCGGTTCCCTTTTAATATTTCTGTCATTTTTGCCACTTTCAAAGTTCCTCTAATATACTCATTACTTACTTTATCCATTCTCTCATTTAAGAAAATAAGCGAGGGCGTTTATTACCAGTAAATATATTGCTAAGTATTTCGATTACGATACAGAATTAAAAGAAACATGATCACCAACTTGCCGTCTAGGATTTCCAGCGATGTGATCCAGATCTTGGAAAAATATTTTTCTATTGTAAATACTCGTATAAGATGAACATGTTTGTTAAATAAGGATAATTCGTAGAGACTGTTTTGATTTTGATAGCCTGAAGGGCTGAAGAAAAAGCGAATGAGTCACCTGACGTTAAGTGATCGGATACTCTGGGAAATGTAACATACCAAAATTTATTTTTTCACTTTATTCCATGATTAAAATTTATGCACGCTGTTTTAAATCTTTAAAAGTAATTTTAAAACAATAATTTTATTTTTAGAGTGACTGCCTTAAAATGATAGAATCTAAGGTAAGTTACTAGATACGTTTACAAGTCGTGGAGTATTGTAGGTAATTGATCAACTATTTAGTTTCCTTTGATTTATCTTTGGATTTACTTAGGAAATCCGAGTAAAGTACCTACTTCGCTTTTTAGAAATTCGTTCTCGGAAGGTCCAATGGAATCCTATTACAGAACAGAAGGAGTGGAAGGTAAGTATGTCCGGAGATTAGGTAAAACCAAGTTTAGCGGGAGATCTTCTAAATACTTTTTATTTGTTCGGACGGACTTACCTTGTGGAATTAACCATTTGTAGCAGAGGACAGGCAGAAACCCAGGTTTAATTGACACATGCTGACATTGCTGACGTAGTTTTTGATGAAATCACTTTCTTAAATAATATTTTTTATTACCCTTCTTTTATAAATAAGAAGTTAAACGATTTTAATTTCCGTTGATAACTTATAATAAAATAAAAAATGGTTGTCTGTAAAGTCGGTTTACGGACGGTAGTTTAACGTGACAACGTCATGACAAAGCTCCGCTCCGCTCCGCCCCGCTCCGCCCCGCCCCGCTCCACTCAACTACGATCGCCTACGGCTCGCCTACGGCATCGGCTACGATACGCCGATCGTAGCTGATCGTACCTCTCTCTCGCTTTGGCGCTCTCTCGCACGCGGAACGCTACATTTTTTCGTGCGTGCGCCCGGCGTTTATCGTTTTAATAGACGTTATCACGTCAAAAAGGTTGCATGTTTGTAATAATGGGATGATTCTGACTAAGAAATCAAAATAATTAAAAATTTTAAATTGATAAATAATTAGTTTATCTAATCTAAATAAAATCATAATGAACGTACTCGACGTAATTACTCCATTCATTAAAAATTGTTTATTTTATTTTATTAGAAAACGTTGGAGCTAAAGTGAAAAAAGTTATCTGCAATTTTGCGATTTTGCGATTATTGCGGTAACTTACTTAAAATATCATATTCCACAACATGGCAAAAAAATAAATCGAAATATCTCCTTATTTTTTGTACTTTTGTCACGTATAAGAAGACAACTACGCCTATTTTGTAAAATTGCACGACGTCAATGCGGTTACCTACCGCTGGCCGTTTTTATGACGGGCGCGCGGGGGGCGCGCGGCCATTCCCATTGAGGCATTAGTCAGGTGACATGTTACACGTAGGCCGGAGAGAATATTTTGTTTATTTTGGCTATTTACGTGTTAAAGTTTGTGTGAAAGTGATATCATAATAATAAACAATTTGTGTATATCACAATAGACATGGAAAGACGTAAATTATTAGTGAATTTAAGCAAATCGAGACGACAATGCGCTATTACGAACCGAGAAGAACTATTAAAACTTATTGATAACAACCGTGACAATGCTTCTGGTACGTATTTTTTACTATAATAGTATAATGTTATTGTTATTTTGAAGTTAATTCATGTTTAGTTGTTGTAATTATGATAGATTAACATTGGTTATTTTTTATTACGAAACGACGTATAAACGGCCATCTGCCATATGTCTTTTTCTACGTCGAGATTATATGTAGATGTCTCAATCTACATAAATAAATAAGTATTTTTTGTGTATGTTAGTGGGTATCTAACTATGTTACTTCTTATTGTTAGCTATAATAATTGACTTATAGTTAAATTTTACTTACTTACTGATGTTTTTTACTATTGTTTCATGTTCAGAAAGTCCGAAATCATCTGTTAAAGAAGACGATAGCTTACAGAACATAAGTAATGAATTTTTCAAGAATAATACTGTGTTGGCCGATGAAATTATTGAACATCTTATAGAAGACCTTGATGAGACCGCGATGAAGACAAATGTGCATGATTTAACTTCGTCAGATAAGTGCCAATTTTCTTCGTTACACTCTAGGTCGGTTACCCCTGTTCACTCTCGATCTGAATTACAAATTTTCAATTCTGAAAACTTTGATGTCGATAACAAAGATACAAAAAGAAGATTATCGGATACACCAACACCCTCAGAATACAATTCATTTACTTCAAGTCCGCCACGCCCATTATCAGAATTAAATCAAAATATCTCTTCACTTAAGTCAGGCAGGCTATCGAGCATGTCAGTTTCAAACTGCCAGTCTCCAATAATCAACACCAGTTGCAGTGATGTTTCTTCGGCAGTGGAGGCTTCAAGTGAGTGTTCTACGCCTTCCTCACTAAACGGTAGAAAAAGACGTCAGTTCTGTATTGATAGATCAAAGAAAAAGCGATTGAGAAATAAAGACAAGTGGATTGATACGAGGCGTAAATTACTATTAAATTCAGGTAAACAACATCAGTCTAGAGACGGAAAAGTGCAACCTGCGAAATATATTAAGCCGGCATGTGGTATTTGCAAATTTAACTGTAGTACAAAAATATCCTTTGAAGATAGGAAACGTATCTTTGATAGTTTTTGGGATCTCTGTGATCACCAAAAGCAATGGATTTTTATAGGTAAATATACAAAACGTTGCATGAAAAAAAGAATTACTACAGATAATGATACTAAACGCAAACACAGTGTTACCTACACACTGCCCGTAAGTTTAAAAGAAACCAGTCCTGCAACTGTAAAAGTTTGCAAAACAATGTTTAAGAATACGCTATGTATAAGTAATCAGTTTATACAGAGTGCTATTGATAAATATGATAAAACTACTGGTAACTGTGAAAAAGACTTCAGAGGTTGTAACATTAAAAGTAAGGTTATAACAGATGCCATAATAAAAGGCGTATGTGATCACGTAAACTCGTTTCAACCAGTGGAGTCACATTACACGAGAAAAGACTCAAACAAAGTTTACTTGGCTGGTTTAAATTTTTCCACAATGTTTAAGTTATACCAGACTTGGGCAGATGAAAATAATATTGTGGAGAGAGTACAGACAGTGCGCCAGTACCGAGACATTGTGAACAAAGAAATGAACATAGCCTTTTATGTTCCAAAAAAAGATCAGTGCGACGTGTGTATAGCATTTAAAAATTGCCTTCCCTCAGAAACTTATGCAGTAGATCAATACAATAAGCATATACAAGATAAAAACATAGCGAGATCTTTGAAGAAACAAGATAAAATTGATGCTATGTCTAATCCTGAAACTGTAACTTCAGCTACTTTTGATTTTCAGAAAATTTTGTCTACACCACATGGAGAAACCAGTTCATTTTATTACAAGCGTAAACTTTCTGTCTTTAATTTTACTGTTTTTGATATGGGTCTCAAAAAAGGAATATGTTACATGTGGCCTGAAACTATTGCTAAGCGGGGTTCAATTGAAGTGGCTAGTTGCCTTTATAATTTTATACAACACTCAATTGAAAGAGGCATCAAAGATGTTCGCCTGTGGTCTGACAACTGTGGTGGTCAAAACAGGAACCGCATAGTATTTCTGATGTATGTGTACTGCTCTCAAAAGTATAGCATTAACATTCATCACAGATTTTTGGAGAAAGGTCACACCCAGCAGGAAGGTGACAGTGTCCACGCATTAATTGAAAAATCATCAAAGCGTAAATTCATTTACTGCCCTCAAGAATGGTATACACTCGTTCGATGGTGTAAGACGTCCGGTGATTCTTATGAAGTAATAGAAATAACACAAGATGAAGTTTTCGATTTCAAAAGATGTTTAAATGATTTTAAATTGATAAAAAATACCGACAGTGAAAATGTTAAGTGGAATCAAGTGCGAGAAATAGTAGTTAAAGCAGAGAATCCTTACGCAATATTTTATAAATATGATCTACATGAAGTAGAACCCAAGCGGATGGACTTGGTGCAAAAAAGAAATACTCGTTCTCGTCGCGGCTCTACAATAATTATTAATGATCCCAAAAAATGTTACAATGAACCAATTATGATTACAAGTGCCAAGTACAAAGACTTATTAAGCCTCTGCCAGCAAAATCTGATACCTCCTAGGTATCATAGCTTTTATAAAAATTTGAAACATGGTTCCTATACTGATGGTAATGAGACTGATTAATTTTTAGATTTGTTTTAAAATAATGACAAAAGCTTTATTTTTTTAATTGTTCTTTCAGAATATTGTTTAATACTGAGTTGAATTTAGTTTTTTACTTGCTTTTATCATAAGAGATATATAAGTTTTTTTTTAAATTTACGTTTAGATTAGAACATTCTTTAGAGCATATTTTGTGTTTGTTAAAATACAGTTTTACTGATTGTGATTATAACTAGGTCATTGAAACGACTATAAGGTTGATTATTGTAACTGATGTTAATTATTTTTAAGTATTAAAACTTTAGAACTTCTCTAGATTTAATTTAAATTGTTTTTTATAAGAAGTTTATAAAAATTTGAAACATGGTTCCTATACTGATGGTAATGAGACTGATTAATTTTTAGATTTGTTTTAAAATAATGACAAAAGCTTTATTTTTTTAATTGTTGTTTCAGAATATTGTTTAATACTGAGTTGAATTTAGTTTTTTACTTGCTTTTATCATAAGAGATATATCAGTTTTTTTTTAATTTACGTTTAGATTAGAACATTCCTCAGAGCATATTTTGTGTTTGTTAAAATACAGTTTTACTGATTGTGATTATAACTAAGTCATTGAAACGACTATTAAGATTGATTATTGTAACTGATGTTAATTATGTTAAGTATTAAAACTTAAGAACTTCTTAAACTTCTCTCGATTTAATTTAAATTATTTTTTATAAGAAGTTTATAATTTTTACTGTTGAATTTTCAACCAAAGAAACTGTAATAACCTCATTAATATTCCCTAAGATTTGTATGCAGAAAGAAGTTATGATAAGATTACATTTTAACTAAAATAAACAAATAATTCCTTAGAAAATATTTCATTTAACCTTTTTCTAAACGGTGTAGCTTGAACTAATGTTCAGACGTAGAAAAAGACATCTGCACAATTATGTTCTGAACTTGGTGTATTTAAGATTTAACACACTCATGAACAAATTTTTATAATAGGAAATGTTGCACTTTTTGTATTTACTGTAGCATTATAAAAGATACTTTATTAAATCCAGATTTTTGAATTCCCATGTAGAAATGACCAAGTGGTAGTTAAACAGTTGTCATATTTTTAAGTACAATGTAGATGCAGACAACTGCAATATCTCGTAAATTAAACATAATTAGAAGAAATAAAACATGCACGTAGATGACTTATTAAATAATGAAGCAGTGATAAAATTTTCAATAGATTTGGTTTAAAATTAACGAAATGGGAGCACTTTTTCCTATTATACGCTCACCTGAAAAGTTGCTGTTTTGCAGATAACTTTTTTTACTTTGCACCCGTCGATTTGTCCAGTTAATGAACCTATTTATAAACAAATTGTATTTTGCGACCTTTTGTATAACAGGGATTCATAGATACCTATAACGAGGTAAAAAAAACCTCGTTCGATGTTACTTAGCTGATGTATTGTTTTTTTCAATATTTTAAATCATATAATTGAGTTGTTTCCTAAAATTTTTTTTTGTTATAAATGGAAAGTTCATATATAAGTTTTATAACAAAGTTATTTTAGTTTTTTTTTATTCTCTATAATTTAAAAGTTACATCAAATCAAAAATACGTTTTTGAATCCAGTACCGAAAACACGCCGACAATTCCCGAATAGAACCGAGCGCGCGTGTGACGTCACTTTGTTAATTGCTATTCATTGCAGCATACAGCTGATACTGTGATTTGACTTTTAACTGATAAAATCTTGATATTATTGTCAATATATTGATAAATATATCAAAAATGCTAAACCTTAAAAGTTATCATGCTTGTTTTGTACCATTACGTGTGAAAAGTACAAAAAAAAACACCCCAAAGATAATGTTAAATGTGTACCTGTGACCTTTTCCCGAGGAATAAGAGGTAAAATTTTAGTTTTCGTTCATAGATTCGCTTTTAGGCTTCCGAAGTAAAATCGGAATCTTTATAGTTTCGTCATGTCCGTCCGTCCGTCCGTCCGTCTGTCCGTCTGTCTGTCTGTCCGTCTGTCCGTCTGTCCGTCCATCCGTCCGTCCGTCTGTCCGAAGCAAAGCGGCCAGATCCTTACTGCTAGAAAGCTGTAATTTGGCATGGATATACATATTTATTAAAACTCCAGAATCGTAGAATTAAATATTGAAAAACATTTTTTTTCAGGGTACCTCCCGTACAGGCAACGTGAGGATGATTTTTTTATTCGTCGCCTACCCTATAGTGTGGAGTATCGTTGAAAAGGTCTTCCAAAAATATTATGGGTCTTGTAAGATCATTTTTGGAATTAGGGGTCCGTTTGCAAAATGTTTGGCTTTAAAGTGCTAATTTTGGTTACAGTCAAGTGTCCCCCCCAACTGTTGACTAAACGGTTGGAGTTAGTCAAGTGAAAAAATTCTCAAAAATAGGGTACTTATATGATGAATTTACAAGGAAAACTATCACTGCTATGTTAACATAAGTATGAGTCATAGTCGATAAACTTACTACCTCGGAACCTTACATTGCCCGTGGCCTAACACGCACATGCCCGTATTTTTATAAAACAACTCATGGTTTTATTTTATTAGGTTAGGAATTTTGCAACGTTGATCCTACTCAAATTCAATGAGGATCTGATGATGGGTCCTGGGGCTACAAAGTGGAACACGTGGTAGAACAATGGTAGGTAGAGTAAAACGGAACCGTGTTTGAAGATATTAGATAATATTATCGTTAACATTGTAAAACCAGTAGGTACATAAATAAATAAATAAACGCTTCACACTCATAGCCCCATACTAGGATACCCAGCGTCGTGGGTGCCATAGACAACACAAGGACACACACTCAGACCAAGAACAGAAATACAAACTAATCATTCAAAGCATCTCGCAGCATCCACCTCGCATCGAATCGAAACCAGGACCCTTGACTTAGCGATCTGGAGTGGTAACGACTCGCCACACGAGTCGTGATCATTGACCAACTTGGCGTATTTCGGAGACAAAAAAAATTATATATTGTACCAGTTTTATGTATAAAGCGCGTACAGACCCATACCACCGCAGTAGGTTTTCCTGTGTCGCGGGTGGCATGGTCAACACAAATAACACGTCACTATAACACCCAAGACCCGAGTACAAATAATTATTTGTCACATTTTCTTAGATATGGCCGGGAATTGAACCTGGGACCCTCACTTCGCAGGCTGGATCGAATCGCTATCAACTAGGCTATATGGTCATCATATGACGTATGTACCTACTACTAGCATAGAATTTCTGTAGTATTGCATTGTGCATTTTTTTATTAATCACATTCTTCACTTCTCTCAGGATCCATATCTGAAATTTAGGTAGACGAAGTCGCGGGTAGAAGTTAGTTGTATGATAAATGAAATATAATTTTATCATACAACCCTGATTTATACCCCTAACACCCTGCCCTGATTTCTCCCAGACACAGTGTAACCTTATCTAAATTTATTTAGTGTGTACAATCAATAGAGAGTTTTCTTATAATATTTAATGAAGAATAAATCATTTAACATTTAAATTTACAATAAAATTACGTGGTATGAATATCTTTTTGCACTAAATTTCGGATATTTTTACTCAATTCACATAGAAGCTTCTAACACTGTGTAATTGCTTTAACAAAATGACGTCACTAACATGGCGACCAAATCTGGCGCGTTTGTAGTCACGTGATTCTTTTTGAACTTTTATCAATTTTGAATTCATTATTATTAATATTAAAAATAGTTTTTAAGCGTTTTTAACAATGCCAATTAATATAATTTGTGTTAAAGATTTAAAATACATAAAAAAATATATTTTTTTTTTTAAATGAACAACTCAATTGAGTTTGCATTGAGTAATCTGTCAATTGGGGGCAACATAATTATTATAATGTGAAAGGAACTCGTTGTGGTCACGGATCTGAAAAAAAGACGGACGTAACCTCGTCTAATCGAGAGTGAAGCATAGCAATGGCGGCCCGCTTACCATTTGTGCGTAATTTTTGATTCGCGATTGAAGCAGTATGGTGTCAATGTGTGGGTGTGTGTACTTGTACGAATAGAGAGTTGGTATTACTACGGGTGCTTCACTGAATTTGTTGTTGGGATTACGTCCTTCTTTTTTTAAATGTATGTTATGTGCGACTTGGCTTCGGTTGTTAACAATACAAGTATACTTTATACATAAATTAATATTATATAGGTATTATAATATTATAATCCAAGTATTCATGGACATTTCCACTTCACTTCGCAGTACATCTTACGCAATGTTACAATAGTGGAAAGTTGAACGTAACATAAACTAGGCTGCAAATAACACTTTAAGTGCTGAACACGAAAACGCTTCTAGTTTTATAGTGGACACTCTGCTTGTAGCGCGCCTGATCCACATCCCGACAACACTGACCCTGACAGGTGACTCGATTGACTTTGACGTTTTTATTTTTATATTGGAGAAGCCAACGGACGTGCAGTTTATTTAATATTGCTCCGCTTGAAATGATTCAAGAATGTTTCATTTGGGAAAAATATTTTCCCATATAAACTTTAGTGTACGGACCTAAAAAAAGACGGACGTAATCCCAAAAACAAATTCAGTGAAGCACCCACAGTAATACCAAATCTCTATTCGTACAAGTACACACACCCACGCATTGACACTTCAGTGCTTCAATCGCGAATCAAAAATTACGCACACATGGTAAGCGGGCGGCCACTGCTATGCTTCACTCTCGATTAGACGAGGTTACGTCCGTCTTTTTTCCAGGTCCGTGCTTTAGTGTATATCTCAAAATATAATATTCGTGATTACTATCTTAAATTTTATTATTTGTCAATGTAGGTCATAATGCTCATAAGTCAACGGTCATAGTTGTTAAGACCTAGAGCGAACTTCAACATAATAAATTATATTGAGGGCTCAAGAGACGGAGTTTTTTTCTGGGACTTATAAATATTTTGATAGACTTCAAAGTTACTCTAAAACTACTTGTCAAATCTCGTTCAAATTTATGTGGGATTACGTGACAAGCACCTGCTTTCGATAAAAAAAAGAATCATCGAAATCGGTTGGCGTTGTCCAAAGTTCTGAGGTAACGAACATAAAAAAAATACAGTCGAATTGAGAACCTCCTCCTTTTTTTGTAGTCGGTTAAAAATACAGAAAAGTTCAAGTAATTTAGCGGCTCGCGGTCACCCATCCATCGACCGCTACTGCAGTTATTTATCCATCACTAATGGAAGCCACAAACACAACAAAAGTATTTAAAATATAATCGTGGCAATACATCCACGACCTATAGGGAATGCCGTCGTGGATGTTTGTTCCTGCGTAATAATGATTGAATGATGAATGATGATGGAGCAAGTAAGGATACGAACTGAGCGAATTGGTAAGTATTAATTACAAAGTTTGGACGAACCAAGTGGCTGTATCGAGGCATGAACGCGGAGTGAGCCCGTATAATTGCAAGATTGTTTGCAACTCGTGTGTAGGTAGACTGCGTGATATATTTACGATATGAGGTGGAAAAGTTTCGTTAGGAAGTGGCGTGAAAGGTTTGCTGCTGATCGCAGTTATTAGGCGGTTAATTGTGGAGCTTTGATTCGGCCCAAAGTTTTCGTACACTGAAGTGTGAGGTAATTGTATTGTAGCAGGTATATATTTACCTGATATTGATTTTCGGCAATAATAATGTTTAATTCTGTTTTGGATTCGCATGGTTAAGGTTGTGTTATGTAATTGTTGACTGTGCTGTAAATTATGAGTGAGTTGCTATAAATAAAAATAAAACCCACATTACTGGAACATACTAAACTATTCTGAAACAATTGATTATATGGACAGACACATACGAGTTTGTGTTTTTCATGCGTTTTGCGGATTCATCAGAAGCCTAAAAAGAGCGTACTTTCCATGCGTTAAACATGTAGGCATAGCTACCGACAGCAGTGTATGATGTAATGTGTTAAGTGATACGCCCACAAATTATTATCCTTCGAACAAAGACCTCAATCTCCGCGTTTACGGTGTCAAAGGTGATTACCGTCCATTAGACAGCTTATTACCATCATTACCTAATTAGTTTCCTGTTACCCAACTGTTTGTGTAATGGGATCAAGGAGCTGGTGTCAATATCATATATCAATTTACATACGTTTTGTTTTTGAACTAGTGAAGGCTTTTGTTGGTATAAATTCTTATTGAGTTATTTAATTATTAATTACTAGCTGACCCGGCGAACTTCGTATCGCCTAACAAACAATTTTTTTTCTAAAATAAAAGTAGCCTAAGTTACTCCTTGTTACATCAGCTATCTGCCAGTGAAAGTCCCGTCAAAATCGGTCCAGCCATTTCAGAGATTAGCCGGAACAGACAGACAAACAGACAAAAATGATAAAAAATGTTGTTTTGGTATATGTACCGTGTATAAATCCAAATGCACTTAGTAAAAAGCGGTTATTTTAATATTACGAACAGACACTCCAATTCTATTTATTTGTATAGATGTATAGATAACGGTGCTTACTCATAGCCTCGCATTAGGATTCCCTGTGTATTGGATGCCATGAACAACAAAATCAAGAACAAACACACCCAGACGGAGAACAGAAAATTCAAACTCATCATTCAGATTTCCGCCTCGCTGGGAATTGAACCCAGGACCCTGGGTTCGGCAGTCATATGTAATAGGAATAATGTACAAAAAAGCAGTCAAATTACTTCATAACAAATAGTCATCTTTGTCCAGAAACAACACCAAAGGAAACATTATTTTGACGAGCCGTGTGGCGCAATGGTTGCCATGCCGGATCGCCGCACCAAGGGTCCTGGGTTCGATTCCCAGCGAGGCGGAAATTTGAATGATGAGTTTGAATTTCTGTTCGCGGTCTGGGTGTGAATGTCCTTGTCTAGTGTGTTGTCCATGACACCCACGACACAGGGAATCCTAGTGTGGGGCTATGAGTGTGAAGCGTTATTTATTTATTTATTTATTATTGACGCGGAGCTAGCAACAGGGCAAAGGAGGACCTGGATATTACTGGGTTTCAGACGCTGTAACTCAACATATTCTAAGACGGTATATTTTGTAAACTGGATCCTGTAGTACCCGGCAATGTGGAATATAAGGTACTAGTAGCCACCCAGTGACGCAGCCTCGGCCGGAGATCAACAGGGTCGGTGTCCAATCGGTGAGGCTTGGCTTGACTTCAAGTCAAGGATGCTTGTAGCCCCTGACACCCTTAAATGCTACGCTCAAAATTAATCTCTAAGATTGTAACGAGGTGGAATACCTCGTTCAATATCCCTTGGCTGGCAGGTGCATTTTTCTTCTAAATTTTTAAATCTTGACAGTTCGGTTTGTTAACAAAAATGCATCTGTCAGCTGGGTTCCCACAGAGGAGCGTGGAGGAATGTTCTTAATGTTATATAAATTTTCAACATTTATTCCTTTTAAATTATTAATATTATAGTGTTGACTTGCCAATAATTGTGCTGGTGTTGTACTGGTGGTGTTGAATAATAAATGGGCTTTGCTTCTTAAAATTGGACTATCATACTTCATTGCCCGCCCCGCCCTGAGAACCTACCTACCTATTACTATTTATGCTACGAGGATCTGCTCCCTCGCAAGATCTCTAATTAAAAGTCTTCATGTAGTCACTTCACAGGCGTATCTGGTGTTAATTTTTTTTATCACAGATGAAGGTTACATTTTAAAGCATCGCTAGATTTAACACAATTGAAACATAATTATTATTTATTTGGAGACCGAATAGCTTTCGGCAATTTCGCTATAAAAATTAAGATAGTAGCACGGACCTAAAAAAAGACGAATGTAATCCCAACAACAAATTCAGTGAAGCAGCCATAGCAATACCAACTCTCTATTTGTACAAGTACCCTCACATTGACACTTCACTGCTTCAATCGCGAATCAAAACTTACGCACACATGGTAAGCGGGCGGCCATTTCTATGCTTCACTCTCGATTAGACGAGGTTACGTCCGATTTTTCAGGTCCGTGCATAGTAGGTGTTGTTTGTTTGCCCTAGAGATTTACAAACGGTGGATTTTTTCTATACGGGACAAAGTAGGATCAATAGTAGAGACCGATACAAATATCGGAAGAGTGCAGAACGCGATGGGACACGTGACGTTGCACCGCCGCGTGTCGCTACGTGCTCGGACTTATCACACGCACGCATACACACGGTCGGAAAGAACGGAGTACATTTGATCTAGGATGGCTTAAACTACGGACTCCCAATCCATGTCCAGGGGGTCGTAAGAGATGACAGTCCGCTCGATAGTAAGGCTTTTCATAAGGATTATCTTTACAGCGTTATTCTTAGTATATACGAAACCTGAAAGTAGTTTATTCAGAATCAGTAACTGAATCGATCGCAATAATTTTTACACCATGTTATATTTTGTCCTAAAAATATTTAAAAATGTTACAAGTTGGACACCAATGCAAATCATTGTTACTAGCGGCCATCTAAAGTCTTGGTGGATAGTTCATTTTTGTTGGTTATAATAACAACAAAATAAGATTTCACATAAACGTATGGAATGGGAGAACTATTACTAACAATCTTAATTTTGTTAACTTATACATGAACTGTTACTGGGTTGTCAATGTTAAGATTATCAAGCATTATCGTGTCTTAAAATATTTGGATAATAAGTTTTCGATACAGTAATGTGCAGTACACAGATAACCATGTATATGCAAGGACAACGGAGCAACATAGAAGCTTGTAACTTTTTGAGTTATAAAGATACATCTTTGAAATTTTTATGTAGATTGTGTAGACGAAAATATTTGACACTACATCGGTTTTTGTATATACAAAGAATAACGTTGTATATGTGGTATATTATTGTGTCATAGAGAGGGAAACTTAATAAAAACAGTGTTAAACCAACTAGCGTGTGTTTCACTACATGGTGGCAGCGGTGTGTCAATTATTATATATTTTCTTTGCTAAATCGCGATAACAAGTATTTAAACAGTGTTAGTTTTGTTTATTAGGCGATATTATATAATAATTAGTGCCTAACAATGGAACACGCGCGTCCTCCAGCGGAATTATCACTCGAAGGTGGGCCGGCCGCGCGGGCCGAGTCATGGCGCCGGTGGCGTAAGCTGTTCGATGTGTTCATAAAAGCCTCTGGAGTGAGCAAGGAGCCGAAGGAAGTTCAGGCTAGTCTGTTGGTTAACCTCATAGGTCCGGCGGGGTACGAGGTCTTCAGCACGTTTACGTTCGAGAAAAATGAAGATGAGAACGATATAAAGTGTGTCTTGGAGAAGTTCGATAAGTACTTTGGTGCTAAACCGAATATTACGTTGAGACGCTTCAAATTCTTTACCCTCTCTATGACACAATAATATACCACAGTATATATAAAACATTTGTATATAAAACACAAAAAATATTTGTACGGATGTCCTTTATAGACATTGCAGACTTTATAGACATCAAACAATGCATTAAGCACATTTTCGATTTTCGACGTTTTCCATACAATTTTTTTTTCGTAGTACACGCCGGGTATCCACTGGTACTATGATATTTATAATAATATTATCAGCACTATTACGAGTATTAAATCATTAATACTGTCTGGCTTCCACATTACTGTTTAAGTTAGCCACCAAACGACTCGTCGTGTTCCAGCTGGGGATTTGGGAGCCAGTTTTTAGGGTCCCGAAAAAAAAAGAAAAACAGAACCCTTATAGGATCACTCGTGTGTCTGGGCGACCGCCTTTCACAGCCACTTTTCTCCGAAAGTGCTGGACCAAATGAGTTGAAATGAGTAACAAACTCATGTGCTTTCTTATGACCATAAGACGAAGGTATAAAGAAAATAATGAATTTTGAAAAAAAAATTAACGAAATCAAAACTAAAAAAAACTTTTGTAAACTGTATCGTGTGGCATGTCAAATGAAAGGGCTTATTGTCTCAAATATATTTTTGTTATATTTATACAATGGATAGTTTTAAAATTATTCAAGAAAGAACGAAAATTGATCATTCCCCACACTTATCTTTGTAACTACTGAGGCTATAATTTTGGATAAAATACAGAAAATAGTTCTTTACTTATTATATATCAGGAAAACCTATAACAAGTATATGGTCTTAAAAAAAGGCCAAAAACTTATAAAACAGAAAAATTACGTTAAATAATCAACGTACGGAACCCTCTCCAAGCGAGTTAAACTCGCATTTGTTGAATTTATTTTCGTTCAGTGTTTCTGATGTTTGGGTGACTTTGGCCATTTACTATCACGTGGATCGTCAACTCGTTCATTGGCTAGGTACATAAAGAAAGCATGTAGCTTATGCCTTGTGATTTTTGAAAACGTAAATAAAGGCAAATATCTATGTTGCCAAAAGAACAGATTCGGTACTTACAGTTTTTTTCGTGGATTTTCCACGTTTCACGTTTATCTCGACAAATAATTACTCAATTTTCCCTGCGGTGAATTTAATCACTGATATTCAATTGGAAATCCATTTTGATCATTTATCGTTCTCAGAATCATCCATTTGGATTTTCATTAAGGTTTATGTGTAATATTTAGATATTTTGTCGCGTTATTCTGACGAATTAGTATCCAGTTGTATAATTTCGTACATGGTTTAATTTAATTTAAACTCGTCAATATTATAGAGCTCTGTAGACAAACGCTCAAGTTCAGAAGACTGAACTGAAAACAGATTTAAATATAGCTTGTTGTTTAGCAAAATTGTGTTTTTGCAGCTATCCGGTTCAATTTCTCTCCTGCGTAATACCTAAAGGGCTAAAATTTCCTCGCTTTACCATTTTTTATTTCATAGTCCATTATTTAAGACACAACTTACAGTGTCATCTCATTGTAATATCTTATTTTTGAATAAGACAGGTAAAAAATGTAAATAATTTAACAATAAATAATCATGTAATGTTAAAACTTATTTCTGTTTACTGTTAAATAAACGAATAAACTGAAATAAATATTTCAATAATACTTGTGTACTTAATAACACTGTTCTAAGAAAACGGACTATATGTCTTCTCATATACCACTTGCGACCACAGGTTTATTATTGCGGGACTTTTAAAGAAGTATAATAAATGAAACTTTGAATAAATTTTGAATTTATGAATCGACCACTGCGACTGTGAGTATCAGTATTTAAACATAAGACTGTTCGCACCTGTTGTACAGTTTGAGCGACGCCCTGAGAGCCACCGACACTGCGACACTCGTACCATTCACACGTGACACCACTCAAGCGGCCATTAAAATTTTGCCAGCAGTTATCTAGCTCAGACTTCACTACCTCCAAAGATTCCCAATTACTTGAATACACCTGTATCATCACTTCAACGTGAACGAAATTAATTGTAAATGATTGACAGGAATGAAAGAAATCAACGAATAAGAATGAATGAAATTGTCAAAAAAATATATTGAATTGAATGTGAAAATCAGGTGCCGTAGACTTGATTTATCTGACTTAATTCACCCCGGTAATCACTTTCATCTTTACTTTGTTACTGACTTTGGAAGCCCCGTAAACACTAGTTGGTATTACTGGGTTACATTTACTCACATGTTTTAAAAAGAGCCTTCGCAATGTTTTACTTCATTTAAATCTAAAAGGCTTTTCATGTAAAATGTACATTGCCGCTGAGTAGTGGGTGACGCCAGATGTCTTCATACATAATACTAGCTTAATAATCCGTTTCCACAATTTGGTTTACATATGAAATCCTTTACGTTCTTTTGCAAAGGAAGCTTATCCAATTTTATTCCTGTAAAGTGTCTTGAATTACTTCAAATAGATACCATAAGTTTATTCTCTACATCTCAAAGAATTATGAGGTCCCGTTACCCTCTTCTTAAACGAGTGTCGTCATAAAGTTGTCGCGGAATAACCGGGGCTCCCTCGGGACACATACGCCGAGGACGAATGTTCCACCCTCAGCGGAAAAGAAATTACACTTTTCGACATTCTCGCAATTCTTTTCAGTGTAATTCTAACCGCAAATTACACTTCATAGAAATGGAACTTAATCATTTTCATGGTTAGATACCTATTCATAATAATTCGATACTTCGTTCGCGGGTAGAAGTGTGAACGGGTGAAACGTAGAATTTTTTTATGGTAGATATATAAATAAAAATGAATTTTCAAATACCGTTTTAGCAAAGTTATTCATTCTGATGAATTGGACTTAATTTGGAAGCAGCCGTACCATTAGCGATAGTGAATTGAGAAATACGGAAATTGTGAAGGGCCATAGGGAAAGTGATTCAATGTGATGAACATAAAATACATGCTAAAGCAAAAGTAACTTAATTGTTTTGACAGGACAACGTCTGTCGGGTCAATAAGTTAATAATGAAATCCGGTAGGTATAGACGAAAATGTGAAACAAAAAAGTGGCATATATTTTATGACTATAATTTAGCTTAATAAGTATTATAGCCATTATGGCTACTTATCTATACTTATAGTAAGTTTCAACAGAAATTAGAAAGTTTCATACTTTCAAAAAAATAAAAATTATTCTTAAAATTCTTAAAAAAAATCTAATTTTATTTTCAACTAATAAAAGATTTTACTGTTTAAAAAGTTTAATCCTCATTGTTATCAGGCAATACTACAACACACAATAACGTAGACATTTTTATTTAGCAGCTATCATAAACACGTGTTCTCAACACTGAAGCCGTTAAAAGAATAAATGCATAAAAGTGGAAATTTCCCAGACAGTCTATGTCACCTGTACTCATTTACCTTTACGTTGTTTTACACACGTTTTTGTTATGAGCAAACAGGCAAATACAGTGAAGTAAAAAAATATAGGGCGTACCAAATGTTCTCCCACGTACACTCTGGGAGTTATTAACTTACACCGCGAGAACAGCACTTACACGTAACTCAGTGATTGGATCTGCTATAATATTTCACATTTTTAACAATATAATATGTATGTGGTTACGAGATTCGGATGGTACTTTTCTACTTCGAGAAAATGTGGACTCTGTATCTTACACAGTATGTCACTGTTGTCTAACGGCCGGTCTCAATAATGTACTAACAGATGGAAGACTGTGGATAGGGCTACCATTAGTATGTTATCTGTCATATTTGTCAATTTTTGCGTTTGAAAAATTGACAAGTATGACAGATAACATACTAATGGTAGCTCTATCCACAGTCTTCCGTCTGTTAGTACATTATTGAGACCGGCCGTTATGTATGTCTGTGATGTCTACAGTGTTCATGAACAATAAAATAAATAAACAAATAGGATATTTGTATTGTAAAGGTAAGAAATACAATTACGCAGTCATGCGATTCATTGTCTTATCGCATGCTTGTGCCTCGACATGTTCAATTAACATGCAAATGATACGTCGATTTGGAATTATAATGCTGATCACCACTAAATCTACTTTGAATTGATTTCACCTGAATTCGCTTGAATAAAGTGACTCATCATGGTTCAATATGCACGTTATGCACGTAATTTATCGTCAAAAGCCCGCGTTGTGGTCAACTTTGTATTATAATCTAAACTGTCATTAGTAAAGCGATTTACATGCAGAACAAAACTATACGATGCTTTCTACTATTTTTAGTTTATCTCAGTAGATACAAAATAATACGCGTATTCCGATACGTATTTGCGAACGCTAAAATTATCTAAAAAATCACAGTTGCGTCATTTTGTCTTGTTGCCCTTAATGTCTCAATAAAAGCCAACAATGTCTAGATTTATGTAATTTGAGCAGATGTAAGATTTTTTTTTTAATTTAAGTAAGGTTAGTGATTACCGCCGCCCACAGACACTAAGAACACTGGAAGCGTTACCTACGTGTTGCCGGCCAAGAAGGAAACGAAAGACCCGCTTCTTGAAGGATCCCTTGTCATAGCTTAGAGGGAACACCGATAAAAGTAAAATATAATTCAATCAAAATTGTATTTTTAATTATTATATGCGTGACTCTTCCGAATCGCATTTCGCAAACCATGAAAAACGCTTACCTTACCTTTTGCCATGATTGGCTGGAAACCTTTACAAAGCAGTACTCGGTTGATTATTCATTTCATAGAATGAAGAAAAGTATTCTGGAAAGAAACTAATGGTGATAAACCTGTGCGATTTTAAACTTTTACTCCAATCCGTATTTACTGAGTGGAATATTTTAAAATATTACATGCATTACAATGGGCTGCAGCAACAACTAACAAGATTATTTTACTTCGTTGCTTGTTTTTAAGAAATTGAAGAAGTAACAAAATTTATTCTAGTTTGAAAATGGGACACTTCAATTTTACTAGCATGCCGAAGTTACGAAGATGTCACAATGAAAGATTTTATAGTCCGCCTCGGGAACTAGCGGATCGGGTATTATAACTTGAATCAGTTCCTCCTTGATAACTGAAGGTCTCCAACTTTGATATACATATTCCAATTTCGATTGAGACGCTTTCTCGAGATTGTTTATCTTCTAGAAATGATTATTTTCTCGGAACAAATGGGAGATATTTTATAAGGCTCTGATTGCAGTGAACGTATTTATGTACTATTGAAATTGCTGATGTACTTTCTTCTAGCTTGTACCTCCGATTGATCTGAATTTAGGTATACCTATATACCATTTTTTGACGCACTGTTAACGAATCTCATATGGCATAGTATCTACCCGCATATTTCATTGTCAAGGCCACCTTGAAAAAATAATATTTTTATTTTTCACGTTTATTTGGCAAAGTATTGATTATACAGAAAAATATTTCCTACAAAAGTTGTAGCCCATTAAAAGATTGATATTTTATTTTCAATAAAAATTTCTTGTAGAGCCAGTGGTTTGGGAGAAAAATGCGAAATTCGTTGGACATAATTTCTTGGTAAAATTTCTCTTGACATGCTTTTTTGCACACACACTCTCTCTCTCACACACACACATTTGGGTGCCACTGTAACAGGTATATATGAATATACGTATCCTACGGAAACTTTCTGGTTTTCACTTAAGGGAATTTGTGTCTACTTGATGTTAATGTGGTAATCTCAAAACTGATGAATTATCTGAAATATCTCAATAAGTTGTGTAAACTAATAACAATTTTATCTCTCTGGATTATTCAGTTAACTTAGAAATACGATAAAATTTAAACTCAATATTTTTTCTGCCTTGCTGGGAATCGAACCCAGGATCCTTCGAATAGCAACTCGGCATGTTAATAATTGCGCCAACAAATTTTACAAACAAACCTTCAATTTCAAATCATAATTTTATCTTATTATCTGAATCCCTTTGTATTGAAGTAATAACTTTCTGAGAAAAATCATGTTTAATAAGGTTTCCATGCTTTAAAAAAATTCCATTGCTACGCTGTAATAACTTTCGTATTTAGGTCAATTTCACATATATTTTCACATATACTATTTATATTATTATTCATTATAATGCTATAAATAGTACCAGATCAATTTAATTTCACTAAAACACTGACATAACAATGTAACTCCAACGCAAATTTTAATCACATTTGAGAAGTCTGAATGGCAATGGGAGAGAACAAGATTTCAGACATCAAAGAGAAATTATTGTTATTAGAATAGAACTAAAGATGAATGTTAAATTTTCTTAATTACTTATCAAGATTTCCAAATTTCAGCGTATTGTCTGTAGGTACATATAAGACTAAGTGTATTTTAATAATGTCATCCTATTTGAACCAACGTCAATTTGTTTAAAATTATATGAGTAAGTTATTGGTTTTTAATGTTTTAACTGAAAGTTGTAATAAAACAAAATTGTCAGGGTATAAAACTACTGATTTTTAAATGCATTTAATAATATTTAAATATAAAATACGTATTCCTATAATCTTCACACATTTCAGTGATTAAATTAGTACACAATTATTATTTACCTATTGCTCATACAAGATATGTGTATTAAGGTAAAAAAATATAAACCTGTCATATCCAATGGTAATTTCGATCGATTCGATTCGATTGTCGGTTATTATTAGAACTGATTTATTCTACCTATTGATCGCAATGACAATAGCACTGTAATGCAGTGATTGTTGTCATTTGGTGTAAGAGAAACACTGTCCAGTATTTATAAGTGTTACAATAACTGGGGCAGCTTTCCCACTACTCGATCTTATGTCCCAGTGAATCTGCTTCCATATTCTTGGAAAATTTTTCGTTTGGCGCGCAGGTACGAGCACAATGATCGAGAAGACCGCTCGAGTCATTCCACAAGTTTGTTCCCAACTCGGTTTTGTTCGTAAACTCCGTATTGTGAAGTTCGTATTTATTTCCAACGCTCCTTTCTCTCGGAATTCATGTTTTGTTTTGTGGCATCGAAGGGGTTTCATGTGGCGAAGTTTATCTCCAAGAAACATTCGCGGTGTATCGGAAAGTGTGTTAGCGAATGCGGCGAATGTGGAAGATTTCTCTTCGTTATGAGGGAACGTTGCGGGAATCTTCGACAAACTTTGGCAACTGTTGGTCTTAGTTGGTTAAGATTTTTTTTAATAATTTTAAATATTAAACTTTAGTTTTGTGATGTGTGGGGTTTATATATTCGTATATACCCTATGTTATATTGAGAGTCGGCTTAATGGACTAGATATTACGATCCGTCTTCGGAAGCTTTTCTAACTGGACGGCTATTCTGTTTTGTAACTTGACAGCGGAGTTTCAAAATTGACGTTCGAGTTCTAGGATCACTTCACTTCGCAAGATTAGATAATGACATGTCAGTATGATGCAAGTTCACTTTTGTTTTGTAACTTGACAGCGGAATCCACGATGGGTTTCTAAATTGAAGTTAGAGTTCGAGACTCCCTTCACTTCGCAAGTGCGTACCAGCAGGGCTATTCAGTTTTGTAACTTGACAGCGGATTCCGCGATGAGTGTCAAAATCCATCACCTTCGAAGGAAGGAAGAATTAATGGAAATATCACACGGAAAATGACCAGCTATGGAACCAGGAAGGCTATTCTCTTTTGTAACTTGACAGCGGAGTTTCAAAATTGACGTTCGAGTTCTAGGATCACTTCACTTCGCAAGTGCCGTACTAGATGATTAGAGGATGACATATTTATTATTCTCGATCATCGAATTACGTCACCGTCGAAGCTCGTGTCCAATTGTCAAACGAAAAGTTAGTCAAGAGCTATCGCCATCTTTAGTCGTTTGACGTTTGAGTTCGAGACTCCCTTCACTTCGCAAGTGCGTACCTAATGATTCGAGAATCACATATCAAGATCTCGGACTCGAACTTCAATTTTGACACTCATCGCGGAATCCGCTGTCAAGTTACAAAACTGAATAGCCCTGCAGATGATTAGAGAATCACATATCAAGATCTCGGACTCGAACTTCAATTTTGAAACTCATCGCGGATTCCGCTGTCAAGTTACAAAACAGAATAGCGCTCCAGCTCTTAAACTTTGGCAAAATCTGTGTCCGATAAATGAGCGTTGCATTTGTAAATATTTTCTGTCACAGAAATCTATTTATCTTATCTCTTAAAAGAGCTTTCTTATTCATTAAATTATTCATTAAATAAACAATCTTATTCGAAAACTATAATTTAACGGTCCATCACTGTACGTCACAAAACAAATACAAGTATTCTAAGAGCAACCTGCAAGAGCAAGCTGCCACCGAAAGGTAAATAATTAACTAATTTTCGTAGATCGATCTCCACGGGATTTTTAAATTGATCGTTTGTGAGGATATTTTGTGGTGTTAATTAGCAATTTCTGGAAGGAAATTAAGTATTCACACCCTCCATTAAACGTCGGGATGCTTTGCGGACAAACTTAATCAGATAAAATTGTTCCCCAACTTGTGATTAACTTAAAATCCTCTAGAAATTATGTATTTTACTTTATTGCTTAACCCATTGAGGGCCCACTACAGGGCACGGGCTTCTACCTGTAACTCAGTACTCGTAAAGAATACTTCACCAACCTCAAATAAGTGGAGTTACTTAGATGTTGAATGCATGTTGTGCCGCCTTAAGGTCTCCAAACACCTTTAATAAAGTAACGATATTTATCTAACGATACAGCTGGCTATGATGACTTGATGTGCCTTCTGACGCATAGAAGAGCTCGAAAAATGCCACTAGCGGCAACCATCCAGCTACGGACCGTGTCCACAGTCGCTGAACTGGGTCGATCACTTATGATAAACACATGTCGTTTGCTGCTAACATATGAGTTCAACTTACTGTATTGAATTGTGATTGACTAAAACTAGTTTATTTTTACATAAAAATACTTATTTGAAATTTAACATAGTGAACTTTGAAAAATAAATTTCTACGTATACACTACGCTCTTTTTCCTCACCTAAATCCGACCCTAGTTGGGGAGTTTGTCTTAAAGACGACTTTCAAAGGCACTTATCCACGCGTTATCCTAACCCTAAACGAATTTTAACAAATTTTATCGAATGCTCTGATTGTACTATCCATATTATCATGCAATACAAAATATCGTACACAGCCTTCCATGTTTATATTAAACTTTTTTCATGAAGTTAAAAAGCAAATTAGCGCAGGCCGATTTAAGCTGAGCGTCGGTCCGACATTGATGGAGTGCTCGAATAAATACCTGCCCTTTTCGGTTTGAAAAATTAGACAGTCTTTCGCTGGGAATAAAGTTTCACTTAATGTGTCTCATTGTTGAGAGAATCGCGAAACTTTTTAGTAATTATTGTAAATGGGTATTCGAGTTGCTTGTTAATAATTAGTCGAGTTTCGGTTTGGTGGTTCCAGACAAGAATAGCATTTCTGCGGAATGGCGAGGTGTAATAGAATTCCTTTATGAGAAAAGCCAGATATTTCTTCAGTATTTGGAGTTACAATGTTGTGACGACATAGGTAATCTGCTATTTTGTCATCGCATTATAATAAATATGGACATAATAATAAAGCTGTATTAAATTAAATAGAAATTTCCTACAAAATTTTCTCATTTTGCCATCTACCATCAGGAGGGATTGTAGTCAAGCATTAACTTATAAATTATATTTAAAAAAATATCACTGGTGACATGGCGCACTATGGCCATAGCCTTAATTCCCTGTGCGAGACGAGCGCAAAAGTGAGCCATACTTATATAGTTATACTTTAATTTAAAATTTTCTTTTAGTGCTAAAGTTCGTACTACCTTTCTTTTTATCTATGGTAATATTTTAAAAAGAAAAGATTTGATTGTTTGTTTGCATTAAATAGGCTCCGAAACTACTGAACCGATTTGAAAAAATCATTAACTGTTGGGAAGCTACATTATCCCTGGGTGACATAGGCTATATTATATTTAAAAAAATTAGGGATCCTTAATAAAACTCCAATAAAAATGTAAATAAATAAGAAAACCGAAGCAAAGCGAGGGCCGTTACTCGTTTTTGATAAACGAAAAGTGCTACTTAATCAATTTCTAATCATGAAGAATCTAAATACCGATTACTAGGTACCTACATAACACAGTCATAATTCACTATCAATTGTCAGCGTAAACCCATTATTCAATCGATAATTACGTAGCATTAAGCACATTTATCAATAAATATTTCCACATTTCCACAAAGCCGAATGTAGACCGGTTCACTGGAACTGTCCGCTTGTTGAAAAGGTCACCTTTCATCGTTGACATAACACAATCAGTTCTAATATAATATTAATACACAATACGTGTATTGGAGTGAAATTAGGATATTGGCCTTATTGTCTAAAGTTACAATTATACAGTACTAGCTGTTACCCGCAGCTTCGCATGCGGAAATTATGCTTAACATATTTGTACCCCTTGCAGAAGAAAATTTAAAAACAGGTTAATTTATATTGAAGTACTAATATTTAGGAATTTATATACGGAAACCTACGATACAATCACAAATCATTCCTCAAAATAAACAACATTGACATTAATTAGTTTTTCTTTTTCAGGAAAAATTTTGAAAAACTCGAAAACATCGAGAACCTTTGTACAATGTATCTGTTATTTGTTTTCCTTTTAATTTTTATGTGTACATAAACAATAAATAAATAAATAAATAAATAAATAAATATACATGTATTCCATGAATTTAATGAGGAACGTTTGTTGCTAATTTAAAGCAAATCATTGATATTTTTAAAATATTCCTTATTAAGTTTCATCTTGTTTCCGGGGAAAACTATAAATTTTATCGGGACAAAAAGTTTTTAAAAACGTGATCCAATGTATAAGGAACAACTTAACTAATTTCCGTCGAAATCAGTTCAAGGGTTTTCATGTGATGCCCGGACAGACAAACAGATAGACAGACAGACAATAATTTTAAAAACAAATTTTTTGAGTGCCCCTAACCGAAATTTTGAAAAAATATTTAATATTTAATGTACAGAAAAACTGGCTCTTGAGTTTTATTAAAAAAAATCAAAAAGGTTCCGTTATTTCCATCCATCCAGGAGTTACATATCTTGTCTCCAAGTAACACCACCAGATCCTAAATGGATCAATGATGAACTGGTTTTACGATGTCAACATGAACAGTATAAATATCTTTCCATCCGGACACTTACACTCACTCTCCCGCTCCCATTCCCTATCCCACTTAAACCCCCTCCCTCCCTCCCTCTCACACACTCTCTCTCTCCTTCTCTGTTTCCTTATCTCTCTCTCTCTCTCCTTCTCTCTTTCCCGCTCTCTGTCCCTCTCCCGCTTCCTGTCCCTCACCCTCTCCCTCTCGTTCCCAGTTCCTCTCTCGCACTCGGTCCCTCTCCCGCTTTCTGTCCCGCTCCCTCTCCCTCTCCCGCTCTCGGGCCCTCTCCCGCTTCCTGACCCTCCCTCTCCCTCTCACGCACCCTGTCCCTCTTCCTCTATAAAATACAGTCAATGACTTCCAACCCCTATTTTTGGGGGATGAATTTGAACAAAACTATGATACAGTTATTTTTTGTGTCTAACTATAAGCTTAAATACAAATTATCACCCTTCTTACTTCAAAACTGACGAAGTTGCCATACTACCTAATTGCACAACCTTATTCAACCCTTTAGGGGTTGATTTTCCAAAAAAAACATAACCCTTAAATTTTGTTTCTAATTTTGAACTAATATATAAATTTTCATGTTTTTAACTTCAAAAATGACGAAGTTGCGTACTAAGTTAAATTGAAGAAATTAACCCTTTAAGGGATGATTTTCCAAAAAAATGTGTTGAAGTTAACTTTTGTTTATTACTATAAACACACATAAAAAAATCATAGTCGTAACTCTAAAACTGACGAAGCTGATTTATATGTAAAAGACTTCCAACCCCTATTTTTAGGGGATGAATTTCGAGAAAACAGTGATACAGTTATTTTTTGTGTCTAACTATAAGCTTATATATAAATTTTCACCCTTCTAACTTCAAAACTGACGAAGTTCCCATACAAACTTGAACAAACTTATTCGACCCTTTAGGGGTTGATTTTCCAAAAAAACACATAACCCTTAAATTTTGTTTCTAATTTTGAACTAATATATAAATTTTCATGTTTTTAACTACAAAAATGACAAAGTTGCGTACTAAGTTAAATTGAAGAAATTAACCCTTTAAGGGATGATTTTCCAAAAAAATGTGTTAAAGTTAACTTTTGTTTATTACTATAAACTAACATAAAAAATTTCATATTTATAACTCTAAAACTGACGAAGTTGGTTTGTATGAAAGTGCCTTCTAACCCTTATTTGTACCCCTTAGGGGATGAATTTCCAAAAATCCGTTCTTAGTGGACGTCTCCTTAGCAGGAACTATCTACCTACCAAATTTCATCTTAATCGGTTCGGCAGTTTCTGAGATTTTTTGTTTAATCAGCGGTGTGTCGCTTTTCAATTTTATATATATAGATACAGGCAGGGTATACGTATATTTAAATTTCATTGTAATGGCGACCGAGGTTTTCGTAAATCTGGACTGTGAACTCCCCTTGCAATGTGAAGCGAGAATGTCACACGCGCTGTTTGGTCGTAAAGGTACCACCAATTGTAGCTTGATATTCTGTCATCGCTTAAACTTGAACCTCTTGTGCGAGATATTCGTCTTTAAATCACAGGCTTCACTGTTAACAAAACTGCGGTTACAACATAAATATATTATCAGCACTGCAGCGTCCATTACCATCAGTTATTCTGCACAATTACCAAATACAAAGCACCTTATACAAAGCACAATTAGCACAAAGAGCGGGTGTACAGAACCACAAAAGATCAGTAGTGCGCGGTGACCGTGCTCAGATTGACAGGTGCAATATTCACGAGTTCCGCACGCGTGTTGTGACAGACGTGTAAGGCTGCGGTACACTGGAGCTTTAACTACAGTGCCACCAAGTTATCTGTGAAATGGCGAAAATTGGGACTAATGCCGCCCCATTCATAAGTTCCTTGGTTCATTCTATCACGTTTACTACGTCTCGAATTGCGTCCAATGATTGGTCCAATGCGTCATGCGTCCGACAGCGCCCTCCGTCAATTCACAGATAAATTGGTGGCATTGTACTTGTAGTTTCTGCTTGAAATAATCAAAAATTTTAAGGTCTTTTTGGCTTCTTTATATAAATATTTTCGTTATATATCTATGGTGGTAAGCGTAAGAGGACAATTTAACCTTTTTATGTAACTAATGATAAATATTCGACAAATCAACAGATGCGCAAATAATCTGATGGTAACTTGTCATCATTGCCCCTGGACAATACCAAGGGCATCACAACGCGCTAACCACCGACAGGATTATTATTTGACCTGCATTATTCAACAGACCTGACGTAAATAAATTTAGTTTAGGTTTAATAGATACTGAAACATTTTACAAACAATGCAAGCGGTACGTATCAATTTTAGATTAGTACTAGATTAATGATTTTGATTAATCATCCATAATCATTAATCTATTACCAATATCTGAAATAACTATTCCAATAGTTACACATGCAATGAAATTAGTGGGACTGCCAGCTAGTAATCATATATTGTTTTGTTAAAATATTTGTTCTTTTACTAATGTTAATCTTGCGACATTTCTAAATAGACACACGGCTTAGTGTATCCGTGGCCTTAGCACACATGTATACCGTCCAATAGGATGTGTTCGTCATGAGAAACACTGTTTTAGAACATTTGATGCACACCGACGATTATTTGGATATTTTTAGTCGGGGTCACTAATACAAATTTTAGACCTCTTCTTAGTACTAAAGAGACTTGAAGTCATATTTGCGGTGGTTACTTGCAGTGTTTTTGAAGAATTAATGTCCTCTTTGTTAGCGTTCCTGAGTTGGACCAAGCATTAACTTGCTTTTTATTTTATTTTCAAATTCATCAGTGGAATATTATGACGTCATGAAACTATAAAGTATCAAATTGTCGGAAGTCATTAAAGATGAAAATGAAAGTGTCACGTGACGCCACTGTCGACAGGATTATTATCATTATATGCTCAGAGTTTTATTTTGATATGATTTTTAACGACGAAAAAAGAGGGGTGTTATAAGTTTAACGTGTCTGTGTATCTGTATGTCTGTCTGTGGCATCGTAGCTCCCAAACGGATGAATCAATTTTGATTTAGTTTTTTTGTCTGAAAAGTGACTTAATCCAGAGTTTTCTTAGCTATGTTTAGTGTTAATAAAACTGTCGGAGGTTGTTTTTTAATTTAAGATTATACCAGGAAGCGGAACAGTCCTATTTAGTAGACCTGACTGTATTTTAAATCACAACACTATACTGTATGTGTGTACAAGAAAAATGCACGGTCTACATTAACTATTTACCAATGTGTACCTCCTATAAAATATAACATGTTGTATGAATTAAAATATTTTGTAAAATTTTGTGGGATAAAGTTTTCATTTAAAGACAATGTAAGTTACAAATTAAGACGTAATTATACAGTACTAACCATTAAAGTTGTTTTTTCTTTAAAAAAAGATATATTGTTATAAAGTCGCAAGTCTACCCTACAGTTGTCGGGTCCATCGCCTCCGCAAAGTTGGCTGAGTAAACGTGCAAACGGAAGAGATAGGCTTTCTTTGACTGCTTTTATCTGTCCGAGGCAGTTTAAATAGGATGCAAACAGAGATACGCTCAACTGCCGCGATGAATAGGAAATTAGTGAGCTGCGGAGAAAGAAGGGAATACTTTGAAGCGACCTGCGACCTCTATGCACCTCTCAGCGAGCTATTTGGGTCTAACGCCGAGCCCTGAGAGTGTTAATCTGAGATGAATCTTTGAAGAACTGACCAGTATTTGTAGTTTGTCCTATTCATTGAAATGCCGTCTCGTGACTCTCATGAGCTCTCTCACCAAGTGCGACTAGTTTTTACACGTACAACTAAGTGACTTTTATGCCTTTATATTGTAAAATTGTGTAAGACTAATGATAATAAATAAATAAATACATACCCACTCATACACCTGCGGTAGGTTTTCACCTGTGTCGCGGATGGCATGGACGACACTACATATATAACACATCACAATAACACCTATGAATCGAGTACAAATATTTACCTGTCACATAAATATTTGCCCCGGCCGGGAATCGAACCCGGGACCCATCGCTTCGCAGGCAGGGTCGCTACCAACTAAGCTATCGGGTCGTCAAAAATAAATATAATATATACACAGATAATATATTGGTGTTGTTAGTAAGTGTTTTTAGTGGACCGGGCGTAATGTAGGGCGGGATACTCAGAATTCCTGCTAATTTTGCGTTATAGCGTATTGTTTTATATATTTATTACTAGTGTTCTGTCCGCGGTATTGACTGCGTTCCCGGGATAATAAGTATCCTGCATATTTCAGATCATTTTATGTTTATCTGTGTGCTACAATTTATGAAAATCCGTTCAGTACTTTCTGCGTGAAGGAGTAACAAACATGTATTCATCCTTCCTCACAAACGTTCACATCAATAATTATAGGATTTGTTTTGTAATATTTATGCCTTACTAATGAAGCGTTTCATTTTGGTTGTAATGAGTAGTAATATAACTAACTACCAATAAAATTACAGTCTACCAGCGCTTATTAGTGATATTAATTGACTTACGGGTTACATAGTAATAGGTTGTCGAACGTAAGGTATAAAACCTTCACGGCTTCACGGCTTAACATTGCCGTAACTTATATTTTGTACTTTCAGTGTGCATAGCGCTTTACCCATCTAAATACTGAACGCGTCGCTTCACTTGTTTTTTGCAATGCAATCCGATAAATTGTTTTCGGATACGATTTAAAATGTAAGCCGAAGGCTATTTTATCATTCGACATAAACTAGAAGCAAGCGAGTGAGAGCTTTTTCAGGTTATTCGATCGGTAAACGTTATGGTATTCTAATAATAATATGTCCTACTAAAATCTGTTATATGTCTTCTGTTTTTATGAAGCAAATTAAATGGGTATATCAGAAACGTGATTTTTTTTTAATTTTGGTGGTGATATTTTTTCTTCAGTTTTCGTGAAAAATGAGGCTGGTATAAGAAAAGAAAGTGTAACAATTCGACTTTCTTTTCTTATACCACCCAAATGTAATGTTTGCCTCAATGTTACGTTATTCGAATAATAATATTATGTCCTGTAAAATCTGTTATATGTCTCCTGTTTTTATAAAGCAAATTGAATGAAACGACAGCCTAAATGTTACGTTATTCTAATAATAATATGTCCTATAAAATCTGTTATATGTCTCCTGTTTTTATAAAGCAAATTGAATGAAATGATAGCCTAATAAATATTACTTGGATTGTTTTTCATATTCGGATTCCATTTACTGAGTCCATTAACAGATCTTAAGTGTAATAATAAGGGAAAGAGTTACAAAAATATCCTATCCCATGAGCAACTTTGTACCCTGTATAGGCGTCCGATAGGAGAATCGTATCGGATAATTTAAAAACGCCCTAAGGCGAATCGCTGGCAGCCGTTCAGGCGGAACTGTGCAGATATTTCTCGCGCTGAGCTGTCTGTCTGTTGCGACTACAAACGATATTCGAAATAACCGCACTGGCTTCGTTGCTTTGTGTAATTTGTTACGTATTACAGCGTAAAATATGCAGCGTCTCTGTACGGAACGCAAGATGATCCCCGTTTGCAATCTCAAAGTGGATTATTTTTGAGTATTGTGTCAGCCGAGGGAACTCGCTCAATACGACAGAGAGTTCAGAACTGGAATTAAATTAACGGCATCACGTTACTAGACTATCAAAGAGTCAACTGCCCCAGAATATTCCCTTGGAGTAATTTTTATGTGGTGAGATTAGTGACTAACTGAAGCCTGTCTTAAGGATTGATTAATTCATTGTTAATCTTTGATGTTATCGTACTATAACAATGAAGATGTAGTTCCGCCGACGACCCGTGTGGCGTAATTACTACCATGCTGGACCGCCGTGCTGTGCGTCCAGGGTTCGATTCCCAGTAAGGCAGAAATTTGAATGATGAGTTTGAATATCTATGTGTGTGTGTGTTCTATGCGGTGGGGCTATGCAAATTTTATTTGTTACCCAATAAACAAACACTCGGCCGATCACTTGATGAAAATATTATCACAGTTCATGTTCTCCCACAGCAGAGCTTTATTTAGAATAAAATTAAAGCCAACCACGCTCTTCAATTGCAAGTTGGCATACTACAATTAACTTCAAGAATATTGTAAAGCGGTTCGCGGTATGCAAGTCTCCTAATAATGCTTCTTTACGATAACCTTCGATATATCGAGTATAAGGTTCATATTTGGCCTGCGGAAATATGATCACGTATCTGAATTTCGCGCTAAGCTCAAGTGGCTCCCTATTCGCCTTCGCAGGAATGCTCGCATTCTTTCACTGCTCTACTGTGTACTATTTAATCCAAACTATCCCCCCTACCTAAAATCACGTTTCCAGTTCCTCCATGATACCCATGATCGAACTCTTCGCTCCTCTAAAAATCTATGCCTTTCTACTCCTGCACATTCTTCATCCTTCTATCAACATTCCTTTACTGTCACAGCTGTTCGCCTATGGAACGCTCTTCCCAACTGTATCCGTAACGCAAGCACATTAAATTCCTTTAAAAACTTAGTAAAAGCCCACTATCTCCAGAGTTAATCACTTTCCGTCCTCCTTTCCTTTTCCCTTCTTCCATATTTTGTCATCCCTAATTTCAAATTTGTGTTTTGATTTTTAAATAGTTATAGTTTCCTTAATACTTCTCGTGCACCTTACCTCATCTTATCTATCTATATACAGCATTCCGCATCTCAAGGTTGTCTGGAAGAGATCGCTGTGTAGCGATAAGACCGCCTTTTGTATCTCATATATTTACTTGCCTACTTTACATTGTTGTTGTCCTATTCTTGGTGTACAATAAAGAGTTAAATAAATAAATAAATAAATAAATAATAATTTTAATACATACCCAAAGTATGTATTAATACATACATATAAAGCAGAAGGGGTATTCTACGCTATTGGTTATTCAATAATATTCCTTTTACTTTGCACCATGATATATTTCCAATTCTCCTAACGTTCACATCAATATTTTCAAGTACTTCAACACTACGTGATCATCCGTTCTCTCTTATTGACAATTCCTTCATCTAAATATGACATGTCGGTTCTCATATGCCAACCTCTGCATCGGACAAGCGTTGTAGAATAAAGAGGTCCGTCCCTGGACCTTCACTGGAGATTCGTGGCCTCACCGACACATATAATTTAATATAATAACAATAATTTTATTCTTATTTGTCTTAACTTAAGTAATTATGTATTTTACAATTTGACATTTTCTTTTAATTCTTTTTTAATTGTTTATTATTGTCTATGTTATACTTTGCATAATTTTATTGATTTTTAATTCTAATCTGATTCAAGTTTATTGACCATGTTTTTATGCTATTGATTTGCATCTATTATTGAAGTGACACTTACCATTTGTTTTAATTTTCAACTATATGTGCATGCCCAAGTTTTAACTGTGTTGAAGCAATAAACAAATAAATAAATCCATACCCATACCCAATACCAAGTTCAGCCGTGCTACCGAATCCCAAGTCCCTTTAGGATAGATCCACGATTATACCACTATCAGTGGTTATCTTAGTTATTATAGTTATATATGACGGGGAGCCATGCTGGTTGTTATCGTCGGCCACACCTTCTTCCTCGTACATTTTCAGAAAAGGCACAAATAACACTTCCCACAGATAGATCGAATCCTCTTTAATGATTTTACAATGAATTTAAATCACAATATTCAATAATGAGATAGATGTAAATCGATAACTTAATCACTACCGTGTTTTTGCGTACGCTTCATCCAACCACAACTGTCAGTCATTCACTCATGACACTCTGTCAGTCCCTGTCTGTCAGTTGTCAGTTAACTGATAAACTCAGGGGCCTCACTAACGCCATCTTGAATCAGATGCCGGTAAGGTATGCTGCGACACGGCTGTCCTGCGCTCACACGACCTCGTGTGATTCATCTGAAATGGAGAGCAATTTGAAGTAACTTTGCATGCTCTCGGCCATGCCTGACCTAGATTAGTCAGGTAGCAGTTTTCAGACTAATCAAAATTACAGTTACTCTTAATAAAATCAACTTTGCTATTAACTCGATAAGACACCATTTGAATCATAAAGGGAATTTATTTTATTTCCATCATCGCCTTTGGCGGCATCGCTTATCCAACGGCATCACTTAACCAGTGGCATCACTTAACCAGTGGCATCACTTAACCAGTGGCATCACTTAACCAGTGGCATCACTTAACCAGTGGCATCACTTAACCAGTGGCATCACTTAACCAGTGGCATCACTTAACTAGTGGCATCACTTAACAAGTGGCATCGCTTTTAATCAGCGGCTTAGAGAGCAATCATCGTTATCCATGCAAAATCTCACAGACCACCTACTAATAGCAACACAACAAATCGAGAAACCAAACTAAAGCCTAGCTACTGTCATTAATGGCTTCAATTTCATCGGACAATTCTTCATGGATTTGATTATTGGGCATTTTACGTAGCCTGTCATGAGCGTACTTGTACGTTCGATTACCTTACAACACGAAAAGGGCCTTTGAATTTGGGGTCGAGCTTACACTGATTACGTTCCTCATTCTGCAGAAGAACAAAATCACCCACTGCATAGTTTTGGACCTTAGCTTTGGTCCTATCGAATCTGGGTTTGTCGTATTGAGAGTTTTTGTTAATATTGGCAATAGCTTGCTCGCGTACGGTCTCAATATTCACCTCAGGCTCGTTATCATCACAAAACAAAAGCTCTAAGGGTCTAGCCACTTTGCCAATCAATAGCTCTAAAGGACTTGACTTTGTGACCCTATTAATGGTACAGTTTAGGGCTAGCTGAACCTCCGGAAGAGCATCTTGCCATGACTTTTCTTTACAAGCTTCAACCGCAGTGAGTATATTTTTGAGCGTGCTCATTATTCGTTCGACTTGACCATTAGCACGGGAACTCCCTGTCGCGATCAGGTGCAAGTCGATACAATGGCATTGACAAAATTCTTTAAAGTCTGTGCTGGCGAAGCAACGGCCCTGATCAGCCACCAGACGCTTAGGAGCACCAAACAAGGAAATGCTACTCTTCAGAGCTTTAATGCTGTTGGTAGAGTCGATATGTAGGGTATGGTGCAACAGGACAAATTTCGTGAAAGCATCCACTAACACAAACACGTATTCCTTTTTATTATTTTTGCCACTGAGTTTACCAGTGGCATCAATATGTAAGGTGTGCCATGGTATAGAAGTTTTAGGAATAGGGTGCATTTCTGCTTGAGTTTTACCCGACTGGGACTTTGAAATCTTGCATGTTACACAACTGTCAACAAATTTGCGAACGAACTTAGACATGTGGTCGAACCAATATAGATCGAAAATCTTTTCCAACGTTTTCTCCCACCCAACATGCATGAGGGATTCATGGGCTGAGTTTATAACTGACCAGCGTAAAGCTCTGGGGACTATCGGCAACCAGCGAGATCTATTTTTGCGTTGTACCTTTCGATACAATACTCCAGACCTGATTTCGTAAGTTTTAGCAACATTTTCATCCATCTTGTGCTCCTTAAAATCTTCGATTAGCTTAATGATCTCCGAATCGCGCTGTTGTTCAGCTTGCAACCAGTTTTCAGGTAAACTGGCAAGATCAACACGTCTTTGCTCGATTTTATCGATAGACAAAGTTGGGAGAGGATTTCTGGACAAGAAATCAGCATGACGCATCCGTTTTCCGTCTGCATATACAACATCAAAGTCATAACATTGTAAAAAGGCCCACCACCTATGGACACGTGGGGTCAGATCGACCTTATGGCGAGACGACTTCAAGGAATTGCAGTCCGTTACTACGGTAAATTTATTTCCGTGAAGGTAGTGGCGAAAGTGTTTAATAGCATTCACAACCGCTAAAGTCTCTAACTCGTACGAGTGATACTTAGACTCAGCGGCTGTGGTGCGTTTACTAAAGTAAGCAACTACAAACTGTTTGCCGTCCTTGGTCTGTAACAATATGGCGCCATAACCAATTGCGCTGGCGTCAGTATGAAGCTCAATAGGGCAGTCAGGGTCAAAGATCATTAAAACAGGCTCATTGGTAAGTATCTCAATAATCTCCCGCCGTATATTTTCATGCTCGGGCTTCCAATCAACGTTATCCTTACCAAGGCTTGTAAGAGCATGAAGGGGAGCCATTATCTGTGCAAATCTAGGAATAAACTTCCTAAAATAGGATGCCAATCCTATGAACTGGCGTAATTGCGTGATGGTTTTAGGGGGAGGTAAGGCAACTAAGGCCTCTATTTTTTAGGATTTGGACGAACCTCACCACGACTGACTACATAACCTAGGTAATCCACCTTTTCTTTCATGAAAGTACACTTTTTTAGATTAAAAGAAAAACCTTTTTCAGTTAAAACTCGCAAAACTTCCCGAATTCTTTCTAAGGATTCATTAATATCAGAATTTCCTGTTACGAGAATATCGTCCATCTAAACGATAGCGTATGAGTTGACAAGAGATCCTAACGCCTTAGTCACAGCCCGTTGGAACACAGAAGGTGCATTGCGAAGACCAAAAGGCATGGCCAAGTATTCGTAATGACCCTCGGGGGTTATAAAGGCAGTCTTTTCTATCGAGTTCGGGTGCATAGGCAACTGATGAAAGCTACTGGCCATGTCCAAAGTAGTAAAATAATAACAACCATGAAGGCGATCAATTTGATCAGAGATCAGTGGTAGAGGGAAACGATCAGGAACAGTATTGTCGTTTAGCTCTCGGTAATCCACGCACATACGGTCAGTGCCGTCCTTCTTTTTAACTAAAAGAATGGGGCTAGCAAACGGAGACGAGCTTGGACGTATGACATTACATGCGAGTAATTCATCTACTTTGTCTCGCACCACACTACGTTCCTGGGGGCTTAGACGGTATGGGCGCCGATAAACAGTCTTGCAAGGGTCAATAAGGCGAATTTCTACAGGGTCAGTATTAGCAGGCCCAGATGGGGTACCATAAACAAAGTATTCTTTAAATTCTGTCAAAATATCAACCACCGTAGACTTGAACTCCAATGGAATATCAGTGTCGATATCTTCAAAGTTAACATCACTAATACTGCACGCGTTAACAACCGAAGTTTTGGAAAACGTCACCTTATCAACAGTAACATGAATTTCTAATCCCTGAGCTAAAACTTCCTGTCCAATCATAATATCATGCAACAACAAACTGTCTGGTAAGATGTGAAATAAAACATTGATAACGATGTCGTTTATATTGACTAGTGCTAAAATTTGCGATGTACTGTAGACACTCGTTTGTCCAATACCTGTCATCTTGACCAAACTAGAAATTAGTTTGCCATGAAATTTTAATGACGTTGTTTCTTTGATAAGTGAACATTCGGCTCCTGAATCGAAACGAAATGAAAAGAACTCACCAGAATGTTCTAAAGTTCCTACTGGTGCCCCAAACGTGCAGACTTCTACGTGCCGCTCTATGGGTTTACTGGTCGAGGTGGCAACGGTAGTCCTTGCGTCCGCGCTGGTAGCCCGAGGACATTTCGAGGCATAGTGTCCAGTGCCTCGACAATTATAACAAGTGATGTCTGCCGTAGTAAGCGGCTTCGAAAAAGGTGCAGGTTTGTTCGTGTCTATAGAAGACGTTCCAGCGGAACGATTATCCTTTCTTAAACGACATGTCGTGATATGATGGCCCATCCTTCCACAATGTGCACATTTAATAACCGAAGGCATTATAAGCTTGCGCTGCTTCGAATCAGAGTGGTGATTGTTGTAGTCACTAGTTGGCAAAGCTTTTCTCTTCATGTAAGATAATGCCTTTAACTCTTGCTGCATTCTAGATCTAGTGTCAATCTCAGTGGTAAAGGCGACACGGTTGACACGGGGTTCTATTTGAGCTATATGTGCCATTACAGTAGATATTGCGATCTGCTCTGTACCTAGCTTCTTCCAGCGTGACATCAAAACATTCAGCTGTGTAGCGGCGTAAGTTGCAAGGCATTCGCCTTCATTAGGTTTACTGTTGTAAAGATTGATGAGAGTTGAAGCAGCAGTTTCCGAAATATAGTAACGGGTAATAAAAGCTTCCTGAAAATCTTTCCACGTCATGCCAGGGAAAGATACCTGTGACAACCAAGCTGAAGCCTGCCCTTGCAATGCTTTGCTCAAAGCTATCATCAAAGCTGATCCAGTTAACGGTTAGTCAGCCATGCACATATCTGCTGTCGATAACCAAGCGCGTGCATCGACACTTGTTTTTTTCAGGGTCAAATGTGGGAAGATGTACATTACCGCTTGATGTAGATTGCTTCATAGCTTGGATTAGAGCGAGAAAGTTCTGGTTCTGTTGTTCCAGCATCAATTTCCATTTATCCTCACCATTGCTAATCATAGGCCGCAACGGGGAGCGCGGATCACATCCCACTTCTGATGACGGGGAGCCATGCTGGTTGTTATCGTCGGCCACACCTTCTTCCTCGTACATTTTCAGAAAAGGCACAAATAACACTTCCCACAGATAGATCGAATCCTCTTTAATGATTTTACAATGAATTTAAATCACAATATTCAATAATGAGATAGATGTAAATCGATAACTTAATCACTACCGTGTTTTTGCGTACGCTTCATCCAACCACAACTGTCAGTCATTCACTCATGACACTCTGTCAGTCCCTGTCTGTCAGTTGTCAGTTAACTGATAAACTCAGGGGCCTCACTAACGCCATCTTGAATCAGATGCCGGTAAGGTACGCTGCGACATATAGATATCTTAGGAGTCTCAAAGACCTTCAAGGTACGACATAGATCCCAATATTCTATTATGTTTAATAACTTCCACATAAATTAAATATTATATTTGAATGTAACAATATCTTGTAACAAAGTTTATTCGTGCTTAGTTAAAATTCCCGAGAGCCTAATAGTGGTGTGCTCAGTGCTCAGTGCTCAGCAGCGCTGGCGGCACTTTTTACGTTAGTTAATCTGATAACGCCCCGGGGAAGAATTATGTCAAGCAAAGACTTAACTACTGGTTGTATGCGAAAACCTGGAGGTTTACAGTACGGTGCTTTTAACTTCTTTTGTCAATCGTGTTTTAACGCGTAGGCGAATATTTTTTATGGAAAGCCGGAAAACGAGCTGACGATCCACCTGATGATAAGTGGCTACCGTTGCCCGTGGACATCAGCAACACCAAAGGAATCATTGATGCGTTACCGGCCAAGAAATAGAGAAGAAAATGTACGAAAGAACTGGCTCTCAAGCCCCCAGCCGGAACACAACGAGTCATTTGGCGGCTGACTCATGCTCAAGGGTGGCAGCTATCCAGACGAACCCCATGGAGAAATAATAATAGTAATAACGGTAGTAATTAACAAATAAAATCAATATTACCAATATAATCCCTATATCTTTATAACTTTTTATCTGTTTTTAGGGTTCCGTAGCCGAATGGCAAAAAACGGAACCCTTATAGATTCGTCATGTCTGTCTGTCTGTCTGTCTGTATGTCCGTCCGTATGTCACAGCCACTTTTTTCCGAAACTATAAGAGCTATACTGTAAGTAGATGTATTCTGTGAACCGCATTAAGATTTTTACACAAAAATAGAAAATAACAATAAATTTTGGGGGCTCCCCATACTTAGAACTGAAACTGAAAAATGTTTTTTCATCAAACCCATACGTATGGGGTACCTATGGATAGGTCTTCAAAAATGATATTGAGGTTTCTAATATCATTTTTTTCTAAACTGAATAGTTTGCGCGAGAGACACTTCCAAAGTGGTAAAATTTGTGTCCCCCCCCCTGTAACTTCTAAACTAAGAGAATGATAAAACTAAAAAAAATATATGATGTACATTATCATGAAAACTTCCAACGAAAATTGGTTTGAATGAGATCTAGTAAGTAGTTATTTTTTAATACGTCATAAATCGCAAACCGCAAAAAACATTGATCAAAGTTACAACGAACTACAAGAACTTTTTTATTATGTTACTTGCTGCTACGGAACCCTTCATGGGCGAGTCCAACTCGCACTTGGCCGCTTTTTTTTATTGTTCGTTTACAAAGTCGTTTAATCTTTTTTTTACTTAAAATAAGTTAATGCTTGACCACAATCCCACCTGATGGTGAGATGTGGTATAGGATGGTGAGCGCACTAACTCAATAAAAGCCTATTCACTCTTTTTTTGAAGACATCCACGTCATTGGTGAGCGGAAACGTAGACGCAGGCAAGCTATTCCAATCGTTCGCGGTGCGCATAATGAATGACGATGCAAACCTCGTCGTCCGTATCGTACATGTTTCATGATCAATTTATGACAGGTTTTTTTTTGCTGATGAAAAAGTGAATTGCCAACATGATTGAGGTTCAGGGTCGTCCTTCACATAGATGACACCTGGGTGAAGCACGGGTGAGGAAGACATGGCGAAATAATCTGAATCTGATCACAAGGATGCTTCGCGAATGGACATGAACACCGTAGGCATTACTGACGCGTTGCCGATCAAGAAAGAAGGGAGAAGAAAGATAACGATCTTGATCGTTTAATGCACCCTAAGAATAACAGAAGAGGTCTAACAATTAAGTAAGTGGTTATCCCATTATACTACCGACCGCGCCCGTACTTTGCTTCAACGAGGGCAGTATCATACAATCTCTTTGGTCACTAGGGCATCTTGCTTCTCAAACTTTGCCTCAATGTCACTCGCTATAAAAAGAGAGCCATGCTGTACAATGACACATGTTGTGAATGGGTTAAAACTACTAGTGATCTCTCTGAGTAAGCTGCGCTGGGACGACGCGGCGACGGGTCGTTCCCTTTTATCTAATAACTATTTGTATACTAATCATACATATTTTTTCTGCACGGTACAAATATCGGGGCGTCACTGGCTACTTTCCCAGTTGAAATTTGCAATGTTTTTGCAACGTATCGTCTGATATTAATACTTAATGTAGTTGCCAGCTTACGTAGAGCTGCTACGCTGCATTATCTACGCCGTAGCAACCGCTACACAGGTATGACGCTACAAAATTACATCGGTTATTTTAAAACAGTAATAGGACTGGCGTGTCATTACTATTTTTGTTATTTTTAACCGACTTCAAAAAAAGGAGGATGTTCTCAATTCGACTGTATTTTTTTTATGTTCGTTACCTCAGAACTTTGGACTGGGCGAACCGATTTTGATGATTCTTTTTTTAATCGAAAGCTGGTAGCTATCATGTGGTTCCATATAAATTTTATTGAGATTTGACAGTGGCATCCATGATAAAACCATATAAGTCTTAAATTTGTATTAAGTAAGCGCGACAAATGGACGAATAACTCAATATCACGCCAACCAATTTCGATGATTCTTTTTATAATCAAAAGCCGGTGCTTGTCACGTAATCCCACATAAATTTGAACGAGATCTGACAAGTAGTTTTAGAGTAACTTTAAAGTCGGTTATTTTTTGTTAATAAAATTTAAATTATATTGATATGGAATGATAATAAATAACGCTATACTCTCACAAAGACAACACACCCAGACCTCAAACAGAAATTCGAACTCATCATTCAAATTTCCGCCTCACTGGGAATCAAACCCAACACCATACGGGTCGTCAAAGTTAGATGGCCTGCACATGCTCTATATACGTTTAAATTTTTTTTGAAATGACGTATGTATTTTTTGCTAGATATGGCGCATAATAAACCTGAATAAAAAGGTTTTTCACTGTTAGAGTATTTCAAACATTCATTTAGAAGAATATGCGGTGTTAGTGCGGTACCTCACCGGGACGCCAAGGCGACGTCGCCGGCCACGTATCCAAACAGTTTATATTGAAATGTATGACGGCTACCTCACTTGGCGACGGTGTGGCAACGTAGCCAATAGCCACAATTCAATATAAAATGTTTGGATACGTCACCGGCGAAGTCGCCTTGGCGTCCCGGTGAGGTACCGCACTTAGCGTTAAGACCAATGATATTTAAAAAATATGGATACGTTGTACCCTTACAAATCAACCAAAAAATCTGTTCCGAAAAGAGCTACAACACACACACACGTTTATCTTTTGTTTCACTATACCAATCACATTGGTATAATACACGAAGGCATTTTAACGCTGTATCTCGAATGTCAAGCACTTCTGACAACAACAAAAAGCGTGCGTATCGTCTTGTATTGACAAAGCGACTACGAGCAGAACGGTTAATTGCCTGTTCTTACGCTCTTCATCGTCGGCGCGCTAGTGACATATCTACCTCTTATTTACATTATAATATCATTGGTTAAGACCACCGAGTACTTTTTTGCTAAGTACAATAAAGTGATTTCATATAATTTTAATTTTACTACCTACCTAATGTATAATTTTACACTCTGTTATTTTAAGTTTAATTAAAAAAAAACTGGTGATAAGTAATTACTAAATCTTTTTTGCTTTTTATCACTGAGTGAGCTAAGATTGGCTAAAGCATACTATGAAAACTTTTAAGATGATATTTTGTATCCAGTTTATCAGAATATAACAAGGCAAAAAATCAAACGTATAAATAGAATAAAACAGCGGGTGAGCACACGGAAAAACAGCCCTTAGCTTCTTACGACAATGTTGGGACTTGGTAACAGAGCCAGTTCTGCCAACCCGATTGCTGAAATAGTCTTTGACTGAGCTGTAGAGGCTTGCGCGGCGCGGGCCTCAGTAGTCGTCGCGATTTCGTGGCGATCGCACGCGTCTTGTGCTCGCGTCACGCCGGCTAATAGTGCTCGCGAATACCACTCTCGAGTGAGGTGTTGTGTCAGTGGATTTGGATTTGAATTGTGTTTGACGTGTTTTAGGAACGTGGTTTTCACGTATGCCAATTTTAATTCTTGTGGAGTGAAGTTTCCTGGATCTATATTCGGCTTAAAACAGTTTTGATTTGACATAATTTTGACAGATCTCTTTCGGGTCCAATTGCAATTAGAATGTAGTAACTGTGACCAAATCGGAAGGTGGTCAGTGAAAATCGGTAAGTTTATGAATATTTAGATTTTTGTTTATGTCGCGAATGAAATTATTGTAAGTGACGCTAAACGATAAAATCAACTTCTATTATTATTCTGTTTTATAAATTCAACTTCTATTTGCAATTCAGAATGCAGCAGAATTCAGAACAAATTTGTATAAGCCCCTCGTTGGGCGCCAAACTAAATTTAATAAACTCCTTCATAACTATACTGTTATTATGTAAAACTTTAGTTTACATTTTACATAGTCCTTGAAACAGTTGTATATACTAAATAACTCAGGTCTTATTGGAAAATTTACCCGAATACCTGAATAGGTATTTTTGGGCAAATTTGGGTTCAAATAATATCCATCGGAATGTTGAAGTGGCTTGAAAACAAGGACACATCTGAGTCCCTCGAGAAACCTTGTATTTTGTAGAGTAATTCGTGTTTGAAACCTTAATATTAGCAAGCTGAACACGTAAAACCTTTATCTGTGTAAACGTAATTCTGTTAGCGCATCACTAAATAGTTAAACAGAGCGAAATATTCGCTTGGCCGAGTTGGGAATATTTCATCTACATATCTACACTCAATCCCATTTGATACATTATAATTATAATTACATCCATGTTTATCTCATAAATTACTGACTTTAGAAACTGTTTCTCAACATTCAGCTAATTCAAGTAAATTTTATCATTCAGTAACATGAGGCACGTTACGTTTATTTTCTAGGCAAAGTCCGTTACAAAGATACAATTTTTACTGCTATACGATTTCTTTCTTATAGCTTAACGATTCTTTCTAATTCAGCAATGCATCTGTGACTACATGAAATATTTTTTTCTGGTTCATTAGCACATAATACATAATAACTAGTACCTATTGGTCTCATTACCAAAACCTCAATTTCTCACGTTACACAATCTTTGAGAACATTATGCAGGTCTTTAGACATAGGTTGGTGAACGTAGGGTTTCAAAGATCTGGGAATACGTGGACAATTTTTCACGCTAGAGGTCAACCTTCTAACGTTCTAAAACTATATAATGCTGATTGTAGGTACCTATATAAAAAATAATATCAAAAACCTTACATACAAGGTAGCATAAATTTTAAATATAATGAGCTATTCATAAATAAAATAAAGTATTCATATTTATACATATATAGTATCCTTATAAACGGATTATCCGTTTCAAATTTTTTTTACTTATAATCTTCATCACTTTCCGGAATATTGTTGCACGCTTGACCCATCTTACTGGCACGTCTTGATAAGCATACTGAATAAAAGGTTTTTAGGATTTAACATTTTGGACAACGAAGAATACTCATGTTTAAAATTTCTTGTATCTTTTAGGTATAGGTAGGTAACCTGGAATAAAAATTGCGTATAAAATTTAAACTTTACTTCCTTAATTAGTGGCTGAATTTTTCTTGCAATGTTCATTTTGGTTGTTGAATATATTTAAATTTCTGTCAAATCCGAAGAGCGTTTTCTAGAGCAAAAGGAATAGCAAATAAGATCTTCACGGATTTCACGGAAGGCAATCCTCTCATGGAAAAGCCATACATATGATGTTCATGCGTACAGTTGATATAAAATATGAAATGAACTCAACTGGAAGAGACTATAAAATGTTTTTGAACTGAAAATTCTATGTATATCAAATTGCGTAGAGGGTAACAGATAAAAAAAAAACCTAGATGCCTCATTTAATAGATCTCTTTCAAATTCCACGACAAGAAATAACATACCTATAGGTCATATACATAATGAAAGTACTTTAAGAACCAACAAAAAACCTCAAAAACTTGATTTAGAAATTGATTGCTTCTTAGTAAAGAATCTTCATAGTAAAGAGCAAATGGAAGGCAAGCGGTCACGCGGTCGATCGCCTACGCGTTGGACAGACCTGATAAAAGCTGCTATAAAATCATCCATAGTCCAATGTTCCCGTTACGCTGAAGACCACAGTGAGTGGAGACGCATCGCGAAAGCTCATATCCAAAAAAGGTCATCATGAAAACCGCTCTGTCAAGAGCGACCGACTAAGGAGGAAAGAATATCCATACAAATTCTGTACTAAGGAGCGATTTAAGTAACCGTTAGTGTCTCTGAGTTGGGGCGTAAGTAATCATTCGATCTAATAACTAGTGCGGGTTGGACTCGTTCATGAAAGATTTCGTACAGTCCGTCGCCTTAATGTTTACCAGGCCGGATCGCCGTGCTAAGGATCTTAGGTTTGATTCCCAGTGAGGCGATTTGAATGACGAGTAAGTATTTCTGTTCTTGATTTGAGTGTGTGTGGCCTTGTCTTTGTGTGTTGTCCATGGCACTCTCGTGGCGTATTTAGTATGTAGCGTTATTTATTTAATCTTGTTATATAATAATTGAAAACCACTAGAAACTGTGTGGTGGTCTCTTTTAATTTTTCAGTATTTTGTTTCTAGTGTTTTATGTTTTAACTAACTGTTGCCCGCAACTTTGCACGCGGAAATTATGCTTATCACCCTCTTGGGCTTTTCACCCCCTTGAATTTCGAAAAATCTTAACTTAATGGATGGCTACGTCATAAGACGAATACGTGTGCGAAATTTTAAGTTTCTAGCCCTAAGGGTTTGGCCTGTGCGTATATACATCAGTCAATCACTTTTGCCTTTTATATATACAGATTTCCATACACTTCGAAAACTATATTACGGTTGACGTTAAAATAGATACAAATGAAATAGCACTATGACAGACGGACGGACGGACAGCAGCGATCAACTCATTACTAACACAAAAGAAAGGAGTGCTTTGTTACTTTGGCACTGTGACGTCAACAAGCGATTCGTTAGAATATAAACATTGCATGGACGGTTATTAAAAAAACTTGGTTGATTTTTACAAGTATTGTGAGGACGGCTCTGAATGAATTCCGAAGGCATTTCACCGCTCTTTGTAGAATCTATGGATGCAATGTTTGCTTTTATTGTTTCAACTGTCATTTCCGCGCTTTAAATACAGTCCTACATAAATTTTTATTAAAATCTAAAACTATGAAAATACTTTTCTCTTTGCGTTTGAAAGGGGATTTAAATGGAAACTTTCTATCCGATAACGATTTACGGCGAAGCCAAAAGGAGGATTATGATTTCAGTTTATATCAATGATATTGTATGTATAAATATGTATTTAAGAACGTTCACTTAAGAACTGTTAAATTAGTTGTGATAATTTAATGGTTGAAAGTACTTACCTGTAAGTGTATTTAGACGACCAAACTTGAATTCCATTGCGAAGATTGCATATCTTCTCTTATTTTGATTCTGTTTCATCTATCCTTTTCCCATGTTTTCCCGTTATTAAATATGAGCCAAAATAATCCAAAACATGAGTTTTTATTGTTATTATAATATTATTTAACTTATTTATAAGTTACACTAACGACGATGCAGCACACGAAAAACGAATGACGTTTTAGGGCTGGGTATATACCTACAATAGTGATGTGATGGCAACAACACAGACTAAATAATTGACTCTTATTATTGTTTTCTTCATTCCAAATATGTGACGATGCAGTGTCTCGAAGGACAACTACATGGTTATTTAAATCTCTTCGGATGCAACATCGAAGTATAATTGGTAGATGTGGTGGTATCATTACAATAAAGCATTAGAAGCATGGTAAAGTTCTACTTCAGAGGAGATAAAGGTTTTTTTTGTTTGCTATTCAAATAGCCGACAAACGCAGACGCAGCAGACACCGCCTGATGGTACGTGCTCACAGTTGCCCGGACATCAGTAACACGTCAAGTCAAGTCAGAAAAAAAAGAGTCAAGAAAGAAAAGAGAAGAAAGAAAGAACTGGCATTCTCGTCCTAACTAGCAGTTTCCTACTGCTTTGTAGTTGACAGCCATCTCATTCAGCATTCTTGGCTAGCAGGGTATCGGTGACGGCCGGGTCACGGATGTGCTCGTCGAGCGATGACCACAAGGTCACATAGCCCGTAGATTGCAGTAACTTATAAACTTGATTTTTCACAGCTCCATAGGATTGCAGACCTCAGTATTGGATATTGATTTCAATTTCAGATCTTCACGAGTTTATGAGAAACAGGATTGACATACAGACATACAGACAAGACGGACATCGAAGTGGGATCACTGAGGCTTCCATTTTTTCCTTTTGCTTAATTAACTAACATAACATAAAAATAACGATGTAATTTTAATGTGAAAGGAAACATACAGGCTTCAGTGACACGTCGATACTCCCCGTGTGGGCGGCCAGTGTCACAGTGCCAGGGACGCTCTACTTATTTAAACTTTCTAACTTTTAATTGGCAAAATAACACGACGCCATCCGTTACAAATATAATAGAAAATATGGGACTAATGGGACAAATTGAGTATGAAGAAAGTTTGCGTCGAAAATAAAACTGCCTGGTCGTTAATTGGCTGTTTCGCCAATTTAACAATAAGTGCTTATTTCCGACGTTTTCATTAAAATTGTGAGTTTCTTTATTAAGCTGGCCAATTATCTTCGTCTTGTTCAGTTTCGTTTTTTAATCTCCTACCGCTCGGAAATCCCCGCCCGTAAAGAAGTTTTAAAAGTTTCTCTCTGATTCTGATTTCTGCGCTCCTCTTCCCAGATTTTTCGTATCTTATCCGCAGAACTTAATATTGTTATTGCTAGTTGAGAAATTAAGATCTCCGCTTTTACTTTGCCGGTTTTATGTACGTTCCTGGTGTTGGGGATTTTTTCCTCGGCCCTGAGTTATAATTTTTCTTCGTGGTTTTTGTTGAAACAACGTTTTTCTTGTACTTTGTTAGGTTAAGATTCACATTCAATTGAATTTCGTAAATTTTAACGTTTTGAATTTATTCATGACAGAGGAAACGAATTTTTGTTATTATCTGCTTTGTGTAGATGTAAAAGATGCACTAAAGATAAATGTGCTGTTTTATCATGAAATGTCATTACATTGCATCGATTTAAGATATTTCTTAAATTACGATTGTGTCAAAAAAAAACTTGCTATTACAAACGGTGTTATTATATACTATACATAAATCTGCGGAACCATCAAGACGGTCAGTTGTTATGTATATCTATTTTACGATAAGGAGCCATAAAATTTAGTATGGGGCCAAATATACGACGTGCTACTGAAGTTGATATGGCGAGTTATTTACGTTCTAGTATATCTTTAAGTGCTTTATCACCGGAAAGACGAAACGGGGAAACACATTTACCCGCACATTTTTCCAAATAAATTTGAATATTCAAATAATACGTAGGTATCTTAGGTGTACAACAACTAGAGTACTAATATAAATAGCCACATTTGATACAACTGGATTAATCGATGTTGTCTTTCTTTCTTTTGTTTCTTAACGAGTAATTCTTCACTGGTGGCTTTGGCGTTGCAGTCTACAATTTATCATCAGATGGCTTGTCTGCTCATCTATCTGATATATAAAATATATCTGTACATTGAAGATATTTGAGAAAAACCTGATAAATAATTATGATATTTATCCCGGTTGTTATAAGCTAACCCCTCTAAAAATCCGCACTGGAGCAGCGTGGTGCAGTATGCTCTAGGCTTCCTCAAGAGGAGAGACCCGTGCCCAGTAGTGGGCCATTAATGGGTTGAAGCCAATTATTATTTCATTACAAAATTAAATAAACTCCAAATAGTATAAACCTAAAACTAGCTAGCTATACCCGTGTCACAAGTCACAAGGAATCACCGCGGCACCGGCTCGCGAGGGTAACCTCAAGACAAATGAAATATAAATTATTCAAGAACATGAAATCAATTGTTACCTCAACATGGCGTGACACGAGCGATGCGCCGGTTAATCCCTCACGTCAGTCGTTTCATTCCGAACAACCCCCATCATTCGCTTATCAGTCGCTTGTACTTCCAGGTTATTAATGACTATGCTATTCTGTCAATCGAACAATTTGCTTATGTATCATTAGCATTTGATTTACGTAATTAATAAAGTGAGGTTGAGTGTTTGGAGAAAGCGATAAGCAGGTAAGGATGTTGTTAGTTAGCTATATTACGTTACTCAATTCATTAATTTGTCTCGTAGTTATGTGGTATTGTTTCTGCTAGTTACCTCAGCTCAAATCCTACTTATATGCGTTCCCACGTAAGCCGACGCTCGAATTGAATTCCATTAGAAGTTAGAAGCAACATTATTATTTTGAATCGTCAACGGACCTTAAATCGTTCACGTGCTGGAAGCATTATCGTGCGAGTATAATTTGAATTTTAGTCATCGTGCAGGATCAATTTATACCGCTAAGATATCACTTTTTACGTCGACATTAAACATTTTTCATTGACTAAGAACAATGATTTAAAAATAATATATAATAATAATATATAGTTATGAGTTTATAAAAAGTAGCTAAGGAACTTGTAATTATAAAAATGGTTTTCAATACAAAAAAAATTATAATAAAACCTTATGGTTTGATCATACTCACATTTATCTTATATATACAAAATATATTGCTTCTCTTCATCCTCTTACTGTCAAACAAGTCCCAGCGTGGTGCGAGCAGGAGGTCTATCTGCCGCACGATATATTACAGCGGTAATTACCTGAAACGTATCGGTTGCGGAAGCCTGCTGAAGAGATATTGCCGTTCAAGGTATTTTCGTTTCAGCTGGCTATTAATTTAAAATATTTTAATGAGTTCACATTTATTGATTCGTTGACATCAAACAACCGCCATGAAATAATTATGGCCAAATTTATTGACTCAATTAGAATATAAGAATATTTACCACCGGGTGGCACTAAGTCTCCAGTGCCGTACTCTCATTTGCCGGGTCGCTTCTATAAAATTATCTGCATGAGAGTAAAAGAATTGTGCTATTAAATAGCTATACTATGCGGTATTAAAGTGGCTTTTTGCCGCGCTCAGTCGTAAATGAATATAAAGTTGAACTTTGTCCTATATTTCTGTTACACAATTCAGTCTCATTCCCAAACTTATTTCCGCCAAGAGCCATACTGAAAGCTAAGACGTTACGTCAAAACTAACACTGTAAGTAACGGTCAGCGTAACTCAAGAGGTATTAGGAGCGTAAAAGCGATATCGGGTGGGTCCGGATCAAACTTCAGAACAAGTAAAGTTGAGCCAGTGATAAAAATGTTTCAGCGCTGAGACTCCGCTGCTAGAGGTCTAAGAACGACTCAAATTTCTTCGAATATGTGTGGAGTTGAAACTTTTAGGCGTGATAAGCAGAATTTGGACACGAGGAAATACTGGATTTAGAGATCAGCGATTGACATGAAGCTGAAATTATGGCAGGAATTCCATGCTAAGTTATCCAGATCGTTATTGTTGGATAACTCATCGAACATTGTTAGAAAGCGAGTCTGCGAGTGGCCTGATTATACTGGAGCGGCATGTTGGAGTACTAATGGATATTTAGATAAATTTTATACACCGAACAAAAGTTCAATAAATCGCTTTATTTAGCCCTCCACGAAGTTTGTCAGTCGAGTGACAAAGCGCGCGTGACGGAAACACGCCGTGTTTAGCGATAATTAGCGACGCGCGCATAAATCACGACAATAAGGTACAGGTTACTGTTAGCGGGAAGCGAGAAGCGAGAAGTGACGCTTAGAGAGCGAAGCTTGAAAACTAAAAGTCATCTATAAGACTAATTGTTTTTCAAAAATATACAATAAAATATAAAAAAATCCTAGTATACTAGAATAATTCAGAAGGCTCTGTTTACTTGTGAGCCGCAAAGGATAATCAACTCAATAAATGCATTTAATGCGAAATGTTAACGACGTTAAAAAGCTTAACGCGGTATATTTTTTTGTCATTAACAGTTTTTAGCTGATCAATGTAATTTCTTTGATTAGGTAAAGCAGCCTTAGAGGTATCAGCTTCATTGTTAAATCTAAGAGTAACTAAAAACAGCATAAGAGTTTTATAAATCTTTAGCAGCTGAAGTGTGCCACGGAAGCCACAGTTGAAGCGTGTTATAAGTTTACCGCGTAGCTATTAGTTTTCTATCTTTGTTAAAACATCGCTAATTGCCGCTACTGTCACCATGACCCAAACAACAGCGCGACTGATATAACTAATCGCTGGGTGTCCCTGGTTCTTTAGCAACCTGTCCCTGTCGTGTAAATCTGTAACACTGTGACTGGGTGACTAGCATCAGTCACTGCAGGTGATAGCGATCGGGTTTAGTTACGAGTTATGACATTGCTACGTTGTTATAACCGTCGTCCTGTAAGGACGTATACCACGATATCTGAAGAAGAAGAAGAAGAAGAAACATTTATTTCGCCAAAATAAACATGGTACAAGTTTATATAACCAAAAGGTACTAACAATATGTAACCATAATATATTACAGCGTGAACAAAACAACAAACAAAATATTATTTGTATGTGGGTACCATGTTACCAGACGAAAAAGGGCTACCCTCAGCCTGTGCCATGGAACGGCTAGAAACCACGGCTGCTGGTTTCTATTCACGATATGCCTGTTACGTCACTGGAGAGAACAATTAGTAAAATCTGTATAAAATATGTAAACCGGTCTAGAAATCCTGAAAATGTTATTTTAATTCCGTCTATTTTAGATTAATTAAGGGTATTGACTATGGCAAGGACGACGTGGATTAGGATAGTTTAGATTGGCTTAATTATTTACGGACAGAGCATTTGGCTTTTCGTAGTTAAAACTAGTATTATTAGACTAAAAACAAATATGTTATTTTTGTAGCAATACAACTTTTTATCGCTACGGTAATCGTTAGCGACAACTAAAGTCGATTGTATCCATCCTATAGTCGCCGTATCACGTCATCAATCACGATTGATGAAGCCCCAGTTTTGAAGTAGTTACAAGTTGCAGCAAAAAGTAGACCGTGATGTGCCGTAAGTCGAGATTGATTTGCATAATCTAGCCTCCAAGTTTCTAGAAATTACGGCGAAGAGATTTTAAAGCAATTACCGTTTGATTTTATATCTTTTATTTATGCAAAGTGGCGGCTTCGTCGAGATTTTTGTAAAAAATGATTGGTAATATCTTTAAATAATCTTTGTTTTATGATAATAATTATTTTTGCAGTACTACAAATAAATAAACTCTTTATATACTCATACCCCCGCAGTAGATATTTACCAGTGTCGCGGGTGGCATAGATATTATAACACCCATGACCTGAGTACTAAAAAATATTTGTCTGTTACATAAATATCTGCCCCGGCCGGGAATCGAATCTGAGACCCCTCACTTCGCAGGCAGGGTCGCTACCAACTAGGCTGCAGGGTATGAAAATGGATTTGAATATTTAGTTTCTATGCATGAGTTTTGTTATATTACGAGTATTATAAAGACTAGTGACATCTGCTTACTCATTATTATACTAAACTTTTTATACGTAAGTACTCGTATCTTTATTGTTATGCCGGCATACCAGTTGCAGCGCAGTTTCGATCACAATACCTTACACCTTCGACCTCAGCCAGTATGCAGTATCGCTTCGATGAAGATTTGTGTTATTGAAATCTATGGCGTGCCTGCTCATTTGTCCTTAATTTACCCAAATTAAAGTCAGGTACGCACGATAAGTTTCTCGTATTACACTGAGCGTTACACTGAAAAATCCAGGTTTTTTCTCCTTGAAGAAACATAATTATGTTCAGAACCTTTATTTCTCAATTTATTAACAAATTGAGAACCTTGAAATTGATCAAAAATACCCATTTTATATAACATTGGGAGGATGTTTAAGTTCAAATAAATCTTTCCGAGCTCAGCCATCGCTGTGACCGATGGGCCGATGCATCATGCGGCTGCTGAAAGCTGCTTCTAAACTAGCAAATCTAATAAAGTTCCGCTCTTGTTTGTAATGTTTCAAATTGGATATTTTTAGAAGCGGCAAGAGGAATGCGATTAGCCTCACGACATGAATCCATTATTGTCCATTATGTCAATGTTAAATGGTTCGTTATCAGATCCATGGACGACTCCCATGGCCGCTGTAGTTCTGTTATAGACCTAAGCAAGTTTATCGAGTACTGTTTTAAACCTCATCAGAATATTAAAAGCTCGTGTTTAATATGTAAAATTAATTACAAAAGTAATTACGACACCCATATGGCGTGAGATTGGGGTTAGTGTGCGAAGTATTTAGTATATTCAATAATGAATTATACTGTACTATAAACAATAAACACAACTAATCTACTACTACCAAATTCACTTATTAATAACTTAATAGATTAGATATAATCTAGTAGACACACCACATTGATTGAATGAGTGTGGACACATCACAGTCACCAGGTCACATGGCGGCGTCCACAAACTAAGACGCTATCAGTATTCCCCGGTCACCCCGCACAAGACAGGCGCCGGTCCCTCACTGCCTCACCCGCAGCATAAACAACCAACGATACGGTCTAAGCAATTCATCTCGGAGGCTATTTCCCCGCCCCCCGCCCCCCGCCAGCCGCGGCTGTGCAAACGTTAGCTTTCAATAACCGGACCTAATAAAGCCATCGGTCAGGAGCACTGCGGTGGATAGCCGATAGACGTCGTCTGAGGAGGTGATGTATAGCACTATAGCTACTAGTTACTACCATGCTCTACGACATTGATTGGGAGTCAACGTTACAATTAAGGAATCAAATGAAATAATTAGAATAAAGTTCTTACAGAAACAGAAAGGAAAAGCGGAAAGAAACTCCCAAGGAATTTTACTTACGCAAAAAAGCATTTTAATTGGAGTAGATATAAAAGCTTTAAGGAAAAATAGTAGACAAAAGTATGTAATAATACTTTTTAAAGTTTTTTATATATTTTAAAATTGAGAGATTATTATTTTTGTTCTCTGTGTGAATCCCATTCCATTTCTTATCAATCCTATCCAATTCAAGTCAACTCACAATATAAACATACAATATGGTTTTAGTACATGAAAATGTGATGCTTCCGTTACTTTGATAGACATATAGGTCAACCCAATATAAATCATGTAAAAATGTACCGTTATGTTAAATAGGCGTTTTAATTCATGGAATTATAGTACAGGAGATTGGATTGAATATGACCGTGTTGGAAATACAGCGACGTAACGCTTACTCAGCTCGTTAACTATTGCCGAATGGTGTAAGTTATTAGCTGTTTCATTACACTTCACGTATACGTATTTGTGACACGAATATTTTCATGATGAATAGACGAAAATGATTTTTGAGCACGTTCTGTTTCATTTTAATTGTAATGTGAGTTTGTGCTACGGGTGGTACAATTGTATGGTTCATTTAGAGCAAATTAGGGTTCTCATATTGATGTTAACCAGCGCCTCTTTTGACGGTCAAACTTTTCACAACTCCCCTAGCTATGTTTATAAATTGGACAAATATACAGATATTAAGATAATTTTGCTTTATCAGATAACATCAACGTCTCCAATCGTTTACCTATATGAGAATATCCCTCAAAAAATTGTCATAATTGCAAACTTCAAGAAATTACAGTACAGACATCGATCAGCTACAGTTTTATTCTATGTATAGATTAGTGGCCCAAAATCACTAAAGGATCGTCGATTAATAAAAAGGTTGCACAGTGAGCACACTGCAACATTCCACGATTATTTATAAGGGAGGTAAAAACCCAAGAAACTTACGTATACAAGTACGGTCAAGAAGCAAGTGGTGCAAAGTGTAGTGGTCCTCCACAGAACTTCTGCTGCCATTCTAGAGTGCCTTTCACAGTGATTGGCAAGTATAATGCAGCGGGAACATTACAAATCTATCGATTTTCTAAGTAGTTCAACTGATCTTACAAAATTGCCTACTACAACACCGGACTCCCCTCATTCCTCTTCCGTCACGCTGCAGCGCTGCTTCAATTCGGATTGGTGGAGCAGTTACTGGCCAACCGAACGTGCCTCCTAAATATCATAAAGACTGCTAACATAGCCAGACATATATGACCAGGAACCTGTTGTGCCCTCCGAAGCATGGAAGCGCTCAAGAATTTTTTACTATTAGCGGTCATCCAACTTCTCTTATATCTTAGTAATATTTTCCGCTAATTCCATTTCTTTACGCCAGCAGGTCCCGAGCGCGTCATAATACGAGTAAAGCTGAGTAACATTAATTACGGTTAAGTGTTTTTGGATAGTTGGTCTCGGGCCGGCCTTAACGAACCGCGATTTGCGCGCACTATCGACAAGTTTCGGGCAGTTCGGAGTAGATGGACCCTTTAAACTCCGCTAATTCGTTGATTGAAATGAAAGAAGGTTAGATGTTTCTCCATTAAATGTTTACCATATTAATATCTACCCAAAAAGTGTAGTTGTTACAACTGTATAATAAATACTTAGATACCGATATGAAAAATTTATTCGAACTTGACTTTTGCCCATACTTTTCGGAAGTGGAGAAAAAGGAATCTCCTGCTGTGGGTGGAAGAAGGTGCTACACAGCTACTTTAGAACAAAAAACCAACAAATTCTAAGCGTAATAAGCGTAAGCGTATTGTAAGCGTCAGTCTACAAGTTATTCAAGTACTTACATATTATATTTTCAATAAGCTACAGTATAAGTTACACACTAATGACAACTTCTAGACACGACTTTAATTAATTATGTAGTGTAGTGTGTGCGACATGACATTGCGCCTTGATGGTACACGTAACAAAATCCGAGTTCACAACCCGCGCGTTATGTCAGTCATTAGGGTATTTCTGAAGGGCACAATAATGTTATACGCCCTAAAAATGTTCTTCACGTTGTAGTCATTCTACGAACTTTGTTAATTTTGGGATCACACTAATGATCTACAGCAGTCTACAATGACGACAAAAGGTCTTCATTAATTCAACCATTAGATTGGTCGAATCGTAAACGTTACTTTAGCAGTGTTTTGTTTGTGATCATCGCGGCTGCAAAAACGCATTCTTATTTTAAGCAACCTCCGAAATAATACTCCAACGTTAACTGTGATTCGTTTTATTTTCGTACACTAGTTACACTTATTAACACACTTATACTTCTTCAGTACACAACTGCAGGCCACTAGTTCTTAATACGTAATGTCCATCTTACCGAGTGTTCAGAGCGCTCCAAGCCTCCCTTGGTGTGGCTATACCCCGCATCCCAAATTACCTTGGCCGAACTACTAGCGCCAATTTATTGTGATAAAAATCGAGAACCTTACATTATGAATAAGTATAACATTACATTGGCCACAAATTGCAACCTACCTCTAATCTCTAGATCTAATTTAACTGATTGATGAGTTCGATGGATGAACAGGTTAGATGAAATTGATCAGGTTATTATATTTACGTAGCAGTTATTAAACAGAAAGAATAATGAGATATGTTCATAAAGCTACGCTACGCTAAAGCTATACGAGCTTTCAATATGTGTAATTATAAAGAGGACCATAATTTACGCATGAACAATTAGTAAATAACCGAGGCGATCTTTATGGACAACTGGAACATTCAATTGGCCTCGCCAGTGGAACAATCAGATAGCGAGGGGCCACGGGCTTCAATAAACACGTGATAAACATGCCGGGCGTCTGGGCGTGTGGGCGCGGTTCTCTAGATATGTGACCATTACGTCGTAAATTTTGTTCGTACGTGGACTGAATCCAACTGCTCGTGGATTGGCTATTCTAAAGCTCGCTCGTGTAAATGAGGCGACGACAGGTAGAGGAACAAGGGTTGCTGAAATAGAAAAATAGTTTGGTATGGCATGACTAGACTAGAACTAAAGTGGAAAAGCCTTTGCCTTAAATTGGGTCACTGAGGCACTGTATAAAAGTGCTACATCTTTCGTGAATGTTTCGTTCCAAACGTTATAAAAACCCATCAACTGTATACCTAACATTTAGCCGCCTAATACTCCATTATCCAGGTCAAAGATCGCCCTACTCCGTATATTCTGTGATAGACTCATCCATTAAACTATCGACCGGTTTTTATAAATTTCCGGACTCTTTCCCCGGCCCATAGACTTCTTTCCGGACCTATTGCAAAGGTCAGACAGCCCCCAATGTTTGTAAATCATAGTCGATTCTAACAGACTCTTTGTTCAGCATCTTATTTCTTTCTTTATTTAACAATGTTTGTACACAAATACTTGATGTAAGCAGTAACCTATATAACAAGAGGATAAAATTACAAATCATCAGTTTTTTAGCACGTGCGCTGTGGTGTGCCTGGTGGTTGCTGGCAATTTCGTAGTTATTGTGGCCGATAATCAGCGATACCAAATGCATAACTGCTCTCAAGCCTCCCATCCTTCCGATTCGTGGGATTAGGGTTAATATTCTAAGCCGCCCCAATATGGCTAAAAACAATGAACAAGAGAGTTAATAATGTCCTTGTCTACTGTGTTGCCCATGGCACTATTATTATTATTATTATTATTAATATTAATATTTTAGTCAGCATTGTTCATTAAAGTTTTAATTTTAATTTGCTCAACACTACATTATACTTACCTCATTGGTCAGATGCCTTTACGTTAGTTATATATTATGCTATCAAGTCCATCTCACTCGTTACTTAATATCATAAAGATCTGACTCAGCGGAATTGACAAAGAAACTTATACGTACGTTGTAACAGGAGCAATAATGGAGGTCACACTGCCCCTCCTACTTCCAAACCAACCCCGTTTCAACACATATTTTATCAAGTCCACCATTTTGCTCTTTCGACAAACTTTTACGAATTCTCATTCGCGATCATTGTTATACGGTATTCCGATTTGGGAGGACAGTTCAATTAGACTTCGTAATTGTTCGGATATCTTCGAGAAATTTAATAGAACAATTTTACAACTTAGTCCTCAACTTGCATAGCGTGGGAGACTTTACAACTACGGACTTTGCAGAAGGTATTTATTTTGCCTCGTTTAATAATTTCCTGTTTGAAAGAACAGTTTGATATAGATTTTACAAATGACACTATAATTACTAAATATTAAATAATGACTATAAGCCATTAAAAGATAATAGTAATGGTTTGTTATATTCTGCGTAATTATCCACTATCAGCACAGTTAAAATGCATATAAACAATATAAACGCCTATAAACAATAGTTATCATTATTGAACCTACAATTTTCCTTCAACAAAAGGGAACGTATTTTAATGGATCTAATGTGGAGCTTCCTCGAGTCCATAAAAGACACTTATAGGTACGATACAAATATACAGGTTTATAAAAGACATATTGTTTTACCGAAGGTACATAGAAAGTAAATAAGTACTACATTGAACCTCAGTAACGAGCGTGGGATTCAGATCTGATATTCTGCTTTGGAGTTGTCTCTAGGGAAAAATATAATAGGAGGCTTAATATAAAATTATTACAATCAAAGTGTTGCTCTTAGAACATTTAATAAACATGGAAAAACGATTAAATGAAAGGCAATATATGCAAAAATTGTATCGTCACGGTCATCCCATCTCGTATCACATAAGTCAGAAAGGAAGTTATGAATGAAGCGAAACAATTTGCACAACAAAGGCTGTTAAGAAGCGTCTCATTAATTAAAAGTTTACCCTCGATCCGCTGAATCGTGTAATTGATGATGAACTTCAAAGGTCCCCGTCCTTTTTTAATTAGAACACAATTTCCGGCGTTTCAGACACACTCGACTTTTTGCGGCGTGTGGAAAGTTCGACGGAGGCTCCCTCAACGCGATTATTGATTTGTGAAGACGGTGTAATGGGCTTGTTGACAGATTCAAGATCAGCGTACGGCGATAAGTGTGTGTGCGTGTGTGTGTGGAGGCGAGAAAAATATATAGGTCAAAGTAAAGGGAAATGGGTAATTGCTACTTCACAAATCAATCACCGCTTTCAGGATTGCGAATAAAAATCTGTATTACATGTTATCAAATAAAAACTTCGTAATTGTAATTATAAACATTTTATGCATAAAAAACAGTTTGGTAGAGATGTTTTTTTTTTGTTTGAAAAAGTGTCCATCTTCTATACAAATAAATAAAATTGGAGTGCCTGTTTGTAATATTAAAATAACCGCTTTTTACGAGTGCATTTGGATGTATACACGGTACATAATATACCAAAACAACATTTTTTACAATTTTTGTCTGTTTGTCTGTCTGTCTGTTTGTTCCGGCTAATCTCTGAAATGGCTGGCCCGATTTTGACGGGACTTTCACTGGCAGATAGCTGGTGTAACAAGGAGTAACTTAGGCTACTTTTATTTTAGAAAAAAAATTAGTTTGTTAGGCGATACAAAATTCGCCGGGTCAGCTAGTCTGTTATATAAGCATGAATAGGGTACTCCAAGTTTGGGAAAGAGGTTCGAGCGTAACGGTCGCGAGTTATGGGTAATGGACAGTCAGCGCGCCGCCGCCGCACCGCCGCGCCGGCGACTGCCTCGTACAGGGAACTAAATATTGAAGATAAGGTGGCCAAGCTTCAAGATAAATATTTTATCTGTCTCCTGTGACCTATATTCTAAGATTTTCTCTCAGTTTTATGAGAGCGCGAAGTACAAGTGGTTTGAACTCATTAGCGAACTACACTTTTGCTCTCTTCGTAATTGAGTACAGTAAATTGTCGTGGGTTTGCCAATCTAAGAAACGAAATTTTTATACCGCTTATTAGGTTCCCACAGTCCATTTCTAAACGAGTCCTGTTTAGTAAACTTACAGAGCCCTTTATCGTAATTAGTAATTTAAAGTAACTTTATAGGATACAATAATAGTCTAAATAAACTGGACTATACAGTTGGATGATTTTGTATGAAGATATACAAATAATATATGTAAATATAAGGGTTGGCCAACCTAATAAACGATATTTTTTTGGTTGGTATCTATAAGGTCAACTATCCGACTATTTACCGCGCACGATTTACATAACTTGTTCAATTACGATCGACTCAAGTGGTCAAGCAACAAAACATTATCTGTTTTTATAAATATTGTATGGACACCCTTATACCCGAATAGGCGAAGGTATTATGAACCATATAATAACACCCATCTTTCTTTTTTATACTACGCTTCACAAAGCACATCATGTAACCTCATCTCGGTATACAAATTCTAAGAAAACTAGCGACTTGAGTGGACCGTCAACTCATCTCACTTCTATATTGCTAGTCAATTTTATGTTGTTCATGTGATAATAATGGACCCGCATTCCCCAGTGGGTGTGGTAACACCATTATATGGGTTCCTATAAAATGTATATTCACTGAAATAATTGATAGTAAATATTTTGAAATACGTTAACTATTGTAGAATTCGATCTTGGGAAACAAAATTATCGACGGCTATGACCACTTAATGTTATAGCTACGAGAATGTTATTTTGTATTTGGTACAATATTAACGACCTTTCAAATTAAGCGTCACTTACCGGTCAGCGGCTGAAAGCTCCCAGCAACCGTTCATTGCTCCGTGGCGTGTTCCAGTCGTGACCAATCACGTAGATTAAGCAATTCATCCAAGGATGAGTGACCGACACACCTCGCCACCGGTTGGCATTTATTGTAAAAGAAGAAAAAATAAAATAAAAGGCTAATGGCACGGACCTAAAAGAAGAGGTTACTTATATGACGACCCTGTAGCCTAGTTGGTAGCGACCCTCCCTGCAAAGCGAGGGGTCCCGGGTTCGATTCCCGGCCGAGACAGATATTTATGTGACAGATAAATATCTGTACTTGTTTCATGGATGTGATTGTGATGTGTTAAATGTGTCGTCCATGCCACCCGCGACACAGGTACCTAATAACCTACTGCGGGGGTATGAGTGTGTTAGCGTTTAGCGTTAGCGTTTATATAGCGTGCTGCGCGGTACAGTACTTTGAAAGTATTTTTAGGAATTCATCCCTCAAAGAGGTAAAATGGGGGGTAAAAGTATTAGTATACATTTTTTATTACCGAAACAAAATAGGCACCAGTTATTCACTAAAATCCGTATTCTTAATATTTACAGAAACGACAGCGTATTCGTATCCAACAAAGGAACCAGAAAAAAGTTTTGACTCATAAATATAACTGGTACACTTGATCAGCAGAGATGCCTCCTTGTTTAATGTATAAGGCGTCGCATTGCAGTAATCCATTGTTGAAGTAATATTTATCTACTTTGAAACAATCCGCGCAATGTATGCCGGTGTACACATTTAGACATGTGTTGCACGGGTTGCACCTCCCTTACCCCCTTTCCCCTCTCCCATCTCCCCTCTCCTCTTTCTTACGTTGAATGTATGGTGATACTTTTATTTCCTGTATTTCATGTTCACTTTAGAAACCTTGTAACACGGTTAGATGGATTAGATGACTAACATATAATTATATCTCAATACAAAAGGTTAATTTAAGAATGCTCTTTGAACACATCGACAACATTTTAAATAATTATTCTTACTAATGTGAATTCAATCAAAGACACGAATTTCAAACCAGACTTATTAGGTCTTAATCCTGACACTATTTTTTATTAAAATATTAGTTTAATAAATAATAAATTATTGGGCGTAAATAAAAATATGTTTCATATAAAATTATAATTTATCCTTAAATTCTTCGCATTTTACGTCTGCCTCACTATTATTACAAATTACGATAAAAATACCTTGTAAGTGTGTTAACTAATGGTGAACGCACATATATCGGCATTGTCCGCGCCGGACGCATCGCATTCGTATAAAATCATATAAGAGCCCGATGCGGATAACATATGCCGACGCATATGTGCGTTCACCATAAGGCCATGTTAAAAAAATGGACTATAGTATTATATTCAATCAGTACAGTCCTCCGAGCGGTTGTGGGTCGCAGCAATAATTTTAATAAACACTCCATCGATTAATGGTGTAATATCGGTGGTGCTACTAGCTACGAACGTAAATCGTTTCCAAGGCATTTGATGAACGTTTCGCGTGCCTTGACCCGAGAAACCGCTTATTAGAAATGCTTTACGTCACGTATAGGCTTGAGACATTTTAGAAACTGTAATAGTTGTTGCGAGAACCCGCAATGTCTAGAAGTAATGTACGTTTAGATTAATTAGATCGAATTCAGACTGAAGCGTGTTGAGTGCTCCTGACTGAAGTAGCAAGCCGCAGTGGCCGCTGTATAATTGTAATGGTAATTATGTAATGCATAATTATGTCTCGTTACATTTCTTTACTTTGTTTATTTATTCTTTATTTATTTAAGTTAACTAACAAACGAACAGAAATGTAGAATATAGTATGTAATTGTAAAAATAAATAAATATTTTTTAACATGATAGACGTAGCCTTACCCACTTATTCTCAGAGTGGCTCTGAATTTCAGCAAAGTGATGCAAAACATGCGTGCTCAGTCTCATTTTCCGTAAGAAATGTGGATGTAAAGTGTTACAAATGTTTGTAATTAGTTCTCTCAGCAATAGCTATCTCCGGGAAACTTGCGGGGCGGAGTCGGGGGAGGCTTGTCCCTGTGTGAGGACGTTTTGACGCTACTCGAACTCTAAATAGTAGTTCACAGTCCTTGTTTTATACATCATTTCTGCGTTGGCATGATAGTTTAACAGTATTTTAATAATAACATATTGTTATAGATATACTGTATGTTAAATATTAACGTTTGACTTCTTAAAAAAAGAAAATCAGCCCATAAAGGGAAATAAAATTGCCGAAGCTGGAAAGCTTCTATAAATAATGTATCGATGTTTAAATTCGTAGAATTGATAGCTTTGTCAGAAACAATACTGTCGTTGGCATATTTTTAATGGATATAATATTGAAAATATTAACAATTTAATCAGTTAAATGAGGAAAATGTTGTGACATTTTTATTAGTATATTTGTGATTACGAAGATATTTAATATAACGCTGGTGTAGCGTTTGCGTGTTTGCTGGATCTCTAAATCGGTTAAGCATTTTTATTACTTTTTATACACAACTCCTTACTAATTAAATTGTAATTTGTTGTGCTATAAAAGGTAAAAATAATACGCCGTTTATAATTTATTTGACGTTACATTAATACACTTGAATTAACACTTCGATCAAAAGCTTTAGAGTAAAGTTTATGCGCATTTGGCAATCGATTAAATGAAATTCTTGTAGAGTTATTTAATTACACTGCATATTATCGACTAGCTGACCCGGCGAACTTCGTATCGCCTAACAAACTAGGTTTTTTCTAAAATAAAAGTACCCTAAGTTACTCCCTGTTACATCAGATATCTGCCAGTGAAAGTCCCGTCAAAATCGGACCAGCCATTTCAAAGATTAGCCGGAACAAACAGACAGACAGACAGACAAAAATTGTAAAAAATATTGTTTGTACCGTGTATAAATCCAAATGCACTTAGTAAAAAGCGGTTATTTTAATATTACAAACAGATACTCAAATTTTATTTGTTTGTATATTAAAGTATGATTAAAATATTTTCATATCCCGTACGGACTTCAATTCATGTTTACGCTACGTTTACGATTGCATTTCTGATATTTTTATTTGTAGGTGTATAATTACTATCAATGTACTTCAGTTTTCTAATCAAACCTTTCGACAAGCGATCAGACGAGGCTCCCGATTACAAATGGTCACCGTCGTCTGCATCAGGAACACCAAAGGCATTAAAGACAAGTTGAATTGCCGATCCAAAATGAAGCGGGGACCCACATTATTACTCAATCTGTATTTTGTGACCGAACCTGACATAACGTCATCCGCTGTTTAGCAAGATGCACCTCGAGGAGCTCAAGGAAGAATTAAACCTCATGGCCCATACATCCCAAAGCCTATATTTCCAGTTAAATTTGCTCCGGTAAAGCCATATTAAAAGCTTTACACGTACACAGCCTAAACTTATTAAACCCATTTTAAGTTAAGAAACTGTTTATTTACAAGTTCTTTGTTTGCGAATAAAACGTAATAAAGCTAGCAAGTGGCACTGATAGTGAATTTAAAGATAAAAGATAAAATGCCATTGAGCGTGCCCTCGTAGAATTTTAAACCGGTCCAGCCGGCAACATCAGCATCCGGCAGTAACCGGCAGTATCTCGCAGTAATTAACATTCTCTTATCTCCTGCACTGAGTTAGGGCGCGGGCCGCGGAGCTGGATTCTAGCTCGTATTTATTAGGTGCAAACGCTAAGGATTTTATCACTGCAATTCTAGTGCTTAATTAAATTCTGTGCGATACTATGTTAATATGAGAAGTATTATCCGGTGTACGAGTATGTGGTATTGTGTGTATGTTGCAATTAAGTTTGGAGATGTATCTTTTATAACGTAACTACATGTAGGTTCCTTTGATTCTTGAGCCCAAGCTCCCCTGTTTAGAGCCATAATTACCGTAGCAGTGAATCCAGGTCCTATCAGGGAATCGCAGGGTCATATCGGTCGGATTATTTCCAACAGCATAATTATGGTTGATTAAAGCTATAAAACAAAAAACGTTTGTGATTCAGGATCAACAATCGATGATTATTTTGGATTGAGCTTTATGCAGTTTCTTAGTACAGATAAACAAAAACCACCCTTCTTGATAAATAATGCTCGTTAGTGAAAAAATGGCGTCAATCTTTTCAGCGTAAATGGTTTCGGATATCCATTAAGCGCGACGGCCCCTGTTTGCAGCGTCGCCCAGCGTCACGACTTGCATACTAACATAGCTTAGACCCTCGCAATGGCACAGACCTTATAGCTCTAATTGAACAGATTATTCTACGTTATGTTATATCTTGTTGAAGTTATACTTCTTATGCGACTTGCAAAAAGGTTGCGTTAAACGTTTGCGCTACCATGGAGGGGGTATGAAAGCACTGGCTGGATAGATGGCCCTAGCTTCTTATTATCTTTACCTCTTTTAAAATTTAATGTTATTACTTATACAAACCTCACAGAGTCTCAACAGCGTGATTCAGCTTCATGAACAACGCTATCTAGTTTGTACTAAACTTGTATAAACATAGGTAGTACACAAGTAATATTTTATTATTTTTATTTGGTACAAAAATAGTTTTTGAAAGATAATTAAAACTGATACACGTCATTAAATAAAATATTTATTTAATTATGTCAAAGAAGTATAACTTCTCACGCGCGTACAAAAGTACACGCACCCTTTTTATATCATCATGTTCTGACCAGGTGTTGTAACCTTCCTATGTACTATAAAATCATTTTTATTTAAACAAGGTTCTCTTTTCATAAAAAATAACCAATAAGTAAGTCGTTCAAAATCAAATAAAAGTAACCAAGTTTATGACTTTACCTTTACAAAATTCAACAGATTTTATCTCGAGTTCTGTAATTTTTATAAAATATAATAATTATGAGAAAAACCAAGTCTATAACTTCAACGTTTAAAAAATAATAAAATCACCCCGGAACCAGCTAAAAGGTCAAACGCACCTGTCATTGTCGGTGAACAATTCAAATTGTCGCGGGGGACGATATTAAAAATCACCGACGTGAAATTTATGCGAAAGGGCCACCGAGCACTCAGCTCACAGCTCTCGCGTAGTGACCGGCTTCACCGCTGCTGGCAAACGACTAACGATCAAAGTTAAAGTCAAAATCATTTATTCATGTAGGCATCACTGATATGCAAGTATTTTTAACATTATTTCGAATTATTTATGCAAGTATTTTTTTTAATCTACAACCATTCCGAACAGATGACCAGACAACTTTTGGGTAGATTTTTTACTACTTTACTAATTTACTTACAGAAACTGAACTAATTAATTAATAAAGAAATAATAATATTAATAATGTTGTTTGTTATTTCCTCTCTTCTCTTTTCCCATGAGACAAGTGATTAAAAATCCATATTAAAATTCGTCAACCATTAACGGAACCTCGGTACATTGGATTCTATAAAATTTTCAAAACATGCAAAAAATTTCATTATAGAATACTTTATTCAAGTCACATTATTTTGAACCGAATAAACACGTTAAATATGATTGAGGATCGATGAGGGGATGAGTGTTGCTAGGACCATGAATTTATAATTACTACTACTAATAACGCTTCACACTCATAGCCCCACACTAGGATTCCCTGTGTCGCGGGTGCCATGGACAACGCACAAGACAAGGACATTCACACCCAGACCGAGAACAGAAATTCAAACTCATCATTCAAATGTATGCCTCGCTGGGAATCGAACCCAGGACCCTTGACGCAGCGATCCGGCATGGTGACCATCGCGCCACACAGGTCGTCAAACTACTGTCACTTTAATAATAATTTTGCAATGTTTCCCGTGTTGTTATGAACACAAGCGATCCGCAGAACAAAATGACCTTAGTAAGGACTAAGTCTAGACTAGAAGGATTGTTATAAAAAGTTTAAAAGAGCATGAAGTGTTAACTTGACTGAGTTCACGACAGTTGTCCGAGTTGAACGGATGTGTTGGGAAATAGACTAAGTGAAAATGTTACTGTCTTATTACTGTTCTCAGACTGATTGTATACGAATTGCTGCAATAAAAATTTGTGCAATTCAACTTACTTAACATCATGTTTTTAAATTACTAAACCTTAACATCAGCAGTTCTTTGATCTCTTTTATGTGCGAGATGAATCTCAACAGCCAAACTATTCGTTCGCGTCCAAAATTCCGCAATTTCCTTAATTAAACCGTTTGAAGTATGCTGGAATTAAGCGGAGCCTTATTCTTTTCAACTTTCTATTCATAACTTCTTTAATTTCGACCCGGATTACAGCCGCGACGTCCCAGAAAGAGCCTCAATTTATGCAGGTGGAATAACTTTTATCGCTTTAAAAGTTCCCAGTCTGCCGGTCATCGCCATGCTTGCTGGTTCGAGAGCATAGGTGACGATTCGTGGAGCTAGATAATGTCTTTACAGCAAATGTATATAGAAAATTTTAAGTTTTTTACTATATCGGTAAGCTGAATTAAGATTTTATTAAATGTTTCGAAGTCTGGAAAGTTCAATATAAATTATTTTGACCTTATTTGTCACAGGGTCATCACAATAGCAAATCATTACTAATTTATCTAATTATTTAATTTTATCATTGTTATCATTTTTATCTTTATATAGACGACCCGTGTGGTGCAATGATTACCATCCCTGACCGCGCCGCTCTGCCGCCTCCGCCGCCGCCGCAGTGCCAAAGGTTCAATATCCAAATTTCCCGGAAATTTGAATGATGAGTTCGATTTTCTGATCACGGTCTGGGTGTGTTGTCCATGGTATCTACGACACAGGGAATCTTAGCGCTATGTGTGTTGATGTGTAGCGTAATATTATTAGAGGTACAATGCAGACGTAAATTGCAATGTAAGATGCATTATCTATGATACATAAATTAAATTGGAATAACTACGAGTAAATTGGCTGATTATATAAGAATCAAAATTTCCATAGAGAAGCCAATAATAAATCAAAATAGAAAAACTGACATACGTAAGAAATGCGTGGTTATTTATTACCAAAAAGACGTATTAAGAGAATCATTTGAATAATTACATTAGCAGTCAATGATTGATTTTATCTTAAGAAAAGTGAACCGTCATAGTTGGTAGTTGCTTGGGAATACGATTAAGTGTCGCAACCTTAGTCCGTTAGTTCACGTCGCGCTGCAACTTCCTGGAATATGATAATTCTGTGACTGGCAGTTTTGAAGGCGGACTGCCATTCTGAATGCTTTTATGATGCAGCAGATATCGTTCAGTTGAGACAGGAGTTTGCTTTTACCTAGAATTTACTAACTATATACTTCATAGATATGTGATAAAGAGTACGTCTTTATTATGATTATGTTCTATGTATATTGTTGACTTCATTTTATACTGTGTAAAGATTTTTCTAGTATGGCTAATAGCTGAATGAACAAAACGAAATTACAGTGCTGCATTTAATGGTTACAGAAACTTACAACACCTATTCGTATAACAAACGTTTTGGTTTTTAATAAAGTTTCACTGAAGTTTGAAGAATTATATTAGATGATTATCTTTCACACATAGAAAAGCTGGAATTCTTAATATTCAATATTAACAAGCTTAACTGCTTAGCGAATAATCCGCGTAACATACATGAAACGTACTGAAAATGTTCGATACGACTCATTTTAAAACAATGCATCGTTCACTGAACATGAATGTCAAGCGGCTAGCAGAACACGACCAAACCAAACTTTACCAATCATTTGTTATGACCGAGCACTTCGCGAACAGTATAAAAAGCGGGACAAGAAAAAAAATCATCTCCCGTAATAAATTGTTAGCGAGCAATGTTAGCAACGATGACAAAGAACTGCAAAAGATAATACACCCTGGATCGATGTAATGGTCGTATCCATCACGGGTAGTGGCCGTCTGCGTCATCCTCACATTTGGAATGTAAATCGCGCACTTATCCCGCTTTTTGCCAAACATCCAAACAAATTTATTCACCGCGAGAAACAGGGCTATATCGATTTAGAAGAACGAGGGTGAAGGAATGGATGTATTAAAAATCATCTCAGGCTTGAATTCGCCCGCCGGCGGCGACGTGCCGTCAAGAAGCCGTGTGCGATCAAAGATGCTCTCGTTTCTTACTCGTTTTCTTTTACCTTTACCTATTAAAGCTAATGCCTCCAGCTTCGCCCACTCGTTGATTAATTGAAATAGACATTCAATTTGGTTCTTATCAGGAATTTTCTTTGAATACGAACGAATCATTAAGATGAATACTGTGACTGCTCCGGAGCCATGTCTCGTTGAGTCGATGCTTTGATAGTGAGCGGAGAACGCTTGATAACCGATACACTGTGAAATGCATTACTGAGTACATGTACAAGTTGGCTTTATTTATTTCCAAGTCAAGTAAGTCAGGTTGACCTAATGTAGTGTCGGAGCCGGGTACGGGCTCTAATCCGAGAGCACGATTCCGCACACGAAGCGTTCCGCACGCACGCTCCGGCGCGTCGCCCTCGCTCTAACGTGACGGCTCCGGGACGGCTCCGGGACTTGCCGTCCTAATCTCAATATTTAATTTGATCCCCGACATGTGATGGAGGTGAATCTGAAAAACCGAAGGTCAAAAATCATGGTGAAACAGGCTGGGCGAGAGATTAAGTAAAAGTCATAAGTCTTTTGTCATAAAAAAGAATAGATTTATTCGATCTTAAGTAGAAGTGTTGGCTTGCGTCATATAACCATCATCGTCATATAAGCATTTTGTTTCACGGCAGAAAATCCAGAACGTGCGTTATGGAATTTCATTCTAATAAATTCTTTTCTCTTCGCTTCAATGTACTCCACTCAGATCCATTGGATTCCAGTTCACTCCTTCCGCTAGTATGTACAGAAGCACTGAGACAATCTATGCTCATGATATTAAAACGCGTTTAAACATAACACACCGCTATCCCTAACCAACATCATAACTCATAATTCAGGTGCGTAAAGGAGTTTCACTTGAAAACATCGTGGAGGCGGTGGCTTATGGAGGAATATTTTCGCTCGACAATGATTGATAGCCATGTAAATATTTATTCTTACATTATCGCTATCACCACTTCGTATTACGGTAGTGCAAGAGATTCTTTTAAACATTATTTCTTTATAATGTCTAAAGGGTTGTTGTCATTGTAAGCAGTGCTTATTTATATATTAAGTAAATAATTCATCTATATTTACACAATAGCTATCACCAAACATTAAAATGAATCTGCTAAATACCCAAACCGACAATAAAACCGTCCGGCTTTAGAAACACATCAGTTTCGGTAATCTCATTAATGAAGTTGACAGCGAACACGACACGCCGGCCGCAAATCCGTCCGATACGTAAAACACATCTATCACCGGCCGGCAGGCAGCCGGCGGCCGGGCAGCCCCGCGATCGCACCGTATATAACATAATCTAATTAGTTGCGTTACTAACACATGAAAAGATCACAATACACCATTATAAAGCTCTTTCAGCTTCAATGTGAATGGTGACGTGTCTCATCGTAGACGTGTAAAAGATATTATTTTAACTTAACTGTTGAGTGACTACTTGACTAGACAGTGAGAGTGCTTCTAGCCTTTAAATTTACCGTCGAGTATATGGCCAAGGATTGAGAAGAGTCAGTAAAATACTTATTATAAGTACTATTATTTCTTCTGTGGTAAAAGTAAACTGTTTTTGTGTTAATTCAGTGCTGGTAACCCGAGGTTCAATGTCATTCAAAGCCTTTTGACGTGTGTAACAACTGCTTTATCATTATAGGTTTGACTGCTTACCGTGCCCTCTGATGCACGAAAGATTATCACTCATCTAATACTCGACAGCGTGCGGAATTGTTATCCTAGTGTCTCACGTTGTTACACAGGGGGTTTAAACGGGAATATTACTTCTGGTCTACAACTTCGATTACTCACTGGCTTAAGGCATTTCATTAATACCGTCGACTTAGGATTATTGAGTAACAAAACAAATTACTGGAAACGCAAATAGTTCTTCCATGATATATCGCGCCCTATCGCGCATTTATAGAGCAAAGAATTAAATTGCAGTCCATTCTTAAGCTTTTATTTATTGCATTCGCAAATGAAGAGCGAACACAAACAATATCTCATTGTTCATTCCGCTACTCCAATGACCGGCGCTCGGAAGAAACATTCCAACACTCGCAATTCAAAGTTAAACGTTCTCAGAATTCAGCAGAATCAGATTTCTTTCTCCCTCTGCAGGTGAAGTGTTCACGTCGCTTGCACGATATTCGATACGACGTCGCGGCGTCGTCGTCCGATACTGATTTATACATTATGGACGAACGGGTTTCAAGTTGACTGAAAACCAACTTGGAGTTTAGAAATCCCCGTTCTATTTTCTGACAATTTTTTTTATGGAAATAACAGGCAAACGAGCTAACGATCCACCTGATGGCAAGTGGCTATCGTCGCCCATGGACACCAAAAGTATCACTGATCCCTACCACCAGCGAGCCGGATAGTCGCCACTTACGACGCCCATTGCGCGTGGTATCGGGGTTAGTATTCTAAGCCACCCCAATACGGCTAAAACATCAACAATGAAATCGCTTTTATCTTGTGAATCGTGGGAAACTATTTTTCGTAAAATGTTTTTGGTGGAATAATAACCATGTGCAGCATGTTTGCGTACAATTAGAGAACTAATTACAAAATATATTGTTATTATTTATTGGTTGAGTTCTTCAAAATTAGATACGTAAATATGCAATATCGAAACGGCTAATGTAAAATGCTCTTACAAATGACCGCGCTTAGCTATTGTGAAGAAAAAAATACATTTTGACATCAATGGGTGAGTCTAAATGTAAACTTTGCTTTTATGGGTCAATTTCAACAAACACGAATTTTGCCTAATTACAGTAGCGAATTTAAATTTGCTGTTTCTGATAATTTTTTTTGGCTTAAATAATAGGTAAATATTAGTACTACTTAATCATATACTAGAGATCGAAAAATTTTTGTTAGTTCATGAGATATTTCCATTTGAAATTATCAAATGCCACCGAAATTATTAAAGGACCACCGGAATTAAAATCCGAGCCACCGAAATTGATTAAATTTAAACCTGCTGTTTCTAATACATTTTATTTGGCATAAATAATTTGTAAATAGTAGTAATAATTATTCACATAGTAGAGATCGAAAAAAAATTTATTAGTTCCGGAGATATTTTGAAATTACATTATCAAATGCCACCAAAATTAGGACCACTGGAATTAGAATTTGATCCACCGAAATTGATTATGCCAATGAGAAATAATAAAGGCAAGATCATATTTTAATACTTTAAAGATACATTTTGAAGAGTAGGAGTCTAGATGAACGGACTCCTTTAAGCGGTGATTAGACACGCTTGTGCTTCTGCCTATTAGACCAGTGCCGATAGCTTCAAAAACGGTAAAAAGTGAAAAAAAATTATAGTAGGATGAAACCCATTGCAAAAGGAAGAGGATATAACAAAAATTAAAGGAAAAATAATTTACGGGCGATCTGAGTTCGGGAGGGGGGAGGGGGGGTTTTAAGGATAAAAAATGGTTTATCTCGATTTCCAGCAACACTACAAGTCCTATGGAAAAAGTTAAATGGCAAAGTCGTAAGTAATAAAAAGATCTACAACTTTTGTATTTACACTTTTTTACATAACCTCAAAATTTATGTGAAAAATTCAAATAACCAATTTTTTGGTACCTAATTTTCAATCGAAAATTCTCACGTCAAAATATCCACTTTTTTTAAAAATCGGTGAGATTTTTGTTCGTTGTAATCTCTACTTTCTAATGGTATATAAAAAATAATATAAAAAATAAACTATAAACTACTATGGTAAATGTTCTCCGAAAATGCAATGAAACGACAACTATTTTCGCATGTTTTTTGCAATCTTTATGTTTTATGGATTTGTAATTTTTTTGTCTAACAAAGTAACATGGAATCTTACGTTTTTCGATTAATTAAAGTGTAAATATTAATAAATAACTCAAAATTGTACACAATGATTGACAAAAAAAAATAAAAACTAGAATCCGAAAAATTTTTGCGAAAATAGTTGTCATTTCATTTTCACCAAATTTCGTGAATTTTTTTTTTTGTAAAAGATAAAAATGAAAACCAAAAACTTGGTTATTTGAATTTTTCACATTAATTTTGAGGTAATGTATAAAAAGGGTAAATAAAAAGTTGTAGATCTTTTTATTACTTACAACATTGCTGTTAAACTTTTTTCTATAGGACTTGTAGTTTTGCCGGAAATTGAGATAAACTATTTTTTACCCTTGAACCCCTCCTCCCCCACTTCCCGACCTCAGATCGCCCGTAAATTATTTTTCCTTTAATTTTCGTTATATTCTCTTCCTTTTGCAATGGGTTTCATCCTACGATTATTTTTTTTTCGTTTCAAAAATTATCGGCACTAGTCTATACACGTCCCTATGCGCTTTAGTTTGCCACCGGAGCCACCGAGATTAGGCCATCGGACTTAGAATTAGAGTCAAAACTTGAAGTTTAAAGAACACCGTTAATCACAGGTTAACTTTTATTTCACAATTGTGGCTGAAAACCTTTAATGGAAGCCTCCAAAAAATTACTTGATAATCTGCTTTGTACTTTTACTAATATACATGACATCGGAATTGGATGATTTTGTATTCCTGCGCCACCGCAGTGAGTACTTAAGTGTTTGACAGGAAAATTACGCAGCAAGTCGGTTATCCTAACACGCAGTTTGCAAGTGCACAACTGAATGGTGCGGGGAGAGCCAGTAAGGTGTCTTCCAAATCGTGTTGTAACAAGTTATGAAGTATACAAAATGCGCCACCGGTATTGCTTTTTTTTGTAGGACATTTTTAAGATATGTTTTAAGAGCTGTTGTACTATCTTAAATTGCTCCGTAAATATATATTAGTTGTGTTATCTAATGTATTTCTAAAAAACATTCCTTTTCAATTAAATTTATTTACCAAAAAAAATTAAATTAATGAAATATGTAAATAAATGGAGTTCGGACAGTACACCGGAATTAGATTTTAGGTCTTAGATATTTTTTTATTAAGAATCTATGTATTAAATACCTCTGAATACTTTACTATCGTGTAGATCACTATTTAAACTACCTATATAAAATTATGCATAATTGTAGTTTACCTCCACACATTAATTTTCAACCTCGCCGTCTCAAAAATGCACTTGGGAAATTCACCCTTATATTCATTTCTAAAGGATTAGTAAAGGTTCTGATGCACGTCAATAAAAATCTGTTCTAGAATATGGTTTGAATTGATATGGTAGAATATAGAAAGGTATTGGTAGCCGCTACATTTTGCAAATAAATGTACATATCATATAATAATATACTTGTAGCCTAGTCGGCTTTTCCCAGTTACTAAAATATTAACATAGAATATTTTCATCGCGGATAAGTTTCTGAAAAGTTTCATCATAAATTGCGCAAACGTGAGGACATCTTTGCTCAAATTGGCGCGTTTACTAGCGGGTGGAGGAGTTAGGAGAGCTAAAAATATGTGACTAAAACGCTACAACTATCGAATAATAAAAGGTAGTCGCTTTTAGACTTCTCATGCAGACCAGTTAGGAAAATAAGGCAGTATACTGACGTCGAAACTGCCAGGATGGTTTATTTTGCATATTTTCACAGTATTATGTCTTATGCCATCTTACTGTGGGGCAAAGCAGCCAGTATAGAACAAATTTTCATATTTCAAAAAAGAGCTATTAGGGCTATTTATAAACTTAGGTCTCGGGAAAGCTTGCGTGAGAAGTTCAAAGAAATAGGTATACTTACAGTAGCTTCACAATATATTTATAGTAATGTGGTTTTTATACGGAATAATATAACCGCGTATAAACAAAATTGTGATATCAATTTTTGGCCAAACAAGAAGAATGCACCAGTTAGTAACGCCATCTTACCGTCTTTCTAAAGTGCAGCGATCTTTTATGGGGCTTGGTGTAAAGTTCTATAATAAAATCCCAAAGTTAATACGTGATTTGCCAGTGGAATTGTTTAAGAAACATGTAAAATCTAAACTTTTAGGCAAAGGTTACTATACTGTAGATGAGTACATAAATGACAAAGACGCATGGAAATGACCAGCTCTGCAACCAGTTCCGTACAAGCTAGTGATTGATACTTTTTTGTAACAAATATACCGATGTATTTTTATTTTTAAAAGATGTGCTGAGGAGTTTCTTTACGGCTTTTCTTCTCCTCCATGACAAAGCACCTTTGCGAAAAGCTGGTTGATTAAAAAAATGACGTGCATAAGTGTATCAATGATACCTACATGAATAAATGATTTTGAATTTGAATTTGAATTTGACCTTGTGATAATTGGGTACGTCACTTATACGGACCTGAAAAAAAGACGGACGTAACCTCGTCTAATCAAGAGTGATGCATAGCAATGGCCGACCGTTTATCATGTGTGCGTAATTTTTGATTCGCGATTGAAGCAGTGAAGTGTCAATGTGTGGGTGTGTGTACTTGTACGAATTAAGAGTTGGTATTACTATGGGTGCTTCACTGAATTTGTTGTTGGGATTACGTCCGTCTTTTTTTTAGATCCGTGGTCACTTATAAATGTACATATTATATACATATGAATCACCACCTTTTACAATTTTATCATAAAAATATACGAAGACACATAACTGAGGTTTTTAGTATAGGTATATCGCAGATTTATAGATGTAAGATCCCGAGTTCACCCTAGAACGTGTTACGCAGGGAACAAATTAAACCGGCTGTAAGGAACTGGGTTGGCTTGTCAATCAATCACTTTTTCTCCTTCAATCTCGCACGTCACTTGCTTAGAGTGGCAGTCTATTAGACGTTACGTCGCCTACCACATCTACACCGTATTGGTGTTAGAATTACGCTATGGATAACTTGCTTTTATAGCAGATAGAAAGTTTGTCATGTTCATTAAAATGTAGAAAAGTTGATGGTAATATGACTTGCCAAGCGAGGTGTGGGAATTCGAAGCTAAACTTAAGTATCATACAATATGTGTATTTATTCCATCCATATCCCACGATACCAGCAGTGATAAGCTGTGGTTAAAATGCTGTTGTCCCGCTTGGAGTCATAGGTTTGAATTATGCACACTATGTAGTTGTGTACATGTTTGATATGAACTATATAATTTGTTTAATTAACTGACTTATTACTATAAACTGTGACCGCAAAGTGCCAAAAGATTAGTGAAGAAAAACCAGAACTCCCGAGATCTGATAAAAATCAATTAGGACGCTAGACGCTCCGGCAAGTGTCAATCTTAAGTTAGCAGCCAGCGAGAAATTTTAAGTGAATAAAATAAAAGTTGTAGCTAAAACTCTTCAAAAATAAAAGAACAAAAGTAAAGGCTAACTGCAGTACAAATGGTTTTAGATTTGTGGAGTTGAGAATTTACATCCGGCCGATTGCCAAGCCGTCGTGATGTTCCTCTTAGTTTAAGCCTAAGAGACGCCTTCTCCTAAATGCTTACGACAGAACAAATGTAATACCTCTCGTCGGAGCCGGAATTGTTTCCACTTTTAAGTCCTGTTATCCGTTTTTGTGCCCTCATGACTTGTAAATAAAATGTTTTATTAGTTTCCTATTTTAGCACTATACGAACTGGATACTGGATACCATACGCAGCTGTTTAAAAATTATTTAATGTTTTTGAAACTGACATAAAATGGGTTCATTGGTTCTCTATATCTCACGTATCTCTTGTATCTTTTTTCAGACTCTGTGATTTTTATGAGACGTTGGTTAAATGCGTGTATTATGCCAGCTCTACACGATGGCCAACATTGTGGCGAATGTAGTGGCAAAGATATTAGCCAAGGGTTCGTGATGGCGTCCATACGTTGGAAGCTCGTTTAGTTTGCTTCGGTTCAGGCCAATATGCGAACGAATTTAAAATTAATATTGAGGCGCTAACTGCTGCTGTGATAAAATAAGAGACAGTCGTCAGTATGGGGCTTTTCAGAAGGAAAGTTGCCCACAAAAATGCAAAGATCTCGTAACGTTGGTAAAAATAGGTGGCTAGTTTTTTTCGCAGCGAGAATGTGTCGATAACAATGTTGGAAAATCATAGATCTGTTAACTCGGAATGGTATACAACAGTAGCATTGCCGAAAGTTTTCCAAGCTCTGCGAGAGGGGAGACCAAAGACTGGGCTTCGGGGAATCTTGCTGCATCACGACAACGCTTCGTCACAAACGTCCTTCAGAACAAAGGCGTTCTTGAGGAATCTGGTGTTGAAACCTTGCCCCATCTGCCGTACAGTCCTGATTTAGCTCCTTGTGAAATCTTTTTGCTCCCGATAATCAAGGAAAAAATAAAAGGGATTTTTTTTCGTGTGCCAAAGAGGCCGTGCCGAGGCTTACGAAGTCGCAAATTCGGATCTATCGGATCAAGACTGGCAAAAGTGTTTTAATTGGATAATTGGTTAATTAAATTGTTTAAGGTTAATTGAACTTTGAACTTCGAAAAAATTTAAAATAAATATTGTTAATATCTTGTATAATTTTTACTTGTCTCAAAACTTATCGAGTTACCTACGTATACAAGACGAGACGCATGAATATAAAATTTAAAACAGGTGCGTGGGATCACTCTGGGAGTTCGTAGCAAACTAAACGCACGACCAACGTATGGACGCAGCGGCCATAACACTGCCAAAACCCTTTGATCTTTTGTTAAAAACCGACACCACACGGATCTCGCGCCAACTTGAGAGCCATCTTCCAATACAAACCAAGACAGGCACAAACACCCGCTCTACATGATGGCCACTAGGTATTGGCCACTACATTCGTCACAATGTTGGCCAACGTGTAAAGCCAGCTTTAGCTATGTTTGAGCGAATCTGTAAAAATTCCAATAATTATTATTTATCAGGCATCAGGCATCAGGCACGGACGTAAAAAAAGACGGACGTAATCCCAAGAACAAATTCAGTGAAGCACCCATAGTAACATCAATTCGGTATTCGTACAAGTACACACACCCACACATTGACACCATACGGCTACGACATTGACACCATCGCGAATCAAAAATTACAAAATTACGCACACATGGTAAGCGAGCTGTCATTGCTATGCTTCACTCTCGATTAGACAAGGTTACGTCCGTCCTTTTTTTACATCCGTGGCATCAGGTAAGTTTTTTTGATTATTTATGTCAAGTTCTATCATTGTAAAAAAGTAAATCAACACACAATCAATTAGGTGGTATAATATATGTATGTATTAGACGGTCGCAAGTCGCATATTAACACTTGGTCGATCGCGATCGAAATAACGCTTTCAAGCTTAAAACAATTAAAACGTAGAAAGCAAATGGCGCTTCAATTCTCTGCTCCAAGTGCATAATTAAGAAAATTACTGATGGCAACTGAAACAAAACCACGCGGTAATAGCGAGCTGAAGGCAGCCTTTTATTCCCATTCGAGACGATTTCACTTCAATGGAGCTGGACGGACGCTCCTTCTAATTCTATAGCCACTCGTGGTGCTCAACTCAATGATACAGAGCCTCGTAAAGCGAATGTTTTTTGTCTCATTAAGAGTGGTGGGCGCGATAATATCACACGTGAGAGAGGCTTCAGTGAATGAGAACACCGAGTGCTGTTTCATTGTAAAATGCTTCAGTATGTTTAAGTGAATAATTTTGAATGCGGTAATAATTTATTAACATAGCTGTCTTACACAAAGTTGGATTTTATTAGTGACTATGATTATGAATGAGGTATACAATTTGTCATAAATTTAATGCACACACAATTATCCCTATTCTATGTTTCTCGAGAACATGAAGCGTTTGCTTCCTGAAGCATCTTCGTTTGCCCTCCAAGCGTAAAACAAACTAATTAGTAATACGTCGTCGACAAGGAAGTTTCGTACTCTAATGACATTCCACGTGTAATATATTTTACACACAACTAACTAACCGATTCAGCGATAAGACGGAATTGGAGTCACGGATTGGGCGCGAGCATGCGCGGCTCCGCATTTAGATTAAGTGGAAGATAAGGAAGTTTAGTGCGTTCCATCGATTGGCTGCCGACATTAGCCCGCTCTAAATACTAACGGCAGTCGACGCTCTTTTTATCACCATACAATACAAATAGAACAGAATTTGTGTTTACAATAGAAGGAGCGATGGCAGGTTTACTAATGTTTGTTTCAAGGTACCGGCGATAAACCTTTTGCGTTAAGATTTAAAATACTTTCGAGTAACGCGTTGTATCTGAAAGCTGATATTGATTCAAACTCAAGGAAGGACAGCTCATTTTCCTCAATAATTATCGTCGAATTTACGTAACTAATGATACGAGTAGCATTCGTGGACATAGGTCCAGTACAAAGTAATTCAAAATCATTAAAGCAAACCACGTGTCTAAAGCAACACGACCTTTTAGAGCATCCCGCGGTCGCTTGCCGACACGTTACGCAGAGAAGCGTTGTTATCTACTCTGTGACGGCAAGCGACATCTCTAGTTGTTCCTAATTTAAATTACCTTAAAAGACGACAGGAAAAAAGGAATGTCTTAATTCAATTCAGGAACTTTGAAAAATATATACATACATCGACGAAAAGAGCGAACGTTTTATTACCCTGACCACGGACGTAAAAAAAAGACGGACGTAATCCCAAGAACAAATTCAGTGAAGCACCCATAGGAATACCAACTCTGTATTCGTACAAGTACACACACCCACACATTGACACCACGGCTACGAATTTGACACCATCGCGAATCAAAAATTACAAAATTACGCACACATGGTAAGCGAGCTGTCAGCTGTCAGCTTCACTCTCGATTAGACAAGGTTACGTCCGTTCTTTTTTATGTCCGTGACCATGACCTTATAATTTGATATTATTAACAGGCTAAATCGATATCGTTTATGGGCCCTATGATGGCAGACAGGAAATCTATATATGTATATATACGAGTATATATATATTTTTTTACTTAATATAAGTTAATGCTTGACCACAATCCCACCTGATGGTAAGTGGAGATGTAGTCCGAGATGGTGAGCGCACTAACTTAGTAAAAGCTTATTCACTGTTTTTTTGAAGTCATCCATTATCGGTGGGGGGAACGCAGACGCAAGCAAGCTATTTCAAACAATATCAAGTTGCCCTGTATGTTTTACATACTTTCTGCTCAGTGAAACCCACAGAAGGCCCTACCAATATTTCAGATTAAGTCACGGATAAGAAAGTTTGGTTCATCGATTGACTGGCTAATATTAGTATGCTCTAAATACTAATGGGTTTCGGCCCTCGGGCGGCTTACCGAAATACCGACGTCTGTCCATTTATTTGACGTTGACGCCATTAAAGTTACAAATGAAATCTTTCCTTGTAGTCGTAAACATAACATAGTTCAACAGGGCGTGTCTGTATTCTCTCGTAAGAGAACGTCACAATGACCTTAGTTATATCTGGCGTTAAAATATTAATAATCATTTAACTTAAAGGTATTATAAGTCTAAAAAAATCTGTATACGAAGTTATAGAAAAAGGTATTCTCATTAATTAACATTGATCTTGCCTAGATAGATCTTTTTTTATGGAGTATGGAATAGCCCAGCCGGAACACGACGAGTCGTTTGGCAGCTGACTCATGCTCAAGGGTGGTAGCTATCCAGGCGAGCACCATGGAGAAATAATAGTAGTAATAATGGTATTAATTAAGTATTAAAATCAATATTACACATATAATCCCTCCATGGGCTCTACCACCAACGGGCAGGATTTAGTCGCCTCTTACGACACCCATCCGGCGTGGGATTGGGGTTAGTATTCTGAGCCGCCCCAATACGGCTAAAAATCTAACTTAGAAACCGGCGAAGTGCGCGTCAGGCCACGTGCAATGTAGCGTTCCGTGTAAGTTCATATTCATTACATGTACTACTGCCACCGTGCAATTTAAAGCCAATATTTTTGCAAACGGACCCCAGTCTGCAGACCCCTTATATTTTTTAAACGCCTTTCCAGCGATAATCCAAACTCTGGGCGGGGAGAAATAAATAATTATTCATATCCGTTTTATTTGTGGGAGAGGTACACTGAAACAAAAAAGATTTTTTTGTACCAGTTTGTTAATGTAATAAATATGTTTAAAGTACCTATTTAACATTTTATATAATTTTAGAAATTCAAATTAAAGGCTAAGTCAATTTTATTTGAATTAAAGTACTATTGTCATTAATACATAAGATATTATCATTCCATATTACTATTTAACCTCTTAAAGTGATTCATAAAAGCAAACTAAATTTCAAGTAAATTGAAAGAAAATATTTTTATACCTATACAAAATGTATCTATGAAGGTTTTCCCTTAGCAAAATGAACGTTTAATTTAATAATAACAGGAAAATTTAGAAATTAGTTCGCAAGTTCGCTTTATATAGTATTTCAGCTGATAGTTAATTCATACGAGTTTCTGTAGGTACATCAGTAAATAACAAGGTAATTACTTAAAACCGTTCAAACTTCAAGCACCTGAATCCCGTCTGGTGCGATGGCGGCTCGGTACAATTAGCGATCCATTAAAACTTCAAAATTGTAATCTAGCTGACCGCTAGCACAGCTAGGCTCGCTGACGTCACGATATCTAGTCGTAACCATAAAGTAGACAAACTCAAACATTGGTCCCGCGCCAAATGTCAAGCGGGCTAAAACGCGAAATAACATTTCCAGCACCATTGCCGGTCGCAAATTCGTTCAAATATCACCCTTAACGCTGTCACAATAGAAACCAAGCGACGCGCCGCCATGAAATGCAACGACCATAAAAGTTGGAGCTGAATTCCGTAAAAATATTCTCAGTCGAATACAATACAATAAACAATGGTTATTTAAAATGGCCATTGTGGTTGGCACAAAACGAAAGTAACGACTAAAATGCGGAAAAAGTTCTTGTTTTAATATTATTGCTAATTATTGTTAATGTTGCAGTTAGGGGGATGAGCATTTTATATATTAGGCAGCTGCAGATTTGAATGAGGAAGCAAAAAGATTGCAAACACTTTTTGAAATAGTAATACAGCTGTCTAGTGGATAAAACAATCATGTCCATTCGGTGAATTACATTTTTATGTTTACTGTACAATAAAACGTAACCATGTAGATATGTTAGCAGACAGCACACAATTTTAAAATATGTCAGATGCATGTTGAAATATTTGTCAATAGAAGTAATCGTAGTGGGAGTGGCTTTCAACACACGCGGGCTATAAAGCCATTATAGAGTGTACCGCCATGTGTGCACAGCTACCCACACTACGACAGAGCCATCAGCCAACACTCCTCACTCGTATCTCGAAGCATCAAAACATAAAACGGCTCGGGCACAATGCTGTAAGAAAATCCATTTTTATGTATAAACGCGCAAATCAGATAATCCAAATTGCTTTTTAGACGTGAACTCAATTTTGACGTGTATTCCACTTTATCGAGCGCAGATAAATTGAGTGAGATACGAGCGGGCCTACTTAGCTGCGAGGCAATAATGTATGGGCGAATGCTGAGTAACACGGACTACCTAATGTTATGTGATCTGATTTTTTATTTCCATGCCATTGATAGCTCGATTGCATCTTGGAGTTAATGTTATTGAACATAATTATGCAACTCCGTACTGATAGTTTTGATGCGTCAAGTTAACTCGCACTCCTCTAGCGGCGAGGTAACTTTATGCTCTTTAATTAGAGTGCTCTTTGATTACAGTCAACATCGAAAGAAAACATGAAAATAACGTGCTATGTGTATCTACGTACTACCTTTTTGGAATTTTTATATATTAAAGCTTTGTTTTTCATAAATCACGCATACTTAATTAGCAGTTTTAATAGATATACGTAGCTTATTAATACCTAACAATATTATTTGAGTCAACACTTTTATCTATTTTAGTCTATTCTATTTAGAGTCTAAAAGGAGTGAAATGTTAAGAGTCCTTAAATTTTACTCTGGTTTTTCGAATCTATCTTATTTAATACTTTTCTAGCTCATAAAAGAAATAAAACTTTACCTATAAACCAATGTAACTGAGTAAATGAAATAGAATAAAGGATTCCTGATAAGATCAAGTGAGTGATTGCGGGTTCAATTTTTGTAAACGTAAGCACTAGTCTCCTGAAGAATTGATAGCGAGGTCCTAATTCCTTGTCTAGTATTACAAAGCGTATACCTACTCCATACAAACCAGCTGTACTTTTTGCTATAGAGTACGGTAGTTTAGCGACAAACAGAGCAGGTCGTGGCATGCCGGTCCCTGCACCTTTGGCAGCAGCAGAAAAGACATTTGGCACCTTTCTCGGCGGTATATTGAAACTGCAATGGCGGAACTTGGCTTTGTGTGCCGGAGAGAATAATTAATAACAACAGCGCGAATCGGCAACGCCATGCTGCATCATGCATGTGGCAAATATTGTATCGCAAATTCCCCTCATACAAACTGGTATTTAAGGAAGACGCGAACTGTGTCTATGGGCTATAAATAACAATACTAATATCACTAATACTACTTCACGCACCTGAAAAAAAGACGGACGGAATCGAGAGTGAAGCATAACAATGGCCGCCCGTTTACCATGTGTGCGTAATTTTTGATTCGCGATTGAAGCAGTATGGTGTTAATGTGTGGGTGTGTGTACTAGAACGAATAGAGAGTTGGTATTACTATGGGTGCTTCACTGAATTTGTTGTTGGGATTACGTCCGTCTTTTTTTAGGTCCGTGTACTACTTCTACAAACTTAAACTTTTAACTTTCACAGATATTACATAAGTATTTGCCGAAGACTGGACCTGACACGGCTCCACTACAAAAGCACCGTGCTGCTCCAAACCTGACCAACGTAAACCAATTTAGTTTAGCTGGCACTCTTTACACAAAGTGAACCTAACAAATAAACTATTGAAAAGCAGAATAGTAACAGTGAATTATACAATGGTTTAACTTACCTCAATATCTAATAAGTTTACCTCAGTGCCAACGTTGGCTCAAAGCTACTTGGAAGAACACTTGTTTGCAAATGTAACCGGCCTTAAGAATAAAAAGCTTTGTAGCAACTTCGTTATTCTTTGCTAATTGGCAATAGCTTCTATTTTAGTTCTTTAGAAAAAAGATAAGAGCTAAGTAGAAATGCAAGAGGTCGTTGCCCGTTGTAGTACAGGCAAGATAAAACAAATAAAGAGGCTTTCAACATTATCCTTTTCTGGTATGTATTTAATTTATATTGATTTTAAGTTTATTTTTATTTAAAGAATTAATGGAAGTGTAGTGTGTATTTAAATGGAAATGCACATGCAATATTGAATAAAGATATTTTAAAACCGAATGCTTTGGATATCAGATTTTTAAGGTGACAGTTCAGGGTGATAGAATAAAGGGTTTGCGATTGAATTTTGGATAATCAAGCTACTAATACGAGTACGATAAAAATATGCTTTTATCGCAATTTATATGGTAAGTTTATGATGATTATGCCACTCTCAACAGGAAGAGAGGACATTGGTACGAAACTGACTTTGAGCGCTTCTATACTGTTGTCTATTGTTCTGCTAATAGTGTCCCATTCGTTCGTCTCTCTCTTTCCGCAGTGAGGCAATAGGTAGGAGACATTAGCGTCGTTCAGTAATTAGCCAACATGTTTTACCCCGCGCAACTCCGCACCGCCCCGCACCGCCCCGCACCGCACGCAACGGTGCTGTTTGAAGATGCATTTAGTAATGAAACAGCCTACCTACAGTACCTACCAGTAGGCATTGCTTATTTTAACCTAGTTTTCTTTTAGTGCATGAAATATGAAACCGCGGTAATGTTTACAAAATTGTAATACCTGCATTCATAATGTACATTCTCGTATATGAATTCATGCGGGCACACTGAAAAATGTTTTAAACAAGAAAATAAGGTTTCGGGATTGTGAGATTTTTAATAAAGGTGCTTTATGCTTTTTAAGAGTACTGACTAATGGCTGAGAATTAGCGATATGCTTTAAAATTGATAATCATACAAATATTTTTAATATTTCTTTGTGCACTTTTACCATTTACTTTCAAAACTTATTCCCCGTTAAAATTAGAATAGCAAAAATTGCATTACCGTTTTGGTTGAATATTGACTTAAAAACGAGAACGATTTATCTCTTGATGATTTGCTCAGCGAATACGCTCGGTAAGGTTACAGTTTAGCTATTGGTTAAATATTTGTAAATAGGAAATCAGTTGCTTGCTGCACACGAGCTTTTATTCGTATTACATCCAAGCTAACGTCCCTAGCGACAGCACTTCACAGGCCTCATAATAGCGCTAAATTGATTTTAAACACCTCCTCCTCCTCCTTGCGTCGTTCCCTCATTATTGAGGATCGCGGCTCCGGTCTAATATAACCTTCTTTTTGATGTTTCTCCATCTTTTCCAGTTCTCCGCTGTGTGGTAAGCACTGTACAAGAGGATGTTAAGCGCTTCTTTTATCTGGTCCGTCCAGCGCAAGGATCTTTTAACCAATAGATGCCATCTTGCATTTCTCACCTATACGCCGGCTGCCATGAACCAAGAAAGTTTAGCCTTAGCGTTGTTTCGCTGCCTCAGTTTATCGTACACGTACACGGTCGGAGTATAAACATATCCGAAAAATGACGAAACATGGTCCAACGTCTCGGGCTACGTCCATGTGATCTCTTTCCTTCGATCTTCCCTGTGAGCATGAGCTTTTCTATAACTTCCCGCGTCTTTTCTTATTATGTGACCGAAATCGCACTTAAACATTCAAGCAGCAAGGTAAAGTAAGGTACTGCCCAAGTTTCGATTATCTCGGATCCGGAATATCGAGTGGTGCAGACCTAGCCTTTGACCTGACAAAAAGGTTTGCCCTCAATCCGCGGTCCGAGTAATTTGCTGCGAGCGACTCCTAGCGAACCCTAACGAAACCAATTTACGTGTTTTACGTTTTTTCCCGAACAGTATTCAATTCAAATTCGCATATGGCAATGGTTGTTTCAAAGGGCGGTCTTATCGCTGAAACATTTCCTTTAATTAAATTGAGAATTAAGGAAAATAAATGTCCTACAAATTCCAAGATGCGGAAAAAGAGGGAAAATAATGCTTATTACTTAGAGGTAAACCACAGACATACACTAACAATATTCAAATATAATTTCGTCTTTGTTAGTGCGTCTGTTCCTGATTATCGTCATACTCTAACTGAATCACTTGAGACTGATTGAGGTAATATTTACACAACATGTTTGTTTTAGTTACAACTAAATATTTACCAAATTCTGTATTCAAATATGATTTCAGAGTTTAACCTGTTAGAGTGACTAGGTAGTTCGCATATCTTATATACTTCTAAGTATCCACATGTCTATCAACTGCACCATATCGCAGCAAAAAAAGCAGTGTTTCCATTACAAATGGTGGCGAAGTGTACGTCCACATAGCTGATTCTCATACACAATAAAATTACACAATAAGGTCAGGCTCAGTTGGTTAAGATTCAAAGTAGAAACCTTCAAGAAGAGAAACCTTCAAAGTAGACTCCATCTTAAATAATATTTAAGCAAACAAAAATCAACACAGTTTGACGCATTTTTTAGAATCTATTTTAGCACATTACTGCTAACTTCTTTGACTTAGGCCTCGGAAGGCACATGAAGTTTGTAATGACGGTGATCCGGGCGCGGCCACTCCGTCGTCCCTTACTTATCTCTCCCGGTACACAGACCCGGAATAACCCGCACCGGTTATGTAATATTCATTTAAAAATATACCTTGTAACATCCTTCAATAAACTGTCAGCTGTAATTTTTGTTCTATTTATTGTCTAATTTTTCTGCTGTGCGGAATAAAAAAAAATGTGACGAATTAACAATTATAAATTAGAATTGTGGCGAATTTACAAATACTTTTTTCGTGACGAGTTTAGTATGTGACGAGTTTACAACAACCCACGTTAAGGACGGGTCGGTTTGAATAGAATATATAAAAATAGTAGAATCTGGAGGGCTATTCTCTAAAATACAAACTCGAAATCGAAGCTTACTCACGAGAGACTCGTTGATCTGTCATTCTCTAATCATCTAGTACGCACTTGCGAAGTGAAGTGATTCTCGAACTCGAACTTCAAACGACTAAATATGGCCTCTGTATGGTATTCTTACCGAATACATATGTGTCATTCTCTAATCATCTGGTACGCACTTGCGAAGTGAAGTGAGTCTCGAACTCGAACCTCAATTTTGAAACTCATCGCGGATTCCGCTGTTGAGTTACAAAACAGAATAACCTTGCAGATCTAGTCTTCTGTCTCTACGTTGGAATGTCCACAATCTAGATGATATATCTAGATTTGATTGGTTTTCCCACCATGATATGACAAGGGATCTTGCAAGAGGTGCAAGAGGCATGTTTTCTTGCTTAGTTGCTTGCTTGGTTGCTTGAACTTTTTAAAAGCTGTCTTTAATAGTATATTGACTATTGTATACGTAACAACGGCCAGCAACGCGTTGGTGATGCCCCCAGTGTTGCTAATGTCCATGGGCGGCGGTGATCACTTACCATCAGGTGACCCGTCTGCTCGTCTGCCTGCTAAAAGCATAAAAAAAAAACAATTTTTACCTATGTACAAAGCAGTTCAGTTCAGTGCTATTGTATTAAAACCAAAGCCACCTTTTCTGAAGGTCTATTAGCTAAAAATTAAACTACGATGTCGCTCCAAGCTTGCGCTTATGTTATAAAAATATTTCCACTAGTTCGATATTTGCTATATTTAACAAATTAATTTAATGGCAAAACTTGTTTGCTAGTACCTTGGATGTTTTGAGCAGTTCTAGAGACTTTTCTAAGAAAAAAGGTTGTTTCAAAGTTTATAAAGAGGCCAGGGAAAGATGTTAGCGATATTTTCCGTCTTCACATGGTGTTGATATTTTTCTTCAAGTTAGAAGGCAAGTAAAACATTCTATAAATTTTACTATTTGCTTTTACGTCTCCAGCGCTTTTTTTTGCTAAAAACAACAGAGAAATATTTATAAGCCGCTTTTTATTTTGTGGGACCATTTTTCATGAGATAAGTGAATTGCTGATGTTTTATTCTCCTTTTAAAAATGTCATAATAGTCCCCAATTTGGAGTTGTCATTCTACTTGATTATCAGAAGAATTTCGGATATGACCATGGAACTCCATAACAATTATGCTAAATCAATTTATTATAATCCGAGATTTTTAACTGTTATTTTTGCTTAATATAGCGTACACAAAATTTTATTGATTGTATTCTTATTTTATTGTTGTAAGAAGTTGATATTTTTTATACTGAGTAACAAATAGTATTTTTTGCATTATTTTTTGTATGTTGTGACATGTTTTTTTCTATTATTTTCAAAAGTTTAATGTCGATTAAACCTTCTTTAAAAATATTTACCTATTACTTCACACTAGAATCCTTATAGTAAGAATATAAAACACGCAAAAAATTAGAAATGAATTATGAACTGAATTGTATTTTAATAAAGTCGGTATTATTCGGCCACCACAATGCTACTTGATTGCGAATGACGAGACAAAGGTTAACCCAATCCAGGCTCCGACAATGAGGCAAGACAGAAATGTCTAATAAATCAAAAGAACTGTAATGATCTGTTGTCGACTCCTATAAAAATATGATAAATAATGGAGGACATACAACGATCAAGTGTACTTGATCAAGTCTGCAGTTTGATTTGTGAAATTTGAAGTTTGACTTGACGCGCCATCCAGTGTGCATGAGATAGATATATATGGCCAGATAGCTATACAGTGGCCATACACGATCAAGTATACTGGATGCCGCGTCAAATCCGCTTGACGCTTGATCAAGTACACTTAATCGTATATGGCCTTCATAATAGTAATAATAATAAATAACGCTTCATACTCAAATGAAAACTTTTACCAGAAGATAGACCTTTGGCATGGTTTCATCGGAATTATCAGGAACACAACATTTGATTTCTTGAAAAATATTCTCTTGATAGCAATAAATTCGCAAATAATACTTGTTTGTAAAACGGTGCAGATATAATTATTATGATTATAGTCCGGTTCTAGTGTAGTGTGTTGTAGTAGTGCAAGATGTTTAGATTAAACTGTGCAACTAACCCATATTCGAGCAAATAAATTGATTTGATTTGATTTGATTTGATTTAAACCGCTATATGTATATTGCACATGTATATATGTATATTAAACATGTATATTGCACATGCCATTTTTTATCTGTTCTTATCTGTCCGAGTATTCCGGTCCCGACACGGTCACGTTAAGCTACGAGTTTCATCCCATCGCTCATAACAGCGCCGAGCAAATATTGAAATACAAACTTTAAATGGAATTTTGATTTGGTTTCTTCCCAACGAATTATAATTTCAAATTATACGAAGATGAAAAATCCAGATCGGACCATCAAAGTTGGCCGAAGTCGGCGGGTTTGCAAATACTTCGAGTTAAGCTTCGCTGTTTAAACTGATTTTTAATGTTGCCGACGCTAAAAGTTGCAGGGTACTTAAAGTCGTATGGGTAAAAGATAAAGCGATCATGCTGAGTAGAATTTGAGGAATAGCCTACATATTTGAAGACAAAGACGGTTATGTTTTTTTATATGAGTCTTAGGTATTTGAGTTATCATCTGGGTTTAGAACCTGCGCTCAGTTGTTCGATTCGTATCATAATATTATCAAAGGTTAATAAAGTTTGGCTGCATGTCCACAAACAAAATCTATTGCGGTGGAGTACTCCGGCCTACTCAAATAGAAAAAAAACTGGTTTTCTAAAATGGTCGGTCAGTGGGTTAAAACCATTCGTAATACATTCATAAAGACTTAGAACTGAGCTCTGATTGCACAAGCTCGGCTTTCAACCGTTTATTCTTTGAAATGTTCTCATTAATACTAACGGTCGATGCGATTCCAACAAAACAGACATCGAGAGCTCGTTCCTGACTCAATGTGATCGCAAAGTAACGAAGAATTCAGTACAAATAACAAGATTGTTTACAGAAAGGGAAAAAAAAGTCTAAAATCGAACCTGGTTCGCGATGTAGATCCGTTCATGAAAGATCGCTTCTCTTTAGACCGACGAGCAACTGAATCTATTCGCTTGTTTAAAAAACACTTCCTAGATGTTTTGATTGGGGATTTGATTGTTTCACAAGAGTCAAAAAGTTAATTTAGTTCTTTGCTTGGACAGATACAATTAAAAACAAACTTTAGTTAAGTTATTTATTTAATCATTTTTGTGCGTTACATTATTTATAGGAACGGAAAGCGGACTTAAAGCATTCTCTCCCAGTAGACCTTTCAGCAGTGGGAGTACTTCGATATTCAATGAGTACGGTGATAATTCATTAAATAGATTGCAATTTGCATGACATAGAATTTCATAATTGTTTTGAGTTCCGTAGTTCAATATCATAAAATTTCTGATTACATACTTGCAGGTAATAAGAATGTTAAGTACTAGGTTTTAATGATAATCATAATCATTTTCCAATATGGTATTCTAATGCACTTATAAAAATCACCAAGGAAAAACTAAAATATCATAATAAATGGAAAAAATATGGCAATAACAATGACTACGACACATTTCAAGTATTGCGTGAACGTGAAAAACGGGTACAGCAATCGTGTTATGACAGCTACATAGCAAAAGCGGAGAAAAATATTAAACACAATTGTAAATTCATTTGGTCGTTCGTAAAATCCAAAAAAGGATCCCCCGTCATGCCTGAGACGATGATATATGATGGTAATTCCTCAAGTCAAGCAGAAGAAATCTGTGACTTGTTTAATAAATATTTTCATTCTGTTTTTGAAGCAGACCAAGACCCTCGAGAAACGCTCAATAGCAATACTGCTGCAAGCACGGAGCCTTATACGAATTCTGTCTCTACAATGATTATTAGCTCTATGAGGATCTCTATCGCAACTGTGGAAAAATACCTAAAAAATTTAGACATAAATAAGGGATCCGGGCCTGACGGGATACCACCTATTTTCCTAAGAAACTGTCATAAAAGTATAGCTCTACCGTTATCTATTCTTTTTAATTTGTCTCTTAAAACGGGCAAAATGCCTGTGGTATGGAAAAAATCATACGTAACCCCAATATATAAAAGTGGCGACAAACATCATATAACTAATTACAGACCCATATCAAAACTTAATACAGTTGCTAAACTCTTTGAAAAAATTATTTATGATTACATCTATCCTAGTTTAAGAACTGGAATTATTAATGAACAACATGGTTTTATCAACAAAAAGTCCACTGATACCAACGTCTGCGAATTTGTACACCAAGTCAAGGAAGCAATGGAGAAAGGATATCAAATGGATGTAATTTACACCGATTATTCAAAGGCTTTCGACAAAGTCAGGCATTCGGTCTTGGTACGTAAACTGGAAGCGATAGGTATACATGGAGATCTACTGCGCTGGATAACGTCTTACCTACGCGAACGAAGTCAAGCAGTTGCAATTAAAGGGTTTTGTTCGTCGTTCCTCCCGGTTACCTCTGGCTTGCCCCAGAGATCGCATCTCGCTCCCCTATTTTTTAATTTATTTATAAACGACATTGTCTCCGTTTTTGATCAGTCTAATTTCTTGCTATACGCAGATGATATGAAAATTTTTAGGAAAGTAAAATCAGACTCAGACTGCATGGAATTACAAAAAGATCTTAACAAGTTCAAAACATATTGCAACAACAATTATTTAGACCTAAACATTAAAAAATGCAATGTAATTACTTTTTCCAGGAGTGCGAAGTCTGTTGAGTTTGATTACAAATTTGATGACTGCTCTATTACACGCGTTACTGAAGTTAGGGACCTAGGCATATTTTTAGATAACAAATTAACATTTAATTATCACCTGAACCACATAATTTCCAAAGCTTATAGCATGCTTGGTTTCATCCTTCGAGTCAGCAGAGATTTTAAAAATATTTCGACCCTCACGCTTTTGTTCAACTCGTACGTCCGATCTGTACTCGAATATGGATCAGTAGTTTGGAACCCACAATATAAAACTAAAGAAATCAAACTTGAAAGGATTCAAAACCTATTCCTGAAGCATATCAAATTTAGATATAAAGTTACTCCAGCTACCACATCTCTAAAACACAGACGTATTGAAAAGGATCAAATGTTTTTATATAAGATACTTAATAACTACATTGACTCGCCCTTTTTGCTTGGTAACATTATGTTTAAATGTCCTCGTATCAATTCCCGCAGCAAGTCGCTGTTTCACGTTCCGTTTACGACGAAAACTTATGTCAAGCACAATTTCTCTCACCGCTCTTGCAGATTCTTTAATGACCATCTTCATGATTTGCAAATATTTAACTGCCCAATCAGCGCTTACAAGCGGAAATTGAAACAGACGTTGCAGGCGATTGATTAACCCTGTATAAAATACTTGTTTTTTTTTATCTAATTATTTTAAATTTTTTCTCTATTTCAAAATTTTCTACTCAAAATTCTCTAACTGCTCCTAAATGTATTATTGACAAGCGGAAACTTTACTGATTTATGTGTTGTAAATTATGAATTTTAAGTTTTGTACTATCAACATTGTGTGTTTCCCAAATAAAATAAAATAAATAAATAAATAAATAAATTATACAATGGCGAACATCTATACAAATAAATAAAATTGGAGTGTCTGTTTGTAATATTGCGTTAGGATGTATACACGGTACATATACCAAAATAACATTTTTTACAATTTTTGCCTGTCTGTCTGTCTGTCTGTTTGTTCTGGCTAATCTCTGAAATGGGTGGACCAATTTTGACGGGACTTTCACTGGCAGATAGCTGATGTAACAAGGAGTAACCGCCTGATGGCCAACTATGATCAGCGACGTGTAACATTCACTAGGATGTGATGATATCGAAATGAGATCTATTTCAGAACATTTTTGTTAATCACAATATTATAAAGAAATCAGCGACTATTATCGATAAAGCGATAGTTGAAGAAAGTTCTCAATTTTGCGGTAACTATTGGTAAAAAACAACCAAAAAACTAGTACGTAAAGCTAACAAGGTAGTTTGTTAAGAGTTCGCGAGATCAAAGTATAAGGATCGAAGGCGGAGTCAGGCTTTGGCAAAATCCAGGTGCAGCTTACAAAGAGAGCTTTCTCAAGGAATGATTGGAAAGCTCTTTCCTGTAACTCGTGTAGTAAAAGTTACTTGTTTGGATTCTTGTACATTTTATTATCTTTCGCAAACTTAAAACAAAATAACTTGAAAAAAGTTTTAATCAAACATTTGCTACATTAATATAACCTCTTAGTATAAAAAAATCGTAATATAAAAATGTTTTTCTTTGATGATTTTTGACCTCGAAAGGGCTTCAATATTTTTTAGTTGTCCTATTGCAGTGCATCCTGCTAAGCAAAGCTATGTCGTGTACATTTTGTTGGAGCTTTCCGTTTGGTAAACTAATACCCTTCTGCTCAAAATGTTATTGCGTCAGTAAAAAAACAAGTTTCCATTTAGCGTGAGTGACCTCTTCTGTTCGTCCGCTCATTTTTGAGATGTCTGATACAAGAGAAGGTTACATACTAGAAATACCGTGTCATTATCATCGAACTTTATGAAAATTTTATAAATTTGCACGGCTTCCAGAAAAATGACAGAAAAGTTAAAAGGGAACCGAATGTTGTGGTATGGGCATGTGATGAGGCGAGAGGAAACGCATGTGACGAGAAAAGTAATGGATATGAATGTGATGGATAGACGAAGGGGACGAGGACGACCAAATAAAAGATGGATGGATTGTGTTAGGGATGATATGAAAGATAAGAGAGTTAGTGTAAAGCTGACGGCTGATATGGAAGTGTGGAAGAGGAAAACATATTGCGCTGACCCCAGATAAAATTGGGAAATGGGCAGGATGATGATGATGTGCCCGGCCTCCAGGTGGAACTGAAAATTATATTTTTTTTATGATTAATTAAGAAATAGGTAATAAAAATCTGTACTTTTCAAGACTCACTCCCTAGTACACATGGTAGAACAATTGTTAAAAGAATAGCAAATCCTTCGACGGCAGAGTTTTCGTGATTCAAAAACTTTGTCAGTCACCGAACCCTTGAACCCTCACAGATAGGAAGCCCATTAAATTCTTAAACAAATTATGAGAGGCCGAGTTGTCGACGAGTTCGCTTGATCAATCAAACTTGATTGTTACAATGACCGCGCCGCGGGCTGTTTTCGATCGGTGCAAACCACCCAAATTATAACTTTTGGGAAACCTTGGGAAATTTTACGAATATTCTCGTCATAATCTTCACAATGTCGACGTTGATGACCTTTAAGCAGCAATTTAAGTATTTAAATTGATAACAGAAAGCTGCCATGATCTGTTGTTCAATGCGCACTACTGAATTAAGAATTGAATCACAAAAAATAAATTAATGTAAATAATGACTATACCAAATAAAATCCTTTCAAAAAGTGGCGAAGGAAAAATAGTGTGTATAAATATAGTAATAAATCACACAAGCCACTGTGTAGGTCTCGTTTTGTATTTACGTGTCGAAACACGCAAATTCGTGTAACATTTATGAGCTATGCGTGTTAAGACGTGTTTTGAATGTGACGTTTAAACATAAAGTTTGTGGGTTTGTTTTGACGTCACACGTCGCGGCGGGCGTTCACTGTAATATGAGGAAATGTGGCGTTTTAGATGAGACTACTGTACTGTACTGTAGTACAAATACGGTACGCGCGATACGGTACGGTACGATACGGTATGGTGCGCCATAGTAAAACTGCATTCAACTCGTGCGTGCACTGTACATTTTGTATGCTATTATTCAATCTTATCTAAAGCAAAGCAAAGCAACAACCCATAGTTGTCCCACTGCTGGGCTCGGGGTCTCCTCTCACAATGTGAGGGGTACAGGCCATAGTCTACCACGCTGGCCAAGTGCGGATTGGTAGACTCCACACACCTTTGAGAACTTTATGGAGAACTCTCCGGTGTGCAGGTTTCCTCACGATGTTTTCCTTCACCGAAGCAAGTGATAATTAACTTCTAATACGCACATAATATTTGAAAATTAGAGGTGCGTGCCGGGATTTGAACTTGGGCCCCTCTGTTCGAGAGACCAACGTTCTAACCGCTAGGCTATCACTGCTCAATCTTATCTAATATTGTATAACTATTGTCTCCCATTCGAGCAATATCCAGGGTCCAATCCTATTTGCATATTTTTTTCTAAATAAATAAAATCACCATGGATATCATCATCATGCATAATTTCTTCAATATATTTTCGTCATAGCCACGTCAACATTTGTCGAATTTAGGAGGGTGGTGTACCTAGCTAGGCTAAAAAAACCTACCACCACATATGACTACTGGCAGGATGAACCTGGCTAATACGAAGCTAGCGACCTGGAGCTATAGGTTCATCCGTTGTTCTACAATGTGAGGTCGGCTTGGACTCAGGAATCAGTCCCCTTACACCCTGAAAATTGTGTCAAAGTTGATTATGCGTTTTAAGCTGTTTACATAACGGAACATCCATCTAGTGCATTTACATTCTAAAAAAATGGGTATGAGTATAAAATTATATTGCTGTTTATATTATAAGAATCACACAATCAAGTCGGTTAATCTTAGGTTATCTTGCGTCAATTGCACATAAACAATCCTATTTGGATTGAGTAATAATTTGTCTTTCACAAAACCTCGATCAAAAGACGACCTCAGTACCGGCGGCCGGCTCACCGCCACAAAATACAGGATCTGTGAAGGATCACTGAGAAGCCTATTACGTAGTCGCGACACCTTCAGATATCCTTCAATAGGATGATTTATTGTCGAGAAGTGCGGACGTTGATGGGCTTCCAACTCCGTGTTTCTTTGTACCCCTTTTGTGTGTTAGTTTGCAACGCGTTATAATATGTTATTTTTAGGGTTCCGAAGAAAAATCGGAATCCTTATAGTTTCGTCATATCCGTCCTTCCCTCTGCCCGTCCGAAGACAACCGCTGAAACCTTTAGTGTTAGAAAGCTGTAATTTGGCAAGGATATACATATTTATTAAAACTCCAGAATCGTAGAATAAAATATTGAAAAAAAATTCTATTTCAGGTAACTTGAGGATGAATTTTTTATTCGTCGTGTACCTTATAGTGTGGGGTATCGTTGAAAACGTCTTTCAAGGTCTTCAAGAAATATTATGGGTCTTGTAAGACCATTTTTGGAATTAGGGGTCCATTGCAAAATATTTGGCTTTAAAGTGCTAATTTTGGTTACAGTCAAGTGTGTGTTGGAGATGGACAAATGATAAAATAGGCTATATGATGAAGGAAAGTTATCACGTCTATGTTAACATAAGTAGTTAATGAGTAACAGTCGATAAACTTAATACTTCGGAAACCTACATTGTGCGTGAGCTGAAAGGCACTTGCCCAGTTTTATTAAGTATTTCATGCCAGATTCATGACACATAATACCCATATGTTGTACTAGAATAAACCTAAAATAATAACTACGAAACATAATAATATTATGACTGCACAGATCTGAGGACTATTGTTCCACAATGTTCCATTTGAGATAGGACAGCGATTTAGTAGATAACCTGTTTGCACTATTACTGCTGTCTCCGCTAAAGTATATTTTAATAAACCAAATTAGATTCATAAAATTTAGTTCTCATTATGATTTAGCTTCAATCGATCAAATTGGTTTTAAATTTCACCGAAAGAGAGAGTAACAATCAAAATTAAGTTTTACGCGTGGGAAGCCATGTTATTGTTGTGAAAAGATCAAAAGCTGGCAAAAGTTCTATTTTACGCATTTTAAACCTCCGCAAAATGAGAACATTTTCTGGTCAAATTCCTTTATGCTCTCGTGTCTTCGATCCCGTCGTACTGAATTATCCTAATGATGAAATTCAGTCACATATATTATTGAATTGTTGGAATGTGAATCATGCATTATTCAACGTTACTTATACATCCTACACATTCAAGGCCTTCTTCAGACGGCTGGCGTAACGTTTACTGCGAATAAGGTCTGATTGATTCAAAACTGTCTTGCAAATTTTATGAAGTGTAGTTTCGGAATACGGAAGTATAGTGTTCTCAAAGCAATTAGAGTATTTGCAGACTCGTTTTGTGATAGAATAACTAGTCGGTTAAATAAACTTAAGCGTTATGTAACATAGTGTAAAAGCGCACCTTATTGAGTAATTAAATTAGCTGCTGAAAATATTTAATTTAGCGTTTTTAACGCAACAAATATGTGAACATCTTAATGTTATACCTACACAGGATTCATATTTTCCTGTCCGCCCCCGACAAGAGACGGACCGGCGATTTTTTCCCTCATTCCCTAAATATCAATATCGGTTTTTTGATCTATAGTCTTTTGTTTATTAACAATTTAAAGAATTGCAGTTCATTTCAATGTAAGTTTGTTATCAAGATAAATATTTTCATTACTAATAAGATGTTCAGGATTTACCGTACCGCATACCTGTATCTTTTACATAGATGTTGATACGAAAAAACACGAAACGTTACTAAAATTTACTGTAACACCAAATTCTGGGGATACCCAAAAGCTCGGGTGATTAAGTTCTCGGATTTTGCATGCACCGATGTGTTTAGTCAAAACTCGAAAGTAGTTAAATATAATTATTTCTAGGTTAATGCGCTTTAAGACTTTACATCAGGTGGTACTATTTTTTAAAAAGTCAAAAAAATCAATACATAATAAAATATTCAATGATAAATTCTGTAAATTTAATAATTCTTCAACCATACCTATTACGACTGTCGCGTTGTCATAAGCACAATTTTATTCTCCAATCCTAAGCGTGGAGGAACTCTGTTCGCGAGTCGCGAGTGAATAGCGTCGCACGTACCAACCGGGTCAAGGAGTAGGAAGATAAAGCAAATTGCATTTGTGCCTTAAAATAAACGGTCCCCGGCGCCCCCCTCCCCGGCGCCCCGGCGTCCCGGCAGCCGGCGACAAACACTACACTGCACTGAACTGCCGTCTTATTGAAAACCTATCTTTATCTAGAACAACACTCCGTTCAAGTGTTTTATATATTGGTGTCAGATTTTGCTATTTTATTTTAAGTCGATATTTATTTTATTTGGTTATCTGTTGTATTTTAGGTTTATCCTGGCTTTCATAAGAATACTTTTTGTAATTATCACTTTAGAGTAGGCTTTAAGTCTACCATAGAAATAAAAAAAAACTTTAAGTCATTCTCCTTTTCAAGAGTTTTTATGTGTTTCCATTGTTTCGAAACATCAGGGAAATAGTATTATGTAGGTCATAGATGACTTCCAGGTATTCGAAATGTAAGCCCACTAATCCCTTTTACACGGTTTCAGCAGCAGGACGGTCGCTAACGCAACGCCGGTCCTTACATAGAACCCCCTTTACACTGTTTGTATTCAGCAGATATTGTCTTAATAAAACATGGGGTCAAATTCTTGTCTCGGAGATTCACTGAGATTTTATAATTTTGAATTAGCAGCAGAAGCATCAAGCTACATATTTTGCATTGTAGCCTTACACTTAACTCGCTGCATTCTTACTGTGTATAAGCAAACAAACATAAAGACATAAAGGGGTGTTATATGTATTGTTAGTCTGCGTATAAACAAAACATTTACTTATTAAAATATTCCGGATCTAAGGAAGATTACAATAAACCTCTAGTTAATATACATTTTGTATTATTATTGTATCCCTATTTTAGAACTAATATTGTATCTGGTCTTCAAACGACTGGAATACATGGAAACCACTTTGGCGCGTGTCCTTTTAATAAATATTTGGGCGAAGGATCCTAAAATATCCACGCATTGACCCGAAAATAAATCACTGGATAAATTGGAGCATGAATCAAATAATACCAGGAGCACCTGTGAATTAAATCGGAAAATTTGCGAGAGACAAAAACTCATAACGTGACTAAGGACGAGGTACAAGATTTATTTAACTTCGGAAAGCCTATATTTATTTTGGGACTTCGGCTAAATTGAATTTTCATCATATTGTTAACTACATTTTGCTTGCGAATTATACGCGTGGCTTTAACTGCTTAAGGTATCTCGTTGTGTAAAGGTGTATGAGGAGATCAATTAACAAGTTTATTAATAGTTCATACAACTATATAAGATAGTTTTACAAGATTGTGCATTTAATTATTGCTACGTAGTACTTTGTCGTAGGGAAACATATGTCTTAGTACCCGTACTCAAAACAAGGTTTAGCTGGGATTTTTTAACTCTACATTTATGAACATTTTTATTTATGAACTGACTTTATGACTGGTAGATTAAAAAAATGACGTGCATTAGTGTATCAGTGATACACGAATAAAAAATTATTTCATTTCAGAACAGATTGAAATAAAGATGCACTAATTGGACATTACCTAATACTATTTTGAAGTAAATGACTGTGAGTAAATAACTGAGGTTGGTTTTACGTCAGTACTTTTGTTTACTCTGCCTTTGTCTCTGAAGTGAGCTTAGTGCAAGATATTTCAGTGTTTCAGCTCAGAGCAAGGGTCTCAGGTAACGACGGACACGCTCGCTGGTTAACGGTTAACCACAGCGGCGATATAACTAGATGAGGATAGTTGTTTGAAATGTTAAGTTGAATGTGTTATCTTAAAATTGCATCTGAAGTTATGTAAGCAATTTATTATTATTTCGACATCGCTAACTGTGAACGTCATAGAAAGATACCTGTAGATAGATGACTTTGACAGACTGAGATTTTTGAGTCCCAGTTCTTTCCCTTTTTAGGGTTCCGTAGCCAAATGGCAAAAAACGGAATATAAGAACTATACTGTTGAAACTTGGTCAGTAGATGTATACCGTAAACCGCGTTAAGATTTTCACACAAAAATTAAAATAAAACAGTAAATTTTGGGGGTTCCCCATACATAGAACTGAAACTCAAAAATTTTTTTTTCATCAAACCCATACGTGTGGGGTATCTATGGATAGGTCTTCAAAATTGATATTGAGGTTTCTAATATCATTTTTTTCTAAATTGAATAGTTTGCGCGAGAGACACTTCCAAAATGGTTAAATGTGTGTCCCCCCCCCCGTAACTTCTAAAATAAGAGAATGATAAAACTAAAAAAAATATATGATGTCCGTTACCGTGCAAACTTCCAACGAAAATTGATTTGAACGAGATCTAGTAAGTAGTTTTTTTTTAATACGTCATAAATCGTAAACCGCAAAAAACATCGAAAGTTACAATGAAGTACAAGAACTTTTATATTATGTTACTTGCTGCTACGGAACCCTTCATGGGCGAGTCCGAATCGCACTTGGCCGCTTTTTTCCTTCTTGGCCGGTAACGCACCAATTTGGTGTCGCTGATGTTCATGAACGATGACATTCACTTGTCATCAGGTGGATCGACAGCTCGTTTCTCGGCTTTCATAAAAAAAGGGATGGATTGGACATTACTGAAAGCAAGAACACGGAAATAGAGAAATAATAAAGAGCCCAAAATGTACTCTCAGATTTCAATGTAAGTAGAAATATATGCGATCCACAGTATCCTTTGAATAAAGTTTCAACCTCGACATTAAAATACACACCCATTATCTAGATGTGCTGAGATACCGGTTATAAAGGGATAAGGAACAAGAGCCAGCGCCATAAAACATTATACGAACGGACAGCACTAAACTCTGGTGTGCTATGTAAACGACGAAAAGACACCAAGAATATATCTCACGTCCCAAATATATCTCGTCAAAATCATTTAGTGCGACATCCATTGCTGGCTCGGCAGCTCACGCGTTTAGGCGGCGCATGCTCGAACGTCGCTGTAAATCGAGTGGACGGTTTAAACCGTAGTTATAATTTACGAGGTGCGAGCCAACGTCCCAGTGGAGAAATTTATTCATGGCGGTAATAAAATCTGTCGTGCCACGGTCCCGGGGCCCGGACCGGCCAGGTTAATTCCTTTTTGGAATTCGCACAAGATACGACTTGGCAAGCTTACTCTTTATGTAATAAACTAAAGGCTGGCGTCGGCGGCGTCGTGCCTGCATTGACCTTAGCATAAAATAATGCAGAAAATGTTCCCGCCCGTAGTTAACTCGTTTCGTCGGTGTGTTGACTCGTGGCATTTATAAACTGTATCAGCATAATGGAATTCACTTAGATAATAGCTTCTGACGACGTTCGTTTACTACGTACTGAAGAAAGTCGGTCTAAGTGGGTACAGAATTTTTTATGAGAAACATTTGCACTGACAGCGTCATTCCATGTAAAGAGCGAGTGAAGTGTAGTAATTTTAACAGTTGCGAATTTTGATACTCTTTTATGTTAATAATTAAATACGCTTTTATGATTAAGAAGATATAAAAAGAACAGCTGTCATGGCTGTCACGGCTGGCAGATGTGAAACATCGAAATGCGTCGCCACGATCACCAAGTCTAAAATCAGGTTTACCCCTCGCGTAAAGATGTTTCACATCAATAATCTCTTGTTAGGACCCGCGATTTTCATAATTCATAGCATTAAAAGCGCTTCGGCAATCATGAGAATTTGTAAATCTCAGCCTGTCAAAGCCTATTAGACCCAATCTATTAGGCAGGAAAATTTTATAATTATAAAAAAATACTATTATTTGACAACTTTAAATGGTTACGGACGTCAAGCCACGATAAGTGTATCTTTGTGGACTATTATTTTGAAGATTAAAACATTACAACAGAACTTGCGATGCAGTTAAAAGGTAAAAATATATTATAGAGGTAGTTATGTACTATTCAACATTTTTATGACAAAAAAATTATCATTAAAGTTACAATACATCGCATTGAAAAAAAATAATTAAAAATTTACGACGTAATGTTTTCATTGCGAACTCGAATGTATATAGTTATCAAAAAAAATATTAAAAAAAATAATTTTATTCCATACGACATATCTTGTGTCGCCTGACGACGACTAACCAGTCAAAATTTAAACAGAGCATTGCAAATGGACCTGTCTTGGCTGACAACCGACACAACGCGCTGGGTTGGGCAAAGTCGCATTTGTCGGTGAGCGCGTTTGGATATGAAACCCGGTGTATTTTGTCGTGGCGTACAATTATGTACAATTGTCTTTTGTGGTGGCGGATGAATTGAGATACGTCATCTTCACAAAAATATCGTCATGAAGTAAATTATGCAGCAGGGTCCATATTGTGTAGTCAAGTGTTTGAATATCAATAACATAGATAAGCGAATAAGCGTTATTTTGCGGAAATTCATTTTATTAAATTAGATGGTATAGACTATAGATAGAGATTAAGTAATTAAGAAAATGAATAAAACAAAATACAGACTTTAAATAAGACGTTCTGAATTTTTTTATGGAGTCGATAAACGATAATTTTTAGATACTTCAACATCTATCTCACAACCACCATATTTTTATTTTATTTTATGAATAATACTTGGGCTGTCAAGATGAAACTAACGATATCTTAATTACATGTACGACAAGAACGTGACCGGCACATTTAAAAATTTTAGAATCCAGTTTATAAAAATAAATATTTGGCTGGATAGAACAATCCTTTGCCTAAAATGCTTTGTAAAATATTTTTTATGTTCTTTACAATTTCAAAAATTTAGATGAACTTAATCGTGAACTGAACACTGCGTGGAGGTCTTTACCTCGTAGGTATGCTGAAATATTGACAGAAAATATGGCGCGAAGATGGCAAATGATTATGGGCAATAGTGTAGATTGAACACCGTATTAAAATTAAAGCATCTAACAGCAACAAAAGACCTAATTGATTCATTGAAGTATTATTACTAGCCTACAGAACCGACACCGCGAACACAATGTATGTCCCAATGAACTGGCGACGATTGGCTTCAATCTTCAGTGGATTCGTTCGATTTTGAAAGGAGAACGGGGGCTCAGTTTTCAAAATAGAACCTCCCGGCGGGACACACATTTTGTTCGAGATGTCTGTTCTATGACATTATACTTGAATGAATTGGTTACAATTTATCAGTTTATATTTCTAAGGTTTTCATTTAAATTTGCCGGTCACGGTCTTTACGTACATAGTATATACAAATTGGGCTAGCGGTTTGGAAGATATGAAAGCTACTAAAGAATATTACAAACAAAAGAATCGCGCGAAAAACATAGCCTCTCCTTGCGGTCTGTTTAAAAATATATCGTATGTGATTGTTCCAGGAGTGGGGGATCATGCGTCGTCGGTGTGTGCGGCGCGCGCGCGGCTCGTGATCTCGCGCGGCAGCATGGCGCCCCACGTGGCGCTCTTTCTGCTGCTCTGCCTCGTGCGCTGCGACACCAAGACTGTGATGCAGGACAAGCTCTGTGAGTACACACATCAATCAATTAATTGATCAATCAATCAGTTGATCAATCAATCAGTTGATCAATCAATCAGTTGATCAATCAATCAGTTGATCAATCAATCAGTTGATAAATCAATCAGTTGATCAATCAATCAGTTGATCAATCAATCAGTTGATCAATCAATCAGTTGATCAATCAATCCGTTGATCAATGAATCAATCAAATCATCAATCAATATTTTATTTGCAGGATAAGGTGTACATAGTTTATTACGTAGCTGTTTTATGGTAGTCGTTACAGAACTTCTATCCTAGCCTAAACACGTCGCACCTCACGGTACTGTTCCTCCACTTTAAATGAATAACTGATATTATCGATCAATCGTTATTAGTCTTTTTTGACTGAACTCAAAAAATGAGGAAGTACTCAATTCGATATTTTTTTCTTAATTTTTGTTACTTTAAACACCGTCATACTCAACCAATTAGAAAGATTATTTTTGTATTTGAATGGGTATTGCTTCCAGATTGATCCCATATTTTTGTCATACTTTTCTGATTATGAAATCCGTTAGGAATTTTCGACGACCCTGTAGCCTAGTTGGTAGCAACCTGCGAAGTAACAGATAAATATTTGTACGTTTATTATGTTTTAATAAACTCTTCAAATATTATATAATACTTTTAATTTGTTATAATATAGGCTACTTCGTTGAAGTAGTGTATTTTTTGTAAAATTTAGATTATTAAAATCCGCGCTCTGATTTATCACTCCTCATTGCTGCTTGAATTTCTGTTATCAAGTTCTAGATTACTATCAGTTATCCTCGGAAAATTCACTCAATAAGCCACCATGAAGATTCTTTTGAAAATTTTATACACAGTCATTTTGCAACAGCAGTCTAGGATATGCCACTTATATATCTCGCTTTTATTCTGTAGCATGACAAATAGACTTATCGTAGAAACGGTCGAACATTGTATATCTTGTTCAGTTAACGTTCATGGACCCTTATGAATATTTTAAATAAACAATCTGTGCAATATCGCAGTGGCAGCGCGCCAACGCGGCGCTGGCGCCACGATCGTATGTCACCATTCTTCCCGGATAATCAGTTTTTAAGCGAACTGGGGACCAGCTTTATACTACGTTGAACAAGTTACAGAGCGGCTGTCCAATATGCTCGCTTTATTTATAGGATCGGAGAGGCTAACGGTAGAAAACCATTCTGTCCCCTGAACTTTACCGATCATCATACCATGCTTGCTTCCCGCGGTACATCAAATAATGGCCCGGAGTCCTAAGAAATATTGCAAATGTGAAAATAAGTTTGTAACGTAATAAACCCATTAATAACTCACTCGATGTGTCTGTTTAGCGTACATGTTTTGAATAACACACATGAAAAAATTCAAATATGCTGTAAAAAGTTAAGGTTAGTTAAGGACCGATTTATAGATTTCACACTAATGCCCCAACACAGAGTCACTAACGGTCACTTAAATCGCTCCTTAGTACAAAATTTGTATGGTGATTCTTTACTAAGGAGTGATTTAAGTAACCGTTAGTGACTCTGAGTTGGGGCGCAAGACATCGTATCGACAACCCAGAAAAGTTTAACGCGAGCAAAGCGGATTACAGTTAGTGTAGGTACACTAGGCTACGTTTAACAATTAGGAAAACACTTAACTTTTATTTATAACTAGCTTTTGCCTGCGGCTTCGTCCGCGGTACAGTGGTTTCGAAACGAAATTTTTAATTAATCAATTGAGATTTACAGAACCACATAAAAATAAAGTCCACCTTTATGTATAACTAGCTGTTGCCCGCAGCTTCGCATGCGGAAATGATGCTTATCATATTTGTACCCCTTGCAGAAAAAAATTTAAAAACAGGTTAATTTATATGGAAGTACTTATATTTAGGAATTTATATACTGAAACGTATGATATAATCACAAATCATTCCTCCGAGAACGAATTTTAAAAAATAAACAACATTAGATAGTTAACATTAGTTTTTTCTTTTTCATGAAAAAATTTGAAAAACTCGAAAACATGTATTTCATCAATTAAATGAGGAATTTTTGTTGCAAATTTAAAGCAAATAGTTGATATTTCAAAATATTCCACACTAAGTTTCATCTTGTTTCCGGTGAAAACTTTTAATTTTATCGGGACGAAAAGTTTGTTAAAACGTGATCCAAAGTTTGAGGAAACACATATCTAATTTCCGTCGAAATCAGTTCAAGGGTTTTCATGTAATGCCCGAACATACAAACAGACAATAATTTTAAAAACAAAATTTTTGGTGTTCTAACACGTATTGAAGTGCTCCTAACCGAAATTTGAATTTCATTAGAAAAAAAACAAAAAGGTCCCGTTATTTCCATCCATCCAGGAGTTACATATCTTATCTCGAAGTAACACCACCAGATTCTAAATAGATCAGTAATGAACTGGTTTTACGATGTCAACATGAACAGTACAAATATTTTAAAAACGGTTCTGTTGTTTCCATCTGGACACTTACACTCCCTCTCCCGCTCCCACTCCCTCTCCCGCTCCCACTCTCTCTCCCACTCAAACTCTCTATCTCTCTCTCCCTCTCCCTCTCCCGCTCCCTGTCCCTTTCCTTCACCCGTTCACGGTCCCTCTCTCGCTTCCTGTCCCTCTCCCACTTCCAGTTCCTCTCTCGCACTCGGTCCCTCTCCCGCTTTCTGTCCCGCACCCTCTCCCGCTTCCTGTCCCTGTCCCTCTCATTCCTCTCCCGATCCCTGTCCCTCCCCTCTCCTTCTCCCGCTCCCGGGTCCTCTCCCGTTTCTTTTGCCTCTCCCTCTCCCGCTCCCTGTTCCTCTCCCGTTCCCGGTCCCTCTCTCGCTTCCTGTTCCTCTCTCCTCCCCCTACCGTCCGTAAAATCCTCTACACAATTTTTTTGTTTCTCACTATAAGCTTACATATTATTTTTCATATTTCTAAGTTCGAAAATGACAAAGTTCTGAAAAAACATGCAATCTCTTTATTTACCTCTTAGGGGAAGAAATTCCAAAAAACCTGTTACAGTTAATTTTTGATTTATTTTCACATTTCTGAGTTCGATATTGACGAAGTTTCGTACAAATTTACGTCCCCTGGATTTACCCCTTAGTGGATGAATTTCCAAAAAAAAACTGTTACAATTAATTTTTGTTTCTAATTATAAGTTAACATATACATTTTCACATTACTGACTTTAAAATGACATAGTTTCTTAAATAGATATTTACAACCCCTTAGCATTACCCTATATGGGAATGAATTTCGAGAAAACCGTGATACAGTTAGTTTTTGTGTCTATCTATAAGCTTATATACAAATTTTCATCCTTTTTACTTCAAGACTGACGAAGTTGCCATATTAACATACACTCCCTTAATTAATTAACCCTTCAAGGGAGAATTATCCAAAAAAACACATTAATTACTGATTGATTGTTTCTAAACTTGAGCTAATATATAAATTTTCATGTTTTTAACTTCAAAAATGACGAAGTTGCGTAGTAAGTCCCATCCCCTAAAGTAACCCTTTAAGGGATGATTTTCAGCTAAATTTTAACTTTTGTTCATAACAATAAACATTCATTAAAAATTTCGTATTTATAACTCTAAAACTGACGAAACTGATTTACATGTAAAAGACTTCCAACCCCTATTTTTAGGGGATGAATTTCGAGAAACAGTGATACAGTTATTTTTTGTGTCTAACTATAAGCTTATATACAAATTTTCACCCTTCTTACTTCAAAACTGACGAAGTTCCCATACAAACTTGAACAACCTTATTCAACCCTTTAGGGGTTGATTTTCCCAAAAAACTCATAATCATTAAATTTTGTTTCTAATTTTAAACTAATATATAAATTTCCATGTTTTTAACTTCAAAAATGACGAAGTTACGTACTAAGTTCCATCCAAGAAATTAACCCTTTAAGGGATGATTTTCCAAAAAAATGTGTTGAAATGAACTTTTGTTTATTACTATAAACATACATAAAAAAATTCACACTTATAACTCTAAAACTGACGAAGCTGATTGATATGTAAAAGACTTCCAACCCCTATTTTTAGGGGATGAATTTCGAGAAAACAGTGATACAGTTATTTTTTGTGTCTAACTATAAGCTTATATACAAATTTTCACCCTTCTAACTTCAAAACTGACGAAGTTCCCATACAAACTTGAACAACCTTATTCAACCCTTTAGGGGTTGATTTTCCGAAAAAAACACATAACTTTTAAATTTTGTTTCTAATCTTGAACTAATATATAAATTTTCATGTTTTTAACTTGAAAAATGACGAAGTTGCGTACTGAGTTAAATTGAAGAAATTAACCCTTTAAGGGATGATTTTCCAAAAAAATGTGTTAAAGTAAACTTTTGTTTATTACTATAAACTTACATAAAAAATTTCGAATTTATAAATCTAAAACTGACAAAGTTGGTTTGTATGAAAGTGACTTCTAACCCGTATTTTTACCCCTTAGGGGATGAATTTCCAAAAATCCGTTCTTAGTGGACGTCTCCTTAGCATAAACTATCTCCCTGCCAAATTTCATCTTAATCGGTTCGGCAGTTTCTGAGATTTTTTGTTTAATCAGCGGTGTGTCGCTTTTCAATTTTATATATATAGATGATGGATTAGGTTACATAATATTAGATACTAGATGATGCTCGTGGCTTCACGCGCGTGTATATTGATTTTTAGGGTTCCGTAGCCATATGTCAAAAAACGGAACCCTTATAGATTCGTCATGTCTGTCTGTCTGTCTGTCCGTCCGTATGTCACAGCCACTTGTTTCCGAAACTATAAGAACTATACTGTTGAAACTTGGTAAGTAGATGTATTCTGTGAACTGCATTAAGATTTCACACAAAAATAGAAAAAAAAACAATAAATTTTGGGGGTTCCTCATACTTGGAACTAAAACTCAAAAATTTTTTTTTCATCAAACCCATACGTGTGGGGTATCTATGGATAGGTCTTCAAAAATGATATTGAGGTTTCTAATATCATTTTTTTCTGAACTGAATAGTTTGCGCGAGAGACACTTCCAAAGTGGTAAAATGTGTCCCCCCCCCCTGTAACTTCTAAAATAAGAGAATGATAAAACTAAAAAAAATATATGATGTACATTACCATGCAAACTTCCACTTAAAATTGGTTTGAACGAGATCTAGTAAGTAGTTTTTTTTTTAATACGTGATAAATCGTAAACCGCAATTTACCTCGATCAAAGTTACAACGAACTACAAGAACTTTTATATTATGGTACTTGCTGCTACGGAACCCTTCATGGGCGAGTCCGATTCGCACTTGCCCGCTTTTTTACAAATCCCGCGGGAACCCAGAACTTTTCTAGGATAAAAAGTAGCCTATGTTTTAATCCAGGGTATAGGCTATCCAGCCACATTGGTAAAGTAGTTGTGGCGTGACTGAGGAACAGACATCCATATATCTTCACAAACTTCCTCAATGATAATATTAATAGGTTTCCAAAATGGCAATCGAACAGAACTTACGTTGCGACATAGCCTCGGGGTATAGGTTTCAATCCATTAGCGACCCGCTTCATTGCACACGACTCCACTCCAGCTATTACACTGGACTATTACGATGTTGCTTAGTACTTACTGGCTAATGTATTTTATGGCTATTATTATATTATATAATCCTAGATTATTATATTATATAATCCTAGACTTACCACTGACTTAACTATATAATTGTTCTCCTAGAAAGAGGCGAAATAGAATGATGTTGTCTATGGCGGGTTTTCTCCGTTCCCCCCCGACACCTCGGGAAAAATCTGACATTTCACATTTTCAAGATGGCGGCCGCTCTGTGATTTTCAACTTTTTTGTTTATGGCTTTTTGGGGGATGTTTTTCGGGGGTCTTGACAAGTTTTGGGGGCGATATACGAAAACTTTAGAAAAAATTGAAAAAACAAGATGGCCGCCGAGATATTCGAGTTTGAATTTTTTCGATTTTAGAGGTCACTTTGCGGGGTCGCATCGGGGTGGTTTTTCAACTTTTTTGCAATGTTTTTTGTGTGTTCGTTTGATTATATCCTAAATTTTAATATTTTGGAGATATTTATTTTTTCGACAAAATGGCGGACGCGGTGGCGGCCATTTTGAAAAATGTACGAAAAACGACGTTTTTTGGATGAATTTTTCTTCGGGTTGGCAACATTTGAGCGGGTGTCTTTGTTCCAGGTAGTTATGTAACTTGAGTCAAAGTGTTGCCAGGTTGAGTTTTTTTTTCTTATGTTGGTACATTTTTTTGGACTTTTTATTCAAAAATGTAAAAAGTAGAAGGAGCAATATTTTTAATCAAAATGTCACACGGACAAGCGTGTCGTGGTCGTCGTAATGACATTTGACCATTTTCGTCAATGTCGACTGGCAACACTGGCTGCTGGAATTTTTTTTTCGTTTTACGAAAAGTCGAATTGATCTCCCAGAAGGAGTGGTGGGGGGTGGGTACGATGTATGGGGGAATTTTTGGTTTGCCTCCGTGTCTATGGGAAAAATCCGACCTTTCAAAAATCCAAGATGGCGGCCGAGTCGAAATGACCAACTTTTTTTTTCACTATGCACTTACCCGAGATTGGTGTCGTTTTCGGCTAATGTTGGGAAATGTGTTACGATGAAAATAGAAAAAAATAAAAAAACAAGATGGCCGCCGAGATATTTTACTTTAAAATTTTTCAATTTTGGAGGTTACTTTGCGGGGTCGGATTGCAATGGGTTTTCAACTTTTTTTCGATATTTTTTCGCTGTTGCCTCGGGTATATCCCCAATTTTGACGTTTGGTGTATATTTTTTTTTTCTTAAAGATGGCGGACCCCGTGGCGGCAATTTTATAAAATGTTCGAAAAATTGCATTTTTTGAAGGAAAAAATTTTCAGTTTGGCAACATTTGATGGGGTCACTTTGTATGGGGCGGTTGTGGGGCTTGGTCTGAAGTATTGCCAGGTTACGTTAATTTTTTTTTCATTCATACATTTTTGTGAACTTTCTATTCAAAAATATAAAAAGTAGAAGGAGAAACATTTTTAATCAAAAAATTGCACCAAAAAATTTCTCGTGACCGCCGTAATGACATTTGACCATTTTCATCAAAATTAACTGGCAACACTGGCTGCTGGATTTTTTTTTCACGTTTTTTCACATTTCGAATAGCCCAGCCGAAAGTATCGGTGGGGGGTAATAAAAATGTTCAAAGAAGTTGCTTGACTATCTATGGTTATTATAGGAAAAATACGACCATTCGAAAATTCAAGATGGCGGCCGCTCGGCGATTGTCAACTTTTTGTTTACACTGAGCACCTACCCGACATTGGTGTCGTTTTCGGCTAATCTTGGGGCGACTAATATGATAAAGTTGGAAAAAATTAAAAAAACAAGATGGCCGCCGAGATATTTTAGTTTGAATTTTTTCAATTTTAGAGGTGTCTTTGCGGGGTCGCATCGCGGTGGTATTTTAACATTTTTGCGATATTTTTACCTTATTGCCTTGGGTCTGTCCTCAATTTTGACATTTTGGGTATATTTTTTTTTTCGACAAGATGGCGGATCCCGTGGCGGCCATTTTGTAAAATGTACGAAAAATTGCATTTTTTAAAGGAAAAAATTTGTGGGTTGGCAACATTTGAGGGGGTCACTTTGTATGAGGCGGTTGTGTAGCTTGACTGAAAGTATTGCCAGGTTACATTGATTTTTTTGTCATTCATACATTTTTGTGAACTTTCTATTCAAAAATGTAAAAAGTAGAAGGAGAAATATTTTTTATCAAAAAATTACACCACAGGATATTTTGTGGGCGTCGTAATGACATTTGACCATTTTCATCTCAATCAACTGGCAACACTGGAGTCCAGAATTTTTTTCACTTTTCGAGTAGTTGAGCCGAAACTATAGATCAAGGGTATAGAAAATGTAGGGGAGATATTTTTAAATTAATATATTCGTTTTAGAAAAACTATAAAATTTCAGTGTTGCCATACAAAAAATATTAATTTTCATACAAATTTATTTTTGGATCGAATATTTCGTTATTATAATGTATGGGGCATTTGTAGGTACTGACATTTTGTAAATTTGGGTGAAAAAAAATTCAGTGTTGCCATATAAAAAATAATTATTTTCATACAAATGTATTCCTTTTTCGAATGTTTGAGGTTGTGGTCTCCATTTGATGGGTTTATAATGTATGAGGCGTTTGTAGGTACTAAAGGACCGGACACGTCGGTGTAACCAATGTTTAGTGATGCCATACAAAAAATAATAATTTTCATGCAAATGAATTTTTGTATGTAATATTTCAGGCTTTTGTCTCCTTTTGATGTCATTAAAATGTATACGACGTTTGTTGCTACTGATAGATCGGTCACATCCGTGTAAAAGTGATTTAGTGTTGCCATAAAAAAATGAGAAACTTTCAGTTCCATACGAAAATATGTATTTTTCACAAAAATCTATATCGAACATTTCGGACTGGTATTTGCATTTGTTGTATGAGGCGTTTATAAGTGCAAATGCACATTATATGAGTGACAAAAAAAGTGTTGGCATACAAAAAAAATATTTTATTGTTCAATCTGGAAAACAAAATTAACGTGAAAACATTCAAAATGTTGAAAAAAAATTCAATAACATTTTTTTAGTACTTAATACATTTTAGACATTCAAGACATTTGTTGTACCACTATAGTGTTGTTATTAATACCTACTGCTCTGGTCTGGAAGTGATTGACCGTTTCTTGACTGTCCTATCCGATAGTTTAGTTTGAAGTTTGAACCCGTTTTTGTCATGTCGTCTGCCCTTTACTCCTTTCAATAGTATTGTGTATAGACAAAATTAATTTTATGTGTAATTACTTCTAAATCATAACTAAACTGTGAGAAATTCTTTACATGGTTAAGCCATGGATAAGCCAATTCTATTCTATAGCAGCAGTATTCAACACAACGACAGTGTACGGTTTGTTTGTAAATTGACTCGCATTTTTGTCTGATGACGAAAATCTCAAGTGTTGCCAGATAAATAAAAATATGCACATTTTTGCATTTGCATACGTACTAAAATTGCAGCTAAAAAAAATAACATGTCATGCATGATGCAGAATATCAGTTTAAGTCAGTTTTATTGTTTTACGCCTAAACAGATCTTCATAAATTATAGTTGAGAACCCACTCAACCTCAGCATTAAAAGAAACTGCATCACAATCGTTCCATTCATTTAGGAGATACGATGCCACAAACAGACACACATATATATCAAAATTATAACACCCCTCTTTATGCTTCGGGGTTAAAATATATTGTACTAGCTTTTGCCCGCAGCTTCACTCGCTTGAATGACAGATTTCAACATTTTTTAGTTTTTACGAACCTTTCAGTGAAATTCCTATCAAAATTCGATCAGCCCATGGAATTATGTGATAAAAAGTACCCTATGAATTATTTCAGGTTATATTCTACCCGTTTACTAAATTTCATCGAAATCCGTTCAGTGATATTTGCATGAAAGAGTAACAATCATCCCCCCCTTTTTTTAACCCCTTAGGGAGAATTTACAATAATCTTCTCTTAGTGCTCCCCTACACTCCCCAAGGAACATAATATATTCCTACATGTTAAAAGCTTCTTACGCCCAGTAGCTTCGCCTATGCGATTGATTGTAAATTGTAATGTAATGTTACTACAAAACGGTCTTAAAATTTTTCCCTAACGACATTGCTTCTCACCGCATTTCATTTTTCTTGATCCACGGGAACGTAAACTTAAGCATTTAGGGGATAGGTTTTGATTACCCTGCGAGAGTCGAAATAACTAAAAAAATAGGGCATAAACAAAGAGTTTTATATTAGCGTTGACTTTTAAAAGCTTGATTTTTTCACAACTCTGAGGGATTGCACAGCAGACCTAATAATTCGAAATTAATTTCAAATTAATACCTCCACGTATTCCTTACTGAAAGGTTTTTGATAGACACACATACAGACAGGCGGACCTTTTACCTCAAAAGGAAAAACGGAACGGAACCCTAAAAATAATAATATAAAAAATCTAAGCTACAGGCACATTAAACATCCATACTAAATAATACCCCGTATCCTGATAGAACAAATTAATTTCTGGTCATAAACTATCTCTGAAACAATTTTATCCGAATCCGTTTAGCCGTATTAGCGTGATTGAATAAAAACATCCAAATTTTTTCACTATAAATATATTGGTAGGATTTACATACTTTCCAAGGACGTGGTAAGTATTACAGTATGTATATTAAAACTACTTTTTACAATGTATGAAATATAACTTTGTACCTATATATCAAAATGCCGTTCTTTATGTAAGTTGAAATTACAAGTCACATTATAATTTAATAATTGAGTACTTTTTTAAGTTTTGATATAGGTCCTTAGAAAGGATTCTACTCCAAAATACATCATGCATCATACATGAAGTTATTAAACTCTGGACTGATTTTTCAATAGTAACATTCCCATTCATTATTTTATATTGTTACCAAAATCCTCAAATCCATTGAAGTACAAGGTTCTCCACAGTGTTACTATGTTGCGAAGAAAATTAATGGTGAGGGGTGTGTCTTTCAGTATCGACGTTCGATCTGTTTTGTCTTTGGGTTCAATGAAAACCATGAATAACGTTGCCAAAATAGTCTGTTTGTATTCCCATCCGTTATGGAGTTATATCTTTTGTCCCCAAGATACACATATTGATGGACAGGTTTTGCAATGTCAATGTAACCATTAACAAATGTCATTAAAAACGGAATATTTACGCCTTACTACTGAGGTTTTCTACTCTTATTCTCTGGAACCTATCATCTCTTTATCTCCCATCATCAGATCCTTCCTATATTAAAAGAGGACTTGGGTAGAGAACTTAGGGTTCTGTAGTTGTAAGTTTGTCAACTTCAATCAATAACTATGTATTTAAGCTAACAATGCCATGAGAGTTTTCCTTTTAAATTCATCATATTAATTATGCTCCTCTCCCTCTCGCTCTCCCTCTCGCTCTCTTTCTCGCTCTCCCACTCGCTCTCTCTCTAGCTCTCCCTCTCCCTCTCGCTCTCGCTCTCCCTCTCCATCTCCTGCTCCCTCTCCCTCTCGCTACGCTCTCGCTCTCGCTCTCCCTCTCCCTCTCCTGCTCCCTCTCACTCTCCCTCTCCCTCTCGCTCCCCCTCTCCATCTCGCTCCCCCTCTCCATCTCGCTCCTCCTCTCTGTCTCGCTCTCCCTCTCGCTCTCCCTCCCCCTCTCCCCCTCCCACTTTTTCTCGCGTTCCCTCTCCCTCTCACTCTACCTCTCGCTGCCTCTCCCTCTCCCACTCGCTCTCCCTCTTGCTCTCCTCTCCCTCTCGATCTTCGAAAATTATGTGAAGCCGAACATGTCGCAAACAGACCCGTGAATCGAAAAATTTTCGCAGTCCAATTATATTTTTGAAAAAACAATTTTTTTATTTGTTCTTTTGCAGAAGAAAAAGGCACGCGCGCTGCTTTAGCAGCGCGCGCCCCACGCAAAACCTAGTTATATTATATAATCCTAGACTTACCACTGACTCACCTATACAATTGTTCTCCCAGAAAGAGTCGAAATAGAATGATGTTGTCTATGGCGGGTTTTCTCCATCCCCTCCAGTGAGTATGGGAAAAATCTGACATTTCACATTTTCAAGATGGCGGCCGCTCTGTGATTTTCAACTTTTTTGTTTATGGCTTTTTGCGGGATTTTTTTGGGGCGTTTTGTAAAGTTTTAGGGGAGATTTACGAAAACTTGGGAAAAAATTTAAAAAACAAGATGGCCGCCGAGATATTCGAGTTTGAATTTTTTCGATTTCAGAGGTGACTTTGCGGGGTCGCATCGGGGTGGTTTTTCAACTTTTTTTCAATGTTTTTTGTGTATTCGTTTGACTGTATCCTCGATTTTGATATTTTGGGGATATTTATTTTTTCGACAAGATGGCGGACGCGGTGGCGGCCATTTTGAAAAATGTACGAAAAACGACGTTTTTTGGGTGAAGTTTTCTTCGGGTTGGCAACATTTGAGTGGGTGTCTTTGTTCCAGGCGGTTATGTAACTTGACCCAAAGTGTTGCCAGGTTGAGTTTTTTTTTCTTTTGTTGGTACATTTTTTTGGACTTTTTATTCAAAAATATGAAAAGTAGAAGGAGCAATATTTTTAATCAAAATGTTACACGGGCAAGCGTGTCGTAGTCTTCGTAATGACATTTGACCATTTTCGTCGATGTCGACTGGCAACACTGGGTGCTGGATTTTTTTTTTCGTTTTACGAAAAGTCGAATTGATCTCCCGGAAGAAGTGGTGGGGGGTGGGTACGATGTATGAGGGAATTTTTGGTTTGCCTCCGTGTCTATGGGAAAAATCCGACCTTTCAAAAATCCAAGATGGCGGCCGAGTCGAAATGACCAACTTTTTTTTTCACTATGCACCTACCCAAGATTGGTGTTGTTTTCGGCTAATGTTGGGAAACGTGTTACGATGAAATTGGAAAAAAATAAAAAAACAAGATGGCCGCCGAGATATTTTACTTTAAAATTTTTCAATTTTGGAGGTGACTTTGCGAGGTCGGATTGCAATGGGTTTTCAACTTTTTTTCGATTTTTTTTCGCTGTTGCCTCGGGTCTATGCCCAATTTTGACGATTGGGGTATATTTTTTTTTTCTTAAAGATGGCGGATCCTATGGTGGCCATTTTGCAAAATGTACGAAAAATTGAATTTTTTGAAGGAATTTTTTTTTAGTTTTATAACATTTGAGGAGGTCACTTTGTATGAGACGGTTGTGGAGCTTAGTTTGAAGTGTTGCCAGGTTACGTTAATTTTTTTTTCATTCATACATTTTTGTGAACTTTCTATTCAAAAATGTAAAAAGTAGAAGGAGAAACATTTTTAATCAAAAAATTGCACCAAAAAATTTCTCGTGGCCGTCGTAATAACATTTGACCATTTTCATCAAAATTAACTTGCAACACTGGCTGCTGGATTTTTTTTTCACGTTTTTTCACATTTCGAGTAGCCCAGCCGAAAGTATCGGTGGGGGGTAATAAAAATGTTCAAAGAAGTTGCTTGACTATCTATGGTTATTATAGGAAAAATACGACCATTCGAAAATTCAAGATGGCGGCCGCTCGGCGATTGTCAACTTTTTGTTTATACTGAGCACTTACCCGACATTGGTGTCGTTTTCGGCTAATCTTGGGGCGACTAAAATGATAAAGTTGGAAAAAATTGAAAAAACAAGATGGCCGCCGAGATATTTTAGTTTGAAATTTTTCAATTTTAGAGGTGTCTTTGCGGGGTCGCATCGCGGTGGTATTTTAATATTTTTGCGATATTTTTACCTTATTGGCTTGAGTCTGTCCTCAATTTTGACATTTTGGGTATATTTTTTTTTCGACAAGATGGCGGATCCCGTGGTGGCCATTTTGTAAAATGTACGAAAAATTGCATTTTTTGAAGGAAAAAAATTGTAGGTTGGCAACATTTGAGGGGGTCACTTTGTATGGGGCGGTTGTTGGGCTTGGTCTGAAGTATTGCCAGGTTACGTTGATTTTTTTGTCATTCGTACATTTTTGTGAACTTTCTATTCAAAAATATAAAAAGTAGAAGGAGAAACATTTTTAATCAAAAAATTACACCACAAGATTTTTTGTGGGCGTCGTAATGACATTTGACCATTTTCATCTCAATCAACTGGCAACACTGGAGTCCAGAATTTTTTTCACTTTTCGAGTAGTTGAGCCGAAACTATAGATCAAGGGTATAGAAAATTTTTGGGACATATTTTTAAATTAATATATTCGTTTTAGAAAAACTATAAAATTTCAGTGTTGCCATATAAAAAATAGTAATTTTCATACAAATTTATTTTTGGATCGAATATTTCGTTATTACAATGTATGGGGCATTTGTAGGTACTGACATTTTGTAAATTTTGGTGAAAAAAAAATTCAGTGTTGCCATATAAAAAATAATTATTTTCATACAAATGTATTCCTTTTTCGAATGTTTGAGGCTGTTGTCACCATTTGATGTCTTTATAATGTATGAGGCGTTTGCAGGTACTAAAGGACCGGACACGTTGGTGTAACCAATATTTAGTGATGCCATACAAAAAATAATAATTTTCATGCAAATGAATTTTTGTAGGTAGTGTTTCAGGCTTTTGTCTCCTTTTTATGTCATTAAAATGTATACGACGTTTGTTGCTGCCGGTAGATCGGTCACATCCGTGTAAATGTGTTTCATTGTTGCCATAAAAAATGAGAAACTTTCAGTGTTGCCATACAAAAAAATATAATTTTCATACAAATGTATTCTTTATTCGAATGTTTGAGGCTGTTGTCCCCATTTGATGTCTTTACAATGTATGAAGCATTTGTAGGTACTAAGGGACCGGACACGTTGGTGTAACCAATAAATAGTGATGCCATACAAAAAGTAATAATTTTCATACAAATTAATTTTTGAATGTAATATTTCAGGCTTTTGTCTCCTTTTGATGTCATTAAAATGTATACGACGTTTGTTGCTACTGACAGATCGCTCACATAAGTGTTTCAGTGTTGCTTTAAAAAATGATAAAATTTCAGTGTTGCCATACAAAAACAAGTATTTTTCATAAAAATCTATATTGAACATTTCGGACTATTATTTACATTTGATGTCTATAAAATGTATCAGGCGTTTATAGGTGCAAATAGATTGCACATAATATGTCTCTCCCTCTCCTTCTCCCTTTCCCTCTCCCTCTCCCTTTCCCTCTCCCTGTCCCACTCCCTCTCCTTCTCCCTCTTGCTCTCGTTCTCGCTCTCCCTCTCCCTCTCGCTCTCCCTCTCCCTCTCCTGCTCCCGGTTCCTCTCGCTTCCTGTCCCTCTCCTTTCCCCCTCCCGACCGTAAAGTCCTCTACACTTAATTTTTATTTCTCATTTTAAGCCATTGACTTATTCTATAGCAGCAGTATTCAACACTACGACAGTGTAAGATTTGTTTGTAAATCATCTCGCATCCTTGTCTGATGAAGAAAACCTCAAGTGTTGCGAAATAAATAAATATCAATTTAAGTTAGTTTTATTATTTGACGCCTAAACAGATCTTCATAGATTGTAGTTAATAACCCTCTGAATCACCTTAGCATTAAAAGAAACTGCATCATAATCGGTTCATTCATTTAGGAGATACACATCAAAATTATAACACCCCTCTTTTTGCGTCGGGGGTTAAAATATATTGTACTAGCTTTTGCCCGAAAATTCGCTCGCGCCTGAATGACATTTTTCAAATTTTTTTTGGTTTTATCGAACCTTTCAGTGAAAGTACTATCAAAATTGGTTCAGTCCATAGAATTTCGTGATAAAAAGTACGCTATGAGCTATTTCAGATTATATTCTACCCGTTTACCAAATTTTATCGAAATCTATCCAGTGTTATTTCCATGAAAGAGTAACAATCATGCCCCCCTTTTTTACCCCCTGGGGGGGGGGATTTTACATAACGGGAACATAAACTTAAGTCTTCATGGGATGGGCTTTGATTACCTTTGGAATGTCTAAATAACTAAAAATAATAGGTCATAACAGAGAGTTTTATGATTGCGTTGACTTTTAAAAGCTTGATTTTTTCAGTACTCTAAGGGGTTGCACAGCAGACCTAAGAATTTGATACTAAGTTACTGGCAGATACATTAAACATCCATACTAAAATATACCCCATATCCTGATAGAACAGATCCATCCCCGTTATAAAAAGTGTCCTACCTTTAGATGCAGGTCATAAACTATCTGTGAGACAAATTTCATCCTAATCTGTTTAGCCGTATTAGCGTGATTGAATAAAGACATTCAAATTTTCGCTATAATATATTGGTAGGATTTACATGATCTCCAAGTACATGATAATTATTTTACGATAATAAAACTACTTTTTAAAACGTATAAAATTTAACTTTGTACCTTTATATCAAAGTGCCGTTCCTTAAATAAGTTGAATTACAAGTCACAAGTACTTTTAAAAACAGAATAGGATACACTTATTGTGAGACTGTTTACATTTTACGTGTTGATCTTTTTCAAGTCTTAATAAAGGTCCTTAGAAAGGATCCAACTCCAAAATATATCACACATGGATGGAGTTGTTAAACTATGGAATGGTTGTTCAATAGTAACATTCCCAAAAACGGATTATTATTGATGCCTCACCACTGAGGTGTTCCACTCTTTATCTCTGGAACCCATCATCACATCCTTCCTATATAAAGGAGGACTCGGGTAGAGAATTTAGGGTACTAAGTTTATCGACTATCACTCATTACTTATTAAGCTAACATTGCCATGAGAGTTTTCCTTTCAAATTCATCATATTAAATATTCTACTGCCGTGGATATTCACATGTCCAACATCTACCATTTCGCTGGCACTACCCGAACAAATTTATAAAGATTTTAGTTTACCACTTTTGATAAATAAGTATCAGTGTGTATTCATGCCAATCGCCAAATTACAGCTTTCTAACGGTAAGGATCTTTGCGCTTTGCTGCGGACGGACGGAGAGACGGACATGAAGAAACTATTATTATTTACTAGCTGACCCGACGAATAGTGTTACTTTCAACTAAACTTTTATAGTTTTTGTTGGTTCATTAAATTCCCCCTCCCTCTTCCTCTCCCTCTCCCTGTCCCACTCCCTCCCCCACTCCCTCTCCCTGTCCCACTCCCTCTCCTTCTCCCACTCCCTGTCCCTCTCCCTGTCTCACTCCCTCTCCTTCTCCTCCTCTCCCCCTCCCATCCGTAAAGCCCTCTGCAATAAACTCACTATATGCTTACATATTAATTTTCATATTTCTGAGTTTGAAAATGAGAAGTTCTAAAAAACTTGCAACCCCTTTATTTACCTCTTAAGGGCTGAAATTACAAAAAAACCTGTTACAGTTAATTTTTGATTTGACTGACACCTTTCTGAGTTCGAAAATGTCCAAGTTGGATTAATTTTCAAAAAACAACTCTACAGTTACTTTTTGTTTCTAAGTATACGCTTACATAATTATAAATTTTCATATCTCTGATACCCCATTTACACGCGCGCGCGAGCCACGAGACAATCCGCGAGACGCGCGCATACGCGCGCGTGTGAACAGGGCGCTCGCGGACCAGACCGCGGCGCGTCTCGCGCTCGCAGGGCTCGCGTCGCGCGCGTCGGGAGCGGTTTTCTAGGCGCGCGCCTAAGGGGCTCGCGCGAGCGCTCACGCGGTGTTCACACGCGCGTAGGGGGCGTGGCTTACGGACGCGCCACGAGACGGTCTGCGACACGCGCGTGTAAATGAGCGGTGAGTTCGGTATTGACGAAGTTCCGTACAAACTTACATCCCCTGGTTTTAACCATTTGGGGATGAATTTCCAAAAAAACCTGTGACAATAAATTTTTATTTCTAATAATAAGCTTATATAAATTTTCACATTACTGAGTTCAAAAATGACGTAGTTTCTTAAATATTTACAACCCCTTCGTTTTATCTCCCTCTCGCTCTCCCTGTCTCTCTCCCTCTCACTCTCCCTCTCCCTCTCCTTTTCCCGCTCCCTGTCCCTCCCTTTCCCGCTCCCGCTTTACGTCCCTCTCACTCTCCCGCTCCTTCTCCCGCTTCACGTCCCTCTCCCGCTCCCAGTCCCTCTCCCACACCCTGTCCCTCTCCCATTTTCTGTCCCGCTCTTTCTCCTTCCCCGCTCCCTTCCCCTCTCCTTCTCCCGTTCCCGGTCCCTCTCTCACTTCCTGTCCCTCTCCCTTTCCCTTCAAAAAAATTGCGTGAAGCCAAACATGTCGCAAACAGACCCCTGAATCGAAAAATAAATTTCGCATGTCAATAATCTTTTTGAAAAAACTATTTATTTATTTTTCCTTTTGCGGAAGAAAAAGGCACGCGCGCTGCTTTAGCAGCGCGCGCCCCACGCAAAAACCTAGTCTATATATATAAAATTGAAAAGCGACACACCGCTGATTAAACAAAAAATCTCAGAAACTGCCGAACCGATTAAGATGAAATTTGGCAGGGAGATAGTTTATGCTAAGGAGACGTCCACTAAGAACGGATTTTTGGAAATTCATCCCCTAAGGGGTAAAAATACGGGTTAGAAGTCACTTTCATACAAACCAACTTTGTCAGTTTTAGATTTATAAATTCGAAATTTTTTATGTAAGTTTATAGTAATAAACAAAAGTTTACTTTAACACATTTTTTTGGAAAATCATCCCTTAAAGGGTTAATTTCTTCAATTTAACTCAGTACGCAACTTCGTCACTTTTCAAGTTAAAAACATGAAAATTTATATATTAGTTCAAGATTAGAAACAAAATTTAAAAGTTATGTGTTTTTTTCGGAAAATCAACCCCTAAAGGGTTGAATAAGGTTGTTCAAGTTTGTATGGGAACTTCGTCAGTTTTGAAGTTAGAAGGGTGAAAATTTGTATATAAGCTTATAGTTAGACACAAAAAATAACTGTATCACTGTTTTCTCGAAATTCATCCCCTAAAAATAGGGGTTGGAAGTCTTTTACATATCAATCAGCTTCGTCAGTTTTAGAGTTATAAGTGTGAATTTTTTTATGTATGTTTATAGTAATAAACAAAAGTTCATTTCAACACATTTTTTTGGAAAATCATCCCTTAAAGGGTTAATTTCTTGGATGGAACTTAGTACGTAACTTCGTCATTTTTGAAGTTAAAAACATGGAAATTTATATATTAGTTTAAAATTAGAAACAAAATTTAATGATTATGAGTTTTTTGGGAAAATCAACCCCTAAAGGGTTGAATAAGGTTGTTCAAGTTTGTATGGGAACTTCGTCAGTTTTGAAGTAAGAAGGGTGAAAATTTGTATATAAGCTTATAGTTAGACACAAAAAATAACTGTATCACTGTTTCTCGAAATTCATCCCCTAAAAATAGGGGTTGGAAGTCTTTTACATGTAAATCAGTTTCGTCAGTTTTAGAGTTATAAATACGAAATTTTTAATGAATGTTTATTGTTATGAACAAAAGTTAAAATTTAGCTGAAAATCATCCCTTAAAGGGTTACTTTAGGGGATGGGACTTACTACGCAACTTCGTCATTTTTGAAGTTAAAAACATGAAAATTTATATATTAGCTCAAGTTTAGAAACAATCAATCAGTAATTAATGTGTTTTTTTGGATAATTCTCCCTTGAAGGGTTAATTAATTAAGGGAGTGTATGTTAATATGGCAACTTCGTCAGTCTTGAAGTAAAAAGGATGAAAATTTGTATATAAGCTTATAGATAGACACAAAAACTAACTGTATCACGGTTTTCTCGAAATTCATTCCCATATAGGGTAATGCTAAGGGGTTGTAAATATCTATTTAAGAAACTATGTCATTTTAAAGTCAGTAATGTGAAAATGTATATGTTAACTTATAATTAGAAACAAAAATTAATTGTAACAGTTTTTTTTTGGAAATTCATCCACTAAGGGGTAAATCCAGGGGACGTAAATTTGTACGAAACTTCGTCAATATCGAACTCAGAAATGTGAAAATAAATCAAAAATTAACTGTAACAGGTTTTTTGGAATTTCTTCCCCTAAGAGGTAAATAAAGAGATTGCATGTTTTTTCAGAACTTTGTCATTTTCGAACTTAGAAATATGAAAAATAATATGTAAGCTTATAGTGAGAAACAAAAAAATTGTGTAGAGGATTTTACGGACGGTAGGGGGAGGAGAGAGGGACAGGAAGCGAGAGAGGGACCGGGAACGGGAGAGGAACAGGGAGCGGGAGAGGGAGAGGCAAAAGAAACGGGAGAGGACCCGGGAGCGGGAGAAGGAGAGGGGAGGGACAGGGATCGGGAGAGGAATGAGAGGGACAGGGACAGGAAGCGGGAGAGGGTGCGGGACAGAAAGCGGGAGAGGGACCGAGTGCGAGAGAGGAACTGGAAGTGGGAGAGGGACAGGAAGCGAGAGAGGGACCGTGAACGGGTGAAGGAAAGGGACAGGGAGCGGGAGAGGGAGAGGGAGAGAGAGATAGAGAGTTTGAGTGGGAGAGAGAGTGGGAGCGGGAGAGGGAGTGGGAGCGGGAGAGGGAGTGTAAGTGTCCAGATGGAAACAACAGAACCGTTTTTAAAATATTTGTACTGTTCATGTTGACATCGTAAAACCAGTTCATTACTGATCTATTTAGAATCTGGTGGTGTTACTTCGAGATAAGATATGTAACTCCTGGATGGATGGAAATAACGGGACCTTTTTGTTTTTTTTCTAATGAAATTCAAATTTCGGTTAGGAGCACTTCAATACGTGTTAGAACACCAAAAATTTTGTTTTTAAAATTATTGTCTGTTTGTATGTTCGGGCATTACATGAAAACCCTTGAACTGATTTCGACGGAAATTAGATATGTGTTTCCTCAAACTTTGGATCACGTTTTAACAAACTTTTCGTCCCGATAAAATTAAAAGTTTTCACCGGAAACAAGATGAAACTTAGTGTGGAATATTTTGAAATATCAACTATTTGCTTTAAATTTGCAACAAAAATTCCTCATTTAATTGATGAAATACATGTTTTCGAGTTTTTCAAATTTTTTCATGAAAAAGAAAAAACTAATGTTAACTATCTAATGTTGTTTATTTTTTAAAATTCGTTCTCGGAGGAATGATTTGTGATTATATCATACGTTTCAGTATATAAATTCCTAAATATAAGTACTTCCATATAAATTAACCTGTTTTTAAATTTTTTTCTGCAAGGGGTACAAATATGATAAGCATCATTTCCGCATGCGAAGCTGCGGGCAACAGCTAGTTTAAAATATACATGCGTTTAAACTTTGCCTAAAACAACATTACAATCCTCTTTATACTACACCAAGCCATAAAAAATATAATTCCGGATATACCACTTATTCATAGTCCGCGGCTTTGCTCGCGTTCTCCTGGACGATATGTACTTTTATCTTATGCGAGATTCATGGTCAAGTACCTTCTACCTTTTTCCAGATTCATGGTCTACTTGTGTGGTAAATATCCTGAAAATTCGCTCAGTAGTTTTTGCTTGACAGAGTAACAAATATCCATCAATCCAAACCTTCATATTTGTAATATTAGTAGGATAAATATATTCATCAAAAAGCCTTGTAAAATTTGATTTTAGAGATTAAAAGGTAAAACATGGTAGTTTGGGTTAAAAGTGGTTGAAAGTTATAAAAAGGCGCGGCCGGAGACGGTTCCGTGCGAGTGATCAAAGCGTTGTGCGGTATTACAGGGGCACAGGGTGACCATGATGCGACCGTGAGGGAGATAATTTAGATATCTACGGGTACAGTGGACATTAGACTTCAAGAAAGAAGTGGACTTTAAGTGAATGTTTAGGCTAAAGCTCATTTTAGTGCTTGTTAAAGGATTACAATGTGTTTTGTAAACGGTGTAAATAATTCCAATAATTGCGTATTTTTTCACAACATGGAACAACAAAAAAAAAATTAAACATATAAAAAACAGCTTCTAATAAAGTCAAATGTATTCGTCTATCCAAGAATACTAATTCTTGATTTTATTCTACGGCACTTTATTTTTGTTCAAACATAAACGATATTAACCGATTATCCGTAACGCATAAATTGAATTCTCTGCAAGTTGAAATCATCCAAAGGAACTTAACAAAATATTTGTATGCCATCAAAAACAAAGCTTGTAAAAAAAAACCAAGTCTCGCAACTCAGTTCTTCTACCGTAAAAAGTTGTGAGATCCATGTAATACCAAGTCGGTTAATTTATTCAGTTCCTACTTAAGGGTCCTTCTGTCTTAAGTTATTACGTAATGAGCTAACCTAACAAGTAACAACATCTTATAGTGACCATATTATCAATATTAAAAATCTTTTATGTTTTAAATAAATTGATTGACTTGGCAATCGCACTAAACAATCAAATTTAATATAATATGTAGGTATTACCTACTGCGGGGGTATGAGTGTGTTAGCGTTTACAGGTACACTGATTCATTAACTGCAAATGTAACTTTGTAATCCTATATATTGATATGGGATTACAAAGTTATTTATGCAGTTGATGTATCTAGAAAACTGGACCGAAGTTGCAAAATATTTTAGTTTTTTTAGGGTTCCGTAGCCGAATGGCAAAAAACGGAACCCTTATGGATTCGTCATGTCTGTCTGTCTGTCTGTCTGTCTGTCTGTCTGTCTGTCTGTCTGTCTGTCTGTCTGTCTGTCTGTCTGTCTGTCCGTCCGTATGTCACAGCCACTTTTCTCCGAAACTATAAGAGCTATACCATTGAAACTTGGTAGGTAGATGTATTCTGTGAACCGCATTAAGATTTTCACACAAAAATAGAAAAAAAGCAATAAATTTTGGGGGTTCCCCATACTTAGAACTGAAACTCAAAAATGTTTTTTTCATCAAACCCATACGTGTGGGGTATCTATGGATAGGTCTTCAAAAATGATATTGAGATTTCTAATATCATTTTTTTCTAAACTGAATAGTTTGCGCGAGAGACACTTCCAAAGTGGTAAAATGTGTGTCCCCCCCCCTGTAACTTCTAAAATAAGGGAATGATAAAACTAAAAAAAATATATGATGTACATTACCAAGCAAACTTCCAACGAAAATTGGTTTGAATGAGATCTAGTAAGTAGTTTTTTTTTAATACGTCATAAATCGTAAACCGCAAAAAACATTGATCAAAGTTACAACGAACTACAAGAACTTTTATATTATGTTACTTGCAGCTACGGAACCCTTCATGGGCGAGTCCGACTCGCACTTGGCCGCTTTTTTCCTTGATCTATACACTAAACACTGATTGTGTTCCAAATTTGAAGCTTCTATGTCTGCTAGAAGTGCCTTAGAGTTTTGATGATCGGTCAGTCAGTCAGTGAGTGACGAAATTAAGAAAATTTGACTAGTTATAATTCTTAAACTACTGATTCAAATTGAATGAAATTTGAAATATACCGTGTTTATACAATGCCTGCTTGGTTACAAAAAATTCAGGCTTCTAGCTTTATCCACAAGGAAGTTATAGGGGGTCGAAAATGGCCTGAATTGCTTCGAGAAAAGGATGGTACGGCCGTGCCGCTTTTTTGCTCGACTTGGCGGGGGCACTGCCGTGCCTCCAGATTTCCAGGAAAATGCGGTAGTCATTTTTACGTAATATTTTAAGCTAAAATTCTGTGAATCTGTAAATTGATTTATACTATTTAATAAGTTAATAGTTTAAAAACTGAATACAGGGGGTTTTAAAGTGCCAAAGTAGTAAAGCAAAAAATATGACGGTGCTGTTAACTATTAATAAGTTCCCTCGTCTGGAGCCCAACCTAAGGATAGTATCATGTCATCAAAACGGAAGCAATATGTGAAATGTCAACACCTTGGGATGAGAGGAAATACAACTAAATAAGCTTGCATGATTTGATATAAATTTGTAAAATAATAATATAAAAGAGGTTACTATATTGAATTTCCAAAAAAAAAATAGGTTCTACTCCCTCAAAATTTTATTATACATGTAACAGAATGGGTATTCAGGTATTGTTTATTAAATAATATTCCTTTTACTTTAACTTTTAATAACAATCTCTACTACTCCGTGATCACTATTCGAATCCCATAGAATGTCCTACACGTATTGTTCTAGATAGATTGACACATTCCTTATTACAAATATTTGGTTTTTCTTCATGACTTCTTGTATGACAGCATCTGCATCGGCCGATCGTTGTAGAACCAAAGAGGTCACTCGTCGACATACACATGATATATTCTAATTATAACAAGTGATTTTATTTTAAATTTATTGACTCATATCATTAACCAAGTTTGTACTCATATTATTCTCCAAACACAAAATAAAAGTTTGTGGATACCGCGGATCATCAGTTACATTCAGTCTACCGTCTGCCGCAAGAACAGATTGAGATAAATCGTTCAAACTCATCAATCAGACTGTGATTGATCTGAAACAAATGGTAAGTAAAACTTGAAAAGGTCATAGAAAATGGAAACTTCCGGGAACAGGTGTCGTGTTCAATTTGAAATGATTTAGTTACGAAACGTGGCTACTGTTGTTATAAACGAGTTTGACGCAGTACTTTAAAAAAAATCGTTGAATTCAATCAACTATCATAATAAAAGAAAAAAGATTCATACCTAATGTTAATGTTATTAGCCGACAAAAATATATCGTTGAATTCAATCAACTATCATAATAAAAGAAAAAAGATTCATACCTAATGTTAATGTTATTAGCCGACAAACGGGCTGATGATCCACTGATAAGTAGTTACCGTCGCCCATGAACATCTGCATCACCTAAGTCATCACTAATGCGTTTCTAAAGGATCTAATAATAATATGCTCGTATTGGGGATCAACATTTTAAACTAGCCCAGCATGGCTAAAATTATGAAATTGAAATCGAATCTATACCATGTAATTTTAAATCTTTTATGAAGTTTTAATAACAATATTTGAAAATATAATATCTGTCCGAAATTCACATATAACATGGTGTCCCCAGCGTCCCAAGTATCGGTATAGTAATGCCATAGCCCCGTCCGCTAGCATTTCGAGCATGTCAAGGCGAACAAAGCATGGAGTGGTTTTATAATAAACCGCGAGCCGAGTTTATTCGTGCAACTGGCTATTGCGGTGCAGCCCTCTCGAAGATGGTTGGTTAATGATATTGTCGATGTTGATGACTAGGCTAGAGGTTACTAGACTTTAGAGGTTATTAGACTGAACAGTCTTTGGGAGTACACTGAGCATTTCATCTCTGGGAATCAATTTGTCATCAACGTAAATCGTCATGTTTTTGAGAGGATTCGTCAAATAATATATGCATGAGTGCATAATGGATCTTAACCTTTTGACCTTTGGTGTTGTCGACAATGTATGTGAATGCATCATCTAAGGCTTCCCGCCCACGTCCGATAATCGGTGACCGATTTGTTGTAGGAGAAAAATAGAACGTACTGATAGCAATAGTGCACGCACACGTCCTACAAAAACTCGGTCAGAAATAATATGGCAGGAAAAATCGGCCCGATTATCGGTCCTACAAAAAGACTGACGTGGGCGGGAAGCCTTATTGATCGTCGTAAGGGTATATATTTTTAAATTATGGGATATTTTTATAAAAACCGATAAATATATATAAGCTAATCCATAAAAGTTATAATTATTTAGTTATCGACATAACTAATATAACAATGGTCGCTGGATAATTGCATTGAATCAGCAACGCATTCGCGGTTTTATGGCTAGCGAATACATTGCTTATACTAAGTTTAACGACTCATTTGGGGTCATTAAAATAAATAATATACTAAAGAGACGGTGGTTCCATGAGGTTTATGGCTTAAAAATTTTTGAAAGTTGAATTACCATTGTGAATGTCTGTTTTTATTACGTCTAAATGCGTTTCGAGCAGTTACTTGATCGTTTTACGAGTTTCGCTTCCCCGCTCGGGAGTTTACAGGCAAGTTCTCACGAATTTTCAATATTCTTCATCAATTTTATGTGCAGTATGTTTAAAGTAGAAGTTAACTGCGCGCTAAGCTAAATATGAAATTCGTTTATTTTATGTTTTAAAAGTAATTAATATATTATAAGGCATATTTTCTGTAACCTATCTTGATACTCGCTTGAAGAGAGTTCCGTATGTTGATTATGTATTTACAGTTACTTTCCTACTCTATTTATTTTTGCCCTTTTTAAGTCCATAGACTTCTTATAAGTTTTCCTGTAATATTTCCTCAAAATTACAGCTTCAGTAGTTACGAAAATAAGGGGGGAGAGGTGAATGGTAAATTTTCGTTCTTTCTTGAATAATTTTAAAAGTATCCATTATACAACTATGACAAAAATACTCAATTGGTCCGGTAATTTCGGAGAAAATTGGATGTGAAGGGCAATCGCCCAGACGCACAAGTGATCCTATAAGGGTTCCGTTTTTCGATTTTTTGTTTGGAACCCTAAAAATATGTGTTAAGCTTTTTGTTTAAGTTTTATTAAACTTTAAGAAAATGGTTTTATTAATGAAATTATACATAACAAAGTCCATAGTAACCAAAAAATGCATGTAGTACTAATAATTAATGTTATAACCGATCATAACCATATAACTGGCTATCAATTTAATTGAAATGATCGCTCGCTATAGCGTCGCCGTATCTGTGGCGCGCTGTGTGTGTGTAATGTGTGGATTGCGTGTCGCCGAGCCGTTCCACTGTTTATCAGCGAGCAAGAGGCGGCTTCACACGGTTCTTGCCTTCTCTGGTCGCTCCGGCCCGTCTGCAACGTTACTGGTAGCTGTGGGCGTTCAGGACTGTTAAAACTGAACATGAATCGCTAATAATATCTCTGTTTTCCATTACAAGCTTACAATAGAACGAAAATCGTTTAGCGCAATGATTACACACTCATAGTCCCACACTAGGATTCCCTGTGTCGTGGGTACTTGGACAATACACAAAGATAAAAACAAACACGCTCAGACCTAGAACAAAAATTCAAACTCGCCTCGCTGGGAATCGAACCCAGAACCATGAACACGGTGATCCGTCACGGTGATTACCATTGCGCTACACGGGTTGTCAAATAGGAGTAAATAGTAAAAGTATTGATCAATAATATAGAGAAAAGAGCTGTCTTGGCTATTTATAAATTAAGGTCACAGAAATTTTCATGTGATAAATTCAAGAGAGAAGTACAAAGTTACAGTAGCTTCTCAGTATATTTCAATATACTTAGTTTTCGTATAAAGTAACATTTAAGTGAATTACGAAACTGCGATATTTATTTATTTGAAATTTTGAAATTAAATAATTTAATTTATTTATTTAAGTTCAGCGCGTGAGGCATAAAGAAAAATAAACGTCCATAGCACGATTAGATTTTTAGATTATACATTTAATTTAAACTCATTATTTACGACATTAAGTTCAGTTTAAAAATAAATGTATAACTAGAACTTTGGTCACGTCCGAGCCGTTAATTCGTAGCCGTAGCGCGTAGTTCGTAGCACGTGTAGCTATCGTAGCGTATCGTAGCTGGCATAAGAGTTGCTTTTAATAAAAAAAAATATACAGATTGAGGCCACGTGTTGGGTATAAATTAAGTGACCTACGACTTTCCAGCTTCATTGTTGGTATGTAACTTATCGTCGTTGCGACTTTAAGACCTCTTATGTGTTATGTGCCACTTTTGGCAAAATCACTTTTTTACGTCAAATGATTTTACATTTTGAATCACTATCGAATTCAAAAACTCTCATGTATCATCTTCCATCGTAATTTATTCACGAAATTCAAAATCACCTGTGTGCTTGCTAAACAAAATTTTATCGATTTTTATCGATTACCTCAAATAGCTAATTTTTTACACATAAGAGGTTTTAAAGTCGCAACGACGTTATTTAGAAATAAAATAATATTTTTAAAATATTTTAGTTTTATATTTAAAAAAAAAACCAGCTTTTGAAATGTTAATATTGTTCTGTTGCCCGTTCAGGATTTCCCTCGCCTGGAGCCAATCCTGCAGGGCTATTCAGTTTTGTAATTTGACAGCGGATTCCGCGATGAGTGTCAAAATTGAAGTTCGAGTCCGAGATCTTGATATGTGATTCTCGAATCATTTGGTACGCACTTGCGAAGTGAAGGGAGTCTCAAACTCAAACGTCAAACGACTAAAGATGGCGATAGCTCTTGACTAACTTTTCGTTTGACAATTGGACACGAGCTTCGACGGTGACGTAATTCGATGATCGAGAATAATAAATATGTCATCCTCTAATCATCTAGTACGGCACTTGCGAAGTGAAGTGATCCTAGAACTCGAACGTCAATTTTGAAACTCCGCTGTCAAGTTACAAAAGAGAATAGCCTTCCAGAGATCAGTAGTATCAGGTCACCATGATAATAAAAATGCATTGTCATCGGAACCAAAATGAAATTTTAAGATTTGTAACACGGTACCGGTGGCACAAAAGGTGACGAAAAACGCCACGCACATTTTTAAAAACGCGCGTTATGAAAAAAAAATATTTATTATATCGTTTTTAAAATATTGTTTTTTTTTTAATATTGTTATTTTTTAATATTGTTTTTTTTTTTTAATTTTGTTTTGAAATGATTTTTATGAAACTGTTTTTTTTATGCCAAAGAAATATAACTTCTCACGCGCGTACATAAGTACATGTATATGTTTATTTTTTAACTGTAAATAACCAGTTGTACTAATTAAATAAACTCCGCATAGGCCCAGTCCAGGCCTCAGTTTAGGGTTCGACTCCTACCTAGAACAGAGATTTATGTCACTAAATTGTTACATACAGTCACACGCGTTCGAGCAACACAAGGTCCTAACACCCAGCACCGTCTGTGTATTGTGGTATACTAACACAATCAACATTAAACTAGAAACACCGGAATCCCTTTACATGGCGACACGACCCACCCGACGGACGTCGATCAACTTCATGAATAATATATGACAAGGGAGGAACTGTGCTTAGCGTCAACCGATGTTATTAAGTTTGTAATACTAGAGACTAGTTTACAAGAAAATAAATTTTGTCTTACTAGCTACCATCCAGTTTTCTGAGTCAGCCGCACGACTCGTCGTGTTCCGGCTGGGACACGAGGACAGCCAGTTCTTTCTTTCTTTTTAACCGACTTCAAAAAAGGAAAAGGTATTCAATTTGACTATATGTATATTTTTTTAAAGTGAAACTTTTTCGTCCATCTATCGCATGTGGCATTACAGCCGGCCCTGGAGTAAGAATAGTAATGGAGTTTCAATGATTTAAATAAATATTGCTCTTAGTTTTTAATATGCGTCTATCATCTAAATGGTTGTATTCATTATGTATTCCGTATTCTACGAGTAACACGTAAATTGAAATTTTGTCTACTATTGATTTACCATTATCATTCCCATTTTTCAATAATCAAATTAAGATTAAAAGCGCAGTTTTAATATCCTAAATCGAATAATTTTCTAAACATTTTACTTAAATGCCTACAAACAGAAAAAAAGTTTCACTTGCATCGTGGTTTCATAAAATCACACTTTTTTATGTTTGTTACCTCAGAACTTTCGACTAGGCTAACTGATTTGGAGGATTCTTTTTTTATTCGAAAGCGGGTGCCTTGTCGTGTAGTCCCACTTAAATTTGAGCTTCATCTGACGAGTATTTTTTGAGTTATTTTGAAGTCGGTTATTTTTCGTCAAGAATTATTTCTCCTCTCTATCTTGGTCGGGGATGCATCAGTGATGCCTTTGGTGTCGCCGATGTCCACGAGTTACCATACCATACCGTTTACCATCAGGCAGATCATCAGCTCATTGGTCGGCTAGAACTACTCCAAAATTATTTTTATTTTATTATAACATCCAAATTAAAATTTTTTTGTTTGCCATTATTATTTAAAATATTTTTCTTTGTTCGTGTTATATCATTGTTGTATTGGCGTCAGACATGACTTAAAGCAGATTTTTAGGCTGCGTAGGTTTTATATCATATTTTTATACGAGCAATGAATTTTCTATTTCAGTTTTCTAGACCAAGGTTTATTTTCGGTTAAATCAAACATACCGTGCGTATTGTTTAGAACTACTTTGAGCTTTACTTAGAAAAATCCTTACATGTATTTTAGGTGTATTAACTTAAGCAAAGAAAAAGTAAGACACAGGATTTGAACCACTATCGACGAATATGAGATTTATTGAAGGAAAATATCTCACTGTATTTTGTATGAAAACATGGTGTAATGAATAAATAATTAATGTTATGGTTCTATATTTGTCGGAGGGGTGTGGGCGTGAGTAGGTTGAGCTCGAGTCAAATTCAATTTGCACGAGTAAAGATCTATTTTCAACATTATAGGCATTTATGGAATAAATTTGTCTCATCGGTGGCTCACACTGTACCTGTGACTGGTGCCTGGAACTTTCCTGGTTTACAGTGGTATTTGAATGAACATTGATTCACTTGTACACCGGTACACGAACGATGGGGTAAGTGAAAACTCAAGTGTCAGGTACGAATTTATTACTGGTTTCCTATTAAAACCGAAACCAAAGGCTCTTTGCCACCGCTCCCTTGCAGTCGGTTGGTCAATCAATCGAAATCCAAAATTATTTATTGATGTACATTGTACGTATCACTGAAACACATTTTTACGTATTTTTTTAATCTACTAGTATTTTGTTTTTTGTTAGTCAGTCACTTAGAACGACATTATGACTATCGGTAATCATATAATACAATACATGTATACATCTTTATTTCCACAAAAAAAAATCACTAATGTTTTTGTTCGGAAACAGTGAGACGAGATCCCAGGGAGCGTAGTTATGTCGACAAGGGACAAGTTCGCTGAATTGGCTTGTTGACTTATCGAACTTCGTGTCAGGCTCGTAAATACATGATTTTCTTTGCGGACTGTAACTGGTGTTCCCGACTGATCCACTTGCCCACAATCTTGCCTTGTGTAGATTGAGCAGTTGTGTTAGTTTAGTTCAAGTGTTTAAGAGGCCGTAGCAAACATTTATGCTCTTTATGATAATATGAACAATTATTGGATATGGTTATTTATTTGTACAATTATTAAATACAAAATTTAACAATGACGATGTCATAATTCTTGGATATCATATCCTTGGGTTTTCCATTTTTTTATTCGTAGGGCGCATAATGATGGAAGCTAGTAAAAAATGTAAACCCAATCTGTTGGTAAGGGCATAAATCTTTAAAATATTAACTCATACATTGCTTCAAGCTTTGAGTGGCATTCATAATTGACACAAATGATGTGCTACTTGTACTAACTTTTCCTAAATGGTTACGTATATGACCTATTTGAAAATCAAATAACACTGTAATAATATTTAGTTTAGTTTCAGACTTCATCATAAGCTGAAGCAGCTACTAGGCACGTTAGCAGACAAACGAACACACGAGACACCTGATGGTGGTATGATTGCACCACAGCACATCAACTTGATCAATCGGAAATAACCAACGCGTTGTCGACCAAGAGAGTGGCAAAACACAGCAACCATACACGAGTCTTTACGTTACTGCTAGATATATCTTTGCCAGAAGCATTTATTCATTTTCTACCTTATTTCAATCTGTAAAAAGGCCTTTCTGTTAGATTTTGTGAATAGAAAACAAAACGGCTTAGCGAACTGGCTTGATTATTCCGAACTCCAGTTTTGTATTTCTTTTTTTATGGAAATAGCAGGCAAACGAGCTGACGATCCACCTGATGGTAAGTGGCTATCGTCGCCCATGGACATCAGCAACATCAAAGGCATCACTGATGATCAAAGAGAGAAGAAAAAGAAAGAAAGAACTGGCTCTCAAGCCCGCAGCCGGAACACGATGAGTCGTCTGGCGGTTGACTCATGCTCAAGGGTAGTAGCTATCCAGGCGAACCTCATGGAGAAATAATAATAATGGTAATAATGTAGTAATAAAATAGTAATAATGGTATTAATTAACAATTAAAATCAATATTACCAATATAATCCCTTGAGGGGCCCTACCACCAGCGGGCCGGATTTAGTCGCCTCTCACGACACCCATCCGGCGTGGGATTGGGGTTAGTATTCTAAGCCGTCCCAATACGGCTAAAATTGAATTGTTGAATGAAAGCTCTAGCTATGTGTGATACGACCTGTTTTTCTCCTTTCCCGTTATTTTCTTTGTAAGACAACAAGCTCGGTAAATCTGAACAGGGAAAATGATTACTTTGGTACCTGTATTAAAGCAACAATGGACCTTCAGCTACAGTGGCCTTACACTGGGAATCCGGCGACCAATCATGTTTGGAATATGAGTAATTTTATCGACTCTCACCATCCGTGAGGTAACGATGTTCATGAAGTGTTAGTTAATTGCGAGCTTTGTTATTGGCGCCGATTAATATCAAACAAATAATTTAACATTGTCATTAAAATCAATACTCGATCATGTAAAGAATAAGCGAGAGGAGCAGGTACTGGTTGACAGTCGTAAGTAAACTTGAAAACAATAAAACTATTTGATTCAACTGTGTATCTGTGCGACTGCCTGTTGCGCTTGCTTTATTCAGGATATACTATAGGAAAAAACTGAAACTAAACTCGTACATACAGATTAAAACTGATCTGTAAATACACCAAATTGTTCGTTCATAATAATATGTAACTAAAATAATAATGTGTATAAAATAAAAATTCGCAAATAAGAGTTCGTGATCGTGAGGAAGTTTATACGAAAATTAATGATCATTCAAATCTACATGAAATGGAAATTATACCGAAAAATTTTCACAGAACGTAGAGAATCGCAGCTTATGCCATATTCGTACTTGACCAGTTTTTCTTATTAACGTTTAGAAATGAAAGTTGATTAAAATTTGCTAAATATCGATTCTATCCTGGCCTCCGTTCTGAATTTCACATCATAATTTAATTAATTTTTTCCCCTTTCTCGATATGCGACCGGGGCACACTTTTTCTTTTCTATATCTTCCTTTGAGATCGTTGATACGTATTAATTAGCTATTTCTATACAGCTTATACTTATATATCGTAGAAGGCTAGATTGGAGTGTATGCTTTCGTATGTTCAGATCATCTCTGTAAACCATGTATCAAAGAGCACTTCAGTACTATGAACATAGATCTCTCTCTGTGGGCGTAGTTATATGTCAGGACTGCCAGGATACTAAATAAAACACACTGTTCGACAGGCACAAGGATACTCTTCATTTATTGCCTGATAACACCCGGTTTCATGAATTCAACGTTATTTAGATTTTCTTTGGTTCCGCGATCCTATACCAATCTGTCTACCGTAATGTCAATTCTCCTTTTTTCTTAATTTTGATAGATTACTAAGAACTTATTTTACTATACGCCGACACGGCCATTCTGACAAGACACACGTCCTCGTGTGTGAATCGTACGAAATCGCGTCATTTTGAACGAACGTAACATAAAACAAGATCTTCAAAAATCATTACGAATTTGAATTAATTAACCTGAGCCACGTACCATAGTCGTAAACTTCAACTATCAAAAGTAAAACAAAAATTCTGAATGATCTCTGAATCTCGAGTGAGTCCCTCAATCCCCACGGCTTTCAAAGCCAACCAATAATCTCCACTGGTGCCATACGCATACCAAGTGAACAACGCCACCTTCACCAGAGCAAAACGCGCATCGCGCACCCACGGACTACTTGTGCTGCCCCAAGAGACACCGATTTCTAACGGGCTACGACTACATAATTGCCACTGGTGCTGCAAAGTTACTGACTCGAGTTCCCATGTTTTCTTACTTCATCAACAAGCTCATTAATAAAATCAAATTCGACTGGTACATGACCTACAGGCATTCTCATTAACTTTCCTTTACTTTACTGCCAAAAGTTACAACAAAGCTTGTTGTTGCCCGAAATCCCGCAAAAATATCATCAGTTAATTTTTTTAGCACAATCACTGCTTCGCTATGTGTTTTCGCTATGGAGAAGAAGCAGCGGAAGAAACTCCATAACAACACTTTTTTTATCACGGAGCTACCAAATTATTATTTGTGCGATTTTAAAATATTCACGTCACGCGTAGGGTCGTTTGGTACGTCGCGGTCGCGGCGTCGTCACCGAATCAAAGCATCTCGTTCGTTTGACTCACTGTCGGCCATTGCTGACGACTCACACGTCCTCGTGTGACCATTCTGTAAAGACAATATCAACACAGTATTTCGTTTGGCTATTCTGACTTCATGAAGTAAGGGAAGTGTATGTGTGTGTATGTTTTTGTGTGTGTGCTCATAATCCCAGATAAAATTTCACAACTCGAATATCAACTATGTTCAATAAAGAAACAAACTCATTCCTAACTCATTCCTCAATAAATTAATCGAAAGGCGTTATAAATTCTCGTCTCTCATCTATACTGCTCAATTTTCAACGTAAACCACAAGTAACATCACATCAAATCCTAATATTATATCATCATAATTCCTTCAAAATAAACTTCAAAATATTTTAAACCGCTTTTACCAATCAGTATTCAACACTTTTGTTATTGTCCAACCAGTATTTAAACAGTTCCAACTACTATCCAACCTGGATTTGTACACGTTATGTCACAGTTCAACACACAGAAAAATGGCTGAAGGTTGATCATCATCATTAAACTCAAAGCTGAGAACATCATCAAATTACTCTTAAGTCCATAAATTAATCACTTTGCTTAGTACACACACAACATCGACCCTTCCTCAAACCTCCAACGTCTCCATTGAGCGTTGTCACACCACACAGGACACGCTTATACTAAGCGTTCCCACCCCATGTGTCACTAAGCATTGTGTTGGCCCAACTGCCTCATCACCATCATGCGAAAGGCCGCATTGATCTCTACTATAAACATTTGACCTTCAGACAATTTAAACAGTCACGGCTGTTACAGATAAAGAGACCTTATTAAGCCACGCTTAATACGAATTCAACTAAGCATACTGGTTAAACAATTTCTCTCATAACATAACAGATTATAACTCTAACCTAGACTTACCTAACCTTTTTTTTACCTAACCTAACCTACCCTTTTTTAACGTGTGGAAAGACCTTCGTCTCATCCATTCGGCCACGGGAAGCCGGAGAGATATGTAACCTACCCTAACCTATCCGTTCATTCCCACTAGTTCTACTGCTTAGTTCTATCGTTCATCCTAACCTAATTTAAGCTAAGCTAAACTTATTGGTCCGCAGTGGTTTGGAGCACCGCAGTGCTGTTTAGAATCCATACGGGTTGATGTGGATGATGTGTATTCCAAGAGACTCGAAAGTGCTCAGAAACGCTTCTCATAGCATCTTACATTCCCATACAATTTGAGCAAAACTATTCCAAGCTACGCAGATAATTAAAGCACTTCAAGATGTCACAATCGAATCGAACACGAATGCTTGACCTCTCGTTTCTTTACAAGCTTGCCAATGGATTACTTGACGCTCCTAATATTTTCTCTCAACTCAACTTTTTCGTTCCATCCAAATTACTTAGATCATCATGGTTCACAATTCTCAATAACACACAATGATAATCTAACTTCGAAAAAGTACCACTTACTAGAATTATTCGCATAATTAGGAATATTTCTAATAATTATGACATTGACTTATTCACAAGTGAAATTCGCAAGTTTCAAAAGGCTTTAAATAATTTGATTTCTTCAGATGCACTCTAATTTCCAATTCAATACTATTATCATTTTTATTATTATCAATGATATTATCTTACTGTTAACTCGCCGTAGTTAAATGCATGACCACCAAGAAACGGCCATGTAGTCTACACCTATAAAATAACACTTATCTTGCTTCTGTTCTTACCTATTGTTTATGGTTTGTATTATGTTGGTGTTTACTAAATAAAGTAATAAAATTTAATTTAATTTATTTTAATTAATTAGCATGGGAAATTTGTCGAACGATCCTCAAGAAAACATCATTATTTACATACTCTGCCACTGTAAGTGACGTCCATTTGGACACAAACTGTGCTCACTGAATAACCTCCATCAATTTATATGAAGAATAGGATTTAAGTTCTAAGACCTGGTGTCTATAAATTTTGTAGAAGCGTTGTAGGATATTTGGAGAATTAAACGTTTTTCTTTCTTTCTTTTTACTAACTGATCAATTAGGTAAACATTAAATTTCAATTCAATCAACAAATAATCATCAGTACCACAGAAATTATTCAATTTACTTTTGAATGAATAAAAATAAAGCTTGACGTCGCATTAACAACTCATCTCGTCATCGTACCAACAAATTCTGTTTCATGACGTTGCATCAACAACTCGTCTCGTCATCGTACCAACAAATCCTGTTTCAACATTTTACCTTCTTAGAATTTAGGAAACGGCACCGATCATTTCCGAGAAAGTAAGAAACACAATAATTTGAAATGAGTATTTGAATTTAGGATCCAGCTTGATCTGATTGCATTCATTATATCTCATCACTCATCAATTTAATCTAACGCTAATTTGATCATATCCTGAATTGTAATAGCAATACCAATCAAACATAATTTCAAATTCAACTCTATTGAAGTGAGTAACTCTGTAGGAGAGTGGTCTGTAGTCAACACGACATTTCAAAATTTATTTTTCATCGTAATCGTCGTCAGTTGTCACTTCGACAGATTTTAATACTTACGTCAAAACATAATAATAATATGTCATAACAAACCTTGATGACAATTTTGTCCTACAAACCCAAGAACTATCAAAATATTATCACAAAGTTATGCGGGCAAAACACGAAATGAAATAATGTTACTATTTAAATATGCAGTTACCGTTACTCGTCAACTGAAGATATTAATTTACCATTCAGTCTACTTTGCAACAATCCACAATGTGTGATTGCGCACGATCATTAAAGTTGCCAATAAACAAATCAATATCAATCTTACAAAACAGCTATAGGTGGTAGGGAACGCTACCGTTATTATCAAGGCATCTACATGACCATCTTACCATGTTGAAAATCAGAATGTAATCAATGATAGGATTAGATGCATATGGTAAACTGACGTGACCATTTGATCATTGGTGAACATCTCGTATAACGTAGCATCACAAATAGGTTGGTCTTTCTGTTGCGTTATATTTAACGGTGTAGTGAACCAGAAGTATACCATCTTACAATTGCATCTTTCACCAACTCTAAAAGTAAATGAAATGTTAACGACTAAAAGCTTTATGCCAATCATGCCGGGGCTCGACCATGCACAGGTTGATTCAGTAATCAGCACAGGACACAGCGCTCGCAACAACGCCGGCAGAAGCATGTACAACCCTTTGCAATTTAGCAGAAACTAGCTTCGCTCCACACTCGTAGCTATACACATTCAAATCTCGCCATTTTTCCTAAGCTGAAACATTTAAGATAGGTTACTCTCAGTTGCATGATATCGAGCATCATATTCACTGGGGCTACTTATCTTGCATTCTTTTAGTGAAAAACCTGAAACCAAATGCTTATTTCCATTTATATCCCGAGTTTTAGTCATAAGTACCAATACGCTGTGGATTTTTAGATAAAGCCCAACTTTACTATCACACTCCATAATTTCATCATCTCCTTTGTGTTTCATTGAATTTGTATCGTTTCCCTTTGTAAATTTTCCCTTCAAGCTTATTTCAAATGTCATCCGAACTGTTTTGTCCGTCATTTATTTTCCGACGTGTATCTCTTAAATTCTCATAAAAATTGTATCACCATCTGGGTTTTTTATCCCACGCCTGATATCGTAGAAGGCTAGATTGGAGTGTATGCTTTCGTATGTTCAGATCATCTCTGTAAACCATGTATCAAAGAGCACTTCAGTACTATGAACATAGATCTCTCTCTGTGGGCGTAGTTATATGTCAGGACTGCCAGGATACTAAATAAAACACACTGTTCGACAGGCACAAGGATACTCTTCATTTATTGCCTGATAACACCCGGTTTCATGAATTCAACGTTATTTAGATTTTCTTTGGTTCCGCGATCCTATACCAATCTGTCTACCGTAATGTCAATTCTCCTTTTTTCTTAATTTTGATAGATTACTAAGAACTTATTTTACTATACGCCGACATACTGAATATGTTTAAAATTATATTAGGACTAATAATAGTGTGATAGCAGCTGATATTTAATTAATTTTTACATAATATATGATGAAGATCTATTACTATACTTGAGTCAAACTCGTATCATAATACTTGTCAACAAATCATTAAAATTCCTTTATAGGGTTTTCACAAACTGATTTGTATTTCGCACACCAAATAACTATTAAAGAACTAAATAATCATTATAACGTTTGTGACATCTTCATTATTTTACTATTGACCTATAATAACAACACACTAAGAGAAAACGACGTAAAAGGGCATTTTCGCCAAAAAGTGTACATTTCGTTTTTACCTTGTCCCCTGACTTCATACTTCGAATTTTCTTAATTATAATGTCACAAAGATAAAATCTTAATTTTTATTTGTTTCTTTGTTTAATAAACTTTACGGAAACACCAACAAAAGTTGCCATTATTGCCTTATATAATTGTTATTAATAATTTAATAAAATAAGACCATCGTTTTTACGATGTCCCCTGCAGATTTCGACTACAAAACATGCGATAAAACATGTTTTCTTTGTTCGGAAGCATTCAAATTTGTGGCTATATAACATTAACTGAATGTCAGCACTGTAAAAAAATCAGTTTTTCTTCAGTTTTTGACTGCGAATTAGGAGAAATAAGAGTTTAAAATAAATTTCAGAAAAGCGTTCAGGTGGAATTCCACCATCCGTTACCGCGGTTTTGTATTTTTTGTAAATTCTACGATGAAAACTGATAAATATTACGCATGGCAAATCATTTTTGGATAATTGCATGACAATCTGTGAATTGTTATGTCAGTGTTTTTTCAGTAGTTTTCCAGGGATTAAGTAAATAAAGTTGAATCAACCTCGTAGCAATTTTGAAGTTCTCTTCCGAAACTGCTGATTTCTTAAGGTAAATGGAAATATATTTATATGGAAATGATTGTATTGAAAAGCGAATATTGTAACGTTGTTAATTTGTTAACATTGTCGTAGTATATATAATTAAATCTAACCAAAATTTCAATTTGAATGTTCAGTTTGGGAATCCGTTACTTCCGTTCCGAGACCATGCTAGTGGTAACGTATTATGTGGAAGGGAAAAGTAACGGAATGGAAAAGATAAAGTTGATGCTACACTGTGGCAATTGGGTTGATTACCTACCTACTTGAAATATATTTTATTGAGTTTTAATATGGTTTGTAAATAAAAAATATTGCTGTCAAATTATTATATGAACTGTTTTATTGCGGCAAAAGTTAAATTCAGAAACTTTATTTATAAAAATAATTTTATTTCTGTATTGGGTCGGCTTTTATGACGCTTAAATTGGGGTGACAAATATGGATCCCACGCTGGCATACTAGGGTGTCTCAAAAGGCGACAGAAGCCGGCCCGCTTGTTTATAAGATTTCACAAAAGGATAATCTTATCAATAGATATTAATATGGATAAACTTCTTTTAGCCCATACCCAGGAATTATTTAATTTTTGTTATGGAATACTTATGTATTTCAACACGTTGATAAATTTTTAGAAATTATGTGGAACGAATTTTGCATTTTTCTCCCAAACCACTGCACTGGCTCTACAAGAAAAATATATTGCATATAAAATATCAATCTGTTAATGAGCTTCAACTTTTGTAGGAAATATTTTTCTGTAAAATCAATATTTTGCCAAATAAACATGAAAAACAAAAAAAAAAAACATTTTTTTTCAAGGTGACCTTGAAAATGAATGAAATATACTTATGTAATGAGTAAGTATACTATAGTTCTATAATCAATTTAATTTTATGATAGTTCAGTGGTTAAAAGACTTCTGCCGCCTACTCGGGGCGTTGTGTTAAGACTGTGTGTGTCTGATACCTTGCTTTCCATTCCATTATTTCGAGCTTTCTTTTCCGTGACTGTCCCCAAAAAAGGAAAAATAAAATATCCTACTATTAATTGCTTTTCCAAGAAAAAATATTTATTTTATTTTATAAAATTAAGGAATAGTTTTGTTTTCTCTTTAAAAATACTAAGATTTAGATTGTTTGGTGTTTTTGCTTTTAAAAGACAAAAATGTAAAGTAAAATGACCAAACAGTAACGGAATGTAGGTAAATGACATGCTAACACTACTTTTAAAGATGAATTTACTGTGTTTTTTTTATTAATATATTCATGTATCCCTAGTGAACCTAATTAAATATTAATTTTACCAAAATTGTGTTTAAATACCTTTACATTGTCATTTGTATTTGGTCACGGAATGGAACAATTTATTGTTCCGCCTTGCAGAAAATGTCCTGTAATTTTATTTTCAGTAAGTATTTTATCACCTTATTATATTTTTTGGCAAGAAAATAACATAACAATTCAGTATAATTAAAAAAATAGTAAAAATTTTAACAAAAAATAAAAATCAAACAATTTAAGAAATGTACATTTTTTGGCGAAAATGCCCAAAAACCAACACCTTAAAACAATTTTCATCATTGAATAACTCACGCTCGCACATCCTTAATTTCGTGAAGCGACTTGTAACCTTTGCACAAAATTATTTTTTACGGTCTGCCTGCCTATGACTATAAATAGAAATGACTACGAAAACCTCACAGCTATAATGGCGCTTACATGCTTTGCAACTTGGTCGTATTATATTACGAAATACAGTGAAATCAACTTATCTGTGACTTTAAGGAGGGCGCTGCCGGACGCATTGGACCAACCATAGTCCGCTATTAGTAAGTGTTGAATGAGATGGCATTAGTTCCAATTTTCGCCACGGCACAAATAAGTTCTTCAGAGATGGCACTGTACAGATTATACAGATATTTCATTCCACTCAATATGCATGAGCATAAAGTTATTTATAAGTTAAATTTCATTAAAAAAAGCCGAGTAACATTTTATATTTATGTTTATGTATTTTAAAACAGTCTATATCGATTTTATGCGTAACTATTCCGTGTTACTTTAAACTTTTGCAAAATAAATATTATGTTTAAAAAGAAATTAAATTATAAAGAGTGGAATGGAACGCGACTTGCGAACTCCAGATTTAGTTCAAACGCACTTTATACGACCAAAAGTTTCATGCACCTGTTTGTTTGTGGTTGCTAGGCAACACAGTGATTACGTAAATTCTGATCCGAATGTGAATATAGTGTAAGATTAACTACAAAAATTAAATTTGAAGTTTAGCAACACGTTTAAACTACTACGAGGGCTACTGAATCATCTGACTAACCCGTTTCCATCATCCTTTAAGTTTTTGAAAATGCAAAAATATATATTTTTCAAACTTTCTCCTTTTTTAATCATCGCGATTGTATGATGTCATAAGTCATTCACATTGAAAAAAAAATCTGTGTTAGGTACCTTATAAAAAATAATAATTTTCATGCGGCAAAATCAACGGGTTCGATTCCTGGCTAATAATATTGATTTTTCTAATAATTTTGAGCTTTGTGGGAGCAGGAGGGCTATTCTGTTTTGTAACTTAACAGCGGAATCCGCGATGAGTTTCAAAATTGAAGTTCGAGTCCGAGATCTTGATATGTGATTCTCTAATCATCTGGTACGCACTTGCGAAGTGAAGGGAGTCTCGAACTCTAACTTCAATTTAGAAACCCATCGTGGATTCCGCTGTCAAGTTACAAAACAAAAGTGAACTTGCATCATATTGACATGTCATTGCCTAATCATCTAGTAGACACTTGCGAAGTGAAGTGATCCTTAGAACTCGAACGTCAATTTTGAAACTCCGCTGTCAAGTTACAAAGGTTATGATTTGCTCTCCCGATGACCCTGAAAATAGGTTGGCAATTTTTTGTTATACTTAAACATATCTAAATTACAACCTATTAAAATTGTGTAGCCTTGTGGGAGAAGGTTAAAATATTTTTTTTTTGCATTTTCAAAAACTTAAGGGATGATGATGCTACCGCGAGATGCCTGCCAGAACATTACATTCATATTTTACTGATAATAAGTATCGTTTAAAAAATCTAGCTCTGTGGAAAACGGGTTAGTCAGATGGTTCAGTAGCTCTTAGACAATTATTTCTTCTTTTGCTAAATCTAACATTCATCCAAACACAATAATGTATTTTTTTTATCGTAAGGTTTAAGCTAATGTCATCCCGGACTAAAGACATTTTAAATTTAAAGGGAATTCACGATGTTTGTTTTATAACGAGTTTTATAAAAATTCGTGGCATACTATAAACTAGTACTCTGACTGCGACTTTGCCCGCGTTTTCCGAGATAATAAGTACCCCATGTCCTATTCCAGTCCTGATCTACCTGTGTGCTAAATTTCATGAAAATCTGTTCAGTAATTTTTACGTGAAAGAGTAACAAAATAAGTAGGATTTAACTTCAACCAGTTTAAACGTAGTACTATCGAGTTACATACGTCTTTGTTTATAGCTAAAAAAATACTTTTCTACTGTATTGTGTGAAAACAAAACGAGCTGTTTTATAACGCGAAAACAATCTATGCTTTTAATAACAATTAACTACAATATTCTATAAAAGCGAAATGAAAATTTTGTAGAATCATATATTTAGCGGAGTAAAACTATTAATTAAACTTTATATAAATTAAACTTGAAACTTTGTACGTTAAATGCATTTCTTATATATAAATTACAATTATATGAATCTAATTTCTTAGCATAAGGTACACTTGAAACCCCGAGCGCCGTCCGCGAGTTCTGTTTCATTATTGCGAATACACTCCTGTGTTTATTCTACAAATTTATTTGCAATTTGTATAATAACCACAGCTGAATTAGGATTTAAACGGCTTATATTTAAATCGATTAATTATAATAATGACAGCCTTATTTTACTTTACATTAGTGATAATCCGTTGGTTTGTTTGTTGGATAACAGATAATTTGAATTTGTGGTTATTTGGTGTACCTAGTTTTAAACTTGGGGAAAAGTAAATCATTGTGAAATTAGTGAAACTTAGCGAATAATATGTTGTATCGCAGTGTTTTGAAATTCAGTTTCCCAATTGGTTGGTCAATATGGCCTAAGTATTATGTAAAATGAAACAAAGATTAGTTGCACTAAAGTAGGTAGTTTACTTCGTTTTTTAACCCCCGAAGAAAAAAGAGAGGTTTTATAAGTTTGACGTGTCTGTGTATCTGTGTGTCTGTGTATTTGTGTGTCTGTGTGTCTGTGTATCTGTGTATCTGTGTGTCTGTGTATGTTATGTCTGTCTGTGGCATCGTAGCTCCCAAACGGATAAACTGATTTTAATTTAGTTTTATTTTGTTTGAAAGGTGATGTAATCGAGAGTGTTGTTAGCTATGTTTGGTGTAAATAAAACTTTCGGAGGTTTTTCAAATTTAAATCAAAGTTTAATTTAGACTGAACTATTATATAATGCTTAGGCTTAGACTATAAATCTATACTAATATTATAAAGACGAAAGATTTGATTGTTTGTTTGCATTGAATAGGCTCCGAAACTACTGAACCGATTTGAAAAAACTTTGATTGTTGGGAAGCTACACTATCCCCGGGTGACATAGGCTATATTATATTTTCAAAAAAATTAGGAATCCTTAATAAAACTCCAATAATGTAATAATGTTTTAAATAAAAAAAAATAAGAAAACCCAAGAAAAGTGAGGGCGGTTACTCGTTAATATATAATATGTAACACATTTAGCATTTTAATCGCAGTCATGATATTTGACAAAAATATCGAATGGGTTATCTTGGGTTATTTACTAAACTTGAATAAGTATCTTGAGCTCCAGAAGAATTTGCAAACAGAATCCGTCAAGAGATATGTGTATTTGTTTGTGCAGTGAGTGTAATTGGCAAGTTACTCTGTCGTTCGTAGCAGATCGCAATCTGGAGCAGCGCGGCTGCTTCGCTTGTGTGCATTGCTGCAATCGCATCATGTGGGTACTTTAAAACTTTAATGTTCGCTTTACACGTATGTATTAAGTTAACTAAAAAGTTACTAAATTGTCTGTTTACACGTATTAATTTAATTTGGACTTAAGAGAAATTTAATTTATGTTGCAATTCTTAGTAATTTTCACATATTTGCTCTTTTGCGCAATTGTAATGTCGATATTATCGTCTTATTGCGTTGGGGCGTCGATACGTTGTAAATATTTTTATTTCAGCTGGAATTCCAGCTTGTGTTTTAACAACGGCTCGTTTTTCGGAAGCATTAACGAAGCCAGCTCTAATGGCCATTAGTATTGCATTGCGGGTTAGTAGAGTCATTTGAATAAAATCTCCATAAAAGAAATTAAAGCGCACGCGATACCACCGCTTAATATTTGTAACGTATACTCATTAGATATTACTTAACCTACTAGTACCAACTCATTGGGCTGTACTAATATGGTCGGTAAATTTACACCGTCTAAAGTACCTGTAATGTGTAGAAACGATAATTTTGATAATTATGTTAGTAAATCAATAATTGATAGATGTAGTTAAGCTTTAAATGGCGTAAAGTGTTAAAGTTGCGTGATGTACCTACTCATAAGTAGCTGTATGACGACGATATGAAGTGTCTATTTTTGTTGCACTTCCTGTTGCTATAATACTAAATTAAACATTTTACACTTCTCCGCATATTTTCTATAGAACGTTATTAAAAACGTGAATATTGAATGAAGTCAGGGCCGAAAGTGGATTAAATGGATATATCGACTAAATATTGCCGTTGTTGTATTTGCACAAAATATAATGTCATAGATTAAAATATGGTCCGAGATTGTGTTAAAGTTTCACGTCGCAGTAGAATGAGTGATAAATATTATTCCTAGCTATGTTTTATAGGTCAACGGGTCAGACCCACGACCCACATTCTGAGATATCATTGTGCATGAAATAATCTTACTGAAAATAATATCAACTAACTTGATCTGTGACAGCTTTCTCTGCTTCTTGTCTTCACAGATACTTAACCACTACGTTTTAACACTAGCTACTAAATGTTTGTATATGGAAACAAAATGATATTCATAACAGACTTAAAAAAAAAAAGAGTAGGTTCTCGATTCGATTGTATTTTCTTTTTAGTATGTTACTTTTACCGGGTGTACTGATTTGATGATTTTTTTTATATACGAAAGCTGGTGCTTATCATGTGGTGCCATTTAAATTTGAGCGATATTTGTCATGCAGTTTTTGAGTTATCCTTAATTTTGAAGTCGGTTATTTTTTTGAAGAATTATTAAATTTAATGTAACATCTGGAAGTTGTCTCAGTGTTCTTAATTAAAATTACGATTCAATTAATTTTACTTCATTCATCATAGAGGATATCTGAAACACATACATAATTTGTCGTATTAGTAGCTCAGTATGTTGTCCAGGTTCAGCAGGGCTATTCAGTTTTGTAACTTGACAGCGGATTCCGCGATAAGTGTCAAAATTGAAGTTCGAGTCCGAGATCTTGATATGCGTCTGCGGAAAAATCATCGAAAACATTTCATCGAATTACAATTCGCCGAACACAATACATCGAAAAAACATTTCGTCGAATAACAAAACGTAGAACTACCAAGTCATCGATTGACATTTCTTCGAATAGCATTACGTAGAAAAACCATTTAATCGCATGACAATTAATCGAATTACATTTCGTCGAATGTCATTTCATCGAATGTCATTTCATCGAATATCATTTCATCGAATGTTATTTCATCGAATGTCATTTCATCGAATGTCATTTCATCGAATGTCATTTCATCGAATGTAATTTCATCGAATGCCATTTCATCGAATGTCATTTCATCGAATGCCATTTCATCGAATGTCATTTCATCCAATGGCAAATATCAAATGGCAATTCATCAAATGGAATGCTGTCATCAAATGGCAATTCATCGAATGACAATTCCTCGAATTGCAATTTTTCTTGTTTAAAAGAGTTAAAGATTTTATTATAAACAGAAACAATTTGATGCTTTTTATAAATTTCTTGTATTTCTTATTTTCTGATCAATAATAATTTAACATTTTTCTGTATATAAAAATTTTAGGTTTACTTTCTTCCTTGAATCATTTTTTTTTCAAAACGTTTACGTTAGTGACAGAAACGAATCGCTGCAAAACCGACTCCACGTAGTCTTGTTTGCCCTACCCCTAGAGTGTAATGTAAACCCGCGTAGGCGCGGAGGAGCGAGGCGGCCCGCGAGCTAAGGAGCAGGTGGTTTCAATGCTCGCCGCAGCAGCTGAGGCTGGCCGGCGTAGCCGGCCAGCAAGCCGAAGCTGCGGTGGTGAGCATTAAAAGCATCTGCGACGACAAGCTCGCGTGGGACCGCCGGAGCCCCGCAGCGCCGGAGCCGTGACAGAAATTGCGTTTGCTGCATGTTGCATGCTGCTTACGTCTTAGTGCTGCCTTTCAAGGATGTGTGACGTTTGAAATAATAAAAAAAATATTAATGATCATAATTGAAGGGGTGAGTGTAAAAAGGGCTTAAGTAACAAAAACAATAATTCGAGATAAATGCGTTTGAAAGTCAAGACTTCATTTTCGTTATATTCTTAGTATTCAACTTCAAATCTGTTTTTTTATGATCCCAAATTACAATTCTGTTTTTTTATGATTCTAAATTATTTAAGATACCTTCGAATTCTCATAAATAAAGTATTTTTTAAATTATTACTCTATAATAAGCAAATATTGTCAGTTTTGCAATTAAAACCCAATAAAAATGCGCCACATCCGTGCGTTTTTCATGAAACAAGAATTTTAATAACATTATATTAGATTGAATTTTCCACTATAAAACCTATGCCATAACATTAAGAATCGAAAGACGAATTCAACGATACCAATAACTCTATTTCAGTAATTTAATCAGTTGAACCCTTTTTACACTTACCCCTTCAATTATGAAAATTATATCATTCGATTCGGCCAATTGTGATTCGATATGTTGTCATTCGATATATTGTCATTCGATATAGTGTCATTCGATATATTGTGATTCGATATATTGTCATTCGATATATTGTAATTCAATATATTGTCATTCGATGAACTGTCATTCGATGAAATGACATTCGATTAATTGTTTTCGATGAAATGTTAATTCGATTAATTGTGTTTTCGATGAAATGATCATTCGATTAATTGTGATTTCGATGAAATGTCCATTCGATTAATTGTATTTCGATGAAATGTGTTCGATGAAATGTAATTCGATGAAATGTTTTCGATGATATTTCCGCAAATCCTTGATATGTGATTCTCGAATCATTTGGTACGCACTTGCGAAGTGAAGGGAGTCTCGAACTCAAACGTCAAACGACTAAAGATGGCCTCGCCTCGGTATGAATAAACGAATCGGTAAAATTAAATAAATAATTGAACACAAATAAACGAGCCATGGTATTTATTAGTATCTAATAACTAAAATATAACAAAAATAACTTATTTTTATTTCAAAAATCTTTAGTTTACTCGAGAACGCGATAGCTCTTGACAAACTTTTCGTTTGACAATTGGACACAAGCTTTGACGGTGACGTAATTCGATGATCGAGAATAATAAATATGTCATCCTCTAATCATCTAGTACGGCACTTGCGAAGTGAAGTGATCCTAGAACTCGAACGTCAATTTTGAAACTCCGCTGTCAAGTTACAAAAGAGAATAGCCTTCCAGTTCAGCAGGGCTATTCAGTTTTGTAACTTGACAGCGGATTCCGCGATGAGTGTCAAAATTGAAGTTCGAGTCCGAGATCTTGATATGTGATTCTCGAATCATTTGGTACGCACTTGCGAAGTGAAGGGAGTCTCGAACTCAAACGTCAAACGACTAAAGATGGCCTCGCCTCGGTATGAATAAACGAATGACAATTGGACACGAGCTTCGACGGTGACGTAATTCGATGATCGAGAATAATAAATATGTCATCCTCTAATCATCTAGTACGGCACTTGCGAAGTGAAGTGATCCTAGAACTCGAACGTCAATTTGGAAACTCCGCTGTCAAGTTACAAAAGAGAATAGCCTTCAGGTCTACGCATAATTATGAATGTTGATGCGCAACCGAAATCATACGTAGAATGACTTCGGAAATTGTCATGTAACTGTATTACATCGTGGTCCTTCGAAACACGAAAATGCTCATCATATTTCTAAACTAGCGGTAAACCAATCAAACACAGACCGTTCCTAATGTTGCTTAACTTGATCAACTACTTTCAGTTGATACAAGTCTTCCGGCGGATAAGGGTCTGAACAGTCTTTAAAATATCATTGCTAAACGGTGGATTTTTTACACTAAAATGTCTTACGGCAGATTCAACCAAATCATAATATTATCAATGTAAATCCCTTAATTAGTTTTATTGACTGTATATAATCTCAACTTAAACATTGACCAGTTCTTTCTTTCTTTCTTTCTATTTCTTCTCTCTTTCTTGGCCGGCGACGTATCAGTGATGCCTTTGGTGTTGCTGATATTCATGGGCGACAATAGCCACTTACAATCCGGAGGATCGTCAGCTCGTTTGCCGGCTATTTCAATAAAAAAAATAAATAAAAATAAAATTACAGTTTATAGACCGCTAATGAAGAATTTATGTACATCTATTAATGTCAACCATTATTTTTTCGAAACATAAAGACGAAAAATATGGGAATCAGCTGTTTTATTGGTTGCCATTAAAATAATATCAAAAATCTAAACTGCATTAATTTTGGCAATATTTACTCTCAGATGGACAATTACTCCTGTTTAATATTGTTTGGTAAAACGAAATGTTTATTCTAGCTCTAAAATAAATACTAATTCCTTAAATCTTATCCTGAGAATAAAGGTTATTATTCTCATAAGAAGATAAGATAATATAAGGTAAGATAAGAATTATACAAGTTTGATTATCTACCCTACATTCATTGCCCTCAAAGAAATAAGTGATGCTGATGTTATTTTATCACGTGGTTTATTTGTTGTGTCGTAGCCTTATTGCGGCGAATGTGGTATCCAATAATACTTAATGCGTGATGACGTCGGTGTGATCCCGAGGGTACATTCGTCGATTCCATAATGACTGTTTCGCTGTTATACATATAGCCCTGAAGCATAAAAAGTTATTTAATAGTAAAACTCATAGGGCTTGTTTCACAATCTTCAAGTAAGCCCGAAGTAAGCTATTCGTTGGTTAAGTTGACATTTCGTGTATGTAAAATGACACTTTAACGTCACTTTAACCGGCGAATAGCTTATTTAGGACTCTACTTGAAGATTGTGAAACAAGCCCTTAACTTGACTTTAGTCGGATTAAAAAAAGAACATCTATTTCACATTTGTAAAAGACGTGTAAACACTAGTTTTATATTTATAAAACGAAATACAATAAAACGAATTAAAAAAAAGTATTTAACGTACAAACTTTATACCTTTCAGTGCTCGCTCGATTGATACTTCTGCAGCGTGGTGCGATCAAATCCAAAAATATTGCAAGCTCGTGCCGATACGTACAATAATGTGCCGTTTTCAAAATCATTTCGACTACAATTTCGCAATAATTCAGCTGTTGTGTTCAGAATTCCCGGGTGATGAGCTCGGAAATAACGCGCGCTCGGAATTTGTCATCCATTATGCATATTGTAGCGCCTCGTAGCGCGGTCGCGGAATCAATGCCGTCATAGTAATACTGTTTTTCGCTATTTTAGTTGGTCACTTCAAAGATTTTAAATTACAACATACGGTGCCGTCAGCAGCCCATACAACAGGTCGGCTCTATAGATTCAAATTTGGTAAAAAAAAATAACATTTTTTGATTTAATTTAAATTTACTGTCTTTTTACCCGACTGCCAGAAAGAGTTATGTTTTTCGCGCGTATCTTGTATGCATGTATGCATGTTTGTATGTATGCATGTAATATTCTTTATTTATATATTTAAGATATCATTAGATTCGGCTTGATAACCCAAGTGTTCTTAGATAAGTGGAAAAAAAAATGGTAGCCGTGAGATGCCATTGTTTGAAGTATCAAAAATTAAAAATAAATCAAGTAATGCAATATAGGTAGCAAATTAAAGAACTCACCATAAGGATTTCAGAAATGTATACCATTTCTGAAAGTTTTCAGTTTTTTTTTAATTTTTAATTAAATAATAATATATAGGAAATGTTACAATAGAGCATCCTATTGCTGAAAGAATTTTCGAATTCATCCAACATTAAACAAAAAATCAAAACTTCACTCTTTATAATTTATTTTGAGTAACAGTTTAGGATACATAACGATTTAAAGTTGTTTAAACAATTATTCTCACTAATTTATTAACTCCCTGAAATGAAAAAGTTACGAATTTCACTGTCTTATAATCCTAATAAAAAGTCAATGAATCCTAACAAAAAAAATGTAAAATAAAAAAAAAAATAAAAAAAAATCTGATTGCGTATAAAACTAAAAAGAAAAAACAAACGTGTACTTACGTACGCGCGTGAGAAGTTATACTTCTTTGGCATTAAATAAAAATTTAACACTAGCTGTCTTGGTGAACTTCGTATAGCCTAATAATCAGTGAATGTACTTTGTTGTTATTTTTAACTTACATAGTTTTGCTAAGTTTAACAAATCAGAGACAATTAAATTCCCTTTCCCTTTCCCTCCCGCTCCCTCTCCCCTGCCCCCCTCCCTCCTGCTCCCTCTCCCCTGCCTCCCTCCTGCTCCATCTCCCCTTCAAAAAACAAGCCTTGTAGTCCAGAATGTTGTTAAAAGTAATACTGAACAACTACACCATAGAAGGATTAACAGTCAACTTAAACTTAAAGTATTAATTGCAAACGCTTGTTACAAGATCAAACGGATTACGTGTAATGACTACTAGCAATTATACTCGTCACTTCGTTATAATCGTTTGCAATCAAGAAGCACGAAATATAGGCTTTTGAGGCGTTTTGTTTAAGTAATTAACAAATGGACGGAACAAAACGGGTCTGAGCAATCAGAGATTAATAATGGATTTCGAATGGCAGCAAAAATTAACCAGTTGTTAGAAATTATAATTAATTATTTAAAAAAAATATTTATCGGTGTTCATACATCATGTTGTACGTGTAAAATTCATTCTAAAAATGGTTAATCAAATAAATTATAATAGGAACATATAGATTATACATATACCTAATTATACTTTGGCAAAGGGAGGTGCCTCAGCTTTAGGTGACGTGAGATAATTCCTTTCCTAAGTTACATATGTTCTGATTAAACAATTATACAATGATATGACATCTGGCCTTCGTACTTGTAACATGAAACGAGTGGAGCTCGACCCGCTCGAGTTCCGCCGCCCACCGCCGCCACCGCCGCCACCACCGCCGCCGCACCGCCGCGGATGTCGGAAGGTGACGGATAATAGAAAGATAACAGTCCCTTTTCCGGGTCAAATGTAACACGTCGTTTTCCCCTTATACTAAAAGGTACCTTGGGACCAATAAAATAATGGTATTTGTTATAAAACATAATTTAGCCATTTTTATCATGCCATAAATTACGGGAGAATAGATAAGATGTAAGATAATTTGTATGTAAAGAAAGTATGATGTTTTTTACTGTTTGTTTATTCTGAGAAAAAATGTTGTTTTGGTCTATGTACCGTGTATACATCCAAATGCACTTAGTAAAAGCGGCCAAGTGCGAGTCGGACTCGCCCATGAAGGGTTCCGTAGCAGCAAGTAACATAATATAAAAGTTCTTGTAGTTCGTTGTAACTTTGATCAATGTTTTTTGCGGTTTACGATTTATGACGTATTAAAAAAAACTACTTACTAGATATCATTCAAACCAATTTTCGTTGGAAGTTTGCTTGGTAATGTACATCATATATTTTTTTAGTTTTATCATTCCCTTATTTTAGAAGTTACAGGGGGGGGGGGGACACACATTTTACCACTTTGGAAGTGTCTCTCACGCAAACTATTCAGTTAAGAAAAAAATGATATTAGAAATCTCAATATCATTTTTGAAGACCTATCCATAGATACCCTACACGTATGTATGGGTTTGATGAAAAAAACATTTTTGAGTTTCAGTTCTAAGTATGGGGAACCCCCAAAATTTATTGGTTTTTTTTCTATTTTTGTGTGAAAATCTTAATGCGGTTCACAGAATACATCTACTTACTAAGTTTCAATGGTATAGCTCTTATAGTTTCGGAAAAAAGTGGCTGTGACATACGGACGGACAGACAGACAGACAGACAGACAGACAGACAGACAGACAGACAGACAGACAGACAGACATGACGAATCCATAAGGGTTCCGTTTTTTGCCATCGGCTACGGAACCCTAAAAAGCCACAGGTCATACTTGGGGTTATAATGACAATTGAACTCTTCTTAGAAATGTACTGCACATTCTTCAACAGCAGATAACTGATAGTGTTGGTGACTAACCCAATGAATCTCGATGCAAGAACTTTAGGCAGGGTTCTCAGTCCTTCTAAGTGGGCTATACCATTTAAAGGAAGTAACTGACAAAATTAAATATAGAGATCAACAAAGCATATAAGACCACTAGAGCTAATTAGAGCATATTTGTTGAAATTAAGACTCACAAATCCTTTTAAAACCGAGGTGTCACATAAAAGATAAACTTGAAGTTTTCTAAGTAAAATATTCATCAATAATGAACGAGTAAATCAATGAAAGGAAAATGCCCACGGATGGTATCGCAAAATGTAAGTTGTGTCACTACTTCATGAAATCAGTAATTCCTATTATTAATTAAAACAATTTTTGTACGTATTACGAAATAACAAATTCTCCGGAGATAAACTGACCAAAATAAAACTCGTTGTCTTGACCATTTATTTAGTCGCCATCATTGCCAATTGCCATTAAGAGATGTATCAAGGAATCGATAAGTTTAGGTGAGATTCGATTATTTATGTAATATGATGAATAAGCAATCGACAATAAAATTGATTATTATATAAATATTAACTTTTACCAAGTACGACCGGTTATTTTGGCGTCAGACAACAACAAACAATTAAAAGAAACTAATCCTGCAGCCAATTTAGGGTTATTATTATTATTATCTGAAACTATGTAGCGTTCAAGATCGATCTGTCGTTCGATTAATCGATTTCTCTCGAATCAATCTCAGTTTGACATACCTAACCTCAGGCAAGTTACACATTACACAGAGTACTTAATCACTACGTCAAATAATAATTATTTTGTGACGTTTCCGACAGTTTGTTTTGAACTCGTGGTATAATATTCATTAAGTATTATTTCGTGTTTGATTCATTTGGGTCGGTAATTATCAAATATTGATAGCTAATGCTTTATTAAAATGAATAATCATACTAGTAACCATTATCTAATATAGCGAAATGTTTCAGAAAACGTAAATTAGCACTTAACGGCTTTCGAAATATCCAATTTTAGTGGTCCTTCATAACCATATTGCTGTTGAATCCCGAGAATTATAAATATTTTTTTATATGTAATTAAAAGTACTAAAATCATACTAAAAATTAAGCTCAATTACATTATGGCACAACAGATTTGATAGCGATACTGAATTCCATAGTCACTTGGGCATTCTCCTTTAATTATCTTAAAATACCACTAACTTTATGTCACAGTCTGAATAATTTAAGGCAGTTTGGTTATTACAATGTACGACTACGCCACAAGCCGCCGGGCTATGAGCACATATCTTCGCATACACTTCGTTTAATTACATACAAGTGGTGTCATATCAAACGTCAAAGCAACTTGTGGATTAGAAAATAATTATCTCTGTCTTCAGTGAAGAAAAACCTCCTGTGAATAGATTCTCTCTTGATAACACTCGTATTTATGCTGGCGATGCCTACCTCTCGCGAGAAATTGCGTAGTCGAACGATGCTGAATTTTCACTTAATGGTTTTCGTGCAGCTTCCGAATAAAAATTCCTGCAATAATGGCAATAAGCTTCATAGAAAAAGATCAACACTAAAACCTTATTAAAGTAGTATTATTTATTCTGTGCTAAAACTAAAAATTTTGTGTAACTGTATTGAAAAACATTTGCTAAAAATTAGGACTGTGGAATAGCATTCAGAAATGTGCCCAACAAACGCTGAACTAAAGAGAGAAACACAATTTGCGCGAACAAATTAAAGTTGGCTCCAAGCTTTGTCTTTGGAAATGGAAAAACTAAACTAAGATTTGCCTGAAATCTCGCCGTCGCCGAACGCCTAACGAAATTGCACTGTGATTGTACTTCACTGCACGCGGTTGGACACAATTATTTGATATTATTACCTTTTATAACGGGAGAAATATAATTTTATAAGGTTTCCAGTCTGCTTCACTCAGGGAAATCATATTACTGTCTTACGAGTATTACCGCCGGGTGACTGAGAGTCTCCGTTTATTACGTTTGATATTGATACCATTTAATTAAAAAAATGTTAACAGGTATGTTTCAATGTTGGCTGTGGCTTAGATTTACAGATATTCCAGTTAAAAACAAAAAATGCAAAGTATCTACTTCCATAGTCCGGATGCAGTCTTTTCCAGCTATCCGTCAATAGGCCAAAACAGGCTATTGGCCATACGCGGTTCTTGTTCTTCTGCTCTAGCCGACAATAAGTACATCGACGAGTCAGATTGTCAGTTGTTATCGTCACCCATGGACACCAGTAATTCCTAAGGCAAAAGCATTAGCAAAACAAATGAGAAGAATGAAAGATAATATTGTATTCAATAAATTATTAGTATGATTATTGTAATCTTTTTACAACAACAAAAATTCAAAAGTCTTTTGAATGCTTAAACTTACTTCGAATACTTCTTAGATAAAAACTATCACCAAAAATATAAAATTGTCTCGTGGATTCTGTAATTCTGTCCCATGTTTAACCCTTATGTTTGTTATTGTGACAAATAATATGACGGCGGGCCGGGATAATGCCAATTTAAATTCCCAACCACTTTATTTCTATTTTATCCTATTTTTACTTTGTTTGATCGAATTTAGTAATAAAATACCAAACAGGAAAATGTTTTCTATTCCATGCATATTTATTTTCCTATCTCATGTTCCCCGAAAGCCTTTTAGTGAATAGGTACAGGAATCAAGAATCGGCCTTGATTTCAATGGTATTAAAGTAGACTAATACTAACTTAGTATTCTGATGAATTATTGTGAAGTAATTTTATGGTTATTTTTTATATATTTAAAAAACAAAACGCCCGTAGTCATCGTGAGTGAGCGATTGATCAGGTTTCGTAATATCGGACGATTGCGACGGTAATTCGATGGTTGATTGCTATGAGAAAAAAATACGAATGATTTTTTTACCAATAATTTACTCAAGTGCTACGTTGAGTTTAGTTGATGGACTTAGAATGTGCATCACCAGGCTGACCATCCTACCTGGATGGAGTTAGCTTCAGACTTCATTTTAATTTGACGTACAAAGGTCGCATCCAATAACAGAAGTCGGTCGGTCCGTACGAGGCGTTACTTCGTCCCTGTTTCATTGTTGAACGGGTAAACATGAATTCGCCGGTAATGTTCCGCCGTATTTATGCCAATTTAAATCCCCTTTAATTTTGCTTTCATTCCGCGCTTATAATATCACCTTGTTATTTACTGTTTGTTTTCACGAGTTGTGACCTTTTTGGATTTAATGTTATCGGAACAAATTCCTACAGTTTTATTCGTGCGAAATAATTTTATGATTTCGCTTAATTTTACTTTTTGGTAAGAGTAATTAAATTAAAGTATGAGTAATTAAGATTAATTATTTTAAGTACTTGTTTATTGTGAATGGACTGCATAATATTATTCCGTGTGAAATAAATTACTTATTATTATGAAATCATCACAATTAAATGATGTTATATTTCAACCACAATTCGTATATTCCTTTTTAGGCTCCCGAAGATAAACCGGAACCCTTATAGTTTTGTCATGTTTCGTCATGTCAAAACGTTCATTTGACCTAATTTTCATTTAATCTTATTTTCAAATAATCTTATCTTCAAACGTTATACACCCTTAAAAGGTGTACAGCATGCGGCAAACAGCAAGAGGTATTCTGCATACAGCAAGCAAGCAGCAGACATGGTTTCTGTCACGCCTCCAGCGCTGCGGGGCTCTGGCGGTCCCACGCGATCTTATCGTCTCAGATGCATTAACGCTCACCACCGCAGTGAGCATTAAAACCACCTGCTCCTCAGCTCGCGGGCCACCTTGCCCCTCCACACTTACGTGGGTTTACATTACACTAGGGGTAGGGCAGTCAAGACTACGTGGAGTCGGTTTTGCAGCGATTTGTTTCTGTCACTAACGTTAGCATTCATGTAGGAAAATGTGGCTGCTCCTACATTATACCGGGTGTTTTTGAGGTTGTGCAGTAACTCTACCAAATGATTCTATAGCTTAGTTTTTAAGTTATTGGTAATTCCATTTAATATGGTTGTAAAAGGGTCTTTATTTGTGCTATGTTGCCGCTCAGTACGGTCATAATCATTCAAACTATACTTGTTTCATTTTAAATGTCATGTCATTATTGGCTTAACTTGTCAATAAAGGCCCATTTAGACGGAGAGCTTCTCGTCTCGAAGAAGCCACGATCGAATTAATAAAAAAATCTTTCTTACATTTACACCTCTCGCTATTTGACGACAATTTCCTCGCAATGGAATATTGATTGTAAACTTAACTCCAATGACAAATTTCGCACTTAAAACGTTTTCAACCGTCTTGTATGATACACGTATGAATTTGAAAAATGTAAGTCGAATACAAGTCGAGATTGTCGTAAGTAATCTTACGTACAATGTGTACCTAAATAGACGTAGGAAATTATCGCCTTGATCTATAAGTTACGAATGTCATATGAAATAATCGTAGGTGAGAATTTAGTTCTTTCCTGTATGTAAACATTTGATACGATAATGTTATGGCGATTATTACTAGTGATAGTAGTGTACGATAGATACTAGAAACTCTCTGTCTAAATGGGCCTTAAAGTAAACAACATCGTAAAACTTTTCGAACTAGTATTATTACCTATTTGGTTTTGTTAATGTCACTGGCCGCACAGACAGCAAAATCGATGAGAAATAAAATTGTTAACGTCAATAAAAGTTTACTAATGTCAAAGTTTCATATCAATCATAATGCGACGTTGCCAGCTTCCATAAAGAGATTACACATTAGGCAATTTACGTTCAAGTATTTAGTTTGTATGAAAATGAAAAATAAAAAATAAATAAAATAAATTCAATAATGAATCCATAACGAAATATTATTATGACCAATTTAATAGTCTGAATAACAGGCCGAAGTTCGTGCACAACCTCAGGAACGCGGTGTATACAGGGATTTTTGTAGATATAATATAGGAAAACGACTTTTCGTTTTAGATGTTTATTTCAAACTATTCCATTTACTTCTGTTTTACACATCCGTCAAATTACATATTTAATTTATATACAACCTCCAACAATTTGGCCAAACGACAATTATTTGGAATTTTCCAAAAATATACAAACAAAATAGATTTCTAAATTATATTAAAGGTTACTTATAGATTTTGAATATTATAGTACTTCATATTATACTAACTGTATATTAGTACAAGTGTGCATTACATAAAATGTCCGTTAGACCATATAAAAACAGGAAATATGAAATTATATCAATTAATCTTTATAATATTTGATCGTTATACTAAAAAAAGTATCTCAAGTGGCATTAGGTCAAATTGTCGTTAGTACTTATGTTATTCTATTGACTGATGCGCACTCGTTCTTTCTTTCTTTTTCTTCTCTCTTTCTTGGCCGGCAACGCATCAGTGATGCCTTTGGTGTTGCTAATGTCTATGGGCGACGATAGCCACTTACTATCATGGGGATAGTCAGCTCGTTGCCGGCTCTTTCCATGAAAAAAAAAATTTAAAAAAATCAACAATTTTGACACCTGCTTAGGTTTTGTTGATCGGCCAACTGAAACAATATAAAATCTTTATTCCCTTGTTTAGGCAGAGGGATAAAAATTGTTTGCGAAAATAATGCGCATGAGATGAAGTAAAATATCATTAGCATAATAATTATCTACCAATTTTTTCGTCGTATATCTAAAGAGAAACAGTCATAAATAGACAGAGAGGAAACAGGTGTACCTATCTACGTGTAATACATAACTTCACAACGCAAATGTTAAGAAAACACTGAGACTATATCAAAGTGATTTCGAGTCCGACGTTTCGTTTCTCAGACGCAATCTGCTAAAGCATACAAGACACGGATTTAAAAAAATGAGTGCCGCAGTCTGTATTTTAAATTCAAGATATCTTGTTGGATCCCGCTCCTCACCTTGTTCGACTAATGCATCAGTGCCGCGGGGATGAATATTTTTGCTTTGACTGGAAGGATTACTGCATCCTAAATCTGTAAGCTCTAGAAATAATCTGTCTGTGGGCTATAACGTGGATTATTAATGTATTACTGTATGTATTAATGTACCTATTACTGATTAGTATTAGAATGTACTGACATAAGAATAATGGATATAATTTTAGTTTAATACTAGCTGTTGCCCGCAGCTTCGCATATGGAAATTATGTTTTACCTTATTTGTATCTCTTGCAGAAAAAAATTACAAAAACGGTGAATTTACATTAAAGTACTTATACTTAGTAATTTATATACTAAAACCAACGATAAAACCACAAAGGATTCCTCGAGGAACGGGTTTTGAAAAATAAGCAATATTCACAATAATTTGTATTTTTTTCTTCTTTTTTTTACAAAATTTTGAAAAACTGAAAAATATATATTCCATCAATTTAAGCAAGAAACATTTGTTGCAATTTTGAAGCAAATCGCTTGATGTTTTAAAAATATTCCATACAAATTTTCATCCTGTTTCCCGGGGAAACATTTTTATTTTCCGGGATAAAAAGTATCCTAAAATATGACCCGGAGTATTAGTAACAACTACTAACTTTCATCGAAATCCGTTCAAGGGTTTTCACGTGATGCCCGGACAGACAAACAGACAGACAGACAGATGGACAGACAGAAAGACAATAATTCTAAAAAAAAATATTTTTATGCTCTAACACGTTATTGAAGTGCCCTCTAATCGAAATTTTCAAAAAATGTTCAATGTACAGAAAATTTGCCCTTTGAGTTTTATTATAGTATAGAAGAAGAAGTAGATATTAGTGTATTGTTTAACATAACTAATCAATCATTGTATATTTTTTGCTACAGATTTTTTGTAATGATTAAACATACCGTATATATGTAAATGTAACCAATCAGTAGTTAATACTTCTAAGTAAATCCATAAATAGGATAAACAAGACTTAGGGCTTGTTTCACAATCTTCAAGTAGAGTCCTGAATAAGCTATTCGCCGGTTAAAGTGACGTTAAAGTGTCATTTTACATACACGAAATGTCAACTTAACCAACGAATAGCTTACTTCGGACTTACTTGAACATTGTGAAACAAGCCCTTACTGTAACCAACATCAAAAAAGGAGGAGATTCTCAATCCGTTTTCTTTTTTCTTGTGTTTGTTACACAGAACTCCGACATTTATTAATCGATTAAAAATATTAATTTTTTATTCTTAAATCCTTAAACCCATACCGGTTTCAGATTGGTCCCATATTTTTCCATATTTTTCTGAATATGGGATCCATGAGTAATAATAATTGAAGGAACAATATTATAAGGTATACATATTTATAGCAATTTAGATGTATGTTTTTGAAGACTATATGTCATTGTTCCGGAACTTTAATAAGTGAAACACTCTGTTCGTGTGTGCCAGGGTTATTGTAAGTAACCTCAGTCCTGTTTCCGCTACTTTGAGTTAACGCCCGCAGAATAAAAATTACGGAGAAAATATTTATATTTTATTTATGGGAACTTCAGGTGAGCTGCCGAGTGGATTTCTCACATTTTCTCCCTCATACTTCCTACGTATATATACATAATATATAGATTTCCTCTGCTTTCTTTAATCGAACCAAGTTTGAAAAATCAGAGGCGAGAATCAACAGAATTCGAACCCGAACCCCTATGCGGAGAACCGCATTCACTCCACCCTGCTATCAGATCAGTTAGAAAGATTATATTCACGAGATAATGAAGATAACTTAATTAGAGTCAAAGCACTCGGCATCTCTCCAGCCTGGCTCCCCAGTGCATAGCTGTATTATAAAATGCTGCGCAAAACGTTATCTGTTTTAAAATTAAAGTCGTTATAGTGTGATGTCGCTTTAAAATTTCCATTGAGTGGGTCTCAAAGCTTTCATAACGCCATAACAACGTTGCGAACTGAATTTTCACGAAAATGCCTCGCGGAATATAGTCGAAGTTCTGCGAATGAAACCGGAACGTCGCTGTTGACAGTGACGGAAGTCGAATCGGGTAATACGCAAATAGTTCGAGTTACGGAGCCATTAGTTAAACATAGTTACATGATTTCATATACCTAATCGGAGGTAATTAAAACTACATCGTATAGGTTAGTTTGCATCTTAGGAAAATAATTCATTCTCGCAGAAAAGAAACAAATATACGTAATAATATTATGAAGATTTTGTTGTGTTGTGTATCTCAGTCAGACGGACCCTCTCAGCGATGCGAGGATTCGATTCCCGCCTAAGACACTAAATTTATTTGACATAATAACATAAAATAATATTTTGTAATCTAGTCACGGGTCCTTGTTATTTCTTGTGTTGTCCATGCTACTGGGAGCACAGGAAATCTTAGTACGGACGAGTGTGTGAACCTCAATGAACTTTAACTTTTATTCTATTTAAAAGGTTGTTTTATAAAAAACAATAAAATGGGGCAAACTTGGCAAATTTGTAAAAATTGCTACAAAGGTTGTAAATTAATGGGTAGCGTGTATCTTAATATAATAAATTACATGTCACATCGTTTGTCCGCGATGGACTCCTAAACTACTTAACCGATTTTAATCAAATTTGCACACCGTGTGCAGTTTGATCCAACTTGAAAGATAGGATAGACGAAAGGATTTAATAAAAAAACTTTTGACAGAACGAAGTCTGTCCGGAGCAGCTAGTACTATTATAAATATAACAAAATTGTCATTGTTTATATAAGAATACATTAAAATTCAACATCGTGAAGTAAGGAAAAAGAATATCACTTTTCTGGTCCATAATAACTTCAAAAGATCGTGAAGCGTGCCAATGTGCAATTTAGAACTCTTGATCCCATCATAGAAAGATTACAATATATCACGATTACGACAGGAATAAGAGACATTTCAAATAGAATAGTACACGTTTACTCGTGTATGTGACACATAATCACAATAACAAAGCATATCCATTTACAAGAATAGGGAATAAATAATAAATAGTGTTTGGGTAATAAAAGATGGGGACATGAATAGGGATGGACAGATGGCTGAACAATATCGAGCAATATGGGGACGACGGGACGGGACGGGACGGGACGGGGGACGGTGGGACGGACTGGGCATGTAAACAGGGTTATTGTTATGGAAATAGATGTGTCGTAATATTTTGAGCCGTGGCAGAAACAATGATTTGTTTTCATGTTTCGAAGCTGCCCTAATGAGGAAACTTGACGCGTTTGTTATTGTAGTAAGGGTTTTTGTTGAATTATCTACTAATATTCAAGGGTTTCTTGCTTGCAATTGTGCCATTGAACAAATTGCTTTGAATGTCGTTTCTAGTATACCTCTAGAAGAAGAAAGACGATGAATGGTAATAAACATGACGTTGCTCACCTTTGTCAATTATTGTGATACTTATTACACCTTAATGATCCCACAATTGAAGCCTTTACTTACCTAACAGCATAGCCAATGGAGATGAATGGTGCAATTCCAATTCACAGAGACACCGCGGGTATCCGCAGGTACCGTACTTGTCGGAGATTGATAGTGTACCGGAATCGAATTCCAAATAGTGGCTCAATTCGCTAACAAAGGAACACGACACGGCCCGCTAACAGCCGTGAAGCAATGTGAGGCCGACCGCTCAAGTCGACAAGCGGAGCGAGTTTAGAAGCAACGCATTTTCTAGTGAAATTCAATCCAATCATAGTCATAATGTGTGTTTGCCGATATCTATGTATATATTTCAAGAAAATTTCAGAAAATTTAATTCACAATCACAAAATTATTTTAAATAGTTGTCAAAGTTGGCGCTCATAGCCCGGCGGCTTGCGTCGATTGTATGTGATCGACAAAGTTAAGCAACAGCGGGCGCGTCGGTAGTTGGATGGGTGACCGGACCGCTAGTGGCAAAAATTTTTTGAGCGTTTCCGTGCTTCCGAGGGCACGTAAAGCCGTCGCTCCCGGTTGTTATCATAAGATAAGAGTCGTTAAGCCATGTCGGAGGCCCTCGGACGGTTCGAAAACTTCCAACACTCGGGTTGGCCACTAACCCCTCCACCAATCCGCACTGGAGCAGCGTGGTGGAGTATGCTCTAGGCCTCCTCAAGAGGAGAGACCCGTGCCCAGTTGTGAGCCATTAATGGGTTGAAGCCAAGCCAGTTGTCAAAGTCGAAAACGATTTTCGAAATTGTCACAATGTGGAGAGATAACAGAGTCGTGCTCAATTAAATGAAAGCATCTTGCTAAAATAATAAAATTGTATATCATAATACTAACATAAACCTTGTTTAATACCTAAAAAATAGCGAGTGAAATTAACTAAATACACGAACTAGTTAGTATATGTTTAATTTCATATGTTTCTTGCTATCGCCGACTTCATAGTGGTATTATGTTTTAAAAGTAGCAAAATAGTTTCTATATAGTCACCCATATCTCGTGGCTTGAAGCGTTGCGTTTGGTCAGTTTCGCTCTAACGCCACAGAGCTCTGTGGGATAATTAAACCGTTGCGACAAAATGACCCCGGTTTGATTTGAACGCTGTGCAGGAAACCCGCCGGGTAGCTGCCACACCTATCTATTACGTAGGTTCACTGAATGAGGACTTAACTTAATTTGAGAGGAGGACGGACCTTTGAACGATTCTGGGCCGGGTCACCACTGTACGTGCTAATTGTATAGCATGCCGCTTTGAACAAGTTAGTATTTGGGTTCGAGGTTTAACTATACTCCCTCTCTGTTCATATTATTACTGTATGATAATGTATCTCATTCGTAAGCAAATTTTACAGCAGCACACAAAAAGTTATATATTTTTTGTTAATATAATAACTTGCTACGAATAGAACTAGCAGCTGCGGTGTGCGAATGTTCCAAAGAATGCGGAATTTAGAATAACAAGGCCCTGATGTTCATGAGGAATAACATTATGAATATTGTATGCCGTGGCCGCTATAAGGAAGGCGCTCGCGGGAATGTTTTCATAGTAAACTACAAGAACAGAGCAAACATTAGAACCGATTTTTTGCCTCCGAAGATAGCTCGGTAGAGATTTCTCGATTTTATTTTTTGTTTGTTTTCCTCATTGTAATACCTTTTGAATATAGTTTTGTATTTTACATGTAGTTTCGTACATAACAAAGTTATGAGCAAATTTTATGGATGATCTCCAATTTCAACTGTTAACGTGTGTGCGAGCGTTATAAAATGTTTTTTTAATGTAATGCAATGTGTGTAATGCACAATATTGACAATACTTTATTATACCGATTCAATGAAATAGTTTTTTTTTTAATTATCTAGGTATCGCTTTCTTAATTTTCTGTTCTCCTAGAATATAGGACATAGATGGTCTTCTCGCTGGCTTGCCTCACAAGCTTTCTCTTATTTTGGTTTATTCTGCATTCAGTTACAAATCATTCATTCCCTCACGCTACTACCAGAATTTTCGTCGATTTACATTCGCTATCGATCTGTATCTTGATGTATTACAATATCTTACAATTACTATTCATGCTTCTAGTGGATACTATTACTTCTTCGAGCAAAAAGGCTACAGGTAACGGATAATGATCGCTCCGTTTTAAGAAAACAATTTAAAAGATACCGTATTACTTTCGTTATAAAGAACGTTTTCGCTTAGCAATGTAATCAACTAGAAGGGTTCACTATCTGTTTGAATCAGCCTGAGTGATGACTTATTTGCTTTTTCACATAACTGCGGTGAAGCTAGAGATAATAAGATACGATTTCATGTTTTATCTTTGTTATTCTTGTAACTTGTATGATATTGTTATCGTTTATTCGCGTTGGCTTGTCGACGGGTGCGCCAGGAGGGAGGGAATCATTTATTTAATATATGTATGTAGGTATTAATCAGTGCACTCAATACTTACGCACGTCAAATATTTTGAATTTACCGCGTTACGGAAACGTGCCTTGTCAAAGAGCAGAAGAAACGATGAAGAAACTCCTGTGAATATCTTTTAAAGACAATATCTACTCTAAGTTCAATTTTTTTTCGCAACTCTACATTGTAATATAGACTGTGCTTTAAAACATGTTTCTTAAATAATTATATGGTTTAATTGATTATCGACTTTAGCATTTTATACACACTTTATAATAATTATGTCATCATAATTTATTATGAGCGCTCGTTGTAAAGTAATAAGCAAAATATAATTGTTGTGTGGAGTTACGCCGGAAGTGGTTACAGCTGATAACCGAACTGAAAATAATTTAAGTCCAATAGCGTTAGATTTATAACCCCATATTTAACCTCCACCGATAATCCTCAGTATGATAATCACGTGATATTAATAAATCGGCGAGTGTACGCAGATGTGATACAGGGATGTGTTTGTATCATAATATATGCGTGGTCACGCTACTGATATTGTACTTTAAACGGTTTTGCAAACAGCCGTTACGTTTAAACAAGCAAAAATAGGCTTTCGGAAACAAAGAATAACGTCGGGAGTAGAAGCAAATCGAGCGTTGCCAAATGGTAGCTGCATTGCCGCAGTCGACAACGAACCAAGCTTTTCAATATGGCACAATGCGATAATTATTAGGGCAAGCCCCGGTGGAAAGTTTTTCGTTTTACTTAAACGTTATTTATAGTAAGCGTTCGACTAAAGCTTGCAGCGACATTGTGGGTTTTGTGTTCATCCGGAACCCAGCGCGTTAGCGCGCCGTAATGTCAAAAATTCCTTTTCATTTTAAGTCTATGTGCCTAAATGCTTAACGAAACAATTATAATTTTTTACGAAATATAATTTTTTGTCAGCTATCATGAAAATATTTTTAGGACTTTTATTTATTCACGATAATATAGTTGCAGTTGCATGGATCGTGCTCAATCTACGAAGAGGTAAGTTTTTTTTTGCATTAGTAAGAATTGCTATTTTTGTATTAGTAAGGATTGCTATTTTTGTATTAGTAAGGATTGCTATTTTTGACCAAACTCTCTATTAATTTTTGTGCCACAATATTTTAAAAGTCACGTTTTTATATTTTTTTGACATTCCTACATAAGTTATATTAAGACTGTATAACATCTACGTGTCTTAATGTACCTTCTTCTGCTAGATACATTAAGGTGTAAGTTGAGAAGTCAAGTGTTGCATGTTACGACCTTGCAGTACTGAGACCAATGACAAATAACATTCGAGGTATTCCTATTAAAACATTTCTGTCGAGTCTTACGATATTTTGTACTTAACTTGTATTAAAATGATATCGAAGACGACACTCTTACTTACAATACGTCAACAATGGTTACTTAACGATTTTTATAAATGATAATAAACGAGTTCATGAAATTATTATAACCTAATTTAATTGTTTTTAGTGTAGTAAGTTACTTAATAAAGAACTAATAATAATTATGAATGCATATAGCCGACAAATGAGGACAGTAAGGGGTTATCGCTTTAGCTTCGTCCTGACAGCGAAGAGAAAGATGGTGGGAATATCTGCACATTATGGTGAGCGTCTACTAAATCAGCATGCTTGTGAATCATTGGATAATCTTGGAGTAGTCATCGGATGCAATACTCGTATCATCATTATGTACAACTAACAATATAAGTTGTATTAAAATTATTGTGCAAGATTCTAAAGGAAGAAACGTATCGTAATGTTCGGTTTACACGTATTAAGTAGTTAAGAAGATAACGAAATTCTAACTAAAAAGTTACTAAATTGTCTGTTTACACGTATTAATTTACTTTAAATTTAGTTATCTACTTAACTACTTAATGCGTGTAAACCGGACTTCAAGGACGAAAATGAGGAGGGAACTTGTAGGCGTAAAAATTTGATGGAAGATATTGACGAGGTTCTTTTTATGCGCTTTTCAATCTCGAATCAGGTGATATACGAGCACGACTTACAAGTGTAGGAAGGGAGCTGTCATAAAATGGATGTGTTAAAATGACTACACGGGTTCCCGAGAAACATTATGGCATGTGAATCGCATGCTTAGTTTCTTGTCGAAAAAAGTGTTTTTGTTATTTGTCCTGAGCCTTGTGTTATAATGTCAAATATTAAACAATGTGTTGTTTATATTGTTTATATGTCAATATTGATTTTAATAGTTCATGAGGTCCGCCTGGATACCTCCCACCCTCTTGCTTGAGTCAACCGCCAAACGACTCGTTGTGTTCCGGCTGAGGACTTGAGAGCCAGTTCTTTTTTTTCTTCTCTCTTTCTTTCCACGAAAAAAAAAGTTGACTCAACCTAGCTTTCGAGTGGTCACAACCAGTTGCTTGTTACTTTTTTGCACGTGCTTCATTCAGTAAGCCCCATCAGAGGCCTTCGAAGACCTTATAAATTTCCATCATTCAGGAAAGTCTCAAGGTTATTCTTAAAAACTGCTATCTCAATAAACTTCTTTAGAAAAGTTAAGTCGTACCATATATGTAGGTATATCATAGTCTAACGGTCGCACTCAGAATCACATAACGATTACTTAAATCGCTCCTTAGTACAGATTTTGAATTTTGATTCGGTCGATCCTTAGTACAGAATCAAAATACAAATTGAATACAAAATTTATTAAATTAAATACAAAATACAAAATACAAATTTTGACTCTGAGTGCGACCGTAAGAATATCAATGAGTAACTAATATGGTTTATTATAGACAGGAATTAATGTAATTCCTACCAGTTACAGTTACCGTGATTGTCATGAAATAAATGAATTTTTGAAAATGTATAAATATTGTAATAAAAATTGCAACGTGTTCAATGCCGGCAAACAACGAAATAACCTTTTGTAAAGAGATTTGTTAAAAAATCACAAAAACACAAAACTGCTTGAAGCGAAATTATTTCCCACCCTCCTTTTCATTTTATCACGTTAAATTCACTTTTCATCAAAATAATGCATTTTTACATCTAAAGGTAATAAAAATTCAACCTGAATATTCCTTCAGACGTAAATCAAGTATAAACCCACATAAATTTTCCTAAACGACTCCGTAACGCTATGGATTAGCCTCAGATCATTGAATGTCCCTTAATGCTTCCATTTTCGACATGCAGAAAAGATTAACCCTAATGACCCAGATTATCTGGTTCTACCTTCCCGTTATGTTCTAGATCAAACAATCCATTACCTTCGCCGAGTTCAGCATCTGATTTTACTGCATAAGAGAAATGGCTGAGTATGCAAAATACGCACGTTTATTCAAATAAATTTTCATAATATTTAAAATCTTATTTTTGTGCGGTATTTTGTCGAAATGATGTGTTTCATAAAACACTTTCTTGGTAACTTTGGAAAGTGTAACAGAAATAATCAACTGTTTCTATTTCGTTTTCTTAAGTTTACCTCAGATTTATATAATCTGTCTCTTATATCAACAACAGAATCGATACCTACAATAAAATATATCTTATATTTCTTAATTAATTACTATAACTTTATTTAAATTAAATGATTATTTTAAAGACAAGGCTACTTGGACATGAGTTTTATGAATAAAGATTGCAGTAGATGATAAGTGCTATCTGTAACTGTGAGCAGGAAAAAAACAAACCCGGTAGTTTCTTGCTGCTTCTTCTCCCGGGCCCTCTCACAGTAGGGCCTTGTTGAAGCATTGGCGTAGCTTGCATGACTTTCAAAAAGTGTTAGTAAACCAAACCAATTTTGAATACAAACATTTGATTTGATTTGATTTAGTTTATAATTTTGCAAATGCACGGTCAAACTTGCGTAATTTTTGGATCATTCTATATAGAAATCATTAAAAATAGGTTTTTGCTCGTTTTAGATCCCGATAGTACAAAGTAGATAAAATAACTTAAATACCACTGCTTGTAGTAAATGTAAAATTAGCAGAGCTGATTGCATACGTATTGTATGTCCATTTTAGTATTACCCTGCAGTAAAGAATCCAAATGACCATGGACTTTTTTCCTCTTCTTCTTCTTTCTTCTTCTTTTTTCTTCTAGTTCTGGCTACATAGCACGAAAACAAGAACGATATCTTCAACTGTTTATCATACATTTATAGGGCCTAGCGATGACTAGCAGTAACTGGCAATAACTGAGTGTTTCGGGGAAGCTTTCAACGCCCTCGCTTCGCTGACGGCCCGTGACCCAAGTAATGCGAAAATGAATTAAGACGTCATAGCATGGTGGTCGTGGTGGATTTAGTTGCGTAGATATATTTTAGGCTTTTTTTCGATCGCAAAATGTAAATCAATGTGAATGAACTTTACTAAAACTCGCCGTGCCATGATCGCAATAAAATTTGTGCCCACCGTTATCAAAACCTGAAATTCGTGGGAAATACTAAGTGGTGGGAGTAAACCTTTGACCTAGTTCATTTACATACATACTAATATAACAAAGCTGAAGATTTTTTTTTGTTTCTAAACGTTCAAATCTCTGGAGCTCTGGAAATCTTTTTCATTATTCGTATGATAGCTGCATACTGCAACTTATGAAAAAAAAAACAAGAAAAGTGCATTTTTTAATTAATAATAAAATATTTTAAATAATATGGGGGCGGCAAAGTTCGTTGGGGGGGCGGCAAATTTTCGGTCGGCCCCGGACGGCGGGAGCCCACGCTACGCCACTGTGGGGCTCTACTATATACTTTCCGTTTTGACTATAGATCCCTAAAACCAGCCGTCACTCGATAAGTTCTCAAGACATTTTTAATTTACTCGTTAAAATAACTAACTCAAGAAACCTTTTGGTCAGCTAGCAAGAGAAGTATGAAAGAAAGCTAACAGGGATTTCAAATTAAAACATTTTTGTTTAGCGAGCCGTGAGGCGGCTCCGAATAATTTATTCATCGCCGAGTTCGCAATAAAGATCCTTGTACTATGCTCGTTGATGTCTTTTAATGTAATTTACGTTGAACTGGGACTTGAAACAGTTATTTACGAGAATGTTACTTTGATTAAATTCACGAATGCCCTGCGAAGTTGAAATCAAGGGGGCAAGTCATAAGTTGGACTGTTGGAACCCCACCTGTGACTTTTGTACTTGTACAACGTATACACTATGGGGTTAGCTAGTTAGAGGGTTAGCAGAGGGAATGACGAGTTATAGACAGGTCTCACAGATTTAAGCATTGATAGCCGATAGGAAGTAGAGTATTACTTAGTTCTCTGAGATCTTCGTGAGAGGTGAAGGCCATGGTTCTCCAATGACTTAGTTACCACCAGTTTCCAGCAGTAAAATAAAAAAATCGACTAAGAGTGTGTCAGGCCAGTGATACCCTATAGTGTGGGGTAAACGAGAAAAAAAAACATACTCTCTCTACGTAAGGAAGGTACACTTAACTTTCTTTTAAGAATTAGTTTGCTACCACTTTGTCGAAGTGAAAATATGTATGTCCATGCTAAATTACAACCTTCATTATAAGGAACTCTGAGACAAACTGCAAACAGATAAACAGACGGACACGACGAGGTTATAAGGGTTCCATTTTGCCTACGAAACCCAAAAATAACCACTCCAAGTTCTCCTTATTCATATTGCTCAGAGCTGCTCGGTAGAGGGGCAAGTCGCCAATCTATTTGCTTATATTTTTAAATTGGCCTCTTACACGAGAGTTCTTCAAACAGGGTTTCAAGTACTTCAAAAACGGCACAAAAAGAGGTTTTTTCGGGAATGCATTATAGTATTTTCGGAGTTGCCTTTTGAAAGGCGACGGTGACAGCGTTTACTCGATGAGGCTTACATATTCGTCGGCGCTTTCGTTTGTACAAAAAGAATACCTCTTTCATTGGCATGCTTGAGTTTTGATAACAGTATAACCCACATTCATTTTCAGATAAGAATTTTAGATAGCTTTGTTTATAATTTACAGCCACTACGATGTACACCAAAGTATGTATACATTATTAAGTTATACTTCTTATGCGACTTGCAAAAAGGTTGCGTTAAACGTTTGCGCTACCATGGAGGGGGTATCAAAACACTGGATAGATGGCCCTAGCTTCTTATTATCTTAACCTCTTTTAATTTAATGTTTATGTTTGTATGGTTGTTTGGTTGTTTGTTTTATGTTATTCTATTTATATTTTAATTTAATGTTATTACTTATACAAATCTCACAGAGTCTCAACAGCGTGTTTTAAGTTCCTGAGCAACGCCATCTAGTTTGTACTTGTGTAAACATAGGTAATACACAAGTAATATTTTATTATTTTTATTTAGTACAAAAATAGTTTTTGAAAGATAATTAAAACTGATACACGTTATTAAATTAAATATTTATTTAATTATGTCAAAGAAGTATAACTTCTCATGCGCGTACAAAAGTACACGCACCTTTTTTTTAATGTATATAGTCGACAAAAATGAACAGACGAACCGTCTGATGGCAAGTGGTCGCCGTCGCCCATGTACATGAGTAACACCGTAGGCATCACTGATACACGACTTAAGTGCGCATTAAGAAAAGATTTTTGTAAATTCAATTCCTAAATGTTTAAAATAGGGTATAAACGCTCGTATGAAATCCCGTCACTTTTAAAGTTAAGTAATTTTAGCAAACGAAGCTGTATGGGCATTTGCTGGTGAAAGAAATCATTTGCTAGTGAAGAGCTAAGAAATCAATTATCGCTTCGGTGAAAGATGATATCGTGAAGAAATCTATGTATCTATGAGTTTTTCATTGCGTTCTGTGTAACTTTTGTTGTAAGCGTTGTCTGTATATTGTGAAATCTGCTGAACTTTACTGAGCCAGTGTTAGATCGTCTAATATTTAGTTATGATAATCTGTGGTTTAGCGGATATGTTTTTTTTATATTTTGTATGGTGGTAACCGTGACGTTTTGTAACTGCATCCTTTTTTTTGTTTCTATGCAATACAGGTGTGTGAATCGCCTCTCGGAATTTAATTTACAAATACAGTCCATTACAAATTCTTTCAGCTAGCCTGATGGACTATAGTTGAACATACATGAGGAGACCCGAGATTAGTGAGACCGTCATGAGTTACCTACAACGATGATTCCACAGTTTAAGAACACATAAATGTTATCGTGACCTTTCCATAGATTGTTGGCACTGTGGTCGGTGACGTCACCAGTGGAGTTTGTCGGTACATCACATTTACATTTATAGCGCAATCAACGGTAAACATTCAGCTTTATGCAGATAGTGTTGCGTCCGACCGTCCGTTGTAGGTCTTGCTTCTATATAAAGCTACGTTAATTCAATACAACATTTTACCTTAATTAAGCATCTAAAAATTTTAAAAATTGTGTATCTAAAACTAATGTAGTATCTAAGACTAACGCCCCGACTCAGAGTCACTAACGGTTACTTTAATTGCTCCTTAGTAAAGAATCACCATACAAATTGTGTACTAAGGAGCGATTTAAGTAACCGTTAGTGACTCTGAGTTGGGGTGTAAGTATTTAAGACTAAGTATCTAAGACTAAGTTATTATGGTATTACCTAATAATAATATAGTGAAGTAAGCAAGGTCATTTTTAGTCGAAAATATAATCCACCTATCTCGAGGGAAAATAAAAAAATTCTGAAGTTAGTTTTAATGATTGTACATTTTTGCTCTACTCCTGTGACTACTAATGTACCTCAATATACGACGACGCACAATATCGAGTTACTCTATAGTTTGCTCATAAATCGTTCTTAAACGCAGCCAGGTTTTCCCTCGCCATTTACGACGCTAATAAACTTGTGATTACCTTATTCACATGTTAAGGGTATTCGGAATTTATTTCCTTGTTAATATACTCGTTAATTTTTCCACATGAAAACGTTGTGGCTAAGTATGTTCCTAGGGATAATTCTCCATCAATTTGTTGTTTTCATTTTCATTTCAGTTTAAAAATTAAATTAAATTTAAACATAGATTATAATGTATTAATTTTTTGGGACATACGGATAATTTTTCGGCTAAAAATGTTTAAAATAAATTGCAAGTGACACAGTTTCAATGGTATGTATTTTTTTTATTGCGATGCTTAATTTACATGTACCCACTCACGCTTTTGTCCCACCGGAGCACACAAAAACTACCGCTCGCCAAACATAAACAGTTTACACAAAACCTTTAGGAGCATTTATGTACAAATACTGTTGGCAGTTTTGTCAATAAAATGAATAATGAATTCATTAAAAACATAAACGCCACGCTAAGCTCAATGTCAAGTGTCTCAAATTACCGTAACAACTATGCTAAATAAAAATTCAATCTGAAAAGCTTCATTTTCCTATTTAATCAGGAATTAAGAAATAAGAAGGAAAAAAGCACTCTTGTAATTAAATCCTGTTCTTCTAATTAAATATTGTTGAGTTTCGCGGCTGACTAGAAACATAAGAAGAATTTATATCAATAGGTACACTCCTAATTTACTTAGTTGCCGTGAGACAATATCTTATCGCCCGTCGCGCAGTGGCCCGCCATGGAACAATTCGGTCATCGATGACCATAAACCGTCTTCAATGTCTACGAATTTCGTTGCCTAATTTATGATTTCGATTAACTTCTTTCGTGACAACAAAATATGACGCGGAGTTATCGGATCAGCTGTTTTTTTATTCACAAGGCGATTCAATATTCCGTCTAGAAATCGCTATCGGTTTAAAAACGAACGCTAAAACGGATCGCATAAATTTGCATGACAAACGCGTGCCGCACCGGGGGACATTACTTTTTTAAGAAAAATATGACGACCTTCCCTCGATGGAGTTTCCAGGTCTATTTCCATAAATAATAAATAACGATCGAGGACGGAGCAAAAAGTATTCGATGATATTTATTCAGTTCGCGAATTTTCATCCACTTATCGAACTACCAAACTGTTGTGGTTTTCGTTCTCGTTCGCTCTCGTCTCATTGAATGCAATGTAATTTGATTGTGTTGTAACATGAATCGATTTATTTTTTACTCCGTGCCCGCGTTTTGTTACTTGCCTTTGCTACTTCGGTTTTACGAGTGGCGCTGCCTTGTTTCGTATCGAGCGGGCGTTTCTTACCCGCTCACATAAATTAATAAATCTTTTCAACTAAGGAATCACGTTACTTTTACAACCGCGTATGCAAATTGGTGGAATTTAATTAAAATTCATCATTACCCACCTACTTCAGTTGGATATTGTTACTTTTATCTCGTTAAAAATAAATGCTTTATGATTTTCCAATTTCGCCTTTCGTTCCGCATGAACAGCTCCCTGAGTCTATTTGTCAGAAAAGTGTGATAATTACTTACAAATTGGAACGTTCGTTGGGGAGAGGGAAGGTATTATTGTGATATTAATACAAAATCCCCTCTTCATTACGAAGTAATTACCCGTCAATTGAAGCAAAAATTCAGTAAAAATAAGTAGTCGCTGGCGGAAAATCATTTGCTATGTATAGCGATGGATAAATATCAGTATCTGGACCCGGTAGAAGAACATGATATTTCAAATCAAATCAAATCAAATATTTTTATTCAAAATTGGTTTGGTTTACAAACACTTTTTGAAAGTCATGCAAGCTACGCCAATGCTTCAACAAGGCCCTACTGTGAGAGGGCCCGGGAGAAGAAGCAGCCGTAAGCTTTTGGTGTGTTAAAAAATCATTAGACAGTTTTTAAAAATAATTATTATTTTGCAATAAAACAAGCTAAATGTGCAATCGTTATTGCGCCCTTGACATAATTTTTGATCCCCAAACCAGATTGCCATCTCTTTGTAGTCGCTCTTGTAAACGTCGGCTTATAAATCAGAAACATGCTTTGTAAGTAGACTTATTAGTAGCCAGACTGCTCTTTGAACGTTCGAGATGATGATTCTCACCAACAATGGTTGTATTGTTAACCTCGGCTCTCCAAATGGCGTTCAGCGTTTAATTTTTGGGAACTGCTGCTCGGCGGAAAATAAGCCCCATTGAAGTTGGGTCAAAAAGATTTTACCGCTCAGATTAATATTAAGGCGGTTTGAGGTCAGCAGGGATCATCATTTGCATAATATTACGTTTTAAATGGGGAACACTCGGACATACGTACCGGTTCGTGTGAAACGACCGTCGGAACTGTGACTGTACTCGGATGTGACGGCAACCATGTGTGTAGAACCTTGCCTTTGGCATGTTTTTTGTGGTAGCTAGGGGCCATCCATAAATTACGTCACACTAATTTCATGACTTTTTGACCCCTCCTCCCATCCTTGTCACAGCTGGTCACATTTGTGAAACCTCCCCCCTAGTGTGACGTCACATATTATGAAATTTTATACCTAGAAATTATTAAATTAAAACAGCAGTTCCGAAATAAGTTTTATTTCCATTATTTGTTTTTTAATATATACCCCTACTGACAAATGCTCACTACCAATGTAATATTTGAGCTTATTTCGCATTAGCACTCTGCCAGCGGTTTTAATAGCGTTTTCCGGTATAATAAGTAGGCAGGTACCCTATCATTATCATATTTCAGATCATGATCTACCGGCGTGCTAAATTTCATGAAGATCCGGTTAGTCGTTTTTGCGTGAAAGAGAAAAAAACATTCTCACAAACTCTCATATTTATTATATTCATAGGAAGTATGATTTTTGAAAGGTTTTCATAGGATTAAAGTAACCTACTAAAGTAGGTTTTAGCTACTGTAGCGAGGATTTTCCAAGCAGTACCACTGGCAGGCAGTGTTAGCTGTGCAATGTATCGATTTGCATAATATTACGATGTATATGCGAGTGTTATTGAATGAGGAACTTAATAGCTACTCAAGCTATCGTGTCACTTGTTCATAACGGAATCCATTAATTTTATCGTGAATGAAAGTAATCATGTTAATAATGTATTAATGACGGCGTCAATGGAAAACACATTGTTATGTCCCGCGGAGACCCTTTTTATTTATGGTTGGTTTTCGATTTTGTATTGTATGATTATATATTATGTTTTATGATTATATTCATAATCAGATTACATAATCATAATGTTTATAACATAGACGCATGACACGTTCATCATTATACTGAAAAAATATGCTTAAGCAACCAAGGTAAGAACTAAGTAGGAAAATGGGTTGGCTGGTACAAGTTTGACAGAATACAATATAAGTTGACCACAACAAACGGCCACAACATTCATGAACTCTTGTAGCCCCCTAACAATATTAAAGTATATTTTATAACCTTTACAGATCTCACATAAGAGCGGCAAGCAGTAACATTTTTTACAGATTAAAATTTCTTTTTACGAAATAATCACTTCTTTACAAGCGAGTAAACCATAGCCATAATTAACAAGTGTTTAAGTTATTAAAGAAAGGGGCCTGTTCCGTCGTCTAATTACACGGTAGAACTCAGCTCGATTAAAATTGTTATTTATATCTACGAGTACAAAATACGAGTCCACGAAAAATTATGTTACCTACTATTGAAAATAAAATGAAATATAAAATTATTATTTAAAATAACATTATATTACTATTGAAGACCTAAAGCATTCAAGTGTAAGAAAGCGTATTACCTACGAGTACGTGGTATATTTTACGTATATCTTACGAATGGAAAAGTGACAGCAGTCTGCATCAAGTGTCCGATCTAGAAATTCTATTAGGAAAATGCATAATTTGTAAAAATAAATTGAACTTGATGATGAATCGCTTTCCTCTATACTCGCAACTCAGAGTTACTTTAAGAAGCTCTTTCAGGCTACATAAGAACCTACTATTGTAGAGAAGGCTGTCACTTAGTTACAAGGCGTGTATTTCAGGTTTAAAATTTTGAGTGTATCATTGACTGACGGTGAAGTTGTAATATAATTATATAGACACTCTATTTTGTTTTGCTAATAAACGGGCTGACGATCCACATGATGGTAAATGGCCACCGTCGCCTATTACTTTCTCTCCGCGAATGTACTGAAAGCAAAAAGCGGCCAAGTGCGAGTCGGACCCGCCCATGAAGGGTTCCGTAGCAGCAAGTAACATAATATAAAAGTTCTTGTAGTTCGTTGTAACTTTGATCGATGTTTTTTGTGGTTTACGATTTATGACGTATTAAAAAAAAACTTCTTATCAAATCTTATTCAAACCAATTTTCGTTGGAAGTTTTCATGGTAATGTACATCATATATTTTTTTTAGTTTTATCATTCTCTTATTTTAGAAGTTACAGGGGGGGGGACACACATTTTACCACTTTGGAAGTGTCTCTCGCGCAAACTATTCAGTTTAGAAAAAAATGATATTAGAAACCTCAATATCATTTTTGAAGACCTATCCATAGATAACCCCACACGTATGGGTTTGATGAAAAAAACATTTTTGAGTTTGAGTTCTAAGTATGGGGAACCCCCAAAATTTATTGTTTTTTTTCTATTTTTGTATGAAAATCTTAATGCGGTTCACAGAATGCATCTACTCACCAAGTTTCAACAGTATAGCTCTAATAGTTTCGGAGAAAAGTGGCTGTGACATACGGACGGACAGACAGACAGACAGACAGACAGACAGACAGACAGACAGACAGACAGACAGACAGACAGACAGACAGACAGACAGACAGACATGACGAATCTATAAGGGTTCCGTTTTTTGCCATTCGGCTACGGAACCCTAAAAAGCAAGCGAAGCAATTTCAATATGAATTGATATTTCAGTGAATTAGATTAAAAATGTTACTCTCAAAATAATTCACCGGAAAGTTTGTAAAGCAATTACACAGCGCACACGCTTTGAATTGAGTTCACGCCTTTAAAGCAAAAAGGTTCAAAGAGTTCTCGCTCAAATCCACAACTTTAAAAGTGACTCGCGATTCAGGCAAAAATCCTTCTACGAGTTTTACCTCGTTATCGAGTTACCTAGATGTACTTTACAAAGGATGTGGTGTGTAAAGCCATTGCTGAGCGGCTGTTTGAACATACCTCATGTTCGCAGTATCTCAATGAATTTAAAAATGAAATCAAATTTTAGCAGAGATGTTTTAATTGTTTTTTAATGGTCAGTAAATTTGGATTTGTTCTAATGAGCTTAGTAGGTTTATAAGTCAAATATACTTTTAATCTATACCTTTATGAATACTCCATTGTTGATGAAACACAAGCTGCTTAGTGGATTGCCAATCATAAGTGAAGATTGTGAAGCTATCTTACTAACAGTGTTGCAAGACCAAAATTTTAAATTCCAGGAGATAAGAGCAAAAAAATCAGGAGATAAATAAAAATACTTAATGAATTAAATTATTGTTCACTTTGACTTTCGACTATTCAAATTTGCTGTCACTTATTCGCTTACTTTAAAATCAAAACAATTATTGTTTTTTAATATTTTTAGTTCTCAAAAATCCGGCAACAACTCTGGTACTTGATTACATTTATTTCTCAATTTGGTCTTTGTTATGTTAATTTGTTAAAATAGTCTTTCCACCGTGGCGCTTGAATGGGGTAAGCGGTAAATATTATAATATTTTCTATTTTCTAAGCACAAAAAATTACATGCAAAATTTAAATGTAGTATTGGCGGGTAAAGTTTCTTTCCCGTACTTAGTCATGGCAACTACTACAGGGTCTGCAATCGATAACGACTTATTTATCTATGGGCTTATTTCAAAAAAACTCGTATTCGATTGAGTTAGGATAATAAATGTTGTAGTGTGTCTATTTTCCAAATTAAATAGTGTTAGAAATTATTGATGCAGTCAGAAGAATCAGATACGCTTCTTTTTACGCATAGTTCGTGAATTGAAATATCAGAAGACTTATTAATTAAATCAGTAGATCAGGAGAATCGTAGAAAAATCAGGAGGTCTCCTGGAAAATCAGGAGTCCTGGAAAATCAACGCTGCTTACCAAGAACGCGGCATATGAGATCTGTTAATCCCTCGTAATAATATTGTTGTTATGAATTCTGAGTAATACGAGTAGCTTACGGCTATGACGTATTAAAGAATAAATAATTGAATGGCTCGTATCGGATATCTAAATCATATTATTTAATACCGGCTAGCTGCTGCCACCGACGTCATTTGCTAAAATATTATTTCGAATTATTTTATCCAACTACGAAGGTGAATTTTCGTACCTAAAATCTCTCATAATTTTTATTTTAATTAAGTTAAGAAAAGTAAATTGTATTTTATATGTGTATCAAGTAAATGAAAGAAAATTAATTTATTACTTATAAAAAATGTTTTATCCATTTCATACTTTTAGAGGATAAATTTTCAAAAATCCTTTGTTAGTGATCACATTGTACAAAGAATTTCTGAAAATGGTTTGGACTGTGCGTTATCAGTCAGTTAATATTACCATTTTACTAAGTAGATTAAATCGTCTTTCTCAACCTACTAAAGCCTTTCTCGATGAAATATATGGGGCACCACTGTGACGTTGCTGTAAAGTACTTTGGTATGTAAAATCTAAATTTGTATTAATTCAATTAAGATTTGAGCAAAAACTACAGTGATTGCATGCATTTGGTGACTTTGGTAGTGGTATAGTTTACAGCCACCAATTTGCATAAGTTTGTCACAATGAATTTTTTTCGTTCCAGATGTCGTAAGCATTGTTTTGTATGAGAGTAGAAAACAAGCATGCAAGCCTGATAGAGTGAAATGGCGACTATAATTTATTCATGACATTAATTAACGTCATTCCATTAATAATCAACAGTATAATGAGTACCTACTGCTTCATTTCAAATTGAAATTTACATTAATTCATTTGAATTTTAATGGGTTATTCATACGAGCATTTCGCCCCAAGTGACTTGAACAAAACTCCTGCCACCTAATATGGCTAGTGCAAAATTTACTAAGTTGTCTGCTATATCGTAGGAATCAGACAAAAATTTGTCAAGAAGAAAACTATAATAGATTTTATAAAAGGGCATAATAGGTAGCTAATAGAAGTGTACGTTACGTCACGTCACAATACTAAGGAATTTGACTTATTCCCCATCCAGTCCTCAATCTCACGGCGATGCTAGCTTAGCAAAGGCGATTCGATTATATTTCAGATCAGTAAGCATCGCAGTGTTCGAAGCGAATGGTAACTTACAAGTCTGATGTAGGTACAAAGGAGCTTCAACGTCATTTGTATCGCATTCGCAGTATGCCGTTTGTGTTCTAGCTACTATTGCTATTAATACTATCTGAACCACAGAGTACTTTGTTGGATACAAATTAATTAGGAATGCTATTTATCTATGAACAGTGTACACCTAATATAAATGGTGTACACCTCGTTACTATACTATGTACTAATAAACCATGCGTAATGTGGCTTGCCTATAGATTCGACTCGAAGCTTTAGTGTTATCCTAACTTAAGATGAAACAGTGTGTTCAGTACTCTGTCCACCTATTGACTTAACTTTGTTTCGCCACCATTTGTAAACGTCGGACCAGAACGGACGGGGATTATGCTCGTATCTTCAGACAGAGCGGCGGAGAGCGCTGTACATTACGGAGGTAACTGGAAAGGTATCCGAGACTTGTTTTGTTTGGTCAGCACTGAGCTGCCAGTAAATAGCGTTTACGTCTTATAGCGAAGAGGGAGAGGTGAGTTTTCTTAGTAATGGTGGTAGAACAAAGTGTTCACTGTTGCATCCAGTATTTCTGCGTCAAATATACATGCCGTCTCAGTGACATGTCATTGACGTGGAAGAAGAAAGCCGGCTACAATCCACTGTTAAGAATTTGAACGATTTGTGATTTACAAAGGCGGCGTGTTTGAATCTGATTAGATCGGAAGCCATATTAATTAGTAAATTAGCTAAGGGCTTAGCGGCCTACGCAAGGATCCTCCTGGGCTACATATTTATGACCTTCCGATGAAAAAATAGTAGGTGTTGGGCATTGAAGTATGATGTCATAGAACAGACATCTCGAACAAAATGTGTGTCGCGGCGGGAGGTTCTATTTTCAAAATTCAGCCCCCGTTCTCCTTTCAAAATCGAACGAATCCGTTCAAAATTGAAGCTGATCGGCGCCAATTCATTGGGACATACATTGTGTTCGCGGTGTCGGTTCTATATGCTAGTAATAATACTTCAATGGTATTGGGTCTTATTGTTACGCATTTGCAAAACAGTGGAAGAACTTTAACTGAATATTGACTATTCTTATTCTGTTTCACATTTGAGCATCATCCTTATTGAAAATATATCTGACCTACAATGAACTATATTTTTACCTAGTAGTCAGTAGCCATATACATGCATTGATGAGGTTTCCAAAGCACACATTCCGTAAAGATGGTGCGGTCAGTTGGCAGGTTTAATTTGTTCTGTTACAACATGAGCTGTTTGCAGGAGCAAAGCTCCGGTAGCACAGATTATGTTTGCCAAATACATTACGACGCAGGGTATCCCGAAGCGCTGTATTACGCTAAGGTAATTTGAGAGATATTTGAGACTAATTTGTATGGTAAAGTAAAACATTTCACAGCGCCCGAGGTAAACAAAATAATGTTTTCTGACTGAATAGCAGTTAAACATGTAGAATGTTTAGTTTATTTTAAATCAACATAGTGAGTATGGGCTTTAACCAATATTTTTTACTTTAGGACTGTTTCTACGAAGTATAACATAGTAGAAATTGCCTTCTTTAAGCAATTATTTACAAAAGCATAAACGAAGTGTGGAAGGAGTGGTCATAAAGTGTCTAGTGTTCATGTGTAGCTCTTTTCCTCTCAAGGTTCTGGGAACAAAAATAACATTCTTGTTTATAGCAACATGAAAATCCTACATTTCATTTTAACTCGTATATATATTTTCGCTACTTCCATGTCAATAAAAAAATCCAGATGGGTGAAAAGCTTTAAATATTGCACTAAAGATATCTCTCCGTCGTTTACCTTCATACTTTAGATCACAAATTTAATTTCCCCGGGCAATACTTATTCCGGTCTCCGCGCTATCAATCTTAATTATACCTCAAAGTGATATTTTTCCGATTCCCGAGCGTCAATCAAGCAGATAGCGCGTACTATACCCACGAGTTCTGCCGGGATCTCTTTAGAATATAATGTTCTATATTTTTTCCTATCTCAGGCTCTTAACTGAATTAACTGACAGTGAAAAATAAATAAGTTTTTTATAATCTGCCAACGTGTTGTGATTCAAGGTGGCGATAGAAATTAATGATTAGACATTTCACGAGTGTCGTATACTATTTTATAGCAGCATGTGACTTGAAGCCCCTGAAGCATTAAAAAGTCACGTGTTTTCGGACCTGAGTAGTCCTTTTTTACACCTTGCAAAGATGTGTCTTGTTTTTATAGACAACAGTCTGTAATTTCTTAGCGTCCTATCGTAGCGAGAGTGAAAAACATTTATTTTTATACCATTATTTTTACAATACGGATAACTTTAGACTAGGTAGTCTAAAAGTGCTAGGAATTTTATGCTATTATATAATTATGTACCTACTAATACATTGTCATCGAATTCAATGTTCTTTTTTAATTAGTAAAGGAAACAATAAAACATAAAGTTTATGTAACACGCACACAAAACCATGCGGTCAAATAATTTGAAACAAATCCATTACAGAACAAACTCAAACAAAAAGGAAATCCTCAAGATCTTCACATTTCAAAATAAATCTCTCACAAAGTGACGTAAAGCGTTCGAGATCGGTCGACTTTGTACTGAAGTTGGGAGCAAAAGAATAATATCGTCTGTTAACGGACTATACGGGTCCGATACACACTGAAACCTGCCAAGTATTTCGCGGAATGTTTCGCGAGCGCACCGCACAGCAAAAAGAGTACTCGGTGAAGTAGTCGAATAAATGGATCGACGTTAACTGAAACGGATAAGCGTGAGTCCACGTACAGCCAATAAATCCTAAATTATAATTATAATTCCAACTTTGATAAAGAATTTGAATCTCACTCAAACAATAAAGCGTAGTAGAAGAGACGGGAGTTTTGCGCTATTGTATTTTTTACATTTTATTTATTATGTTTTGGTTACGTTTCTTATTTAATTTCTTGATATAATTACTTAAAAATTTTAAACGGTTTTAAGCTTCCGACTTAGTATATAACTTACAAAGGTATTCCCAAGACCGTACCGGCTCACATTACCGTATTCTCATGCAAATGTTTGCGGTTCACAAATAGCTTTGTTTCCAATTGTTTCGCGTTTAAATTGCTCTTGTATATGTGTATATTTGGTCGTTTGGTTGGATCACTTTTCGGAGTTTCGCAACCAATAAAAACCGCGAATGGTACGTTGTCGTATGGCACAATGCAGACTTCAAGTTGGTAATGTAGCAGAGGGCTTAATTAACCCGATAACCAAAGTTGGGGATGGGATGGAAATAAATAAATAGGGATACTTACTTATGAAAATAAACTGAAGTAAGTAGTTTACATTTTAATTAGATTAGTGTTCCACTGAGTGTCAAAGGTAGTAAAAGTCAGACTTCTGAAATCTATAAGTTAAACTAAAACACGACCGCGATGTAATTAAAATTGATCGAACATCTGTATGTAGGGTTATTCTTCAATATATACGGTAAGAAACAAAACCTTTTAAACGAAAACAGGCCTTCCACAGATTTTGATAAGTGAAAAAATTCTCCGAATAACTTTGTTTTTCTTTTCATTACTAAAAAGCATCCAAGTAATATTGGCTACGGAATCCTTCACCAGTCTTGTTCCGGCGCACCTGGCTGTTTTTATTTGGTTCCATGCCGTTTTGTGTAACCGAATATATTCCGGGTTCAATCGCCCCGTTAACCAATACATAGTTAACAAGCGTTTTTTACGAGAACAAACGGCTCCTGTAACTGAATACATCGATTCCATTGTTTGTGTAAAAATTGCTACTTTTGAATTATTCTCAAAAATGTATTCAGTGTATTTCAAAAGGATTACAGTTCGATTCATTGTAAACGTCTTGCAAAATTAAAACTGTTTGTTTCAACTCAAAACAATTGTTTTAATAGTTTATTAATTTATAAAAATCCTGGGTAGGTCAGAGTAATCAGGTGAATCACATTTGTTTACGGCAAATAACTTACTCAGGGTTCGAAGTATCGGCCTCTGGTATCGATACCGAGTAATCGTGAGGTATCGATGGGTATGGTATCGATACCCAAAAAGTATCGGCCCTGAAGTGTCGATACTACTTAGTATCGAGTACGTAGGAATATGTATCGAGTAGTTAGCTAAAAAAAGGTCATCGGCAGTGAATTTCATATCACTTTCTTGAGAAATAAATTCCCAATGACCTTTTTTTAATCCGACCGCTGAACCGATACTATGTATATTAATATATTGCCAGTAATTTACACGACCGTCTAAAAACTTGCATTTTAACACAGTAAAGTACTCGATACCGACGTATCATATGAGTACTTGCGAGTGAGTACCAGGTAAGAGTATCGAGTACTCAGTATCGATTATCGCGAACAAAAGTATCGATACCTACTCAGTATCGAAAGTATTGTTCGAACCCTACTTACTTTTAAATGCTAAGAGAACCAAGTGTACGGACCCTACCAAATGTGCAAAAAATAAAGCACGCACACACTTGTACGTTAATTTCCATCATTATGTCAATGTAGGATTTAAATGTGTGCTCTGTAATAAGACGGTTGTTGCCTTATTAGCATACAGAGAAAGTATTCTTCGAACGAGCGCATGTCTGTAATTGTACGTATAATTACTGAACAAATTCACGAAGACGAGTTAAATTTGCTAATAAGGTTAAAATGGCATTATCACCGAAGTTGTTCACTAGAACTCGGTCCCTCTAAAACTCGTTCCCTAGCGTTGGGTGTGTGGAGATATTTAAACTGGAATGCTCTTACTTAAACTATTGAAGCTGTTTTAACAGTAATTTCACTTTGTGATCGTGGAATAAGAATTGCTGTCCGATTGCGCCTTGAATCGTATGTAACTAATAAAATTACTTCGTGCATTTTAATATGAAATGAAAGATCAGTGTACTTTCTGTGAACTTTTCTTCGCAGTATAGGAGTTGCCATAGTTTGGACCATATTACCAGTAACAGGTATTACCAAATACTATACACGTATGTATGTGTCAATTTATTGATACTTATTTTAAGATGGCATATTATATATTCATCACAATTAAGATATATTAATGTTAGAAACAGCGAAGATTATCACTTAAAATAATTGCTATAACTAGTTATTCCTCGGAATGAATATTACACCCATGTGCTACTGATATTACTGCAAAAAAAAACCCGGCCAAGTGCAAGTCGGACTTACGCACCGATTGTTCCGTACAAACTTGTTGAATCGAACATTGCTCTTATATAAACTGAATTGAGTAAAAAATGTAACTTTGCCGTTGGAAAACTGCCGTTCCCATACACGTAGATATTTCATTAACTTGCGCGATAAGGCAATGTCATTGTCATTGATTCTTGTTGATATTTACACCCTCAGTTTACACTCACCTTTATTATTCACGTCAATATTTCAATCATAATAGCAGTGATAGTCTAGCGGTTAGAGCGTTGGTCTCCCGAGCGAAGGGGCCCGAGTTCAAATCCTGGCACGCACCTCTAATTTTCAAATATTATGTGCGTATTACAAGTTAATTATCACTTGCTTCGGTGAAGGAAAACATCGTGAGGAAACCTGCACATCGGAGAGTTCTCCGTAAAGTTCTCAAAGGTGTGTGAAGTTTACCAATCCGTACTTTACCATCGTGGTAGACTATGGCCTGTACCCCTCACATTGTGAGAGGAGACTCCGAGCCCAGCAGTGGGACAATTATGGGTTGTTGCTTTTGCTTTGCTTTGCAATATTTCAATACCAAAAATTTAGTGTAATAAAATAAGAAAAGTATTTTCCTGCTCGTGTTCATTCACTTACCTTTTCATTACTTTCAACTGCTATTCAGAACAAGCTATTACGATATAAAATAACGCCCGCGCTGAGAACAAAAATGATGGCTGAAATGTTGTACAGGTAAACATGATTTCGATGCTTATTAATTTACGGCTCTTAGCGATCGCAGTACCTCGTTCCTCGTTAGACGGACGGCACACTCGCAGGTTTTTGAGTCGATGACGCTCCATTTTTGGCAGAAGATGCGCAATTCAAATCAGTGGAAGTACGTTTTCAGCAAATACAGCGGCCACTGACCAACAGAACCGAATACGTCAGTTTTTTTTATTTTATGAATTCGTCAGCTCATATTTACTTATCTATACTTCTATACTAATATATAAAGAGGAAAGATTTGATTTTTTGTTTGCATTGAATAGGCTCCGAAACTACTGAACCGATTTCAAAAATTCTTTCACTGTTGGGAAGCTACACTATCCCCGAGTAACATAGGCTATATTATATTTTCAAAAAAAAATTAGGGATCCTTAATAAAACTCCAATAATGTAACCCAAGGTGTAAAAAAATAAAAAAAACCGAAGCAAAGCGAGGGCTGTTACTCGTCTTTACTATGAGACCTGACATTTTGAAATGGAGGATAAGAATGAATATTAATATTTTAAAAAATGCTTGTAACACAGCGGGCATCCGAAGGCTCAGGACCGGTCAGAGTGGCGCAAGTCAGGGGAGGCCTATGTCCAGCAGTGGACCTCTAAGGCCTGATGGATGGATGGATGGAAGAAATTTCCTTCAAGTTATCGTCAATATATCTTACACCTGGAAAGACCCGTGCGTGCATGCAGTTACTGAGCCGCAGTATTTCTGTTATTCACCTTCACCATTCTATCTGCAATCAAGGGGAAATAATGATCCATCATTCAGATCACAGGACACATTTATCTCCGTGTTCTATGATTCGGATGGTATCTATTGAAAACCCAAACATAGGCCTCTAGCTTCGTGTTATTTTAACATTATAATAATTATCTGTAGTGTAATGATAAATTCACCAGAACAGCTATCATTTAAACCATCAAAATCAATACATTTGGTAGATAGCTCCTATTTCATCGTAAATTAATGGACATTTAGCTGAATTTCGATGACAAAAGATCAAAGCAAGAATAGTGTTTCAATTAGGTTGAAAATGAGTTTCCAATTAACTAATAACGCTGCATGTGAGTGATTTGACGGGAAATGAGTCTGGTAACTGCTGCTACAGACAGTTTGTGTTTTGGAAGTTGTCATATTCTCTCTAATTATAATTTCAGTAATATTGGTGAGAAATGTATTTGCTGCTCTGCCGTTTATAGAAATTACAATGTGTAAGATGCATAAAACTAGAAAAACCAATCCTAAGAAAGAGGAATCTCATTTAAATAAAGCAAAACAACAACCAATAATTGTCCCACTGCTGGGCTCGGGGTCTCCACTCACAATGTGAGGAGTATAGTTTGAGAACTTTATGGAGAACTCTCCGGTGTGCAGGTTTCCTCACGACGTTTTCCTTCACCGAAGTAAGTGATAATTAACTTATAATACGCACATGAAAATTTTAGAGGTGCGTGCCAGGATTTGAACTCGGGCTTTTGAACTCGTTGGAGAGACCAACGTATATATAAATACCGCTTTCAACGGTAAAAATAGGTTTTGAAAGCGAAAAGAGATCGGGTAACCTGGTTACATACCAGCAAGTTTTTCCATAAAAAGCCAAACATATAACAAAAGTTTAAAACTACAGGCACAACGTAACTTCATACATCACGTGAAATTTCCGAGAGATAGCCAATGACAGAGTACATAGTTTTCATAACACCAACTTTTTCAATATCCCGGCCAGTGGAGAAATATTTCACGTCAAAACGGATGTGTGCCACCGCCCTTACAGTTGACATCGCCCCGTGTCGTCGTTTACATGCAAATTAGTTCTCGTGTTACATCAAACTGATATCATTTTATTTCGTATACACTTAACGCTTGCTGATCGGATCTCGTTGAAACACTTTCCTGGGTTAATGGGCTGTTTATTAATATAACTATAATAAAGCTATAACGCTATTATGTCATGCTCAAGCAGATTTTATAAACTTCGGTAAAACTACTTACAAAAACCTTTACTACTACTTTAATTTACTTGATTTGAAATTACATGAAGTTTATAATTTGATAGTATTTAATTTGGGATGAAATTTGATAGTATTTAATGTGGTTCTAGGTTCTAGTAATAGGTAACATCCATGGATTTCATTTTTTTATTTAAACTTTTGAACCTTACAACAATGTAAAATGTACAAAGGTGGACTTAATGCTAAAAACATTATCTGCCAGTCAACCTTCGGGAAGTAAGAGAAACATCGATGGCGGTATTATTCATTCATCTTTGAATAATATTAACCTACGCTCCGGGACTCCCCGGTGAATTTCTGGAAGTGTCTGTACTATGTTAATGTCGATTATAATTACTTTTAATTCCTATTAGACTTCTCTACAAATATTAAATTTTAGTATTTGTCTACAAATATTAATTTTTTTGTATTTATTGTTGTTCATCACCAGCTTATAGTTATCATCTCAGTTCTAGAAGCAACCTTGAAATATTTTTAAGCGTTTCGTTTCCGTTGTCTATATGTATACTATACTATAACTCATATAGTGCAGACGGACGGACAAAACAAAATTATAAGGGGTCCGTTTTGACTGCGGAACCCTAAAAAGCGCATACATGTTATAAACGTCGACAGTGTATTTTCGAAATATGAGAAAAAGTAGTTTAAAGTGCACGTCAAAAGTATAATGACAGTGTGAGGGGGAGCAGGATCCTGATCCTTGCGGCGGCGGAGTGCCGCTGAGGGGAGCTGTTTGAAGCAATTCAACTTTTGACTCACCGAAGAATTAAGTACTACTCTTTCTTAGGGCAGCGTAATATCATAAAAACTGTTGAATATGTGAGACACGTATTCTAAATACTTACGATCTTATTCATGCAGATATATAGTTCGACGAGCTAACTCCGCAAACGTTGTTCTGCCAAAAAATTTCTGGATAAGAACATCCTAAACACCTAGCGGTATGAACTTCGATCACTTATAATCACGATCTGTACTGGCGTTGCACCTTTCTTTGCGTGTCGTGTTAACAGGTAACAATTCGGATGACGCTTCTACTGTTAGCGTGCTATTATATAATTACAGTGTAATGCATTCTCTTTGTACGAGTATAACTATCGTGAATATCAGTATGGTAATTGACTTATGCAGCCTACTGTCATCAGTCTCTGTCAGGCGTATTGATGTATTGATTCAACGTCAGTCAGTATTGATTATATTATAACCAAGAGCACCGAACACGATTCATAAGTCATTCGACATTTGGCCTGAACGGTCGGTTGCAAAAGTCATATCTCTCTGGGAGTTAGTAATATTAGAACCTAATTTTAATATTAAAAATTATCTTGTGGAAAAGTATAATAAAATAGCTGTTGGATATCGTCATTTCATTGGGCTGAGCCCAACACTACATTTCTACTAGTAAGTAGAAACTTCTCATCGCTTTGAATATTTAATAACAATCAAATTCAAGGTCAAGTATTGCCTTAACTGGCTGTAACGCAAGTGGCTGGTATAATAATCGTGGTCTCTAGATATTGCCCAGGATCGATTGGGATCACGTTAACCCGAAACTGCAGTAGATTTTAATCGACAAATAAGGGTAAAGCCCGTTGAAGACTTATAATGAAACGGGATCACCGTTTCAGGAAATTGAATCCCACCAAAAACATAGCCGTATTGGAGCGGCTTAGAATACTAACCCCAATTCCACGTCGGATGAGTGTCGTAAGAGGCGACTAAATCCGGCACACTGGTGGTAGGGCCCTCGGAGGGATTATATTGGTAATACTGATTTTAACTGTTAAATAATACCATTATTACTATTATTATTTCTCCATGGGGTTCGCCTGGATAGCTACCACCCTTGAGCATGAATTGAGTCAGCCGCCAAAAGACTCGTCGTGTTCCGGCTGGGGGCTTGAGAGCCATTTTTTTTCTTTTTCTTCTCTCTTTGAGCAATATGGCTCTACATCAAAAAGATATCAGATCTCATGTAGGGCCAACCTTCTAAACGCCCTAACTATACAAGTCCTATCTTCACAAACACTACACCTTAGTCAAAAGGGCTTGTCTTTTCGTAACGAACCCATGTTGGGTTGTCAATTAATCGTAACAGATTGTAAAATTCATTAATTTCTTCATAACATCACATCCACATATACGTAATACGAAGTAAGAATATACCGTTTATGTGACAGTATAATTATATGCGGGTGTATGAAACAGTTTTAAGGATGTTTTATGTTATTTTCAGTCATGCAAAGGGTAATAAACACTTTGTGTAAAGCCCTTGTTGTTCTCGTTCATAATGATGCTGAGAACGGCTGAGAACGGGTGAGATCCGAGAGGGTATCGTCTAATGAGATTGTCGTGCCGTTGCGGTTCCCTGCCATCGCTGTCGCGGCGCGCATAATATTTTGTTCGACAGTAACAAAATCCTAGCTCTTTGGTTTACTAAATCCGTTTTATTGATCTCTATATTAAATTTGGAATCGTTTATCGGCGACCGCCAAACGATGACAGCCAAAATATTAAGATTTTTAGCAGTAAATAGATACACAAAAATGATTTCATTACGATGTAATTCTTGAACTTCTCAACTACTCAACCACTCAACTACTAAATCACTCAATTTCTCAACTACTCAACCACTCAACTACTCAACCACTCAACTACTCAACCACTCAACTACTCAACTATCCCTGAAATGATGTGGTTCGGCACTGTTTGAACTACTTAAGTGGGTGCACTGAAAACTAGCAAGAAATATACAGTATAGGAAAAATACAGTACATATAAATATTTATATTAATACAATACAAATACAAAATAAAATATTTCATATTCTAATCTAAATGCTGGGCGAATTGTTATGAAACAGGCTGCTGGTCAAATTCAAAGTAATATCAACTGTCCGCGAGCTGGTTTGGTGGAGCGAGTTTACCGTGTTAATGTACTGTCTCTGCAGCATGAATGCTATTTTAATTGCTGAATATTATTATTTAATTTACTTTTGATATTTTTTTGTTATCTAACAATGAATTTTAGAATGAAAAATACGACACGTCACGCAACTTTGATGTAAATTTCCTTTTTGGTATGTGCATTCTTCATTTCTTTGATTAGCAGCGACCCTGCGTGCGAAGCGAGGGGTCCCGGATTCTATTCCCGGCCGGGGCAGATATTTATGTGACAGATAAATATTTGTATTTGGGTCATGGGTATCAGTGTGATGTGTTACGTGTCATCCATGCCACCCACGACACATGTAAAAACCTACTGCGGGGGTATGTAGCGTTTTTTTTTTCATTATTACATTTAAGAAGTCCAACTATTATCATTCGCAGTCTCGTGGCGCTGTGATTTTTACCCGACTGCGCGACGCAAAGAATTGTAATGTGTTTATCAGTCTATGTACGAGTATGTTTGTTCCTACTCGTGTAAGGCATTGTAGAGACCAAAATTAAATGCGTTGAAGGATTTTGATGATACTTACGTCAATCATAACCTTGCGCTTACTACTAAAGACAGTGACAATATTCAAAATTCATCACAGTGAAAACCAGATGTCATATTTTGTCAAAATGAAAAAAAAATCGTCCAACTAAGTCAAGTGGGGTATCATAGAATAGGTATTTAAAAATATTTTTTGGTTCCTTTCATTATTTTTCATTTTAAGTAACACTTTAGGATATAATATAATCATTTAAAGTTGTTTAAACAACCATTGTCGCTAATTTATTAACTCCTTTAATGAAATGACAGCATTGCGATTTTTTTCGTCTAATAAAGAAATGAAGAATCCTTACTAAAAACTAAAAAGTGTAAAATAAAAATTAATAAAAAAAAACCCGACTGTGTAAAAAAACTAAAAAGAAAAAACAAGCCCAGTAGTTTAGAATGTTGTTAAAAATGTAATACTAAACAACTAAACCATAAAAGGCTTAACAGCCGGGACACATTTATATTAATAAATTTTACAGGGCTGCTTGGGAAAAAACAAACAAGATTTGATTGTTTGAAGAATGGGTCCCAACAGGTAATTCTTTTGAGGTTTAGTTGATTAGTATTACTTTTCAACAACATTCCAAAACTACTGGGCTTATTTTTTTTTTTTACTTACAATAAATTAATGCTTGACCACAACCCCACCTGATGGTAAGTGGAGATGTGGTCTAGGATAGTGAGCGCACTAACTTAATAAAAGCCTATTCACTCTTTTCTTGAACACATCCACGTCATAGGTGGGCGGGAACGCAGACGCAGGTAAGCTATTCCAATCCTTCGCGGTGCGCATAATGAATGACGACGCAAACCGCGTTGTCCGTGCCGGTTCACCACGAAAGGGTGGATACCCGCCGTGCGTCGTGTCGTTCGATGGAGGAATTGGGAAGGGGGAATTAATTCAAATAATTCCTACGCACACTCTTTTTTTCTTTTTAGGTTTTTTACGCAGTCGGGTTTTTTTTTATTAATTTTTTATTACTTTAATTCTTTATTTCCTTTACTTTTTATTAAAAAATAAATATTACACAGTAAATTGTGTAAAAAGTTAGTCAAAGTATTTAAATCGTGAACAAAATTATCTTCCATACAAGTATCGCAACCAGTTTCCAACCTCATTATACAGTTGCCAATCAAAAGTAGGTGCTCAGATATCATTGGAGTGCGATCGATCAATTTGCGTCGGACGTGTCCACCGAGCTTTAGTTCAGGCATCGGCAACACGCGGCAAAGGCACGTCAGCTCGTCCCATTACCGAGTCAGAAAGAAAACTTTCTTCCCCCGGGAAGGGACCTCTAAATAAACTGTTTGGGATCCGAAACGACATTCGATGTCCTCTTAAAAAGCTGATACAATTTATGGTTGTATCGATAAGGCATCCGGGACACGTGTTGTTTGATCGCGATAGGACCGCCCCTGTACCACCTGAATAAATTATTATCGTTTAAACATTTCTGGGTATGGATGGCAACTGTGAGGAACAGGTTTATATAAGACGTATTTACATTAAGGCAAGTTAGCAGCTTATGAAAATGAAAAAAAAAATGAAAAATGTTTTTATTGATTCACAGATTACATTTTATACTAGTTGCAAGGGCCCCTGTACTAGGTGTAAACCTGTGTTACTGGGTACCCCGCTCATCCACGAAGACAAAATACAATGAATCACTAAAACACTTTAACAAAGCAAAATAAGTGAGACCTGTGTGTATGAATGTGTTGTGTAATAGTGTGGAAGTGTGTGTGTGAGTGTGTGTGCATGTGTGTGTGTGTGTGTGTGTGTGTGTGTGTGTGTGTGTGTGTGTGTGTGTGTGTGTGTGTGTGTGTGTGTGTGTGTGTGTGCGCGTGTATTCTAAGTCATGAAATAAATAATAAATAAAGTCTAATAGATAAAGTTTTCAGTTTCCTCATAATCTAAGGTAAATAATGTCTGCATTACAACACGTTTTACTTGAGTTCTAGTCATAGGATATATGTTGAGTCTGCTATTGAATTTATTGTATATAGAGGAAGATTGTGCATGGTATTGTTTTTGTTTGAATTTAGTTGTATTATGCGGTATCTGGCAAACCTTGGCGTTTCTACGTTTTAACATGATACTTGGGGTATAGTATAGGCACTGGTGGGTTTTTAAAATACAGTTTAATATATAGATTTGTCTTGTAGTAAGGATTTTGTGGGAATTATGGAGACTAAAAGTAGAAAATCGTATAGGTTTACAGAACATCACTTTCAACAACATTCTTTGCGCTCTTTCTAGGGTAATTAGATGGGTTTTGGCGGCACCACCCCAGACCGGTATACAGTAACTCAGGACTGACTGAGCTAGGGCTTTATAGGTGTTGGTTAATATAGTTTCGTCCGCCACATGTCTAAGTTTTTTAAACACCCATATCAACTTCCTTATCCTGTCGGCGGTGATCTCGATGTGCTGATTCCATGTCAAATGTTGATCAAGAAGGATACCTAAATATTTGATGTTGCTAGTTCTTCCTATACTATCACAAGAACAATCCTTTAATGTTGAATTTGAGCAAGTGTGTACTTTTAGGTTGAAGTAAGGATCCGGTAGTGTTGTTCTACGAAGCGAAAATGGTATGAATTTAGTTTTATTTACATTTAAAGTTAGCAAGTTAGATCGCAGCCAGTTAGTGATGCGTTGCAAACCACATTCAGCTATAATTTTTAAGGTGCTCCATGACTTAGCATGAAAAATTAGGGCGGTGTCATCTGCGTATGTGATTATTTTGCAGTTTTTGAGCTTGTAGTTACACAGGTCATTTACATAGATGAGAAATAAGGTGGGTCCAAGGACACTACCTTGTGGAACACCGTATGAAATAGTTGATGTATCACTAAGATATTGCCCGAGTTTAAGCTGTTGTTGGCGATTTGTGAGGTAGTCTGCAAAAAGCGAGTGCGGGAGGCCCCGAATGCCACAATTATACAACTTTTCTAGGAGAATAGGTACAGATACAGTGTCGAATGCCTTAGCCAAATCTAGGAATACTCCAAGACATTTGTTACCTGCATCTAGATGTTTACTAATGTCTTCCGTCAATGCCAACACAGCGTCTTCAGTAGAGATACCGTTTCGAAAACCAAATTGGTTTGCGGACAATAAGTTATGAGCATACAAGAACTTTTTGAGGCGGTTATTTATGAGCTTCTCTAGTATTTTGGCTAGTACAGGTAAAACAGAAATAGGCCTATAGTTGTCGACACTGTCCTTATTGCCACTCTTAAACACGGGAGTAACAATTGCAATTTTAAATACAGATGGGAATCGGCCAGTTTCAAAACACATATTGTATATATGACAGAGCACCGGTGTTAGAAAGTGTCTAGCCATTTTAATGAAAGAAGTCGGAATATTGTCCCAGCCAGGGGCAGAGTCATTAGAAAGAGTATTGATAATATTATTAATTTCAGTAGGATCCGTGTTTAAAAGAGCAAATGAGTTGGATGGGTTATCTCTATTGGATGCCTCAGTATTGGATACCTCATTATTGGATACCTCACTATTTGAATTAAAAGGAGTGGAATTAGCAAGTTGTTCAGCCATGGTTTTGCCTAAGTTACAGAAGTGCGAATTTATAAAGTTAGCAGATTCGATAGGGGAATTTAAAATGGTTGCGAGTGAGTCAGTGTTTTCAGAATTATGTTTAGTAATATTACATATTGATTTAATGGTCTTCCATAAGGATTTCGTGTTTTGCTTTGCACCGTTTAATTTATTTCGATCATAGTTGTTTTTTAAGTTTCTAACCAATTTAAGACAATAGTTCCTGTATCTTTTATAAGTTATTTTTAAAATTTCATTATCCGGATTCTTTTTAACTTTAAGGTGTAATTTATCTCTATTACGAATACATCTCAATACTCCAGGAGTTATCCAGGGTTGGATGTGACGTTTCCTTGATGGGAGAATAGTTATAGACTTATTATTGTTTATTGCTACTGAAATACGATTTACCAAGGTTGCGGCAGCAAGTGACGGATCATGAATCTCAAGGATTTCCGGGAGATTATCCTTTACTTCTTCTAAAGTTGCGTTATAATCAACCGTAATCCTGGTTCTCAAGATATCCGCACGGTTCGGCTTATAAGCGAGGTTTAGGAGTACTGTATAATGATCGGTCAGAGTAGTTGTAAGTACAACGGATATTGCCGAATGAACAGTTTTCAGCATCATATGGTCATAACACATTTTGTCACGCGTCGGAAGTCTGTGCGCAGGTAGTAAGCCATAAAAAGCGAGTGAGTTTAAATAATTTGAACAATTAGCGTCACTAGTGTTAAGTTTTATATCTATGTTGATATCTCCCGTTATAATAATATTTTGAAAACTTCTGTAGTTGTGTAGCAATGTTAGTAGAGAAGACATAAAATCATCGGTATTTTTTACTGACGGAGTACGATATATTCCTATTAAAACGATGTTAGCATAGGTGAGTACAAGACAGGAGGCGTTTTTTAAACAAGGTTCATAAATTTTGTAATCAAGATCTTTCTTAACATAGAAAATAACACCATCGCATTGATTAAGGGTATTAATTGTATAATGTGTATTATACTGATTATTAAGTGGTGGTATTAGCTTATGTTTAGATAGGTGACACTCTGTCATTACTAATATATCACATTCGACCTTTAATAATTTCAATACTAACATAAAACTGTCGAGATTTTTATAAATGCTTCTTATATTTTGCGTGAGAATGTTTAAATGGTTAGAAGATGATGTTGTATAAAAGCAGTAGTCCTCAGGACTACATGTTAGGGCCGTAGCTACCTCAGTATTGTCTATTTCAGAGCTTGTGTAAAGAACACTATCCATTATTAAGCAAAGTAGAAAGAGTGTCAAAAAAACTAGTCATAGGGCTTAGTATAATAAATCCATTTGAACTTAAGGAAGACAGATGTAATAATATAGTATATATATTTTGACGATAACATGTACATAGGTATATATTGTAGTTTACTATTAGACAATGAATGCATAAATAATAAATGTTGCGAATGAGTGTGTAGAAATGTGTAGTTGTGAGTAGAATTGTGTAAGTTATTTGTGTGTTGAAATAGTGTACAGTGTGTAATTGAGTGTGTATTAATTGAAGTACGAGTTTATAATTTATGTGGATATGCAAATATACAAATATATCAACAATAACAATTAATAACAAAGTAAGATAATGTAACAATATTAAATCTAGTCATTTAGTTTCATATAAAGACTTAATATGCGTTTCGCTTGTAATTTTTATAATTGGTGAGTTTTCGTCCTTCCTCACAAGTACGTCGCCAAGGGAGGTCCAGCAAAACTTATATTTTTGGGTTCTCGTTAATTCTCGAGCTAAGTAAAACAATCTATTTCCTTTCTGTGTTAGATGATCCGATACGTAGATTGGAATATTGTTGCCCTTCAGTCCTAGATGTTGCGAATTCAGTTTGTTGGATTTGTTTTGTCTATTGTACTTTTTGGCTGCACTGATTATGTTGGTCTTCTGTATGTAGGAGCATAATTCCACTACAACAGGCTTATCACCCTTGGTCGATGATCTATAAATATCTTTAATGTCGTTAGGATTTAAAGCAACATCAAGTGTTGAAGATAATTTAGACACCATAGTCATAAGGGAGGATTTTGATTCTTTATCCAACTTCGGTACATTTTTTATCTCGAATGAACTTTTACGCTGAGATTTTTGAAGGTCCTCTATTTTATTTTCAAGGCTGTGAATGTATTCCTTATCCTTTTGTCTGTCGCGTTCCAGGTCATGTACTTTACTCTTCATATCTTCAAACTGTGTTGTTAAAAAAGTCAAAGAGGTTTCAATAGTTTTTAGAGATGATGTAATTTGTATTCTCTCGTTATTATTTTGTGACATAAATGTAGAAAACATATCTTTCATTTCATTCTTGAAGTCCGAAAATTCTTCCAATAAATCTTCCACGCGCTTACGTTTTATAATGCGTGTATTGACATAACTGTCTACCGGCGTTGTTTCCGTATCGTCCGTAAGTACCAAGTTTGTCTCGGAGCTCGATTCCTCGGGTTTCATCATGTTTATTATCGAAAATGCACTAGTACAATTACGACGCTGAGCCAGAGGTGAACGAAGTGAACTGGTGTAATGTCGCGTCGCTGTTTAGCGGGAGCGAGCCGAGCGAACAAACAGTAGCCGTCCGTCGCTAGCGGTGAATGGTTGAATTGATAGGTCGCGGCTTATCAGCGACCGTGTCAGCGGCCACTATTTATTTGCAAAAACGCCCACAGTAACACGTAGTAAATTTTACTTTTACACTGCATTCATATATGCACTTTGCACTCACTACAATATATTAACTAAATGATAGAAACGGATTACTATCGCGTTTTCTTTGCGATTATTTTACACGAAGTATCAGAGGAGCACTAAACACGATTTGCACGTCTACACTTTGCAGCGGTCCGCGGGGAAGAGGAAATCACTGCTAAGTTTTCACTACGACAAAAATTGCAACGCAAATGTGACACATAATGGTCTAAGATCCGAACTACCTATCTGTTTATTGGATGAAAAGTGTTTAATCGCCAGTGGGTGGACTGAAAAATTTCTAATCTGGGTTATTCCATGAGTGGGGTGTAACAGATGGACAGGCAGACACGTCAGTTCCTATACAAGTAACATCCTTTATATGACTTTATAGAACCTCAAACAACTCATCTATTACAGTAGTCACGTGACCTGAACCGTGACAGTAATAAATTACATCATAAATAGTAATTCAACTAAAAATGCAAGCTGTAACACAAGTAGCGCATTTATATTTTACAGAGACGGCATAATATCATATGTCGCAAACACGGTTGGCGGAGAGACGAAATAACTTAGTCAGAGGGAGTTACGGTCGGGCTTCGTTCGCTGCGGTGCGCGCTGTTTAAATGGGAAACATGGAGTCACTTAAAAAGCAAGTTGAATTTAAAAAAGGTTTCGAGATTTGCCCCTGAACACTGGCTGGAACGCGTGGCACGAATGCCGGAGCGTGAGAGCCAATGTTTCCCCATCTTTCCTTGAATTCTGCGGCTGCGACCGCGAGACTGCCACAGCGAGTGATTTTGTATGGTTAAAAGCGCTTATTCATGAAGCCTTCCGGTTTCGCTATGTTATATGTATGCAGTAGCTGTGTAAATTAGGTCACATTTTGTAGTGAATAGGAACGTACCGAACGAGTTCCATTGATTATTTTATTAACTCTACAACAACTTAACAGAGCTGTTTTCTGCCGTAGTTTGTTACAGAAAACAATTATTCTCTACTAAAGTTGGCAACTCAATCCATCGTAATGCTAATGCAGTGAGTGGTTAAGGCGTAATATAAATTCATAAGTGGTAAACGTTTAGTTTGAAGATATTGCATTTTGTCAAGACACACGAATTGTATTTAGACTCGCCAAATTTGAATGTATATGATATTGAATTGCTATACTTTTAACAGGGTTCCACAGCTACTCATATAGGCTGACAGAACTATTCTTTTTCATTGCTTGCGAAATGATTTGTGATTGCCTGGTAGCAGTGTAGCATTTAATGCCACGTCCTTATCCTACATTCTATTCAAACGAAATATAGCGACGCGGGAGCCATTGATGCCATAAAGCGGCGTGGGTCGCAGTCGATCATAAGCCAGACTGACTGACCATGTGTGCTGGAAGATACTCGAACTACATTGCATTGCACAAGCTTTGGTGACGTAACTAGTCTATAGTAAGGAGCTGATCAATTTGTTCATGGCGGGCAACACGTTGGGGATAATATCGCTGTTAATGTAAATAAATCGTAATAGATAAACAAATACGAGATTGGACATTTTTACCACGTTATCGATATACCGAAATTACTTTTACGTTTGTTAAACATAGCTTCCCTGATTGCTTTAAACTGATACCTATCGAATTCAGACAGCTACATTACTTTATTAACATATCGTTAACTTTTCCAAACTGAAAATTGAAGGCGGCGTGTTCAAACAACGTTGAAACCTGTCCTCTTCGCTATAAAGGTCACGAGGCGCATCTCCGAGAGCCAGGGGATCTAGGCGCTCGCAGATTGCTCAGCCGGATGTTTAATTATGATAGTTTCCGGTAATTATATTAAGGCTTCCGATATTGAGGAAAGGAGAATTTAATAATTAGTTTGTTAGTACCAATTTTCCCGACAAATTTAATACAGACTTGTAATGCGCACATCTTTGTTAGCCTTAGTTAAAGTTATTTTAACACATTTGGTTACGGTCTTATATATTTTGTGTTTTTCGTTAAATATAACACTACACTACGTATGTAACTATTGCTGTATGATTATGAGGGTTACAAACCACTCATAATAAATACGACATAAAATTATACTGAATTCATCTCCGTAAACGTAATTTTCATCTTTTGTATGCAAATAGCCGACAAACGGACACAACTTTGCACCACTGATGGAAAAGGTTGACTTGGAATCAAGATAAGTCCCTTACATCTTCAAACTTTATCTTAATTTCCACTTGATTTGCATCTTTTTCATTCATCCTTGATGACAATGGCTCAGATTCTGCTGTCCCTACAGGCCGACAAAGATTTCTGGCGATGGTGATGTAGGCTCTACCTATGATGTCTTTCTATTTTGAATAGGAATTTTGTGAAATACTGTAACGTATCTTAAATTAAGCCGGTGACTCACGGTGTACGGATACAAAGATCCTGCACGATCTCGCACCGATTTCAACACGTGTAATGTAGGGTACATTGTAGGGTTCTAGCTTCAACGCGGCGCATGGGTGGAGAGACTTTGCCCATACAACAAGTTGCACCAACAATTGCGTAGCGATACGTAACGACAGCCATGAATCGGTGTGATCAAAGTTGCGATCCGTGCGATCCCTATCGTAAAGCCCTAGATAGATATAGATCCTTTTCGTTATTAAATTGTCCGATTTCATAGCTGTACGTATGTATAAAATCACGTCCGATTCGTCAGATATCATGCAAGTACGAAACAATGGCAATAGACTAGAAGTTAATGCATTTTACAGCCCCTAATGATGTACCGTATCAACGTCGCAATTTATCATTCAAGCAGAGTCGGCGGGAAGTTAGGACGCTCCGATAAATAATCACAAAGGAAGCATAAGACAATGGACAAAGCAACCGGACGTCGGATAAAGACGGCGGTCGGCGGACAAAACAATCGGCAGAGGCTTTTGACTTGCATTCGGTTATCAGTAGCGCAAGCTGACGCGGGAAGATCAAACGCCAAAATTACGATGTTTTTGTAGGAGGAATATTATTAACTTAACCGAATATTACATAGCCAACAACAACAAGAACAATTTGAAATTCTTCGTTAATATTTGAACATGTACCGACCTTGTATATTTGGGTGTATCCCACTATTTTCATGGAAATACTCAACAAGTTTTTAGTGGAGTCCCATTAACATTATAAAACTAAAAACACATTCATTATAATTTTACCATATTATTTGTTTTTGCGTTTGTTCCTGCGGCTCTCAGAAACGGATTAGCCAATTTGGATGTGGTTTTCACAAATGTATCGTTAATGTTTGTTTTATTGCAATCGGTTTGATAAAAAGGTAAAAACGAATACGGCCAAAAATAGGTTCATTTTATATGCATCTGGTAATAAATGAGTATCGTCGCCCATGGACATCAGCAACACCAAAGGCATCACTGATGCGCTGCAAGTCAAGGAAGAGAGAAGAAAACTCTGATTTAGGGTATGTAAAACATTGTGATTTAGATCGAAATAAGGACAGATTACCTGGATTTTTTCTTTTGGAACTTGGAATTTATTCTTCTTTTTAACTGACTTTAAATATGTATAAACAATATTTCAGACGTTTGCCAATGCAATCATACGTACAATGAAACTTCATGGTAATGATACGTGTTTGAGTTTTCCACAACAAAACGGATTAGACAGCTGTTAGATTAGATCATTCACAAGTGACAACAACATACGAGTACTTACATTAGCTATGATGTGTGGTCTGGTTGCAAAACGTAAATAGAAAATCCATAGTATAGCCAAGTCAGGCACACCGTCTACAAGTTAAAGTCAGGAAACACAAACATTTAATAATAGAACGACGTATAACAAAGCCGACGTCTGTACACGCTACGGGAAGGAATTAATCACAAAACACACACAAAGACAATGGACAAAGAGACCGGACGCCAGTTGAAACTATCGCGAGTTCCACCGGAGACCGGCCCCGGCATTACGGTCTATACGTGATTGACAGACCGCGCGGGAAACGAAGAAAAATATGCCTTTCGAGCCTTTATTAAGATTGATGACGGCATTCCGGTCGCGCCCGGATCGGCACGGCTCGCGAATATCGCACCGCTTTTATTTGATACTCGCATCTAAAACGTAATATCATCTCGTTTCAAATAAACCGGCCGCGCCTCGCGATGAACAGGCAGTTTAGCAACCGGCGGAGTTATGGAAAGTAAATGGCGAATATCAGGAATATCGATCCGGAAGACGCAACTGATGATATGAAAACAACAGCTGCGAATATTTCCATACAATAATATTACGTGTATACGAGTCTGGTTTCGTGTGTTTAATATAATCGTCATCGGGGTGTTATATTCATGAAGATGCCTTAGTATAATCACTAGCGATAATCCTACTTTTAGCGGACGCACAATTAAAGTTCCACCGTCTACGGTACTAAACATACACTTTAAAGTCATATCAGCGTGAATTTATTGCTGAATTATTATAGTTAACCGCAAGTTGTTTTGAGTAAAATTATATCATATCAAAACTTATTGGATTAGAATAAGGTACATACCGCACAATAACTAAATTGTAGAGTAAAATTCGCTTTTATGGGGGTTAGTATCAAATGCGACGTTTCTAAGATTTTTTCTATTTAAAATTAATTTTAGTGTTAACAAATGTAAATTAAATTGATGGCCCCACTACAAGCCAGCGCACAATTAAAGTTCCACCATCTGTTCTAATAGTAATCCTACGTTTCAATTTTAAGTCGTTTCTGAGTGAATTTATTGCTGGATTATTTTAGATTGCTTGGATTGGAGTGAGCTGTACCACATTTCGCGAAATAATAAAACTGTAGAGTGAAAATTGTAATTTATGTTCAATTTCATATTTAATTTTATTGTTAGCGGTAAACGTGAAGCTTAACGTAAGGATTAGGTTTTATCAATATTATTATTGAGTTACTAATCGTGAAGTTTGCCTGGTAAGCATCTATCCTATCACTCGTGTTCTATCTATCGTGTCCTATCAAGACTCGTGTTCTGGCTGGGAACTCGAGGGCCAGTTGTATCCCTCTTTCTTGACCGGCAACACTCGGTGACGCCTATGGTGTCACTGATGTTCGGGCGACGGTGACCACTCACTATCAGGAGGCTAAAAAATCCGTAGGATATAATAAATAGGATTTTTCTTGTACCGCGTAATATAAGCCTCTGTTTACAAACATGAAATTTCGTAGAACGTAAATCAAACGTACTTTTCGCTCCTCTTGACCTTTTCGATAACTGATGTACCTACATAATATCTAAAACGTAAAGTTGGTGTTCGGGGAAATCAGTCGAAATGGCGATTAAAGCTGCCTGGACTGCATGACATGCATGGACATGAGTTTCATGAATATAGATTGTAGTAGGTGATAAGATCTGTAACTGTGAGCAGGAAAAAAACAACCCTGGTAATTTCTTGCTGCTTCTACGCATTGGCGTAGCTTGCATGACTTTCAAAAAGTGTTTGTAAACCAAACCAATCTATACATCTATACAAATAAATAAAATTGGAGTGTCCGTTTGTAATATTAAAATAACCGCTTTTTACTAAGTGCATTTGGATGTATACACGGTACATATACCAAAACAACATTTTTTTTAATTTTTGTGGCTGTCTGTCTGTCTGTTTGTTCCGGCTAATCTCCAAAATTACTGGACCGATTTTGACAGGACTTTCACTGGCAGATAGCTGATGTAACAAGGAGTAACTTAGGCTACTTTTATTTAAAAAAAAAGTTTGTTAGGCGATACGAAGTTCGCCGGGTCAGCAAGTTTTGAATAAAACATTTGATTTGATTTGAAATCTTGCCTGTTAAACACTACAAGGATTTTATTTGGCTTAAATTAATGGCTGAAGCCTCTTCGGTTAAGGATTCGTAGAAAGAGTAGGTGCGTCTGTATACACCTCCGTTTGTATCTACATTTTATTTTTATAGGCGTCAGTGTAATGTAGTGATATATTATTATGTACAGCTATAAAAACAAGTTTAGTACAAAGTACCTGCGAATAGAGCAGTTATATTTGGTAGTAAAGAATAAACAAAGTATTAAGTCTGTGTTATTGCAGTAATATACATTGAAAATAATTATGGTATCAAAAACAATGTAAGTATAACATCTTACTTCTTTTCTCGTTCCCAAACAATCAAATGCCATTTATTGTTTGAACAATGTTACTATGCTTTATTTTAAAAGTAACGTTTAAACAGTGACTTACGATTACTCAATATTTTCGTCCGTCCAGAGGGCTCCGTGCTCTATCGACGAGTCTGTCCACTTCAGCGCTCTCCACACCCGGAGTTACTTTTGTTGGGTGAGAATATTAATATTACGTTGACCTACATAATTCTAAATGTCAGCAAAACTTCGAAATTATTTATTTTACTAGGTACTATGTTTATACAAACATTAATAATATTAAATTACTATCCGTAAGACATCAAAACTCTGAAATTGAAAACTTTTCCAAAACTCCCTCTCTAGTTATTATAGATCAATAACACAAGCCGAGCTGCGGTTAATAATAACAATATCAGTATAGTTATTTATCTACAAGTGACATGTTTGGAATGGATAATTTTCGTCCTGAACCAACATGTTATTGGTATTTCGGTCCCGGTATTTGTCCCAGCTCAATGGCTAGCGTAACTACAAGACGCAGAGCACCGCATTCGGTGAAACTTGGGTCTGGAGGCAAATGTTCGAGTAATGATCGCAATATTGTACAACTTGGGCTGTTTCGAGTTCGCCAAATAGTCCATTTCAAATGTTAATTTTACACTGAAGTACTGTTTCGTTACTTTAAATTGAGGTTATTTAGAAAAATATTGCAAGTTATTTTCATTGCGTCGTTGTTAAAATTTTAATTGAGTTCAGAATGTAACCTACATTTCTAGATAACAAAAATTATTTTGTTGATATTTTTTGCTGTTTTGCAATCACCCTTTCTTGTACGATTATTATTGTATAAAATTTATTCTTGTATTATTTTACTGTTAATCCTTCTATGGTGTAGTTGTTCAGTATTACTTTTAACAACATTCTGAACTACTGGGCTTGTTTTATTCTTTTTAGTTTATTTTACGCAGTCGAGTTTTTTGTTTTTTTTTTTATATATTTTTTTATTTACTTCTTTTTTATGGAAATAACCGGCAAATCAGCTGACGATCCACCTGATGATAAGTGACTATCGTCGCCTATGGATATCAGTAACTCCAAAGGTATCCCTGATCCGTTGCCGGCCAAGAAAGAGAGAAGAAAAAGTAAGAAAGAAAGAAAGAAAGAACTGGCTCTCAAGCTCCCAGCCGGAATACGACGAATCGTTTGGCGGCTGACTCATGCTCAAGGGTGGTAGCTATCCAGGCGAACCCCATGGAGAAATAATAATAGTAATAATGGTATTAATTAACGATTAAAATCAATAATACCAATATAATCCCTCGAGGGGCCCTACAACCAGCTCTACTCTTACGACACCTTTGTGGCGTGTGAGATTATGGTTAGTATTAATTACAATTCAAAATATTACAAATATTTAAGTTTTGTTATAAAACTGATCATATTACTTTCCATAATAAATTTCAAAAATATTTAAACTCAATTGATCTGTTTTTATATATATTTTAATTAATATTTTATAATAACTTCTTATACTATAGTATAAGTAAGTACTATCGCTACCAACTAGGCTACAGGGCCGTCAACATATTACATACATCGATCACAATTACTTAGATAAAAGAAAAATACATACATATAATTTACATATATTTAGGAGTCCATTGCGGACAAACAGAAGAACAGAAGACAATAGTACTTATAATAGTAATAGAAGTGAGTGTAGTGCGCTAATAGGATCGTCGGTCCCCGTCCCCGCCCCCGGGCCCGGGGCCGCATAATGAAGATGGATGTCGATGATCACAGACTAGATTTCGTCCCCTAATATGCCAAAATTTGGTCTTGAACTTTCAAAACGTTTGATTGATTACGGTGTTGCTGTTTTAACAAGGAGTCTCTATTAATTGCTCTTACATGTCCTATTCATTACTGTTACATTCAACATTACGAACTAAACTTATTATTGCTATATCTCATTAATTATTATTTATGTATCTAATTTAATTTTGGTGAAGAATATTATTATGCAAACTGCGGCTCGTGGGCCAAGTCTGGTCCGCGAAGAGTTGTGATCCGGACCGCAACCTAGCCTTTAAAACAGTTAATTAATATTATGGTACTTATATTTAGTAATTTAAATACTGAAACCTAAGATAAAATCACAAAGGATTCCTCCAGGAGCGGGTTTTGAAAGCTAAGCAATATTTACATTAATGTCTCTTTTTTTCTTTTTTTTGCGTAATTGTGAAAAACTGAAAAATACGTATTCTATCAATTTAAGCAAGGAATATTTGTTGCAAATTTGAAGCAAATCGATTGATGTTTTAAAAATATTCCATACAAATTTTCATCCAATTTCCCGTGACAACCTTTTAATTTTCCGGGATAAAAAGTATCCTAAAATGTGACCCGGATTATTAGTAACAACTATATCAATTTTCATTGAAATCCGTTCAAGGGTTTTCATGTGATGCCCGGACAGAAAAACAGACAGACAGACAGACAATAATTCTAAAAAAATATTTTTGTGCTCTAACACCTTATTCAAGTACCCCCTAATCGAATTTTTTTTAAAAATATGCAATGTACAGAAAATTTGCCCCTTGTGTTTTATTATGGTACAATAGTTTTTGAAAGATAATTAAAACACGTTATTAAGTTTTTTTTAACATGAGTATTCATATTCTGGTGGTGCCTGATAAGCTATGCTACGAATATCACTTAGACTATTTTATGGAATTTGTCGTTATTATCAAATATCTAAGTATACATTTTCTAATAATAAACCGATTTTCTAAAACACAAGTGAAATGGCCCATAATGTTATACATCAAATTCAGTAAATGGTATTTATGAGTAATAGCCGGAATACGATCTCCAATATATACCATGGAAGAAGCCCAGAGCGAAACCAGGAATTATAATATCGAAATAAATCCTGAAACAATTCGTCAATAGTTCTAGGAAAATCCATAAAACGATTATTAATATTACCACTAAAGTATGAAAAGAAATACATTCAATATGATTTGTAATCCGAAATAACCCACATTTTATTTCATTGTGTGTAGAACAATTTTTTTTTGTTGTTATTTATTTTTGATTACACTTCCATTAATAAATATTTGCCCATTTATTATCGAGCCTACATACACTGAATAGCAGAACTAAAAATCTTTATTTGTTAATTTAATAAATTTATGACGACAATTACAGAAACTATGCTATTTAAAGATTAATGTGGAAAATAATGATTTCAATAAAAATATTACGTATAATAAGCATAATTCCGTAACTGTACTATCAGTTATACAATGATTAATTTTATGTTTATTTGTATACAACTCAGAAGAAAGCTTGTCAATTTGATTGTATAGAAGTATGCATTGGACATAGCCGATTTAATAACAACTAATGTCAATCAATCGGATGGAACCATTGGACCATGGTTCGATATCTCAGTAACCAATCAGATACGAGCGAGATAATTAATATCGGGCATACAAAAGTAGATTGCGATTGAAGGAACAATGCCGCAAATGTACAATACCTCGGTACATTTGGAGAGCTTCGGCTTCGACGAAAGTGAATGGTTCGCAATATTTTATCCGTAGATTACAATGTTCTGAGAAAAGGACGATGGCTGGCTTTGCACAGTACTTGAGCACGCGACGCATAAAGTATTAATTGTAAGTCAAGGACTCAATAATGGATGGAGCCTTTGACACCCTAAAATCCAATGTATTTTGTATCCCTTAGTTCAAAGTTAAATGTTACTAGCCATGTACCTCCTGTCGGATTCCTGAATCGAATGACCTGACTTTTTTGGTTTAAAATTTTAAGTATTAAAATGACATGATATTTTTTATTTTCCCAGACGATAAACGAGCATACGATCCGCTTAATTTTTTATTCTTATTCAATGCTGATATATTTTAGTTATCTATTCATATGTTTTAGGGTTTCTAGGATCCGTAGTCAAAAAAGTTTGTTGGTCCATCCATTTGTCCTTTCGACCGTCCGTCTGCAGCACAGCGCTGGGATAGCTTTATTGCTAGAAAGCTGTAATTTGGCATGGATATATGTACGTTATACATTTTTATTTAAAATACAAAGAGATAAAATCTTAAAATTAAAGGTACCTTCTCGATAGGTTAAGTATTCGAATGTTGACATACATTTAAAATTTTCCATATAGTAATTCGTTGCCTCAATGTAGCAAATTTGAAACGTATCAAAGAAGAGAATTAGGCACATAAATCCAAACTTTTTTTCACGTTGTGCAATAAATAGGTGTGTGTATGTGTAATAAAAAAAAAACTTTTATTTCTCTTATTTTTTTACAGTTTATACACAGTGGGGGCATCCTTTTAAGTAAATATATACCTGTGTCAGGATGTCCCGAAGTAATAAGTTGAAACAAGAGCAAGGCAGTGTGACGGCACGCCGCGGCGCCGCCCGCCGCGCCGGGTCACGTTGTCGCGTCGATGAGCGATCGCTGAATTCCCGACCATAATAATAATTCCCACCTGTCAACCTTCGTTATGTCCCAGTCACGGCTCACTGAAAGTAGAGCCTCCAATTGAAATCATAGTAAACGCTATATTTTTGGAACCACTTGCCAAAGCGATATGGCACAGATTACGCACGGCAGCATTGTTTTTTATTCCACGTCGAATTAAACGATCAATCGAATACTGGCATATTAAATTTTCAACGGATTCAAATAACTTTTTTCAATGTCAATTTCAATTTATTTCTATATTGCCAGTTTCATAGAGTATATTCATAAATTAATTTGTTATTTTATGTACAATTTTTAACCGACTTCAAAAAAAAGCGGCCAAGTGCGAGTCGGACTCGCTCATGCCCTTCATGAGCCGTAGCAACAAGTAACATAATATAAAAGTTCTTGTAGTTCGTTGTAACTTTGATCAATGTTTTTTGCGGTTTACGATTTATGACGTATTAAAAAAAAACTACTCACTAAATATCATTCAAACCAATTTTAGTTGGAAGTTTTCATGGTAATGTACATCATATATTTTTTTTAGTTTTATCATTCTCTTATTTTAGAAGTTACAGGGGGGGGGGGGACACACATTTTACCACTTTGGAAGTGTCTCTCGCGCAAACTATTCAGTTTAGAAAAAAATGATATAAGAAACCTAAATATCATTTTTGAAGACCTATCCATAGATACCCCACACGTATGGGTTTGATGAAAAAAACATTTTTGAGTTTCAGTTCTAAGTATGGGGAACCCCCAAAATTTAGTGTTTTTTTTCTATTTTTGTGTGAAAATCTTAATGCGGTTCACAGAATACATCTACTCACCAAGTTTCAACAGTATAGCTCTTATAGTTTCGGAAAAAAGTGGCTGTGACATACGGACGGACAGACAGACAGACAGACATGACGAATCTATAAGGGTTCCGTTTTTTGCCATTCGGCTACGGAACCCTAAAAAGGAGGAGGTTCTCAATTCGACTGTATTTTTTTTATGTTCGTTACCTCAGAACTTTGGACTGGGCGAACCGATTTTGATGATTTATTTTTTTAATCGAAAGCTGGTAGCTGTCATGTGGTCCCATATAAATTTTATTGAGATCTGACAATGGCATCCATGATAAAACCATACAAGTCTTAAGTTTGTATTAAGTAAGCGCGACAAATGGACGAATAACTCAATATCACGCCAACCGATTTCTATGATTCTTTTTTTAATCGAAAGCAGGGGCTTGTCACGTGATCCCACATAAATTTGAACGAGATCTGACAAGTAGTTTTAGAGTAACTTTGAAGTCGGTTATTTTTTGTTAGTAAAACTTAGATTATCTATGATGCTATAGGAACCTAAAATTTACATCAATCTTTTCCCTTTGTTTAGACTTTAGTTCCACTCGATTATCGGTTTTAAAGGCTTCTATTTTTTACGCATACCATTTACCATACCAAATAACTAAGTTTTTCATTACAAGGGTTAAAACATATGGTGCATTGCAACAAGCGCCACGCTTCATCGTATTGGGTAATATGACGTGAAGCGAAATGTGTTTGACGTTAATTTGCGTCGAGTCAGCGTTCAACTCATTAACACGAGAAGAATATGTTCGTGGCGTTAATAGGATCACGACCGACGCGACGCGCCGGCGCTATAGCTTGGAAATGACTGTGTGTAAATAATAAATAAAATTGAAGAGTACACTTAATAATGTATTAATATTAACTCCGATCTTTCTCGCAATGATTCCAAGTGATTTATTCGACTAATTACAGTTAAATCTTTATTCTCTGATTAAATAGATACTGAAATCGGTAAAGTCCAAATCACACTAATACTTTATTTTACTTATTTATCCCTCAAATTTCGTATCTTAAAGTATTAGTATATTTTATGTTATAGCTTCGTCATTCACATAACCCGTTTAACATATTCTTTAAAATACGGGTATGACACATGGACTGCTAAGCACGCTAATTTTCAACAATTATGTTCTATTTTTTATTTGAACATACAATAAATCAAAATGCAATAACTGGTTGCAAAATGGTGCAAAACATTTATGAGTCCCCAGTCCTGCGGTGTTACAACCATTGTCCTTGTTCCAGCTGGTGTCCGCACGGTGGATGTCCAGGCGGTGGAAGGCATGGTGGCCCAGTTCCCCTGCGACCTGGGCACCGGGGCCAACGACAAGGTGTACATGGTGTTCTGGTTCCGAGATGACGCCGGCATCCCGCTGTACAGGTGAGGGTAGTTTTCATTACCAGTGTCTTACGCCCCAACTCAGCCACTAACGGTTACTTAAAGCGCTCCTTAGTAGAGAATCACAATACAGATTAATACTATACTAAGGAACGGTTTATGTAATTGTTAGTGACTCTGAGTTGGGGTGTTAGTTTAAGATAATTGAATTTAACTATCGTAGGTAAGAAGTTCATCAGTACTTGTTCAACTTCGATCAATTTTGCGACTAGAGTAAGCCACTAGCTGCCGAGACTATCTTATAATCTCAAACCGTGCTTTAATTTGAAGTACGTTGCTAATACTTGTTTCGTTAATAACACAAATGAGATGAATTTCGGCTTAATGAGGCTTTCGTTTAATTTTTAGACACAAAAAAACCAAAGCTTATCACAAAGCTGTTCTGTGTTTACGCTCCAGAATTGTATACAAAATTCTTTTGAAATCGCATACGCTTTTAATTCTGAAACATTATGTGAAATCATAAAGTGTATTTGACGTCAAACACAACGGGCTTTCATCTGATTTGTACGTAACAATTTATTTCGAATCAAAAATGGGATGAATACTTTTCAATGTGTCTTTTCATTCGTTCAGCGTTCTCTAACGAGCTCGTTGTCTGTCTCTTGCACATATGTCTCGGGTGGTTCGATCTGCCTTCATGTTACTTTATGGAATCCGAATTTGCATGAGAAATATATACGTACCTAAAGGTTTTATTGAAATATCCTACGCTTGTTTGTTATCTCCACGCGTCAATTTAAGTGTGTAATGATGTCAAAAGATTTTAAATGTAAAGTTTTGAACTTATAGAATTATTTGTGAGATGTAAACAGAAAATTCCTGTAGTACCTAGATGGTAACGATACAGTAATACTAGAAGAATCTAAAAAAAACTTGATCTGAAACTGAAATCGAAATTGTGATAGTTAGTGGTCGCTGCCACCTGTATATTTGTAGGCACCAGCCACCAGGCACCACTGGCACCAGGAATTACTGCTGTTTCTAACCACTATATTCTATTCTGCAATAGTAACTTATATTATGAACATCTTGACCAGATATTGTACAAAATTTGTTTAAAACTTACAAAACTAAACCATATTTAAAATACCAACTTATTTATGGTATTTGTACGCAACATGATTTTTTGAAACTCCCTGTACAATCAGCAACAGAAACTAAACGAATTAATTAAAAAACGGGTCGCGTCGACACCTTACAGTTGCAAAGAATTTTCAGCCTTTTCATAGGGATGTCCTATCAAATAATATTGTTCGCTACATTTATAACTCGAGTATGTAACGTAGTATGACTCATTAGTCATATGATTATAATAGATTTCACTATAGTAATTGAAGTACAAAAATACAGTTACAAGCTCAGTCAGAAGTGAATATCTAACCTGAATTCACTTGACTTTGGCATACAGGAGCACTACTTCTGACACTTTCTTTGGCCAATTATCTTAGACAGCGGAGCCTGAGCAGCGTATTGTGATATACCAAACGCTTCATTTATTTTCACGAAGTCCGTGGCCCAATAATTACTTAACGTCGTCAAGAAAAAGACGCTTCAAAATTTTTGGCAGCCCTTATAAGCCGCGTGTCGAAAGGGTCCAAACTTGAATGCGCCACGGAACTTGCCAGATATTTCACTGTTTAACCCACTTAAGACAAATTGCCCCGTCCGTTTGAGGCGTTTTTTCGTCCATCGTAATTTCACCCGTCGTTGGGTCTCGAGTCGGACCGTCCGTTCCGGGTGCTCCAACTGCACGATGCAGCAAGAAACGCTCCAACTAATATGGGAGAAGAGTTTTGCTTTACAAAACCAAGCACTGATTTTGTTGAGAGTAACTAATAGATTTCAGTTTTGCTTTCTAAAAACGTGGCGTTCGTGCAGTTATATGTTACTCTACATGTTAACATAAAGGAAGGAAATATTCTTTAAGGACAGAGTAAAATATTTGAAAATTAATTAATTATTTAATTTTAAATAATTGAATTTGGTTTCTATTTGAACTTGGATATAGATAGTTCTACTTTAAGCCAAGTGAGTAAATTAAGAGACCTGCAGAAAAAATTACTAAGTTTCTTCAGAACGAATTGGCCTTGATAGAAAGTTTAAATAATGCAATATCAAGCAGAAACTCCACCATGAGAGGCATCTTGCTAATCCTCTGATTATTTTTACTTAGATATATTTAAACAATTATTGCATAGTAAGGTGATGTAGATATTAAAATATGCGTCATGTATGCGAACATTTACTGTAAAATTTTGATTGAAATACGCCAATTAAACTCGGCGGTGGAGAATTGTTAAATTAAATAGCGATTTTGAATACCAATCATCGTGGTAATTAACAATATAAATATTCACTCAACGCGTATCGGCTCTCAGGGGATTCAAATGTTGCGAATGATTTTCACGGCCTCGCGATAATATCAACTTGTCAACAAATCCATTGAAATTATCATGTAAATAATTATAGCGAGATGTAATTTAATGTGTAATATTTAAAAAATTAATGAGAACTGATCCCATTTTCTAATTTGGTTCATATTTTTATTTCACTAAAACTGTAAAAGTTTGAATCAAAACTCATTATACAGTTTTTGTCAGAAGATAAATAACTGACGTGGAAGGTTCTGAAGCATAATTTATAAAGGTTTTGTGTTATTTCTGACTAACTAGACAAAGACCAAATTAAAAGTAATAGAATTCCATGAGGTGTCTTGTCATCCATGAAATATACTTATAAGGAGTGCGTACTTATTAGGGGGTCCTGTGCATAGTGTCATACGTTTGTTACCTACCATAATTATTTACGAGCCTGTAGCTCAATAGGTAGTTAGCCTGTTAGCTGAGCGAAAGTGGACCGAGACTTTCGATCCCCGGTTGTACCGACGTCTATCTATACACCTATACATCTATACAAATAAATAAAACTGGGGTGTCTGTTTGTAATATTAAAATAACCGCTTTTTACTAAGTGCATTTGGATGTATACACGGTACATATACCAAAACAACATTTTTTACAATTCTTGTCTGTCTGTCTGTTTGTTCCGGCTAATCTCTAAAATGGCTGGACCGATTTTTACGGAATTTTCACTGGTAGATAGCTGATGTAACAAGAAGTAACTTAGGCTACTTTTATTTTAGAAAAAAAAATTGTTTGTTAGGCGATACGAAGTTCGCCGGATCAGCTAGTTTGAAATAAAATACAAGTACTAATGTATCTTCATAGGTCTCAATTATTCGAGATGTGTTCAATTTACATTTCTATCTCAACGATGTTGGGGAGGCAATCTGAGCAAGAAAACCATAGTACAGTATTTTCTTTGTCAAATCAGTTCTGTTATGGAGAGATATGGCACGATCTGTTAATGTGTTGTAGCGAGATATCGACTCCAATAAAACCCGTTAATAAAATGCGCACCTATTCCAGTTTTATATAACGTTGACCGCCCCTGACCGCCCCCATTCCCGTCCGTTATTCGATTTGGAGGCAATTCCGAGAGAAATAACAATTCACGCGTGTTTATACCGATATCAATTTATTTACATTGAGTGAGTTGCACATTTCATCTATTGTAATATTAGCAACCCAACCCGACCAACCGGATACAATTTAATATATTTTAACCGATTTCAAAAAATAGGCTGTACTTTTTGATGTTCTTTAGATTAAATTCACTAAATTTAATTCATTGTTTCTTAGGTTATCAAAAATAATTATCAGATAATGAGTGACAGTTAAAGAGTATTAACATAAAATTGCAATAAAAAAAAATAACAATAATAAATAATAAACGCCAACACACAAACACACTCACACCCCCGCAGTAGGTTATTACCTGTGTCGCGGGTGGCATGGACGACACATATAACACATCACAATCACACCCATGACCCGAGTGCAAATATTTATCTGTCACATAAATATCTGCCCCAGCCGGGAATCGAACCCGGGCCCCTCGCTTTGCAGGCAGGGTCGCTACCTACTATAGCTTAGTTGGGTCGTCGTATAATGCTTGCCAAGAATTATAATCTCATAGCTTTCACTGTTAAAACTGTTTCACTGTTTTCAGACCTCATGAAGCAAGTTTGATTTGATTTTGAATTTATACCATGACAGTGTCTTGTTAAGTAAGATCCAACTTTTATTTCAACAAAATGTAGTAGTACAATCCACTTCCCAAACGGCTCGACGAGTATGATGTGCCGGGACTCTTAAGTTCGATAAATTCCACTAATAATTCGGATAGTTACACTAGGACGTTACGAATACCGGGATATTCTGCTTCCGTTATCGCGTTCTTACGATATTTTAGTACAGGTTATTTTTGCTTGCAGGTTACGTGTCGTGATTGCTATTATTTCTACATCGTTTAGTTGAGCCCCTGTAACCAGAGAGCAGGGTATATTTTCCAACGTACTAGTGTAACGTTTGCCTTTCGATAGCTAAGCTATTACAGTCAATGTTGACAGCATCGAAAGGCTCTATTACGGGGGAGTAGAGTTTGTTTTAGCTTGAGTGACGCGCGTGTGAGCAGTCACGTAGGGTATATCAGGCAGTTTACGATAATTTGGGGTGTTCGCGCGCCCGTTGCGAGTCGATTCCGCGTGCTCTTGTTATCTATACGATATTTCAGTTAGTTTGTAAGTTTTAAATTGAATAAGTTTATGGATATTAAGTGTGCAAGTTTTAAAGCCAGGAGTAGTTTTGTGATTTTGAAAATTATGTTTAACGGAGTTTTAAGTTCGAAGTACTTCGGAGGAATCTGGGTTTTTTCTGGTGTCACATTATTGATTCATTGGAAAATAATTATTTGTGAAGGTTACCTATACCTCATGGTACAGTACTTTCATTTAGTCAATAAATAACTGATAATAGATAATTATAATTATACAGTAACTGCAACCTGTCCGGGTCATTGTCCCGACTAGGAAGCTCTGCGCTCACCAGTTTCCGGATACTGATAACATCCATATTACAGTCTGAATAGGGACATGTATCCGTATGTATTCAGCTTGGCACCTGGTGGAGAATTGCGTAATTATATAATAATATGGGGTATGCACACATATGCGATTTTGCTTTGTAACAAGATCACCTAAAGTTGATGACAACGGCTACTTCACTGCTAAACCGTCCAGGTATAAAGGTCTTGGTTTGACAAGTATCGCTGTTAAAGATCGTAGTTTACAAAGCCATCGTTAGTGTGACATTGTGTGACAAGGGGTGGGAGGAGGTCCTAAATTTCGTGACGTCACATTTCAAAATCGAATAATAGCTGGTATGTATAGGTAAATATTAAAAAACAATTAATGGAAATAAAATTTCGGAACTGCTGTTTAAATTTAATAATTTCTAGGTGTAAAATTTCATAATATGTGACGTCACACTAGGGGGGAGGTCTCACAAATGTGACCAGCTGTAACAAGGAGGGGAGGGAGGGATCAAAAAGTCATGAAATTAGTGTGACGTAATTTATGGATGGCCCCTTAGGCAACGTAAACTTACATTATTTGATCACAAACTCGACTAGCAAATTCCAGTGATGCAGCCCATGGAGCTGTAGCGGAGCATACTGGCCCGGAGCCCGGAGGCCTTCTCAGTTACGAGGAGAGACTCCATGCGTATGTGTCATTTTGAAAGACAGATGAATAAAATAAGCGACGTGTGTAAGTGAATATATTCCGAAGCCATGCATCATAGCCAGAAGTTGTTACTCTGAGTTTGACTAAGCCGAGGGTCTCTACTTTGACTCCTAGCTGATATATAATTGTAGGTATATAATAACTAAATTTATATTATGATGTTTGTTTTTTTAAAGTCAGGGCACCCAAACAAAACAAAAACGTATTTTATCATATAATCCACTTTAACTACAGCAAGCAACAAAGTTTGCGAGATAGGAGACTCAGTTAATTTAAATGTACAGGTTTCGTCGCAACTTTAATTGGAAGAGGCGATGCAATCAAGTCGCTGGGCTTAATGTTGCCAAAGAGTATCCACTGGGCCTGTCGCTCTGGAAGTGTAGGGTTCGATTCCATTCCTAATATTTTATTAAGAAAAAGTTTTTAACTGATCAATACTGGTGGATGGTCTTTATCTTCAATTAATCGTAGCTGTAGCTTTAGGAAGGCGAGGCCTTATGTTGCTGCTTGTACCATAATATTTGTCAAAGTTGTGCATATTATAAATTATATTTTATTATTCGTACAAAAAATAGTAAAAACTTCCTCAGAGTCGTATACTGAAGAAATCTATAATATGTATATGCGCAGATGGCGAGGTTAGGGAACCATGAGTTATACTCGGATTGTGAACTACATTTTTTAAAATTTAATTCACACTACTTGAAATATTTAAGTACCTACGCTCAATTTTGTACACATTATTCCGAGTTTTATCCTTTTTTTATTGTCACACCTACATAAGCTTCTTTGGATAATTTCATGACCCTATTTTTACTACCGACATCCCCTTTGTAATTTTTTTTACTCCATCAGTCCTATTTTCATAATCACTCCTCGCATATTATATTGCTGAAGTCGTGAACTTGCCGCTTTTTTGCGAAAGAGAATAAATTGACTTGAAAAAGGCGATCTCAAATGCAAATGATTATTATCACAAGGCTTAGAATTAATGGCATTTTGCTTCGAGGCTCAACCTTCTTATAGATCCATTGTCGAACGGGGCGAGATCATAGAAATAAAGAATTTTTATATGGTGAAGTCTCTTGTAATAAAACTTTGGTGTCGCTGAACGATCAATACGATCAAAAAAATGTGACCGTTGTGTTCCCTGTATTCAAGTTGTTGAATTGTTCTACTATCATGACTACTAGCACGACGGCCCGTGTCGCGTTACAGTTACTATGCCGGACTGCCGTGCCAAGGGTCCTGGGTTCGATCCCAGTGACGTGGAAATTTGAATGATGAGTTTAAATTACGGTTCTCGGTGGTTTATGTTGTTTATCTTATATCTTTTTATTGGAATGAAGTTCCTTATCGCGCGTTGCGAAAGGGGGCTAGGCGGAAAATTTTGAAACGAAAAGTTGTAACGACACTTTTTGCCGTCGTTAGTCGTTACAACTCGTGCGGCGTCGTTACATGTCGTGCGGCGTGCGCATGTTTCTCTGTCTGTCTTTCTCTCTCTCTTATAGAAAGCAAGCCAGATTTTTTCGTTTCTTGCAGTAAGTACTAGGATAGCAAAAACATGCAAGCGAGTGTGCAAAAGTGTGTCTCATCGGCTTTGTTCACCTAGTAGCTTGCTACTAGAAATTTAATACCCAAGATTTGTTTTGGCACACTTGCTGCATGTTTTTGCTATCCTAGTACTGACTGCAAGGAACTTCGTTCCATCCGGGTGTCCCTTGACACCTCTCAATTTTTTATTTTATTTATTGTACCGCTATCATACTATTTATTCGCTTAGACCTTTAAACATGCGTAAGGAAGGAAATAAGAGTGTTTGTGATTTGGGAGTTATCCACATCTTGTGCTTCAGTTATTAGCCGAAGCACCCTTCGATAAGACTAATGGACTGTAATGATTTGAGCGAGAGACTGATAGCATGCAGAATCAGGTACATACACGGTTACGGTTACAAAGGTTACTCACCGAAATTTCTTCTTACTGTATATATGAGCTAACTGACGCTGCGCAGACTTACAGCAGTGCTTCGCTCTCCAAACTCCTTGATGATGGCCTCTGTATCTTCCACGTGTGCTTTTTCGCCACTATCAGTCCCATACGATAATGTATTGTTTAACGATAAATTAGCCCGTTTGGACTCGACAAATAATATAATTAGGCTTCTGCATTAAGTGCTCGCCACGACAAAACGAGAAACGATAAAAGAACGAAAACGACAAATTTGGAATTAGCAAGTTCGCGCGCCCGCCATGCTAACTTTTTTAAGACGAGAGAACGACTGTCCATAGACAACAAACTGTCACAGAGTAATAAAATATTTTTAACCATCGACAAACGTGAACAAAGAGTAAGCGTACACCTCGTTACACACTTAACATAAACGTTCTCGTCATTTTCGCACGTACCCATACAAACAGGCATAAAAAACACGAAAAAGTGTATAATAGAAAAATATCACGTGTACGACGTCCCCGCTCATATCGCTCGAACGTCCTCGGAGCACCAAATCGGCATTCAGCGACGCACTTTCAATTTGCGCTATGATTCAACGCGTACCCTCTGAACTTTTGTTATTGCTCAACTATTTTGAGGCCTTTGTTATTACGGCCCCGCTGTGTGTGATGTATTGTGATTCGGAATTCTTCGCCGTCGACGAAAATTCGTCAAAGGCTGAAGCTTGTAATTCGGGATATTAGCGTCGGACGTTATCACGTTGAGAGCTATTCGGGACGTTGCGAGCTTTGTTCCGATGTAAATGTTGGAAAAAGGACTTTGTGAAAATGCTACTCGATTTCCTTGTTTATCTTAGCTACAATACTATTTAATTCTGGTTAATATTCAATTGTGTTGATTTATTTGTTTGATTAGTAAACTAAACGCCTTTTCAAAGTACAGATCAAGCGATTGGGTTGATCGTTGATGATATGATCAGTCAGTGATGACCTCGTTGTCTGTTTGATGTCACCGCCACAGCACCACCATGCCGCCGATATACATTACGTAAGACGAATGATCGACGCTTTGCCGGCCACGAAGGAAGACCCACTTATTACCACATTATTTACTAGTTTGTCCAAGCTAAGGGCACGGGCGAGGATTAATCCGTTTTCCTATTAATTAAGCCGCAAGGGTCCGCTATCGGGTCCTATTATTTAGGTTAGATTTAGCGAACTGAAGGAACTTAGACTTAAAAGCTTTATCAAAGTAACTAACTAAGTTAATGAGAACCTCTCTTGTGCCAAAATTACGTCATCACAAATTTGCAAGAAGTATTAGCATGTTAAGTCTTCTATCTTTAACCAGACGGACCGTAGCAGCAAGCGCGTTGAAATTTCTTGACATATTCTTCAATAATCATTTTATAATATTAACAAAAAAACGACTTTAATACATCCACACATAATAAAATGTGAATATAATTAATCAACGTAGTCGAAGTAAATTAGATACACATTACTAGGGATAACTTAAAAACTACTCGTCAGATCTCGTTCAAATTTAAATGGGACTACATGACAAGCACCAGCTTTCAAATATAAAAAGAATCGTACAACCAGTAAAAAGTTATGAGATAACACATTAAAAAAATATCGAATTGAGAATCTCCTACTTTTTTGAAGTCGGTTAAAACGAATCTGGGTTCGAACCCGTAATTTCATAATGGTAAAACTTCTGACATGAGTCTGGTAACCCAATAATGGGTAGTATAATAAACTAATTTGCCATATCTAATCTGTACGTATATTTTTACTGACCAGTTTTAAATATTAAGTATGTCTTTATAAAAATATCTTCACAGTATTATTTTTTACATGTCACACGTCACGCGTCAGCGATCCGAGTTCCTCGAAGGCCACGTGGCCACGGTATAGTTAAGGCTACCGCTGTTACTGAGCCACATCCTAATATCCGCCACTCGAGGCACTAAATCCCTGAGATGAACTACTTCAGAGCACGGCCGTGCGTAATGTCGCGCCCTGACGCCGTAATCCCCGCTATGAAATATTGTTGCTCCAATCCCGCTCCGGATTACAAGTGATTTTGGTTTCACAAAATAGATAACTACCGTGTGTCGTACAAAAATATTAACCGCAGTCCTTTCTGTATTGTTTATTTGTGTGTATGTATTCTAGTACTTCAGGAAGTAGGTAATAATTTTGATTATAATCAGTAAGTGACGAAATCGGCGATTTTTAGATGTCAATAAAATCTAAAGTATTAAGAGCTGTGCAGTTGAAACTTTATAATATGTTTAATAAGTCTACTATAGACATCATATCCCGAGAATTTTGTTTATCTATACTAATAATATAAAGAGAGAAAAATCAAATCTTTCGATTTTTTGTTTGCATTGAATAGGCTCCGAAACTACTGAACCGATTTGAATAATTCTTTCACTATTGGGAAGCTACACTATCCCCGAGTAACATAGGCTATATTTTCACAAAAATTAGGGATCCTTAATAAAACTCCAATAATATAACCCAAGGTGTAAAAAATAAGAAAACCGAAGCAAAGCGGGGGCGGTTACTCGTCTGGTATAAATTATAATCCAAACCCAAGTTATGAGGGATCAAGCTAAACACTTAATTTTAAAATAGTAACAAAATTATTAAATTACATTATATCCTTCATAATATAGTCCTTCATTATTATAACTCTTTTTATTTATTGTAATTGCAATCAACTTAAAAGTTTAATAAATGGTGTGTTTATCTCCATATTAATTTTCCGTTGAATTTTCATTCGCGGAAAGTTTATATAATTATCTTCACATAATTATTCACTAACAGACACGTGAGTTATTTTAATCCACATAATAGGCATAATGACAGTAAGTAAAAATCACTTAAATTATGTATTTATTTAATGAAAACCCATCAATTCATTACGAAACACGCATTTATTGTATTATTATGAGCGAGATTAATAATATTGTGATAAAATAAAACTACAAAATACAGTTAGCCGCCATGATATCTTGAACGCCAATAAATCTTAATCAGCGCGAATTACAGTACGGCTGACGAATCTTGGCGCGTCTGAACATAGGCTCTGGGAACTTTAGCGCATGTAAAACAGAGATAGCGACACGAACATGATAACGTGGGACTGAGACATCATACGCCGCGTACCGAGCATTGCCGAATAAAATTATGTTACTGCGCAGCCTTCTGCGCGAAGTTCAGACGCGCCAAGATACGTCGGCCGTACTGTACGTCACGACTCAGTAAACAAACAAATATGACAATACTGAAAATGACATCTTGTCTTTTATTTTACTGAGGCGTGACATCACAAGCGATGCCATGACACTTTAATGTGTTTTGGCGCGAATGTTAAACTTATAAACTGAAGTGTATTTATTTTATACTAAATCTTAATTTTTTGCGTAAGATATATTTCCCAACAATATAGAACAGTATTTCAAACTCTGTCATCATGCCTATTGACTGCAACAAGCTTCATAGCCCGGCGGCTTGCCACGATCCTTACAGGATAGGGAGAGTAAGCTACAGCGTACGTGGTCGGTAGTTGGATGGGTGACAGCTAGTGACAAAAATATCTTGCACGTTTCTATACTTCGGAGGGTACGTAAAGCCGTCCCGGTGTTTATCCTAGAATAACAGTCGTTAAGCCATGTCGAAAGCCTTCAAGAGACATGAAAACTTCCGCCACTTGGGTTGGCCACCATCCCCTCTACCAATCTGCTAGAGCAGCGCGGTGCCGCGGTGGCGTATGCTTTAGGCCTGCTCAAGAGGAGAAACTCGTGCTCAGTTGTGGGCCATTGATGGGATGAAGCCAATAAGAAATACACGTCATCAGAAATTATTACTTAGAACGGCTTAAATTAGTTAGTACACTTAATTAAATCATGGAAGGTATTGTCATGAAATGTAACCAAAATTCGCTGAATAATTCACAATATTACTAACTATTCTCGAATACGTTCGTGCGTCGCATCCTAACGCCCTAATCCCCGCTGTGAAATATTGTTGCCCTTCCACACATAGGATTAGAAGTGATTTTCATTTCATATCTCTTGACATTTTGAACCAAATTTAGTGCCGACGGAAATAAATAAATACAAAAATTTGTTTCATATTACGAAACCTTTGATAATCTACAGATATGGCATTTCTGTAAATTCTTGTTTCAATATAAATTAATGTACAAATGTGAGTAGAAAAAACATGTACTCCGGGAGTGCCGACAGAAGTGAAAACTTGAACAATTATGTGTGTATTTTTTGAATCGTCAGGAAGTATTTTATTGTGCAGAAAATATTTTTAAATGAAGTGTTTTTTATTAATTACATTTTTAGTGAATGGCTGCCAATGCCTCGTAAAGTATATTATGTAAACTACAATCTTGATATTAATACGAGCTGTAAATTAAGTAACTAGTTCTGCACTTCTCTCAGAGATGGCGCTAGAGGTAGGTGTCCGTTAAAATGTTTACGGTGTCGCGAGTTGATTGGTTCCCATCTTAGAAATGCCCATCGCGCCTGAAGAAGTTTTCACTTCATAAATTCTTCTGGATTTTTTCAGCTTCTCCTTTAATATGCATAATAAAATAAACAGTTGTTTAATGAATACGTTGTTTTTAACGTTAACACAACTGCTTGTACCTAAGCGTCCTAGGCACTGTGACTTGTCGGAAATGTTAAGTCTAAATGCAATTTATCAACAAGATTAACATTGTACGGGAGCTGGAATGAATATTCCATGAGTAATCTTTGTGTACAATGTAACATAAAATACATGTATACAAAATACAAGGGATTAGGGGAACGCAGGCAATGAACAATACGAGTTTTGGGGCTCGTTACAATCGACGAGGGAAGCTGAGAGCGCAACACAAAGACTAGTTTCTTGGGTAGACCTTTGTGCGCCATGTTTTGTGCCTTACATATTACAAAGCCTTGTCAAATGATAATTAAGATAATGCAATGTAAATAATATTTTATTTCAGAACTTATTTATTATACGATTATTTAGTTTATCCGACAGTAAATTTTGCTATTTGTTTAACTTTTCCTTAATTAAAAAACAGACAATTTTTTTTAACATTGACGTTCTCGTACAATGTTCGATACTTTACCCTCATTAAAAGATGTATAAAAAAAATTATATATCCCACGCAATACTAAATAAAGTACCGCGCCTATAATTGTCTAAAAAGTACTATATCTATGAATTCCGTGAAACATTCATAATTCTGCCATAAATTATGCTAGAGATACTTTAGTTTGTGAATAAATTATTAGATATAACGCTTTAAAAGCGTAATACTGAATCATATCAAAGATAACGTTTATGTGGTTTAAGTGATACATTAATGCTGAGAAAATTTAAAGCTCTTTGAATAAATGAACTGTTTTTTTTTTTGTTGTATTATGCAATGTTCGTAGCTGGCAACAAGTTTGCTACGTCTCTGGTGTCAGTAATGTCCATGGGCGGCGGTGATCACTTACTTTCAGGTGACTCATCTGCTCGTTTACAGCCAAAAACCAGTTGAAGATCAACCTGATAGTGGCTACCGTCACCCGTGGACATCAACAAGAAAAAAAGAGTGCGTGTACTTTTGTACGCGCGTGAGAAGTTATACTTCTTCAATATTCAAGTCACTAATATAATAAAATATTACTTGTGTACTACGTAGGTTTACACAAGTACAACCTAGATGGCGTTGTTCAGGAACCTGAATCACGCTGTTGAGACTCTGTGAGATTTGTATAAGTAATAACATTAAATTTTAAAAGGTAAAAAGAAGCTAGGGCCATCTATCCAGTTTCATACCCCCTCCATGGTAGCGCAAACGTTTAACGCAACCTTTTTGCACGTCGCATAAGAAGTATAACTTCAAAAAGAAGGAAGAAGAACTGTTTCACAAGCTTTCAGATGCACGACGAGACGGGTCCTATCGCCAAGTGTTGACTCAAGCAGGAGGATGGCTAGCGGAGATAGTGGCATGGAGGATGATTTTACGGAATGATAATAATACCAGTATTTTTAATAACTTAATTGATAATAATATTGATAGTAAAATCCGTTTAGAACAGAAACTACCTGTCAATATGTTAAGTGAAGTTTCTGTCGCCTCTAACGCGTCCCTAGTATGGGATTGGGGTCAATGTACTAAGCCGCCCCGATACGGCTAAAACGAGTACAGTAGTGTTATGCGGTATTGCACACCACTATTATCTGTAACCCATATAGGATAGTGTATTTATACTATAAATGTGTTTTTAATTGAGACTATTAATAGTCACTAGAAAGTGAATCCGTTTGCGGGAAACGCAAAGTTGAGTCACAGTTTACTGCAAGCCGGCTGTATGGCTACCTGCAGTACTTAACTACTTTTTAACGTACGAGTATAAACGTTCTTACAATCGAGACATCTTTATCTTATCATGACAAAATAATCTAGACGCTATTGGCATTCAAATGAATGAGCTGACACAGCAAGACCAAGTGAATCCTAGTCGTATAATCGTCTATATCCGCGCCATTCAATTTCCAATTCAGAAGCGGGAAGTTGCATGTGCGCTCCGAAGTTTCAATAACATATGCGCCATTGAAAATTTTCAATCTAAGTCCGAACGGTTTAGAAGCAGATCGCGTACCTTTGTGCTGAAACAATGGCGCGCTTGTTGTTAGACGACACGGCGCGCGAGCTGAAGTCGAGAGCTCGGGGACCTACTACTGAAGTTCTGTACTACGAATCTTCTATCTAGCTTCCTGTTAATTTTGTTGTGACATCTCTTGTTTCGACCAGAGAATCATGGGGTGAAAAACATCATAATATATTTTATAACACACTGTAACCTCGACGGTCACGCATTTCCGTGCATAAAAGAACCATTTTTACATGGTGCGAAAATCTGTAATATAATCATGTATGGCCTCGCCTCACAGGAACTACAGACTTCGATATTGCTTCGATATAATCAAATATAGGTTAATGGATGTCTATTTTTCATATAAAACATGCAAAGTGAGTTGATGTGAAGCTTGCAGGTCAAGATAAAAATGGAGCATTACGAAATATTCGTATCATCTGCAATAACAATTAACACAACTGCAAACTGCGCTTCATAATAATGACTCGTGTGTAATTGCTGAAGCCATTTTTCGGGGAGAGAATTATGCGAACAAACGCAGAGGGAGCTCATTATTCTGTGCAAACAGCGAAGGAGCTTCCATTAATTGGCGCACGGTAATGAGAAGTAATGAGAACTGAATAATTTACTGTCCCAAAATCAGTGGATTTAATTTGTGTAACCAAAACAATAAACAAAGTTATAGTTATTGCACTAACGTACTCGTATTTATACAGAGATGCTAGCTAGCTGATACGGCTGCAGATGTAGGAACATTAATTCGTAGCCGGGTAATGAATGCGGTAATGAGACTTGAATAATGTACGGCGATCGTACAAACAGGCCCGTGCACGACTAATTCGACGTGCGTTAATCTGTTGCCATGCCAACGCGTATTAATCTTTCAAGGCACACTGAATGGTAATGACATTGTCACTCGTGCTCCAGAACTGGCTAGTTTGCGAGTTGATTCATCTCGCACGCGGACGGACAGTGGACTGCTAACTAACTAGGAGGTAGTGTCAATTGTGTACAATCACGAATTTACTACAAAAATACTAGTAGACGCGTAGTTTTTGTGACTGCAAGCAAATTAAAACAGAGAAGAAAAATATAAGTGTATTGTTTACAATGCATGGCTATAAATGAGCAATATGGTTTTGAGGTAATAAAATACTTTAAAATAGTAAGTTTTCAATTAACAGTGTAGTTAAAATGTCCTTAATTTAATAATTATGAATTGTTAAGAAATAAGTAAATGAGCATAGTAAAATTCTATGTCTAAAACCTAATTTTAAATAACAAAAGTATGCGCTCAGCACATGAGCTTACATTATTTTCACATATAGAACCAATTGCATTTTAATTTCACAGTTCGTTGAAATGCAATAACCCTTCGGCAATAAGTCATGGAACCTCCACTCGATATTATTTATTTGCTCGCAGTGAACTTATTGCAAGGCAAATTGACTTCCGAAACACCACACAAAAACGTCGAAGTCAGAAAAAATATTTCCAGTCTTTTTTCCGGCAACAATCATATTATTTGTGTTTAATACAATTGGGAGACTCGTAATTTTTTTGGCGTTAATCCACTTACGGATTGATGAATTGACATGCTCAATTATAGTTGAAACTGACTGTGCAATCGAGAAAGCAGTAGGTCGTTTTAAATACTGCTCGGCACTTTATTTTATGCAAACGGAATTAGTGAGCGGGACTTTAATAATAAGCGAATAATTTTGTTTCTCAGCAGGAACGATACTTTTTAGACCGCAACGAAACCGCCGTGATGTATTATTATTTAATTGTATTATGTATGTATCCATATGTTACAATATGTCTCATAGGATGTGTAGTAATGTGAAGCCAAAAGCCTTCACGCATGTTTACTATTTCCATTAATATATTCTATGAAATAAACTTTGTCATGTATTACGAGTATATTGTTCTTTTTTGTTTTGTTTCCTGCCGTCAAAACTTTCTGCAACTTGTATGTAACTTGCAATGTTTCAGTTTGCATGGATCAGGTCTTGCAACTTCTAATGGAACTACTTTCTTTTATCCTACAAGGTTGAAATTTTGTATTTTGCTTTAGCTCCAATAACAATGCATTTTAGTGATTAGCAAGACCTGATAAGTCTCAATGGTTAACTTATTTTATTTCTTTTAAGTGTGATCAAACAATCTAAACCCACCTATTTACCGCTAGTAAGTACCTATCGTTATTTTTGTTGAATATGAATGTAATATACTTTATTATCTCGTATCTTCCAAACCGCTGAATGGATTTATATAATTAAGATATCGTTATATTCGTCTTGATAACCCAAGTGTTCTTAGATAAGTGAAATAAAAAAATAACAAATATGGCGGCTGTGAGATGGCAGTTTTTGAAGTATCAATAAATAAAAATAAATCGAATAACGCAATATGGGTATCAAATTAAAGAGCTCACCATAAGAATTTGAAAAAGGTATAATCATGATGCCATCAAAAACAAAACTTGTAAAAAAAACCAAGTCTCGCAACTCAGTTCTTCTACCGTAAAAAGTTGTGAGATCAATGTAATACCAAGTCGGTTAATTTATTCAGTTCCTACTTAAGGGTCCTTCTGTCTTAAGTTATCACGTAATTAGCTAACCTAACAAGTAACAACATCTTATAGGGACCATATTATCAATATTAAATTTTTTTTATGTTTTAAATAAATAGATCGACTTGGCCATCGCATGAAAACACAATACATCTCGCAAGTAATACCTACGTATTATATTAAATTTGATTGTTTAGTGCGATTGCCAAGTCAATCTATTTATTTAAAACATAAAAGATTTTTAATATTGATAATATGGTCACTATAAGATGTTGTTACTTGTTAGGTTAGCTAATTACGTGATAACTTAAGACAGAAGGACCCTTAAGTAGGAACTGAATAAATTAACCGACTTGGTATTACATTGATCTCACAACTTTTTACGGTAGAAGAACTGAGTTGCGAGACTTGGTTTTTTTTACAAGTTTTGTTTTTGATGGCATCTCATTTCTTTTTGTAGATAGTTCTACTTTTTTTCCTTTTACAAGTTATCTTTGAACATAATTATATCTAGGTACCTATCTACACCTATTATTCCATTATATTATATACAGGTACACTGATTCATTCACTGCAAATGTTACTTTGTTATACAGGTACAGTAATTCATTAACTGCAAATGTAACTTTGTAATCCTATATATTTATATGGGATTACAAAGTTATTTATGCAGTTGATGTATCTAGAAAACTAGACCGAAATTGCAAAATGTTTTAGTTTTTCCTTGATTTATACACTAAACACTAATTGTGTTCCAAATTTGAAGTCTATGTCTGCTAGAAGTGCCTTAGAGTTTTGATGATCGGTCAGTCAGTCAGTGAGTGACGAAATTAAGAAACTTTGACTAGTTATAATTCTTAAACTACTGGTTCAAATCGAATGAAATTTGAAATATAACGTGTTTCTACAATGCCTGCTTGGTTACTAAAAATTCAGGCTTTTAGCTTTATCCACAACGAAGTTATAGGGGGTCGAAAATGGCCTGAATTGCTTCGAGAAAAGTATGGTACGGCCGTGCCGCTTTTTTGCTCGACTTGGCGGGGGCACTGCCGTGCCCCCAAATAACTTGTTTTATAGGAGGTGGTTTTATTTTTAATATAATAAGACCTAGTACGTCTATATTTTTTGTTTCTGATTTAATGCCGATAATCATTTATGATAATTATTTTAGATCTTAAGACCATGGCCTAATACTCTTCACATTGTGAGAGGAGACCCCGAGCCCAGCAGCGGGACAATTATGGGTTGTTGCTTTACTTTTTTAAGAGACCTAATAACCCGGGACGATGAAATAATGAGTGATGGAGGTAACGTTAGGTTGAGGTCCTGTTGTCGGTACAAATCACTTTAAAACAAGAGGATCCGACTTCAGATCCGGCTCTATTTTATTCCAGGAAATAGTCCTTGGAGCGACATGTCATAATATCAGACGAGCGGCATAATTATTTTGTTTCAATAATATATATCTATACAAATAAATAAAATTGGAATGTTTGTTTGTAATATTAAAATAACCGCTTTATACGAAGTGCATTCGGATGTATACACGGTACATATACCAAAACAACATTTTTTACAATTTTTGTCTGTCTGTCTGTCTATTAGTTCCGGCTAATCTCTGAAATGGCTGGACCGATTTTGACGGGACTTTCACTGGCAGATAGCTGATGTAACAAGGAGTAATTTAGGCTATTTTTATTTTAGGAAAAAAATAATAATTTGTTACGCGATACGAAGTTCGCCGGGTCAGCTAGTAAATAAATAAAGTTTCAAGTGAAACATTGTTTTATCATTATAATAGAGATAATGGAACCTGGCGGTAATAATAGACAATCCACTCAAGGAAACCCATCATTTTCTTACCCGTTTCTTGCAATGAAAGCGTCGTCTGCAATTGATTTATTAATTATATTTCCGCGGCGTCTATTTAGCATCGAACAGACAAAGGCTGACGTCATATTTCTCGCCACAATAGTACCGGAGCGCCATTATTCAGGCCACGCCCGGCGGAGTGACTAGTCTAGGCCTCTTTGTTCTAAATTGGGCTCTTAATTCAATTCCTTAATTATTATACCGTTCGCTTTCCAGACTATTGTAATTGAATTGTACTGGAGAACCTCCCTGTTTCGATTTCAAGATACGAGTAGATTCCATCGTCATATCTATCAATGCTTTTATTAAAAGTAGAAGTGTATTTTTATATTCGTGTCAATTGCATATCATTCTAAACACATACACATAAATAAATTAGGTACCTCAGATTTTCATCTGATTTCCATGCATTAAAAAAAAACTTGAGAGGTGTCAAGGGACACCCGGATGGAGAAATTTAATACCCCAGATTTGTTTTGGCACACTCGCTGCATGTTTTTGCTATCCTAGTACTTACTGCAAGAAACGAAAATATCTGGCTTGCTTTCTATAAGAGAGAGAGAGAGAGACAGACAGAGAAACATGCGCACGCCAAACGACATGTAACGACGCCGCACGAGTTGTAACGACTAACGACGGCAAAAAGTGTCGTTACAACTTTTCGTTACCAAATTTTCCGCCTAGCCCCCTTTCGCAACGCGCGATAAGGAACTTCGTTCCAATTATTCAACACCTCAAATATGTTTATTGCATTTTAACCAACACTTTTTATTAGAGGCCCTACCACAAGACTCATGCAGAGCAGTCTAAGCATCCTTACGACACAATTTATAACAAACCTGTATCAAAACTTCACCAAAATTTTAACATGGTACGATATTTGCTCACTTACAATATGCATTGCTCTATTATTTTCATCCTCCTTTTAGCTTCCGGAACCAAAACAGCAATGTAACTATTAAAACACAAAATAAAGGTTTCTTCATAGGAAAAATGCAAGCAGTACAGAATCTGACAAAGAAGTAGCCTTTATAAACTCCAAGCTTTTCTTACATTGTTTTATGTAACCTACATCGCCGGGGTGTTAGAACTCTCTCAACGAAAGTGTGGTTGTTATATCGCAATGTATGCGGTGCGTGATGAAAGGACGAGTGGTGTTTCGTTTTTGTTGGGCACTTGTGCTCGAGAAGTCTACTCATTTGTTTTGTCTTCACACTGAGCCCTTTGGTAAAGATGTCGTGACTGTGTTCAAAATAAGTGTGAAAGAATTGATTGTGTCGCAAATATTGAACATGAAATCGTTAAAATAAATTTAGCTTACAACATAGGCAAATTATATTATCCCAATATTAGTTAACTTATGTGGCGAAAATTTTAACTCGTCTGAATTTTAAGAATTAATATAAATGTTTATCATTATTTTGAAATAACTTTTTTATAATTATTATAAATAGCATACATATTGGATAAAATAGAGATTAAGACTAAAGGCTAAACCTGTGCTTATCTGTGTTTCAGAGCAATTTACTATAATTTAGAAAATGTCAGTAACGATATTTTTTAATAACTTATTATTAAACCAATGTTCATAACAAAACCAGCTCCACCTTGGTCAGTAGACAGCAGTATTCACCTGGGTGCATAGGTGAATAAAGTCTACTAAAAGTCGACAGCACCTTATGATACATGTTAATAATACACACATTATTATTATAAACAATTTAGAACCATGTACTGTAGAAACATGGTTTTAACAGAAGCAACGTGATAAAGATACTTTGTTAACATTGTTAGAAATATTTTAAATCTAAACGAGCGACGACGACGGTCCTAGAATTGTAAACTCGAGGCTGTGTTTTTTCGATCCCTGTTTACAGAAAGATTTCATTGTTGCTCTCTAACTGCGAAAATTATTCAAATCATCAAAGAAAAAAAGATTTTTCAACTCGATAACTTACATTCAGAGTCTGATAAAGTTAGAATGGAAATTCATTGGCTACTTTGTTCGGGTTGATGTTTTTTTGAGAACCCTTCCGACGCTCAACTCGTATAATTAAAAACTCGACGCTTATAGATTTCCCTCAATTTTTCTTTCTTGCCCTCAAGCCATTGGAGAATTTTCTGTATAGCAAACGTATCTACTTAAGTACTTACGAGATAAAACTCTTTTTTAAAAGATATACGAATTACGTAATTCTGATTGGGATCAGTTGCTGCTAATAATATTTAAATAAAAAAAATCATATGTCGAAAAATATTATTCTCTCTATCTATATTCCATTCATCCATCTATCAGTCCTTGCAGGCCCACTGCTGGACATATGCATTCCCTAATTTGCGCCACGCTGACCAGACCTGTGCCGACCGAATCCACTGGATGCCCACTGTTTTCTTCAGGTCATAAGTCCACCTGGTCTAGTGCGTCCTATACTACTTTTTTGATACGTGGGCGCCAATCGAGGACCTTTCTTTCCCAATGATTATCGGTCCTATTTATATTAAGTAAATGTATTTTCGCTAATATGATACTAGATACAAATTTCAAGAGACTTTCTCTTCTTTTTTTCCATAGCTTTACATATTCAACAAGTCACTTACTAAGCATGAACAAGACCAATTAGATAACATCCGAAACCTGTTTCTTAGAATTAAAGCGTACCTTATGCTGGTAACAATATAATTTTTCAAGAAACTTTTTTTCAAAAGCTCTCCAGCTGAATTGCGATAATCGTTGAGACAAACTACACGTCTGCTGATGACAACAGCACCCTAAAGAAAGTCATTGAGGTCGTAGAGCTCCGAGTTCCTAACGGCTCCACTCTCCGTGCTTGTAAAGGCAATCGGCCACTTCATCACGTATCAGCCGCGACTTAAGTCACTGCGCTAGAGGCGGTAGTACGTCGCCACTTTATGTTGCGTACGTGATGAATACTGGGAAAAGTGCAGCTATCAAGAGTTACAGAAAGAAAGAATAGGCTTCTTAGTTCTGTTGCAAAATTAAAATAAATGGAGAAGAGATGAAGTGTCAAATTTAAAAAAAAAATAAAAAGGGATTCGATCACTTATAACAGAACTTTCTTTCAGAACGTTCTTTTATAAGTGATGCTACGATAAAAATATCTCACTTAAATGGAGATATAGTTTTATCTGAAGCTCTCTTTATTTGACTATAAGTCAAATGAAAGTGGTAACGTTATACAAAGTGTTTATAATTTGTGTCTTAAACATTCGTACCTATTAAAGAGATCGAGCGATACCGTCGTTGCGGGGTCATGATTTATGGGCCTGTCAAGGTCGAATGGAATGAGAAGCCACCACAAGTCATAATGTCGGTGAACGCGCAAGCCGTTATAGACGTAAACCCATGCGTGTAAGAGTGGAAGTGCTGTTCTACTTCTCGCAACTAATTACTTTTCTGAATGGTCCAAGTTTCTGCGATCTATTACGCGGTATCGGGTGTTTGTTCCAAAATATTCACTGTTTTCTGCTAATAGACTTTCTTCCAAACAAACTTCTCCGCAATAAAGTTGTAGTTTAGCTGGAATATTAGGTTTTGCGAACGACTACGTCCGCATCAAATTAGTAACCTTGTTCGTTAATATTAGGTATAGAAACGTTCTAAATTTGTATGGATTCCGTTTACGATAACGACCAAAGCACCCTTCCGAAAAGCTGGTAGATAAAAAATGACGTGCGTAAGTGTATCAGTAATACCTAAATGAATAAAAGATTTTGATTTGATTTGATTTGATTCGATACGATTCAGCAATCAAGTTGTAAGTTTGAGTTGAATTTGGAACAAGCTTGTCTTTAGAAATTTGATAATGAAATCAATGATGGAATTTGACCGTTCCAGGGTCTAATGATGTGCCATGGAGGCAAAATGTGTAACTCTTGAATGGATGGGAATAACTCGAATTGAATTGTCAACGGAACCGTGTTTTAAGAAATTTTTTGCCAATAACATTATCTTTGTAAAACCAGTACATTATATTAACTGTTCATAAAATTAACTTTGCAATACCAGTACATCAATGCCAATTTCTAGATTAGAATTTTCCAAAAAGTAAAAACTGAAAAATAAAAACTTTTAAATAAAAAGTCGAACCGCCTTCAAAATTAAAACAAATTGACATGAAAAAATGAAAATTAATTTAATGATAACTGAACTTCCTACTTATTCATGCACTCAAAGTATCATATTATTGCATAGGTATGCTATCTATTGAAATGTTAAAATTCAAAAATAACAGACTGAGTACTAAATATTTCAACATACAGCTTTGCTTGCTAAGCGTGGAAACATACATTTTAATAACAGATTGCTTATTCAGAATAACATCGGACACTCACAAAGGATTTTTAAGAATTCACCTTGTAAGACCCTGTAATAGTAGATGTCACTTTATACACAGTGGATACAAGTTTGAAAATTGTTTTCCGTACAAATAAGGACCAGTGGCCCCAGCTTCGAGTCCAGGTTTCTGTCGCTGGAGGTAGCGGGTGCATCAAGGCCGAAGCATGAAGAACATACCTATGTACTTCATCAACCTGGCTAGCTGCTGCTGTCGTGCACCGTCTGTAAATGTTGGTTGCAGTACAGTATGAGAGAGTAAGTAATGAGTGGATGTTTCCTTTTCTGTCGAGGCAGCAGTGATTATTTTGATGACATCATTCAGTTGATGGCCGTTACTACGAAAATAAAATGTAGTGAAAGAATCTCTACGAGTAAGTCCGCTGTAATACTAATAAATAATGAGATTTTAGAAAAATGTAAGTAAAAATTTATAGAATGTAAAATTCGTATCTACAAAAGCCGTATAATCAGTGGACAAAAATTAACTCCAATCAAGTATTTATAGAAGTCAGTCTTGCAGTCAGTACCTACAGGTTTCAAGTGAAGCAAATGTTCACTTTAAATGTCGTGCTATCCTGTTGGTGAAGTGGATTTGCTCAGACTCTGAATATGTGAGACGACTTGTGTCTCGCTTCCATATTTCATTAGTCGACTGTCGCCCGGGCGCCTCGGTAGGGCTGTCGTGTCGCCCCGTGTCGCCCCGTGTCGCCCGTGCCGGATAACTGACAACACTATTACCCAAGCGCAGTTATATGAAGTTCTTGAAAGAAGGAAATAGCTTTATATTGCCTTGGAATGTGCCTGGCAAGACACGCACGTGGTGCTTGATACAGGTCTGATTCAGGCTTAATAAACCCATTAATTGCCCAGTGCTGAGCACGGGTCTCTGCTATTGAGGAAGCCTAGAGCATACTCCACCACGCTGCTCCAGTGTGGATTAGTGGAGATTCAATTCGTGCTTTTTCAAGCATTATTTTGGTTTTGTTGTTGTTTCTGATTGTCTTAGTAATGTTTTGGTGCAATGAAACTCAAGGTACATAATATATACCTTACATAATATGTACATAGTTATCACCACGTTATCACTGATTCATAAGTAGTTGATAATTTATACTTAATTATTGTATATGAGATTATGCCACTGACATATTGAATATTAGATTTAATCACTCAGCACAATTTGTTACCGTAATCTATCTGTCACCTTCACCGGCTGCAACTGTTTGTTCCACTGACATTTTAATTGTATCACAAAAATCAGGAGCCATTCTGAACGCATGCAGTGACATTCAAAAGAGAAGCAAATTGGAATATTCCATATTCCATATTCCATATTCCATATTCCATAACCGTCACGTAAACGTCACGTCTCCATATTTCATTAATCGTTTGTCACGTTCTGGCGTCTCGTTTCCGTGTCGGATGCTCGTCGTGTCGCAAATCCAGTAGATAGACATTTAACTCGATTGTAACGCCGGTTTATTTAATCATGTTGCATAGTAAATTTAAACAAAGCAAAACAGGTTTTATTTTCTGCATGCAGTAAGAATTTATGAAATCAGGTGAAAAGTAACATTGTGAAGCCACCTGCCTGTCTGAGAATCCCTTTAGTATTCTCAAAGGAACGTGAGTTGTGGCAGTCGGCTCTTAGCCAGCTGTGTGGACCTTTATTTATGCTGCTGCCACGTATTCTCTAGGAATAAAAACCTCTCAGAATAAGTTAAACGATAGTCGTTCGTAATAAATATGACTGAGACTGTATTGCTACAATCATGTTTAAATAAAAAATGCATTAGTTTATGATAAGGCTTTAAAATTATAGTCACATAACCTTATATATAAGACTTAGGGCTTGTTTCACGATCTTCAAGTAAGTCCGAAGTAAGCTATTCGTTGGTTAAGTTGACATTTCGTGTATGTAAAATGACACTTTAAAGTCACTTTAACCGGCGATTAGCTTATTCAGGACTCTACTTGAAGATGGTGAAACAAGCCCTTACACTCTAGTTGTCTCTTCTCTATTGATGGAATAACGTAACACTGACAGGAACTTCATATTTCACATACGTCCATGAAGTTGAATCCCATTTTTCAATGATCGTCCGTCATGCCACGTGACGCTGAGATATCTCCGAGTGATATCTATCCCCGACAAGCTGGGAATCTCTCGCTAATAAAATGGCTCTTCAGAAATCGGTGTTTAAGATTAAATGAAAACTTATTCATCACTTATGAATTGAAATACGATATTCTTAACTTAACGATTTTGTAGATGCTGCGAATGATACCTTTGCTCGGTGGCAACCACGTAGGTGCTTAAGAAACCTTGAATAGGGCATAAAAAACAAATTATTCATACTAAATCAACCAGTATTCTCTAATACAGATCAGTGCTATTATTATACATCGCCACAGTCGGAAATCTGCTTCCATAGTATAAAAATAAAAGTTAAATTTAATCAAATATTAATATGGAAAAAATAACGTTCTTTTGCTTTGCTCTTTTCATCGGGTTGATAAAATTTATTTGAAAATAGCAGGCCGGAAATAAATCGGATGTAACGTATACATGGGGAATGATGTTATATAAAAACCCTAGAGACTGGTGTCAGTATTCTGTGCCGCCTCAATACGCCAATACTTCACCAAGCTGAAGAAAAGTAGCCGGCTTTTGTCTTTTACTACGACGACATCCTGGCTATCGGTACGAGTTTGGCTGAGTTACAATTATGTATGTTTGTTGCCCAGTCAAGAGCCTTGAAAATGACATTTATTTTGTTTGTACAACATAATATTGTATGTATTTATCCACAAAAAATTCCATCAATGTTATGAATGATGTCAATACGAATAAATTATTCTGACTTGATTTAATTTAAAGCTAAGCCTTTCTGTGTAACATTCATACAACTTCCGTCTAAGTAATTTAATTATCAGTAGATCAATAAGTAAAACCAGTCGTTTATAAGCAATTTGACAAAGTGACGTAAATCTCTGAGACAGCCGAAGCCACGTTAAACCTGGCTAATTCCGTATTCGCCGCGGCTAACAAGCGTTCAGTACTAACGAAGGTGCGCGCAGCTTGCCGACAGTGACTATGGCAATACACGACAAAAGTACCCCTACAGAGGTCCACATGTACAGAGAGCTCCCGTCACAAGCGCTGTCTAAGTGAATGTGAATGAACGAAGTTATGGAGATAACGCGTCGTGTCTCGTGTTACACTGTACATGTGTTACAAAAACATTGCAGATAGCAAGCGGCTTGTCTCCAAGTTTACAATAAATTTTAAATCTACACACGTGATAAAAGCTTCAGTAAAAACAGATAATCGAGAGAAGGTAAATAAATGCTGACACAAAGTTCGTGTCACAGTTTACATCGAATGAAGCATGATGCACATAAATTCTGACCACATAAAAGGTTAACCTTAACAATGAAATGTTATTTTATTTTAACGAGATTTAAAATGTTTACTTTGACACAGTGTCATTCACTGTGTCGGCTTATATTATTCCATTAAAAATTACCGACCGAGCGACGCTACGCGAGCTACCGACAGTCTACATTGATTGGGACGATATTTTGTTTCTATGTAAATTCAGAGTATACTTTCGCAACGTGTGTCCGATCTTCCAAAACATCGACTGCTTTGTTAAGGTGTGTTCATTGTTACATCAAGTGGGTAATAAGGATCAGGCAGTTTCACACAGTTAAGAAAACACTATAGAGAACTCATGTCTAAAGATTTCCCACAATGTTTTCATGATAGACGCGTTTGAAAGGCAGACTAGAATATTTTCAACTTGCGACAATTGTATGTAACGTGTCAATACTAAGTGGCGTAAAGTTAATAAACGCCGGGAGTTTCAAAGCAAAAAGTGGTAAAATAACTCTGCATTTAATTAAACATGTTTGAACTAGTTATTCGCATAGTTCTCCACGTTGTTTACTGACCGTGTGAAAAATACGGACTTTAGATTAGAAGCTGGAGTGTGGTCGCATACGGGACCGCGGCGGAGGCGGAGCTGCAACTAACCTCGTGGTTACTTTAATTGTAAGGAAAATACAAGAACATTAATTCGACAATCCATTTAATTACAAACATTTTGCAAGTTCTTTGATCCCTAGTTAGCTGGTGAGTGGTGGCTCCTCTGATATCAGAGAAGAGGAGGAAGAGATTATGATATCATAATTCAATGCTAGAAAGCAAACACGTAGTAACCCGCAAAGATCAAATTGTTCATCAGAGCCGATAAACTTTTCGATTTCTCGAAAAAAAAATCATAACTTCTCTACTAAACAGAGAAAAACAGATTTTTTTCGACAGATCAAAAAGTTTTTCGGCTCTGATGAACAATTGGTATTTGTGGGTTACTACGTGTTTGCTTTCTAGCGTCGATATTATAACTCGATTTTTGTGCATATTTTTTATAGTAATAATAATATTTATAAAACCGTTGGAATAATGTAAAAATACCAGATAAATCAAATTGCGTTCCCTATGTTGGTCTATAGCAGACCACATTGTGTTGCAAAAATAATATAAGAATTAATTAATTTCTCATTAATCCTGGAATGTCGAACTAAAGAAAAGAAAAGAAAAGAAAAGAGTGAATAGGCTTTTATTAAGTTAGTGCGCTCACACACTACTACACTACTGGACCACATCTACACTTACCATCAGGTGGGATTGTGGTCAAGCATTAGCTTATTCTAAGTAAAAAAAAATCCATATATCACAGGCTTTTTCCAATTTTCTCGGATTTTTGTTATAATAGACCTTAATAACAGACCGGTAACATCTTCATAGAATGTGGGGCATCAGGTTATGATTTTCCCTTATTTATAAGTGGCATATCGAATGTGTTCCAGCGGTAGGCGCCGGATTGGTTCCGTCTGCTATCATTATCGGTTACGTAACTTTGATTATCTCTCGTCCGTTGTAAGTAAAATAAAATAATATGGATATTTAACATCATCAGAATAGGTTGTACTAAGATTATTATTATCATTACATGGCGTTATTACTGATCAACATCCAACGCCATCTAGTTTCTGTGTTGCGAATTACAAACATAACGCAAAAGCTGACATAACGTAACGCAAAAATTTGATTTTACTCTCCATTAAATCTCATACCACGGGCTTAAATATGAAATCGATAGATAAGGAGTTAAACTCCAAAAATTTAACATTACTTGTCTGTTTGTCACATGAAACCTGTGAAAAAATTTCGATGTAATTCGGTATACTAATATGCATTTTACAAAACTTTTCATGCCGGGAAATATAAAGGTTCCCATGGGAAATTTTTCAATAAGCAGAAGCGCTACTTTTTCGTTATTAAATGACATCTTGTATTCATTTTATGTTTTATTACACAACACTACACGGATTCAAAAGCCGCCGGGCATGCCGGCGATAAGGCCAGCGGCATAATGTGTAGGGACTATTACACCGGCAATTATTGCCGTTGAAGCAATTGTTCAGAACCAGCAATCTCGCAGCAGTTCAGCGACTAATTTAATAAAGCCCCAACAGTTACATAATAAGAGTCCTCGTGTTCGCTGAAACAGCCGTTGTAAACTGCTGGCGGCTAACTCCGCACTGGCACGCAAAGCTCCGCTCGACATTGCATTCCCATGCCTTATGTGTGGCTGGGCACAGGAGAAGGAGACCTAAAATTGATTAATCATTAGTGAATAACTGATAATTCTCATAAACTCTTTTAACTTTATTTTTTATGGAAATAGCTGACCAACGAGCTGACTATCCACCTCATCATAAATCTTTATCGTCGCCCATGGACATCAATAAAACCAATGCACTACTGATGCATTGTTGGCAAAGAAGAAGAGAAAGAAAGAACTGACTCTCAAGCCCCCCATCGGAATACGAGGAGACGTTTGGCGGCTGACTCAAGTGGGATACACCCGTGTAAGCTATCTATTTGGACCACATCTATATAAATAAATAAAATTGGAGTGTCTGTTTGTAATATTAAATTAACCGCTTTTTACTAAGTGCATTTGGATGTATACAAGGTACATAATATACCAAAACAACATTTTTTACAATTTTTGTCTGTCTGTTTGTTCCGTCTAATCTCTGAAATGGCTGGGCCGATTTCGACAGGACTTACACTGGCAGATAGCTGAGGTAACAAGGAGTAACTTAAACTACTTTTATTTTAGAAAAAAATAGTTTGTTAGGCGATACGAAATTTGCCGGGTCAGCTAGTGGATAAATAATAATAGTAATAATGCTATTAATCAACTATCAATATTACCAATATAATACCTTCGAGGGGCCCTAATACTAACGGGCTAGAGTCTCTTACTACACCCATCTGGCGTGGGATTGGGGTTAATATTCTAAGCTACCCCAATACGGCTAATATGGCCGCTTCTTTGTTAGTCTGTAAATGTATTGCGTATATTATTTATTTGTTGATATTATAACGTAAAAAGAATTAGATATGTCACTAGCGCGCCGACGATGAAGAGTGTAAGAACAGGCAATTGACCGTTCTGCTCGTAGTCGCTCTGTCAATACAAGACAATACGCACGCTTTTGTTGTTGTCAGAAGTGCTTGACATTTGACATACAGCGTTAAAATACCTTCATGTATTATACCAATGTGCTGGTGTAGTGGAACAAAAGATAAATGTGTGTGTTGTAGCTATTTTTGGAATAGATTTTTGGGTTGATTTGTAAGGGCATACCTTATCTATATTTTTTTTAATATCATTGGTTCTATACTGATGTCAATGGGCGACAAAGATCCAACAAGTCTGTTTCTTTGTGTAAAACTTATTCCACAGATTTGTATGAGATTATATAATATGAAAACTGTGAGCATTATTTTACGTATTACCTAAGAAGTTATCCAGAGCGATTCATGCTGCGAGCTTGGCGCTATGTAGACAGTAAAACTGATTATTTGTATTACGATAATCTTTTTTTAAATATCTGCTAAAAGGCATGAAAATAAATTGTAATTTAAAGCATGTTTATGTCGCGGCGATAAGTAAAAAAAGTTGCGATAAAAACTATAACTTTCAAATTCACTTACACAAAAAAAGAAATGGGTTTCACACGTTTAAATTATTTAATGAAGGCAGTAATTTGTACAGTTTAGAATAAATGACGAAATAATGTTAATTATTATAGACACAATAAAACTAATTTTTCAGTCGGCAGTTAATTTAATTAAGTTCCTTTTTGTTGTACAGCAACCAGAGCATTGTAATCGGCCTAACTTCGAGTCGTCACGCGAGCCGACACAGTCGGGAGCGATTCCATTTTATTACGACTTGATTACGTTGTTTGTTACTCCATAATTATGGAATTTATGGTTTCCTGGTCAAGGATCGTTCTTTTTAACAAAGCCCACTACGTCAGCGTGAGAGTACCATAGCAGTAGTCCAGTTTGTGCGGAACAGTTTTCAAGGGGATCATGTCAAATGGAAAAATTCTAATGCGATTGACGCGAACAATTTTGTGACACTGTACTTAGTAGACCGGACATGGCATCGATCCCGTTTATGGCATCCTGCAATCAAGATCTCCTTGTTGATTTTTCCGTGGGGAAGACACGGACCTAATGTTGAATTATAGGTATGTAACAAAATAAAATGTTCATGAAGACCTCTTCTTTTGATAGTTACTGATGCTCTATTTATCGTCAGTTAGTAGAATAAAACGGACAATAGTAGTGTTATTGATTGCGACAAAGTTATCATTTAAACACAATTAAAAATCTTTAAACTTGCCCTGAGTTTATTAAAGCAGAGAAATTTCAAACTTTTGCTTAAGGATTCGATCGCACGCGACTCGCTTTACTACCACTTTATTAAATTGAAGCTTCCCACGAACTATAGTACATTTAGTAATACTTTAAACAATTGTTAGTCGTTTTTATCACGTGCATAAAATTTCAATCATCCTGCACTCAACTCTTCATAAATTCATTATTGGAGTTGTAAATGAAAAAATAATACAAGAGCCTGTTTTATGCTACTCTATCTAGCGATGAGATGACGAAACAAATTGTAATAAATCTTTAACGTTTTATTATTTCGTGCCAGTTGTACAACGGTAAACAAAGGAATTTCTTCAAGAAGCACCCTATAATAATGAATGTGTGCTGTAAACTCACGTTGGATTTAAGTGTTTAACGGTCGTGCAATTAGCATCCATTTGGGAGTGTTTAGGCGTTTTGTAGAAACTTGAATTACTGCCGGCACCAAATAACCATGACTCTAGACTCCTACGCCAATTTGCCCGCAGCGTAATTTTCCTCGGACGCAAAAGGACTCGTATGAAATTATAGGCTGTGCTTGTGGAAGGAAGTACTTAAGTAATTATTTGTTCCCAAAATATTGCCACGATATTTTCGATATTCAATGTGCTCTGAATTGAGGAAGTAATAACTTAATCATAACTTAAATTTTGACAACCATGTTTTTGGTGATTGCGTAAAATTGCTGAGGGCAGTAAAGTGAGCAGACTTCAGACAAACATAAGATTTTAATTGTATTTAATGACTCTTTGTAAAAGTAGACAACTGCACGTTTTTGTCAAAGACCGCAGCGAACCCGCTTACTCCGACGACTCGATTGGACCGTGAAATTCAATCGAACCTAAGGCTTTATCATCAATGTTAATTTCAGGAACAATGAGAATTTAGAAATAGAAATAGGTATGTACCAAGAATAATAATCTGGGGGCACGGCAGTACCCCCGCCAAGTCGAGCAAAAAAGCGGCACGGCCGTACCATCCTTTTCTCGAAGCAATTCAGGCCATTTTCGACCCCCTATAACTTCGTTGTGGATAGAGCTAGAAGCCTGAATTTTTAGTAACCAAGCAGGCATTGTATAAACAAGTTATATTTCAAATTTCATTCGATTTGAACCAGTAGTTTAAGAATTATAACTAGTCAAAGTTTCTTAATTTCGTCACTCACTGACTGACTGACCGATCATCAAAACTCTAAGGCACTTCTAGCAGACATAGAAGCTTCAAATTTGGAACACAATTAGTGTTTAACTTTAGTGTATAGATCAAGGAAAAACTAAAACATTTTGCAATTTCGGTCTAGTTTTCTAGATACATCAACTGCATAAATAACTTTGTAATCCCATATAAATATATAGGATTACAAAGTTACATTTGCAGTTAATGAATTACTGTACCTGTATAACAAAGTAACATCTGTAGTGAATGAATCAGTGTACCTGTATATAATATAATGGAATAATAGGTGTAGATAGGTACCTATATATAATTATGTTCAAAGGTAACTTGTAAAAGGAAAAAGTAGAACTATCTACAAAAAGAAATGAGATGCCATCAAAAACAAAACTTGTAAAAAAAACCAAGTCTCGCAACTCAGTTCTTCTACCGTAAAAAGTTGTGAGATCCATGTAATACCAAGTCGGTTAATTTATTCAGTTCCTACTTAAGGGTCCTTCTGTCTTAAGTTATCACGTAATTAGCTAACCTAACAAGTAACAACATCTTATAGTGACCATATTATCAATATTAAAAACTTTTATGTTTTAAATAAATAGATTGACTTGGCAATCGCACTAAACAATCAAATTTAATATAATATGTAGGTATTACTTGTGAGATATATTGTGTTTTCATGCGATGGCCAAGTCAATCTATTTATTTAAAACATAAAAGTTTTTAATATTGATAATATGGTCACTATAAGATGTTGTTACTTGTTAGGTTAGCTAATTACGTGATAACTTAAGACAGAAGGACCCTTAAGTAGGAACTGAATAAATTAACCGACTTGGTATTACATGGATCTCACAACTTTTTACGGTAGAAGAACTGAGTTGCGAGACTTGGTTTTTTTTACAAGTTTTGTTTTTGATGGCATTAATAATAAGTGTGGAGGAAGAATTTCTAACGAAGAAGTTTTATTCATTAAGTAAGATTACACAGTTGATGAAATTGTGAAAGAAATTTATTTTTTTGCTGCGAAATGGTCCTGAATGGAGTTAAAGAACTGTTGCGTTGAAGGCGATAATAAAATAGCACACTTATGGCCGGTTTCTGAGGTCCTTTTGACGGGAGTTTATCTATTCAATAACGCTAACGGGTCGATAACTTCCGAAAAAGCGTTTCTGAGCACACATAGACTCAGCTTAAACTAAGATCAACCTATCTAACCCAAGATGGCCGTTTATAGGTTCCATAACTAATTGACGTTTCATTTTAACATTTGGGAGATGAAAAAGCATACGGGCCACCTGATAGTAAGTGGTTACGGTCGCCTGTGGACATGAGCAATACCAGAGGAATCGCCGCAACGTGTTAAGTTAAATACTTATAAAATTAATGAAATAAATGCAACAATTTTTACTTTTTGCCATTGACATTCATCAATAATAATGTATCCTGGACAACCCGAGATTGACGTCTCACAATTTATTCTTTAGGTACTTCTATCCAAAAAGTATTGTTATGGCAAAGGCTACACTATAATAAGATTGATGTATTCCCTTCAACGTCTGGCTGCGTCGGCTTGGCTGGTCTGGCTGTAGCTGAAGGGAATCGTCAATATAACGGGCTTGATATAATAAAAATGAATATGAAAATGATAATATCCCTTTGAAACTTGTTATTTTGAAGAGAGCCATCTAGTGGCAGTTTTAGGTACTCGTTATTGAATTCATAGTTATTGAAAGGCCGCTCGCGTGTTCAGAAACCCAGTGACAGTTATCGAATACATAACTTAAGTTTAACTTTATTGATTCAATAGCTGTTGATCATTTAACCGGAAACTTCAGAAACCGGCCATTAATGTGCTATTTAAAAAATAACTCTGCCTTTACGTTATAAGTAGTTTTTTTTTTTCCATATCCCTACAGATTATCATCACTATTAAATGGAGAAATATCAATCCTTTCATTTAATTTCATATTCCAATGGAATTTGAACTTAAAAAATAAATTTTTGAACCTTCAATAGCACGGACGTGATGAAAGTAAGCTCGTCCATACGTACGCTTCTGACGTATGGGTAGTGTTGCCAGTTGAAGACAACTCATCGCAATAGTGTTTAGCTCGCGATGAAACAGTTTCCTAACGACGGTCCTTGAAGTTGAAGCTCATTGTACTGTAGGCGCTTTGTCAAGCACCGCAATCATTAACTTTGGATCCAGGATTGAACATTCAAGACATTTTGCTCCCACATGTTTGAATTCATAAACCATATTTAGGGCTATATGGAATTTATTAGGGATTCATTAATATTTACTTACATTAGCAATATTACATTTACAAGAAATAGTTTAACATAGGTTTAATGTGTAGATTTATCTTATTTTTATATTAATACTAGTTGCCCGGACAGACTTTGTTCTGTCAAAACTTTTTTTTTTTGAGATGTAAGCTATCCCTATCTTTCAAGCTGGATCAAACTGCACGCGGTGTGCAAATTTTATTAAAATCGGTTAAGTAATTTAGGAGTCCATCGCGTACAAACAACGTGTCATGTAATTTATTTCTATACTAGCTAACCGGGCAAACGTTGTTCTGTCAAAAAATTTTTAAGGGTAGGGGGATGAAAAATAGATGTTGTCCGATTCTCCACCCTAGCCGATATGCACGCAAAGATTCACGAAAATCGGTCGAGCCGTTTCGGAGGAGTTCAACTTCAAAAAAGCGTGACACGAGAATTTTATATAGATTAAGATAAACAAGTTTACTTAAAATACATAATATAGAATAACAAAATACTTCCCATCCAACATTATCACTGTAAGCTTACTAAACAGATTGCATGACTACATAAGGAGACATGTAACTGACGGAAGAATAAAAGTTGTGAGCAGAGTGCATTACGGTGTGCCCGTAACTGTAATAGGTTATTCCACGTACAAAGTTTTGGTTTAAGCGTAGAAATATCAAAATGGATTATGCTCGTAGTCGTGTTACCGTTGAAATGTGCACAGTACTGGAAATGATGTTTGGAAAGTAACGGCCTGTTTCACTGACTGTAATTCATTCTTCAACAAATCAAATCTTGTTTGTTTTTTCCCAAGCAACCCCGTAAAATTTGCATGGGTCCCAACTATTAATCCTTCTATGGTGTAGTTGTTCAGTATTACTTTTAACAACATTCTAAACTACTGGGCTTATTTATTCTTTATAGTTTTTTTACGCAGTCTGGTTTTAATTTTTTTTTTTAATATTTTTTTACTGATTCCTCCTGTATCACAGTCACAGCCCCTCACGGTACGCTTAGTGTTTTGAGCAGTTATGCTTTGAATGATGAGACAGTGTGGTCAACAAGATAAGATGTTTATATAAAACATTTGTGACTGACACATATTGAAGTTGGCAATGGGCTTTATTCGTTTACTGACATTTAACGTACGGCCGAAACTCTAAAACATTTCTTGTATCTTCGTCGACGCAAACCTTCAACTTATACCTGCAAAAACATATTCATTTATTGTGCGTCAAAGTGGCACCCCAGAAATAACAGAACTTCCTTGCCTTATTTCTAGGAATTACTCAATAAGAGTCTGTATTAATTGTAACTCACTTAAAAGTTTAAGCAAATTTCGTCTCAGTGATGTAATTTCCCAAAAAATGTCGACAAGACTAATAATGAGTTTTTCTTTTCAAGAGCTTTTGTAAACAATTTATTAAATGGTTCATTCTTGGGCATTGTGTTGCCGTAAAAGATATTTGCTGTAAACTTTTTCGTTTAATTTCGTTAATTAGTTAGTATCTTTAGAGGTAGGCTCGCCTTTAATAAAGTCTCATAATGGAGCCATCATAAAGTGAAGCAAACAGGACTCGCTAAGATCTCTAATTAGGGTCTGGTGGGAATCGCTAACTTAATTTGTATTTTACATTTTTATTATTTTATATTACCTTTTCGTTTTATTTGTATTTATATTTCATTGTTAAAAATATTCTTGTACAGTAAAACTTTTATTCTAGAAATTTACACTGTAGGGATAAACTCAAATACATTTATTTACTTGTACCGTTCAGTGTTTAAAAGTATTAAATTGTTGGTTTTTTTTTAGTAAAATTACCATAAATATCCGGAAGTATATGAAATTTAATAATAAATTGCTAAATCATATCCAATTTTCATCGGAGATTCCGTATTTCTGTTGAGAAGTAAATTATAGCTATTTTCTAATTTAATATGCTATGTAAACCTCATTTATTCATTCTCTTCAAATTGAGCGAGGTGAATCATAGTGAAGATAATAATATAATATAGATATTTGTACTGTTGTTAAATCATAGCCGTCCTCCCGTATGCTTTCTGTGCATCTACAAGGTTGAATTATATTTTTAATTTCAGAGAGGAGGAAGAAATCTTTTTAAAATGCCATTTGCTCTCGAATGAAAGGAAGCTTACGACTGTTAAACTGTGTTAAGTCTTGCGTTAAGTGTAAGAAGAAGTAATTTTCGTATTTAGTATTATGTTATCAAAAACAAAACTTGTAAAAAAACCAAGTCTCGCAACTCAGTTCTTCTACCGTAAAAAGTTGTGAGATCCATGTAATACCAAGTCGGTTAATTTATTCAGTTCCTACTTAAGGGTCCTTCTGTCTTAAGTTATCACGTAATTAGCTAACTTAACAAGTAACAACATCTTATAGTGACCATATTATCAATATTAAAAATCTTTTATGTTTTAAATAAATAGATCGACTTGGCCATCGCATGAAAACACCATATATCTCACAAGTAATACCTACATATTATATTAAATTTGATTGTTTAGTGCGATTGCCAAGTCAATCTATTTATTTAAAACATAAAAGATTTTTAATATTGATAATATGGTCACTATAAGATGTTGTTACTTGTTAAGTTAGCTAATTACGTGATAACTTAAGACAGAAGGACCCTTAAGTAGGAACTGAATAAATTAACCGACTTGGTATTACATGGATCTCACAACTTTTTACGGTAGAAGAACTGAGTTGCGAGACTTGGTTTTTTTACAAGTTTTGTTTTTGATAACATCTCATTTCTTTTTGTAGATAGTTCTACTTTATTTTCCTTTTACAAGTTACCTTTGAACATAATTATATCTAGGTACCTATCTACACCTATTATTCCATTATATTATATACAGGTACACTGATTCATTCACTGCAAATGTTACTTTGTTATACAGGTATAGTAATTCATTAACTGCAAATGTAACTTTGTTTGTATGCAGTGATAGCCTAGCGGTTAGGACGTTGGTCTTTCGAACGGAGGGGCCCGAGTTCAAATCCTGGCACGCACCTCTGATTTTAAAATATTATGTGCGTATTAAAAGTTAATTATCACTTGCTTCGGTGAAGGAAAACATCGTGAGGAAACCTGCTCACCGGAGAGTTCTCCATATAGTTCTCAAAGGTGTGTGAAGTCTACCAATCCGCACTTGGCCAGCGTGGTAGGTTATGGCCTGTACCCCTCACATTGTGAGAGGAGACCCCGAGCCCAGCAGTGGGACAATTATGGGTTGTTGCTTTGCTTTTTTTGCTTTAAATGTAACTTTGTAATCCTATATATTTATATGGGATTACAAAGTTATTTATGCAGTTGAAGTATCTAGAAAACTAGACCAAAATTGCAAAATGTTTTAGTTTTTCCTTGATCTATACACTAAACACTAATTGTGTTCCAAATTTGAAGCTTCTATGTCTGCTAGAAGTGCCTTAGAGTTTTGATGATCGGTCAGTCAGTCAGTGAGTGACGAAATTAAGAAACTTTGACTAGTTATAATTCTTAAACTACTGGTTCAAATTGAATGAAATTTGAAATATAACGTGTTTATACAATGCCTGCTTGGTTACTAAAAATTCAGGCTTCTAGCTTTATCCACAACGAAGTTATAGGGGGTCGAAAATGGCCTGAATTGCTTCGAGAAAAGGATGGTACGGCCGTGCCGCTTTTTTGCTCGACTTGGCGGGGGCACTGCCGTGCCCCCAGATTCATCAGTGCTTTGTTGATAAGTCGGGTGGTTTTGCAACTTGTGTCGGCCGTAATTCGGAGGAGACCCAGGTACATCGATTGATGGCAACATAATTTACATGAACGCCATATTTTTACCTTTTGATACAAACTATGTTTGGTTGTGTCCTACATAATATAAAACAAAACTAAACACAATAATGTTTTCGAAACTACGTGTTAAGTACTCGACATGGACATTTTTGTTCGGTAAATTTATAATTTGTATTTCGATGAATGGCAAATCTGACTATCATTGTGGCTTCATGTACCCTTGGGCTCCAGTGACCACAAAATTAGATCAACTGCGACCCTGGCATTTCCATTAACTTCAGGTGCATTCAGAATTTCCGCAACCGGCTTAATAAATTTAATATTCGAATCTTTCATAAAATTACCGCTTCTTTGATTTAAAATTTATTCCATAGTGGAAATGTCCGCTGAATTAGAAAAGTCAATGAAAAAACTTGAAAACGCAAAGATAAAGAGGGTTCGGTTAATTCCAGCGCAAGTCACTAGCAGAACTCTCGCGATTAAATGATGGTACCTAAGTTGCGCGTAGTTTTTCTACCTCTTGAGAAAATATTTTTGAAAACAGAAAGCGGCACTTCACAAACTCTAGAATCTGCGGAGCGGATCGATATCTCTGTGCGTCTTTACCTGCTTATTCTACTATAGTTTATCTGTTTGGGTGTTTTTAAAAATCGTGATAACTAGACTTGAGTATGACAAAGGTACTTACATAATTTTTATTATAAACTAGCTTTTGGCCGCGGCTTCGTGCGCGGAAGAGTGGTTTCGAAACAAAATTTTTGTTAATTAATCAAAAATTTATAGAACCACATTAAATAAAGTGCACCTGGTCTATAAGTAGAATGATGGATTAGGATACATAATACAAGATTAGATGATGCCCGTAGCTTCGCGCGCGTGGATATCGATTTTTATTAATCCCGCGGGAACCCTGAACTTTTCGGGATAAAAAGTGGCCTAGAATAGAGTATAGGCTATCTCCATACCAAACAGTCAAATCGGTTAAATAGTTGTGGCGTCATTGAAGAATAAATATCCAAATATCTTCAGAAACTTTCACATTTATAACACTGGATTTAATCCTTGTTTTAAGGACCTACGTTGGTAGGTCCAAGGTAGGTCGGTATGTTGGTAGGTTGTGTTAGCTATTCTGTTCTGAATTAACGTTTGTTTATGGTCTTTTTAATCTGTGAGCAGTAAGTTGTTAAGCAGTCTGTGGTATGGCGGAAGTTAGCTAATGTTAATAAAGAATATTAATATCTTTTAAGGTTTCAAATTGTCTTTACTTGCAAAATAACTACTGTTAATATATTTTAAAAAAAACTAATATTCATTTATGTGTATAACTGTTTTTCACAAAGTACTTAAACAATCTTTTTTATTAATAAAAAAGTTGTTAATCAGGCTGGTATGACGGAAGTCCTTGAATGTTAATGAAACTATTAATGTCTTTTAATGTTTAAAATTGCTTTTACTTGCAAAATAAATACTGTAATTAAATTCTAAAACTGACGTTACTGTGTTGATATTATTAGGATTTTTGTTTACTGTGTTTTAAAGTAGAAGTTATATAAAAATAATTATTATACTGACGAGCGAGGGAAAAAATGGAGGGAACTAGTTGTTGTGTCTTAACTTAGAGGGAATAGTTAATAGAGTGTTCTATGGTCATAATAAAAGTTGTATTGATGTTTGGAACTACGACTGAAATATACGTGATTTTGTTAATATTGCAAGTTTGAGTATTATTTCTTATAGTCAGAAGTGGCACGGTACAGTAAACACGCAGCTTATTTGATTGATAACAATTATGAATCGCTCTGAGAGTCAGGATGAAGGTAGTTTAACACCCCCTTTGCCGGGTTATTCAAATAATAAGGAAAATGAACATAAGAGGCAGTCAAGGAAGAAGAAACTTAAGCATCGTTCATGCAGTAACGCATCTAATGAAGATAAACATAGGACTAAGACAAAAAGAAGACGTCAAAGATCTTCATCATCAAGCACAGAATGTGAAGAGAATCAGAGGCATGATTTTACCAATTATAGACAAGCTAATTCTAGGACTACCAGTGATCTCAATGGCCGTAGATCGTCCTCACAGTGTAGAGAGTATAGATCTCAAAGTCACTGCCGTAGTTCACATGGAATGGAAAGTAATCTTGCCCATCACCAACAGTACTTATCTACATCGCCTAATACACTAGATAAACAAGAACAACCTACACACAAATCAACTTCAAGTAATATAGCACCAAACAAGGATGAATGCACAGAAGTTCACTTATTCAAAAAACTAATTGACATGATGAGTGAAAAGTGTTCGTCAAATAGCTTTGTGGGTGCTCAAAATGTTATTCCTTCATTTGATCCGAGTGTGAAAAATCAAACAGCAAAGGATTGGTTAAGAAAAGTGAATGAGACAGCTACAATTTATAATTGGCAAGAGAAACAAACCATTTACTATGCTCTACCAAAATTGGCCGGGTTAGCCAAGCGGTGGTATGAGGGCTTATCTTCAGTGAATATGTCGTGGGGAGAGTGGCAAGAGTGTATACTTAGTACCTTTCCTGATGATCGCAATTATGGAGATAAACTTTATGAAATGTTAGAACGCAAGAGTCGCAGAAATGAAACACTGGAAGAATACTACTACGATAAAATGACTTTATTGAATATATGTGATATTAGAGATAAAAATGCTGTAGATTGTCTAATACATGGCATTTATGACAATCATATTAAATTAAATGCACAGGGGTCAAACTTTCAAACCCCTACAGAATTGTTAAAATATTTAAGGAGCATATCAAATAGATCATTACATAATTTTAAAAAATTTAGTACCAATCATATAATTACCTCCTCAGACATTAAAAGAAATGATTCTAGTGATAACCGATTCCGAAATTTAAAATGTTTTAATTGTTCAGAAGTAGGTCATACAGCGTTGAAATGTTCAAAACCTTTAAATAAATGTGCAAAGTGTGCAAGATTTGGGCATAGTCAGGAAAATTGTCGTTCCACTCAAAGGGGTATGTCAGTCAATAATAATAAACCAGCGACACAAACATCCTCTAGTACACAATCCTCAAAATCTCAACAAATAATGATTCTAGAGGCACAAAGCAATGATAATAATAGCAAATATTTTAAAACTGTTGTAATTGATGGTAAGGAACATCAGGCTTACATTGATTTCGGGAGCCAATGTTCATTAATAAAAGCTAGTATAGCCACGGAAAAGGGATTACCTTTATCAAGACTCAATTTACCTATTCTACGGGGTTTTGCGGCTGAAGGTGTAGAGCCCTTAGGTAGAACCATGATTAACATAAGGGTAGACTCGGTAAATGCCGACATTGAAGTATTCATAGTGGAAGACCATTTAATTAATACAGACATATTGATTGGACAGACATTAACCGAACTACCATCAGTAGTAGTGCATAAAACGAGTACAAACTTATATCTGTATTCAGATGAGTCTATTTCCCAACGAATTCAATTGTATAGTACAAAAGATATCCATTTTTACGGTATGCACCTTATCCAAGTACACACTAAGACTGAATATTCGGGCCCTATCTTTGTACCAAATAGTAGTTGTATGAAGGATGGAAATGAATATATACTTATGCGTGGAATATATACACTTCAAAATGGACAAGGAAATATAATAGCTATCAGTTTGTTTGAAGAAGGCACGAATTTTGACAAGAACAAACTCTTGACTAGGGCGCATATAATTCCTGGCACAGATAATTTTAGCCCAAGGACAAACTTTAAAGATATAAACTGCATCAACCAGTCAAATAAACAGACAGGGATAATTGAACAAAAACCGAGATCTGATATTAGTCTTGACATGCTGAATGTTGGCGAGACGGTCAGTATGACAGACCAAATGCGCCTTTTGGATATACTTAATGAATATCGCGAATGTTTTGCTTTAGCACCGGAAGAATTAGGTGTAACTCCCATTATGGAGATGCACATAAAATTATCGGACGACTCACCGGTCTCATATAAACCCTATCGATTACCATATGTGGAACGAAAGATTGTACGTGACATGGTAGATGACCTTCTAAATAATAAAATTATAAGGGAATCAAATTCTCCATATGCCAGTCCTATAGTCCTAGTGAAGAAAAAGAATGATGATTATAGATTATGTGTAGACTACAGGGCACTAAATAAAAAGACGGTTAAAGATAAATACCCCATGCCAGTCATTGATGACCAATTAGATAGACTTAGTAATAAGAAATTCTTCACCACTCTGGACTTAACATCTGGGTATCATCAAATCCCAGTAGCCGAAGATTCACGGTATTTAACAGCATTCATAACACCTGACGGGCATTATGAATATACCCGAATGCCATTCGGTCTCGTTAATGCTCCAGCTGTTTTTCAGCAAATGATTAATAAGGCGCTGGGTCCAAGACGATTCGATCTTGCTATACCATATCTGGATGACTTGCTAACAGCTGCAACCGACATTAACGAATCACTAGACAAATTGGAATCCATATTGATTTTACTAAGAAACGCAAATTTAACACTGAATATAAAAAAATGCTATTTTCTACAAACGACAATAGATTATTTAGGATACGAAATTTCGGAAAATGGGCTTCGTCCCGGAAGTAATAAAACTCAGGCAGTATCCAGGTTTCCAACTCCGATCAACGTTCATCAAGTGCGTCAGTTTGTTGGACTTGCCAGTTTTTTCCGCCGCTTTGTACAAAATTTTGCAACAATCGCTCGACCTCTCACGTTATTGACCAAAAATAACGTTACTTGGATGTGGGGCCCAGAACAACAAGCTGCATTCGATACTATTAAATCCAAATTAATATCACGACCGGTTCTCGCATTATATAACCCCGACTATATCACCGAGGTCCACTGCGATGCTAGTAAGTTAGGAATGGGGGCTATATTACTTCAAAAACCGAATGAAAACACCCCACTAAAACCCGTCGCCTATTATAGTAGACAAACCACAAAAGAAGAAGAATTTCTTCACTCCTACGAGCTGGAGACAATGGCCGTTGTATCAGCTTTAAAAAAATTTAGAATTTATTTAATTGGACTTGAATTTAAAGTTGTTACCGACTGCAGCGCGCTGAGAGCTTCGTTAAGTAAGAGAGATCTTATCCCTAGAATTGCACGCTGGTGGCTACAACTACAGGAATATGATTTTACCATTGAATATCGTCCTGGGCTAAACATGAAACATGCAGACGCTCTCAGCCGAAATCCGATAACGGATTCGAACGATATTTGTCTTGAAATTATGAACATCCGTACTGAAGACTGGCTACACACCGTTCAAATGACTGACCCTAAAATTAAACATATAAAGGATATTTTGGAAACAAAGGAGACTGATATAAAAGAATACCGTAATAATTACACACTGAAAAACAACAGACTATTTAGGCGCGTGGGTAATAATTTGAAATGGGTTGTTCCTAATGGAGCGAGATGGAGAATATGTCAAATAGGGCATGATGAATCGGGGCATTTCGCATTTGAAAAAACTTATGACGCAATAAGCAGGGAGTACTGGTTTCCGAAGATGAAGAGGTTCATTCGTAAATACGTATCAGCATGCATGAATTGCGCATACAATAAGAAGCCACCTGGGAAAGAAACTGGGTATTTACATCCAATCCCAAAAGTAAAAGAAGTTTTCCATACCATACATCTGGACCACCTTGGACCATTCGTGAGAAGTAAAAGAGGTAACATTTATATACTAGGAATTATCGACGGATTCAGTAAATTCATTTTTGTAAAAGCGGTTCGCAATACAAAATCGAGTACGACAATTAAAGCGCTTGAAGACACTTTCGCTATCTTTGGTAGTCCAAAAGTAATAATATCTGACCAGGGTACAAGTTTTACTTCTTTGGAATTTAAGAGATTTATTGGATCAATAGGTGCAAAACATGTAGTGAATGCCGTCGCAACACCCCGTGCGAATGGCCAAATAGAAAGATACAATAGGACAATACTCAACTCGCTGGCATCAATGAATCATGATTTGGATGATGCAGATTGGGATTTGAGAATACCTAAACTACAATGGAGTCTAAATAACACATTTAACAAGGGCATCGGAAAGACCCCGGCTGAAGTAGTATTTGGTCATCGTACTACTAATCCGTCAGAAGGTATAATTAGACAAGTACTAGAAAATAATGATGAAATGGAGAGTGAAAGTGGAGATAGAGAGGAGAAGGATTCATTGAGCAATAAAAATAGAAATACAGAAGAACATATAGAGAATGAACGTTGTCAAATACGGGAAACAGTGGCAGAAACTATTGATCTTAATCAAAAGAAAATGAAAAACTCATTTGATAAGAAGAGGGCACCTACAAGGTTTTTCAAGGAGGGTGATTTAGTAATGGTACCTAACTATGCTTTCGAGAGAGGAAAGAGCACAAAGCTTGCACCCAAATTTAGAGGTCCATTAAAAATTACAGCTGTTCTTAATAATGATCGATATGAGGTATCGAGCATAGATGGACACGCAACACGAAAGTATAAAAATATTTTTTCTGGTGATCATCTCAAAAATTGGATAACGTTCCAATCTTCCCCAACGGAAAGCGAATCCGAAGTTGATTCTGATTAGAATGTGATATATATATATGATTACATACTTGACCAAACTTAATTATAAATTATAATTTTCTATTTAAGACTGGAGAGTTATTAAGATAAATATATAAAAAAAAGTGATTTTATAGTTGTGAAACTGGCAATTATAAATGTGGATTGACTCTTTGAATGATCTTACTCGCATATTATGGCATAATTTTCCCTTCCTATCATCTCATATATTCATCACCTAGCATCCCAATTTAGATGGAGGAGGCCGAGACCATTGGTGAACGGTACCCATCAGCTGATGTCACAAGCGAGCAAACAATAATTAGACAATGGAGGAGGCCGGGACCCAAAGGGGTGAACGGTACCCATTGGCTGATGTCACAAGTGAGCAAACAATAATTAGACAATGGAGGAGGCCGGGACCCAAAGGGGTGAACGGTACCCATTGACATTTGACAGTCGTGTAAAGGAGGCCGAGATCCGAAGGTGATGAGCGGTACTTACACGAACTAGTTAAATTATGATGGAGGAGGCCGAAACCCAAAGGGGTAAGCGGTACCCATCTAAAGTAACATAATTATGGCGTTGGAGTAATTATCATGGAGGAGGTCGAAACCCTGCGGGGTAAGCGGCACCCATTGAAGCAAAGTGAATTAGTGAATATTTGTGTAGTGCTGACCAGTGAAATTAAATACATAGTATTGAGTAAATTGATGCCAAAGTAAAAAGAATAAAAATAAAATAAAAATAAAAATAAAAAATAAAAAATATTTAAATTTGCTTCAGTGCATTTTCACATTGTGTAAAGATGATAATGTTTTCTTAATTCTTTTATGTTTTAGCAGTTACTTTGTCCTATGATTATGGTTTAACTTAAGTGGTGGATTATAATAATACAATATTTTGTTTTCCCTTTTGTTTTAACTGTTATTTTGTTTTATATAATGATTGTTATGTTTTATTATGCAAATTTATTGATCTCAATATAATTTAAATAGATACCAAAATACCTTTGAATGTTTAATTTCTTTTTCTCTTCTATGTTTTAGAGTTTATCTTATTTTATGATTGTTGTATAATTTAAGTTGTGGACTACAATAATACAATATTTTCACTTTTGTTATTCTTATTTATATGGTACCTAATTGTTATGCGTTATTATGCAATTTTATTGATCTCAATTGTTAAATAGATACTAAAATACAAAAATAACTGTGTTATCAATGTTTAAAATAAGTCTATGATAAGTAACAACAATGTAACTAATTAAATCTATGCAAAACTATAAATAAGTGAAGTAATAAGACTGAAACTAAATAATTTATAGTGTGGTAGACTAATTTAAAAGCATGTGGACATGCTCATACTCGAATGGCCGAATAGGGGACAATATTACCAGAATACCTAAATACTTATATATATAAAGAAGGGATATATTATATCTTCATCCATTACGAGAATTTATTCATATAATATGATGATATACATATGTGGATAAGTGTATGCAAATTAATACTCTAGTGTAGTATCTTGATATAATTAATTTAATATAGGGATAGTTATGGGTGTATGAGAAAATACAATTTTAACAAAAATCTTAAATGTTCTGGTAATGTCCTCCCTAATGGGGTTGGGGCAACCCATGGGTAGGATGGCCGACTGTTAGCTATTCTGTTCTGAATTAACGTTTGTTTATGGTCTTTTTAATCTGTGAGCAGTAAGTTGTTAAGCAGTCTGTGGTATGGCGGAAGTTAGCTAATGTTAATAAAGAATATTAATATCTTTTAAGGTTTCAAATTGTCTTTACTTGCAAAATAACTACTGTTAATATATTTTAAAAAAAACTAATATTCATTTATGTGTATAACTGTTTTTCACAAAGTACTTAAACAATCTTTTTTATTAATAAAAAAGTTGTTAATCAGGCTGGTATGACGGAAGTCCTTGAATGTTAATGAAACTATTAATGTCTTTTAATGTTTAAAATTGCTTTTACTTGCAAAATAAATACTGTAATTAAATTCTAAAACTGACGTTACTGTGTTGATATTATTAGGATTTTTGTTTACTGTGTTTTAAAGTAGAAGTTATATAAAAATAATTATTATACTGACGAGCGAGGGAAAAAATGGAGGGAACTAGTTGTTGTGTCTTAACTTAGAGGGAATAGTTAATAGAGTGTTCTATGGTCATAATAAAAGTTGTATTGATGTTTGGAACTACGACTGAAATATACGTGATTTTGTTAATATTGCAAGTTTGAGTATTATTTCTTATAGTTGGTATGTTGGTTGGTAGTGCGGGTTAATATTACATCGATGCAATATAGAGGACTAAGTCCCAGGTGTCTCGAACGTAATACAAAAACTGTTCTTTGCACTGTATCGTAGAAAGCGACAATGTTACGGATCGAAACTTTTTAGTTGACATCATTCACTTGTTTTATTAGACTTAAATTCTTATGAAGGTTAAGGGTATAAAGTGTTCCATTGTTTTAAGTAATACTTGAATACTATGTAATTGTGTTCCTTTTGATTTGTCTATGAGTTGTTCCGGTTTATTAAAACTGCACTATGATATTTTTGAAATAGTATGGTATGATCACAATTTCGCATGGCTGATGGATTAACTTTGAACCTCACGGCGAGTGATAAAATAACATGACATTTGATTCTGTTCCGATAGTTATCTATACTAATATATAAAGAGGAAAGATTTGATATTTTTTTGCATTGAATAGGCTCCGAAACTACTGAACCGATTTCAAAAATTCTTTCACTGTTGGGAAGCTACACTATCCCCAAGTAACATAGGCTATATTATATTTTCAAAAAAATTAGGGATCCTTACTAAAACTCCAATAATGTAACCCAAGGTGTAAAAAAATAATAAAACCGAAGCAAAGCGAGGGCGGTTACTCGTAGTAAATAATTAAGACCTGTTTCATTTTTCATTTCATTCCTGATTCATTTCTGAAACAGTATTTGAATATTGTTCAAGCAAATCAATTGGTAGGTGGTTATGATCTGCGAGTAGTAAGTTACCGTAGCACGGGCAATAAGAAATTAAAGTCCAGTTCTATTTACATCACTCTATTCACGAATAAGAATGAAATTACAGCAGAAAGCAAGTTGAGCAAAGTAAGGAATAGAACAAAATAAGAACAATAAAAACTTAGCAGAAGTATAAAAGTAATATTCATAAAGGATTCATCACTGATACACTTATGCACGTTAATTTCTTGAATGTACCTGCTGCCAAACCAAACGTAAACTTTCTAAAAGTCACATTATAAATTAAGACACAATCATGTTATTTTATTGGCAATATTTAATTAATTTAATTAAATTGCTCCATGTACAACTATTTATATACTATATGTACGTGTAGCTATTGGGATATGAGAGGTGATCGGTACTCGGTACTCATCTACGAGAGCCTCGCGACTGCAGCCAAAGCCGCAAGCCGCGAGCCGCAGAAGTCATTCCGAACAAAATATTAGTATCCAGTGCGACGTAAATCAATACCAACGACCGAGAGTGCGGTACGCGGCTGCGGTACGCGTCGTGCAGCTGAGTTGGCAAACCTGAAATTTTAATGCAAAGGTTTGCATTTAATGTTAAAATAATCTTTATGGCCTCGTTTGAATATTCAAATTTTCATTTTGTAGTTGTATTGTTTAAAGAAAAACTTGTTAATATGGAATTCATATATCGCTCACCTAGTAATATAATGGCACATCTGCAAAATATGCGAAATTTAGTTTATATGGTATACATGTTTAAAAGTGCATAATCTACATAGTGGTAAATATGTATTAATGTCTATACTAGTAACCAAACCCATACAATCTGTAAAAAACGTAAAAAGAACCCATAAATTAATTTTAAACATTTTTATATAATTTTTGAAATTCGCTTCTGCAAAATATGACAAACGTAGATGTGCCGTTGTATTACTAGGTGAGCGATATTGTTTATATATTTCTGAGCTACAATTTTTTATTTTCAAGGGACGCTTTCATCATTGAAAATTGTTTTATAGAGAAAACAGTTGTTTCATGTTAAGGCTTCTCGGTATCGAAGGTGTCACATCAACAGTCAACACTGCTTACTTCATACTATACAAAGCTAACAATATTAGTACTGGGTTTGTGATTAAGGTACTGAAACTATTTTCAGATTCAATTTTATCAAATACCAATTGTACCGCTTTTTCCCACGGACCTGAAAAAAAGACGGACGTAACCTCGTCTAATCGAGAGTGAAGCATAGCAATGGCCGCCCGCTTACCATGTGTGCGTAATTTTTGATTCGCGATTGAAGCAGTGAAGTGTTAATGTGCGGATGTGTGTACTTGTACGAATAGAGAGTTGGTATTACTATGGGTGCTTCACTGAATTTGTTCTTGGGATTACGTCCGTCTTTTTTTTAGGTCCGTGCTTTTTCCTTAATCTAACAGTGCGGCTCGATAACGTGATGTGATGTGGATGTACCTACTGCGTATCTTACGACATACAGCTTGTAGTGGGTTGAACTGTCGAATACTACTCGGATATCTCTCAAATGTATACCTAAAGCGACCACTTTGTAATTCTGGCAATTTTTTCATTTTACACAAAATGTTATCGTAAATATTAAAAGGATAAAGCGAAGTTTCATTTAATGGCGTATGCGTCAATTCCTAATGGTCGCTTATTTGTGAGCTGACGGAACCCCGGAAATGTAATTAATAGGAGGTGGGGGCGCCTCATTAGAGGAAAAGAAATGTTTAAGAGCACGACATTCCCTCTTCGTATCGGTGACAAAGGCTGTGGGTTGTCGTCTCGTATTTATTTATAAATCGGTACACCCACACAATTTATACATTTATTCATATTGTATTTACTGCGCGTTTTAACATAAACAATACCAATAGGTAAACGATTACACTGATCGATGAACACTTTGCCATCAGATTAGACGTAGTGTTTAAGCATTCTGTGATTAGATTATATGTAGACTAGGCGGTTGTCTTGTGTGCCTAAATAATATGTTAAGAGAAGTGGTTGAATCCATAAATCATTATAATTCTCGAGTGTGTTAAGATTTTAAACTGTAGTAGCAGGTACATTGGTGTTTTGAATACATATCGCACCTCAGTGGAAAAAAAGCATAATTCGTGTTACTTTGAATTTTAGTTATTAATATGACTGGAAAGAGGGACAAAAGCTGCATTAAACTCATTTTTTTTTAAATTTTTATCATTAATCTCGACGGTTTTGTGCAAGAAATCGTAATGTAGATTCGTTTGAATATTTCCTGATATTTTAACAGATTTTTTGCTCTCCTGTAAAATTTCAATCTTCATCTTATCCTTTTTTTCCACTGAGGGTGCGCTATGTGACTTGAGATGTGGTGATGTCACCAATTTTCTTGCAAATACTTCCTCTTATCCTATTCTTACAATATTATCTTTTAAACTGCGCGTAACATAATATTATCTCTTTACTAAAGTGAATACAGAAGCATTTCATTGCAGCAGCTGTATACACATTATCGTTTCCTATAGGATAGTAGGCAGATTTAAGTAAGAATGAGATTGAGACTGTATAAACCAATTACATTAAGACATCTCACTCACGCTTGCAAACTTACTGATAATAATACTGTCCATTGATCCGCAAACAAATCAGTTAATACAATACGAAACAAAAATGTACAAGTAAACATTGCGTCGCAACTCGAATGCGAATGAAAGGTACATCGCTAATTGCGCTCACCTATTTGTTTTGTTTAATGCATCCCTAACTGAAACCACAGCAATCATTTCACGCTGGATACTGGCCTGTGTGTACAACAACTGTGAACAGCGCAACGACAAACAAAATAAGTTTATTATTACCACATTATAATTGCAGCACTGTGGACTGTAGCGTGGCATTTTATTGCATTAGCTATGCATATAAAATAAAAATATGTTATTATTGGAATGACACTATTGAACATTTAATTTGTGTTAAAAAGCCACTCTGATACGAAACAGTACATGCAATGGTTCCACACAATAATATTATATTTAATGCTATATATTTTTAAACCTAATTCCTTCGCAATCCGTTCCCAGTCGATGTGAGGTGAGTTGCTAGATCCCAGAGAGAATTAACAGAGGAAAATAATGCTCAATAGAGCTAATAGTGTGTATCACACATACAAACAAGTCTGTGCTTTGCTAGAAGCTTTGTCATGGAATTATCCAGGCATAATGTAAGTCTGGTTGGGCAGGTAACCCTTGGTCTGAGACCACATAGGTTGCTAGCAAGAAAATACGTTGACGTTAGTATTTTCCGATATGTTTCTATATTAACGTCTCCTGTAAATATCTGTGGAGTATTTTGATCGAGTGAGTTTATATACTTGAGCCGGTTTTTGAAAAAGGGTGGTCGATAATTTTATTGTGAGAAGAAAGCTGTCCCCGAAGTGGGACAGTTGATTATATCACACTCTAATTACACACTCTAATTTAAATTCAGTTAGTTTTAGCAACAGCTTGTATTCGGCTGATTCTAGTTATAATTATCTACTTGCATATTTCCGCGCAAATATTATGAGCTTTTCGTTCTGAAAAGGCGATAAGTCAGCGCGGCGCGGCACTGAGGAACTAATCATAGCTATTCCGCAAAGCCACTAGCGCAACCTTCGCAGAGATGGCCCACTGACCTGGAAGTTTGGGATATGATACTATGACACTGCTATACACAACTATATCGGACCAAAATAACTCTGCATGAACGTAACATGAGGATTTATTTTTGGTGTTGGTATGTAAGGTAGGCGTATTTGAATCCAATTATACCATCGCAACATTTCTGACCTGGACAATTTTTTAAGACTTCAAAACCCTTTGCGTAGCTATGTGTTCCTGGTAAAACATAGGTACGTAGGTACCTATCTATTATTATCTTATAGGTATCTATCTATTTCTTCCTAAAAAAAATTCAATAATGAATCCATAACGAAAGATGACCAATTTAATGGTCTGAATAACAGGCCGAAGTTTGTGCACAACCTCAGGAACACGGTGTATATTATTTCTTTCTAAATAAATATGAAGCACGAAATTAATTGACATCAGAGGTCTTAATTGATCGAAAGCACTAAAAATCAAGATAATAAATAAATAATGACAATATATTATTTCCAATCAACAACAATGGAGTGGCTTTCAACAATAACGTGACATGTCCTAATTAATATCATATGTTTGTTCTGCCGTTAGTGTGATTATACAAATATCGAGCAAACAGCGCAGCGTGAGCAACGACAAACAGACCGACGGCCGGCCGGCGATCATTATTCATTACAGTTCGGTAGTTGGTCATCAAAATCAGAATTTATTTGCTCTGCTCTATGGGAAATTGGTTGTAAAATAATATGGAATCAGCCTTTGTTTGTGTTTGGATTTATTGGTATAATTTACGAGAAGCGATAACATGTACTTTGATGCGGTCAAGTGCGTGGTAGCTCCAATAATTCTAAAGTTATGCTTTTATTTGTAAAGAAAAATAAATAACGCTTCACACTCATAGCTCAACTAGAATTTCCTTTGTGGTGCGTGCCGTGGACATTGAACAACATTTGACAAGGACAACAACACGTTCACCCAAACCGAGAACTGAAATTTAAACTCAATATTAAATTTCTGCCATGCTGGTAATCGAACCTAATACCCTTTGAACAGCAGTCTGGCGTTGCAACCCTTGCGGCGATAAACCAGCAGGAACAGATGAGCCTCCCAGTATCTTCCAAAACATCAGTAACGTTAACACCAAGGCAACGTGGGCCCGACACAACAACACAAGAGAATAAACAATTGTCTAAGTTGAAAAATATGAATAATGCATGACCTGAAATTGGTTTTCAGATAAAATTAAATATTTTTTATTTGTAAAAGGTTTTTTATTTTTCTCTCTCTTTCTTTCTTCTTTTATGAACGCAGCAGAGTGAATATCATAACGAGTATTATTCTATGATAACGATATTTTTTTTTTTAGAATCCATTTCCTAAAAGGAAGGCATTGAGAATTGTTGGTGAGAACAGCGACGGTGGTCGTCGTCACACCAAATGAAACCAATTTCTCGTTTCTCCGGCAGGCATTATTATGAATCCCTTTGTTAGCTTCATTGACACGTTTTGTTTATGTAATTCATTTACATAGACTTATTTCTCATTCAAAAATATTTCGTTATCATACTCGTAATTTTGAAGACTTCATAACTTTAGCTGAACCAGCGGACGGAGTCTTTACAGTATTATCATTATAAATAAGGATTATAAATGAAGATGTTGTTTATTATTTTGATAACATAACTTAGCGGATCTTAACGTAGCTAGGAACCGTCGCCTTTACAAAATACTTCGTTACAAATAATCCCCTAAACATAGATAGTCTACTCAGTTCGACCCAAACTAAAATAATTTATTTCATGTAAGTGTAGGTAATCGATACACCTATATGGACGTTAATTCTTTAGAATCTACCAAAATTAGCCTTTTAAATGTTGAAATGAAGTAGATAATGGTAGTTGTAATGTTATTTAATTAATATTATTCTGTTTGAACAGCGGCGTGGGTGGTGGCAATAATGATGCGGCTTTTACCTTTATAACTTTATGATTGATTAATTGAGAGGCCCACGACAGAAACAAATGAGTCAGTAGCCTCGGGAAGTAATCCGTAGGCTATTTGTTTTGAATGACAACTTTATGTTTCCACTAGCTGTTGCCCGCAGCTTCGAATACGGAAATTATGTTTTACATTATTTGTACCTCTTGCAGAAGAAAATTTAAAAAACGGTGAATTTATATTGAAGTACTTACATTTAGTAATTTATATACTGACACCCACGATAAAATCACACAGGATTCCTCCAGGAGCGGGTTTTGAAAAATAAGCAATATTCACATTAATTTGTATTTTTTTCTTCTTTTTGCAAAATTTTGAAAAACTAAAAAATATATGTCCCATCAATTTAAGCATTTGTTGCAAATTTGGAGCAAATTGGTTGATGTTTTAAAAATGTTCCATACAAACTTTCATCCCGTTTCTCGGGGAAACCTTTTCATTTTCCGGGATAAAAAGTATAATAAAGTATAATAAGTAAAATAAGACTTGGAGTATTAGTAACAACTTTACCAATTTTCATTGAAATCCGTTCAAGGGTTTTCATGTGATGCCCGGACAACAAACAGACAGACAGACAGACAATAATTCTAAAACAATATTTTTGTTCTCTAACACGTTACTGAAGTGCTCCCTAACCGAAATTTTGAAAAAATATTCAATGTACAGAAAATTTGCACTTTGAGCTAGATTGATACTAAGATATAACTATTCTTGCTTTCTACGCTATTTTATTTTCTTTTTGCTGATAACGGTTACAGTGATTCAATAATCAATATTATACTAATCCCTAGTTGTCTCCGTCTGAATCGTTGGAAGACTAATTGGAATTTTGCTGTCAATAGAAGTAATAAAGGCTCGGAAAATGTAAAAAGAATTTCGAAGAATTCAGAAACCCAGGACACAATGTCTTCGGGACAAATGAAGGTTCTTTCCAATATCTCGACGTGTCGTGTCGTGGGTGGCCTGGGTGTCGTGGGTGTCGTGGGTGTCGTGGGTGTCGTGGGTGTCGTGGGTGTTGTGGGTGTCGTTACGTTTAATTTAAGGTTTACTTCAAACGTAACAGACATTAAATCCTTCATACTACTGATAGTAAAAATTATTGTTCACAAATTTTTGTAACAAAATACTTGATATTTAAAGTTTACTTCTATTCTCATGAAATGAAATAAAAAAATGAAATTAATAATATTTATTCGAATTAGGCCCTTTACAAACAATCTTCGATCAATTTATTTCGATTCAAACCAAACCAAGATACCGTTACAGCTGCACATGAGCATTGAATACACGTTAAGCCAAACGATACTAAGCAATAATTGGCTGCTGTATGAACTTCCTTCATATACCCAACGAATAGAAATCAAAGTCTAAGCCATTGAGTCTACATCATATATCTATTTACTTATTATATACCAAGTACGATATCTTGGGCAACTTAAAGAAAACTTAAACAATCCTAAACCTTCGTTGTATACATAACTATTATACTATTGTATATTTTTTCAATTACTCAATTCTCTTGAATGCCATGAAATAATTTAGAATCAAGAAAATAAGAGTTGTCTGCGACGTTCATATTTATAGTACGACAATACAATTCATACGCGATATCTCGGGGCGGTAGAATGTAATAACGGTACAGTATCTAATGAAATAGTAATTGAGTCCCAGCTGCAGGCACGTAAGTTTATTTATCAAAAGATAATATTGCTACGAGTACTGACACGCCCTTCGGAATGAAGGAATACGGCGATTAGGGAAGTATTCTGTTATGAAGCAATGGGGAGAGATAATAATGGTTTCCATTATAGCGAGGATGGATTCATAACAGAATACATACACTTTTTAGATTTAAATCCCATTCAAATACATATAAAGAGTTTATTGCCACTCCGAATTGTTCTGTTAAAATGTGAAATACAAAAGGGGTTAACATAACAACTATAATAATTAATATTCTAACTGTTACTAAAACAATTATTGAATCAATATTGACATAAAGCTGTGAAACAACGCTTTTATCTCCGGCCCTAATAAAATAAGGCTGTTTGCGTTTCTCTATTTTAAATAAGACCAGCTTTGAATAGAATGATATGTATCAAGATAAAACAGTTTCACAGATTGAGTATGTAGTATAAGATTAACACTGAGAAAGTTATAAAAATATGATTGACAAAAATAATAAAACTCCATTTCTAAATCCAAACAACCACCACAAAAAGGAACAGCTGTCATTTCTTCTTCTTATCGGAGTTTGATTAATGACTTTGCGTACGTAGCAAAAACTATTTATTCTACCATATAATTTTATATCGGAGTGAGTTGTGTAAGGCTTTAGTGTCTCGGTGCTTATCGCTGTTCATTGTCACATCAGTGTGATTGACGAGAGCTTGCTGGAAACACAGAGAGCGTTGGACATCGAATATTGTAATTATATGTACATTTACTTCTGTGTGGATGTAATAATAAACTTTTATTATCATTTTTTTGAATCAGAAAACGGTAACTTAGTATTATTAACTAATACATGAAGTACTTTTAAGTGGTCGCCATTAAACCACAAAATAGACCTAAGTAATTTTATTGATTTTGCCCTTGTGTAAAACTAAAACATATATCTCTTTACCTTTGAAATTAACATTTTATATTCACAGTTTTATATTGGACATTATCCATTTGAGATCTCATCTCTACAACGGTATGAAATCGACAGCAACGTAATATTCTTGCTTGTAATAATAGTTCAATGATATTCTTGAATCTGTTATTCTCGATTGCATCAATTTTACAGAGCTAGCAGCAATAACAATTTTGTGATGCTGCTTTCTCTGTAGTGGAAATTCTTTTTACTATTTATTGTAGGGTGCTAAGCTGCTGTAAGGTAGTCAAAATAATGTTGTATTGGAACAACTCATGCGAGCCTCACTGTCCTTATCGCCGAGCACTGCTGCGTCAGTATGATTAACGAGTCTCTGCCGGAGACAAAGGCAGCCTTGAAGCACGAACAATGTAGGGGCGCAAAAATATATAACGGTCGCTCGCCCTGGCCGGCCATTGAAAAGCTAGCTTTGTAGGTTACCGCACGGGACCTCAATAACCTCGAGGATAACGTACATAAATAATATTACGTTTAAAACAGGAGAACTCAGTGCAGATTGGATCTTGAAAGACAAATATTCAAAAATGACTTAATTACTGTTACATTAAAAAATACCTTGATTCCATAGTATGCATTTTGTTCCTTTCCCTAAATATAGCAGCCTGGCATATGACAAAACCTAAGGATTTGTATGCTCGACTACACAAGTCAATGATCAGAATCCAACTGAGAGCGCGAATTAGTGCCACACGCTGGAGAAATACTACGTTTATTTTGGACTTAGCCAATGATGGCTAAGTAATTTAATGCGCTTGAAATCCTGTTATGCTATCCATGCAGAGTAAATAATACATAGTTTACCGTTTATTAGTTCATGTCTATAGTCCAAGGAATGGGGATTAGGGTCTGTGTACTCAGATGTTTGAGTTCAGTTTGTTGTTCGAGCAGTGCAGCAGTGTTTGGACGGGGCTCGTGCACGCTGCACAGTGCTGACTCCATCAACATGGTGATAAGGATACAATTTGTTATTTGACTTACTTCAAGTTTTATAAAGTCCATGTTTGTGCCGTTGTTGAAGTCTGCAGAGTTTTAATATTTTTTGCTTTAAGACTGAAACATTTTACTCGGAATGAATTTGATAATCAAAACGGATCATTGTAATAGTATCTTCCTCCTTCCTTCCTCGCGTCAGTTATTAAAAGTTAAGTATTCAACTCACATTGGCATACGGGATTGTCGCTCATTTTTAGGGTTCCGTAGCCAAATGGCAAAAAACGGAACCCTTATAAATTCGTCATGTCTGTCTGTCTGTCTGTCTGTCTGTCTGTCTGTCTGTCTGTCTGTCTGTCTGTCTGTCTGTCTGTCTGTCTGTCTGTCTGTCTGTCTGTCTGTCTGTCTGTCTGTCTGTCTGTCTGTCTGTCTGTCTGTCTGTCTGTCTGTCTGTCTGTCTGTCTGTCTGTCTGTCTGTCTGTCTGTCTGTCTGTCTGTCTGTCTGTCTGTCTGTCTGTCTGTCTGTCTGTCTGTCTGTCTGTCTGTCTGTCTGTCTGTCTGTCTGTCTGTCTGTCTGTCTGTCTGTCTGTCTGTCTGTCTGTCTGTCTGTCTGTCTGTCTGTCTGTCTGTCTGTCTGTCTGTCTGTCTGTCTGTCTGTCCGTCCGTATGTCACAGCCACTTTTCTACGAAACTATAAGAACTATACTGTTGAAACTTGGTAAGGAGATGTATTCTGTAAACCGCGTTAAGATTTTTACACAAAAATAGAAAAAAAAACCAATAAATTTTGGGGTGCTCATACATAGAACTGAAACTCAAAATTTTTTTTTCATCAAACCCATACGTGTGGGGTATCCATGGATAGGTCTTCAAAAATGATATTGAGGTTTCTAATATCATTTTTTTCTAAACTGAATAGTTTGCGCGAGAGACACTTCCAAAGTGGTAAAATGTGTGTCCCCCCCCCTGTAACTTCTAAAATAAGAGAATGATAAAACTAAAAAATATATATGATGTACATTACCATGCAAACTTCCAACGAAAATTGATTTGAACGAGATCTAATGAGTAGTTTTTTTTAATACGTCATAAATCATAAACCGCAAAATACATCAATCAAAGTTACAACGAACTACAAGAACTTTTATATTATGTTACTTGCTGCTACGGAACCCTTCATGGGCGAGTCCGACTCGCACTTGGCCGCTTTTTGCAGAATAATATTTTTCTGCTTCAATACTGAACATAGATAACATTTCATTACATTTTAATGTTATGCAAGTTACGTATGGAACTTTAAAATGTAGTTATATAATAATATTATTATGAATACATGACAGGGTAAGCAAGTGTTGCTGGTGTAAACCTGTGCCAGACGAGGTACGAACTGCCTTTTGAAATCCACTGTCAAGCGAGTAGAGTGTCTATAGACGGAGAGTGCAGCAACAACATTTTGTGCTCGATAAAACCTTTTGTGTTTCTTTCTGTGGGCTACGACGCCAGCTTAAACTGTAAGTGGTATTAGTCTCACCACGCGATCTGATACTGAATCTAAATAATATTGTTATCCTGAGACCTACTTATTCACAGTTATTGTGTTCAATCTAAATACAAATTGTTTCCGCATTTTCAGCTCATTAAGTAAGTATTAACCCGTCGGTTACTGGGAACGTTCCAGCACGTTCGAACTCAAAGGTACCGCGATCACGCGGATCCTAACGAGTTAATAGATTGTTATGAATGTGTAAGCATGTGTTTAAGTGTTTATTGAAGTAACAAGTTAAAGCATTATGTTATTTTAACTATCCTGTGCCTGGGTTTAGGTTTTCTCATGTCTTTCACATTGTGAAAGGTACAGGCTTAGTACCATAGTGATCAAGTTGGCTTACTTTACAAACTGTTCGAGAGAAGGATAACTGTTGGGTGCTAATTGATTTTTTTTTACTAATTATAAAAGTAGTGGATACCCGGCAAGTTTCACTACGCTAAGAAATTTCTGATAAGAATGACAGTCTATCAGTGTTTTTGTGCTGACATCGACGTTGATGCGCCATCTCTTATTATCTTCAAATTGTTGTATGGGAAAAGTGGAAAATCGACTTTACCAATGGGATGAATGTGCCTGATGTATTGTTTTAGAGGTCTCAAACTACCTTCGGTTTTTTTAAAATGAAACCATTTTGAGCATATCGGTTGGGTGGTTTCAGAATTTATAAAAGACATCTGTACAAACGTTTTTTGAATTTTATATAGGTACTAGCTGCCCCGACAGACTTCGTTCTGTTAAAAGTTTTTTTTAAATTATTATTTTTGTATGCTGTATCATAAAAAAATAAAAACAAAAAAAATGACAAAAATATAAAAAAAAATTTAGGGGTGGGACCACCCTTTAACATTTAAGGGGATGAAAAATAGATGTTGTCCGATTCTCCACCCTAGCCGATATGCGTGCTAAGATTCACGAAAATCGGTCGAGCCGTTTCGGAGGAGTTCAACTTCTGACACCGTGACACGAGAATTTTATAAATTAGATATAGATATAATTAGTAAGTACATTAATTTAAAACATGCATTAGATTAAGCCTATAAGGTACAGTCTTGTTAAAACGTGAATAATACCATTCCTTACAGTTATATCTAAAGAGTTATTGGCCCCTTCGCCCTATAGACAAATCTCTCTAATCCACAAAAGTGCCAGCCCCAATTATGAATTCGACGGTCAAATCTTCCCGCAATAACTCTCAGTCTCGGGTAAAATCCAAGCTTCATAATCCGAATTTGGAACTAATTTATAGAGTGGCCCATCTCGGTATGACCTCTGCGTGAAATATTAACGCACTCCGTGCGGGTCGGCGACAGTGTGAGCGGGCGGTTCAAACGGGCGGTACGAGCGGGCGCGGCGGTACAAATGGGCGCGGCGGTACGAACGAGCGGTACGCGCGAGCAGTACGAGCGAGCCGGTAACCATTGGGCCACACGGTTCGTAACCCCACGTAAAGGATATGACTGTAATGATCCTATGTAGAAAGCTATTGCTTGGTCTATTTATTTGTCTCACGTCTTTAGGTGTTGACGTATGTCGGCACAATGACAGTCAAAACAAATCGTGGTGCAAATCGAAGATGACGTAGAGACAAGGAAGAAGACATTATTGCAGAATCTACCAAATGGCTAAAACATTGTGATAAGTTTCTGCAACTATAGCATTATGCCTATTGAATATGTGATCTTTGATTCGATTTCTTAAAAAAAATCGGGCAAGTGCGTGTCAGGCCACGCGCAATGTAGGGTTCCGAAGTAGTAAGTTTTTCGACAATTACTCATTAACTACTTATACTAAAATAGCCGTAATAGTTTTCCATGTAAATTCATGATATAACCTATTTTTGATAATTTTTTCACTTGTCCAACTCCCACCGTTTAGCCGGTAGTGGGGAGAAAATTGACTCTAACCAAAATTAGCACTTCAAAGTCAAATATTTTGCAAACGGACCACTTATTTCAAAAATGGTCTTAAAAGACCCATAATATTTTTGGAAGACCTTTTCAACGATATCCCACACTGTAGGCTACGCAACAAATAAAAAATTTATCCTCACGTTTTAACTGTAGGGGAGGTACCTTGAAAAAAAATTGTTTTTCAATATTCTACGATTCTGGAGTTTTGATAAAGATCGAGGCATTTAACCCTGTAAAACCATGATATGACACGGATACTCGTTCATCGCTTCAAGCTTGCGACAGAGTAGAATGTTTCAGAATTATATCTACAAGACATTGTAGCCGTAATTTTGTTTTCATTGCCACCTTTTCAAAGTAATGTTCTAATTTATTTATACGGTAAATTATATGTTACTATTCGTAGTACGTCAGACAAATTTATTTACCGTGTAAATGTTACCCTGTCAATAAATTAGATCGGCGAGGAAAATTATGAATGTTAAGTGCTGAGCTAGTTGTTAACGTACAGTCAATCTGTACATCGTTACAGTTTGATATAAGAGCATTAAATAATGAAGGAAAGAGAAGAGACATCAGCCAACAACATACAACAGCCACAGTCCATATATGTATAGTATATTTCACCTGCGACGTCTTGCTTATTCCAATAAAACTTTTAATAGCAAGGTAAACTCACACCCTCAGTGGAAAAAAAGCATAATTCGTGTTACTTTAAATTTTAGTTATTAATATGATTGGAAAGAGGGAGTAAAGCTGCATATGCTCAATTTTTTCAAATTTTTATCATTAATCTTGACGGTTTTGTGCAAGAAATCGTAATGTAAATCCTTTGACTTCTTACTGATATTTTAACACTTTTTTGCTGTCCTATAAAATTGCAATTTTCATCTTATGCCTTTTTTCCACTGAGGGTACGAATTATGTTTTGAATTATGTAACCTAAGAGCCGAAACTCGGGTTATCAGGTGAATCGAAGAAGATCCAGTAGACACGAGTAATGCCATAGTAACCACTAACGTATGCTGGCTCATTTTTATTTATTTATCGAGTACTCGATAAATTATATTTATTGTGGCCCGGTGAAATTATCACGTTTAAATTTGAAACGCTTGTGAAATTGTTTAGTTTTTTTAGACGTTTCACATTGTTAGAGAAGACTAAATACGAAGTGAGACAAGTCAACGATTACCTAATAATAAATTTATTATAGTTGCATATTTCTATTTCTATTTGTACAAACAATAGATGTTGATTTTGTGTATAACATTATGATAATTCGAGTGATTCCCTGCCCGCCTCCAAATAAGTTTATTCTAAATATATTTGTACAAATTATGATATAAGTAATAATGACTATGAATACGTTTTTGGACATTATGCTAATGGCATTAGCACGCTCAGTTGATTTTAGGTTAATGAGGTTAATTACGTGCTAATGAATGACAATTGATGTCATTATGACCTGATTTAAGAGAATTCTGTAACCGCGCTCGATGGATGTTCCTGCTAACATACAGTTGTAACAAGTTGGACCGCTATATTTGGTACTTGGATTTTGTATGAGATAAAATACTTCCGAATAATGAAGTGTCCAAAATGTAAGCATAGTTGGATTGCTTACGTGGCACGGTGACTTGACTCGGCCCGCTGGTGGCTACTTACAGAAAAATGTCGCGCTTTGCAAAAAGTAGTATAAATTTGCTATCCAGGGAAGTAAAATAAGGTGTTTGAGACACGGTTGCAAACACAAACTAAGCTCACTGGTTTTATACGAAATAAAATTAGGTCTTATTTGCCTAGTTTGAGTATTGAGCTGGCAATCGGTTGTAAGTGTTCATCAGCATCAAATAAAACTGCAGTCAGATGCAACAGATAGACCGCCCCATCTCCATAGCTGTGCCCTCCCCCCCCTCCAAACCGAACAAAGATCTAACACGCACAACCATAAATCTACCTGCCTACACTTACGTACAATAATTACGAACGAGTATAGTCATTATATGAAACTGCGAACTACACCGAGCATTTCAACATATTAAACTTGAATGGATTAATTCTAGAAGTTTTCCGTAGGTACGACGACGTATAGAGCGAGCGGCTTTGTTTCTTCAAAAGTACCGTCAGCTGAAATTCTCGCTACTTGCGATTCAAGTCATAAAATGTAATATGTGTGCGTACTCCCCGCCGCCGTTATTGCTTCCCGTCAACTAAAGTTCAACGGCGCTGTAATACCGGCTTTCAACATGACCCCGAAACTACTTTGAAAACAATATCTCGCTACCTCGCTAGTGATTGAATACTTTTTCGTACCGGCTTATCTGCTCGGTCGTACTGTGAGCGAGGTGCGAGTTACTAGGATTACTCGTTCATTTACTCGTCACTTAATGTGATTTTAATTCGTACATAATCGTATCGTATTAATTTTATTTTTTACAATATTAATATAGACTCTTTACCTATTTTTAACTGTCTTCAAAAACAGGAGGAGGTTCTCAATTCAGCTGTATTTTTTTATGTTTGTTACCTCAGAACTTTCGACTGGGTGAACCGATTTTGATGATTCTTTTTTTAATCGAAAGCAGTTGCTTGTCATGACATGTAGTCCCACATATATTTGAACAAGATCAAATAAGAAATTTTTGAGTAACTTTGAAGTTGGTTATTTTTTGTTAGTAAAATTAAGATTATACAATACACCTATGTGAAGCTGAAAACTGAGTATAAAAAAAATGAATTTAATAATATTCATTCGATTGTACCAGGAGTGTACCGGATTGTACCGTAGTTAAAATCGTTTGTACCTTAAAGAGGTGAAATATATAAGGGTGGAAGATTTTGCTCCAAAACCAACTTGAAAATCCAAGATTTAAATTGATACCAACTCAAAGGATATCGTTTGTACCGGATTGTACCGGCATTAAAACTTGAAAAATGAAGAATTTTTTTATTACTTTTTTCAAATTGTTTTTTTTTTTTTTTTAACAAAAGTCTGCATTGGGAGAAAAAACTTATTGCGCTAATCTGAAAACGGGTAGAAACAATGTGGAACACAAACCAACGCGTGGAAGTCTTTTATCTATATCTGTTAGGCCCGAAAACTACATTTCTGATCGGTTTTTCTCGCACAAAAATCGGGGTACAAACAAAATCTTTAGTGGTACAAACAAGTCCACACAACGGACTTTGTAATACAAGTGGGTACCAACGAGTACAAACAATGGGAAACAAACACCGATTCGTGAAAGTCTTAAATAGAGTAAAATGGGTGTTAGGATCGAAAACTACATTTCTAATCGCATTTTCTCGAAGAAAACTCGGGGTACAAACGAAATCTTTAGTAGTAAAAACAAGTACACACAACGGAATTAGTAATAAAAGTGGGTACCAACGGGTACAAACGATGGGAAGCAAATACCAACTCGTGAAAGTCTTAAATAGAGTAAAATGGCTGTTAGGATCGAAAACTACGTATCTGACCGCATTTTTTCACAGAAAACTGGGGGTACAAACGAAATTTTTAGTAGTACAAACAAGCACACATAATGGACTTTGTCATACAAGTGGGCACTAACGGGTACAAACGATGGGAAACCAACACCGACTCGGGAAAGTCTTAAATAAAGTAAAATGGGTGTAAGGATCGAAAGCTACATTTCTGATCGCAATTTCTCGCAGAAAACTCGGGGTACAAACAAAATATTTAGTGGTACAAACAAGTGCACGTAACGGACTTTGTCATACAAGTAGGTACCAACGGGTACAAACGATAGGAAACAAACACCGACTCGTGAAAGTCTTAAATATAGTAAAATGGGTGTTAGGATTAAAAACTACATTTCTGATCGCATTTTCTCGAAGAAACCTCGGGGTACAAACGAAATTTTTAGTAGTACAAACAAGCACATATAATGGACTTTGTCATACAAGTGGGCACCAACGGGTACAAACGATGGGAAACCAACACCGACTCGGGAAAGTCTTAAATAAAGTAAAATGGGTGTTAGGATCGAAAGCTACATTTCTGATCGCAATTTCTCGCAGAAAACTCGGGGTACAAACAAAATATTTAGTGGTACAAACAAGTGCACGTAACGGACTTTGTCATACAAGTAGGTACCAACGGGTACAAACGATAGGAAACAAACACCGACTCGTGAAAGTCTTAAATATAGTAAAATGGGTGTTAGGATTAAAAACTACATTTCTGATCGCATTTTCTCGAAGAAACCTCGGGGTACAAACGAAATTTTTAGTAGAACAAACAAGCACATATAATGGACTTTGTCATAAAAGTGGGTATCAACGGGTACAAACGATGGGAAGCAAACACCAACTCGTGAAATTCTTAAATAGAGTAAAATGGCTGTTAGGGTCGAAAGCTACATTTCTGATCGCATTTTCTCGAAGAAAACTCGGGATACAACGAAATATTTAGTGGTACAAACAAGTCCACGTAACGGACTTTGTAATAAAAGTGGGTACCAACGGGTACAAACGATGGGAAGTAAACACCGACTCGTGAAAGTCTTAAATAAAGTAAAATGGTGTTAGGATTAAAAACTACATTTCTGATCGCATTTTCTCGAAGAAACCTCGGGGTACAAATGAAATTTTTAGTAGTACAAACAAGCACACATAATGGACTTTGTCATACAAGTGGGCACCAACGGGTACAAACGATGGGAAACCAACAACGACTCGGGAAAATCTTAAATAAAGTAAAATGGGTGTTAGGATCGAAAGCTACATTTCTGATCGCATTTTCTCGCAGAAAACTCGGGGTACAAACAAAATATTTAGTGGTATAAACAAGTGCACGTAATGGACTTTGTCATACAAGTAGGTACCAACGGGTACAAACGATAGGAAACAAACACCGACTCGTGAAAGTCTTAAATATAGTAAAATGGGTGTAAGGTGGTAAGGATCGAAAACTACATTTCTGATCGCATTTTCTCGAAGAAAACTCGGGGTACAAACGAAATCTTTAGTAGTAAAAACAAGTACACACAACGGACTTAGTAATAAAAGTGGGTACCAACGGGTACAAACGATGGGAAGCAAACACCGACTCGTGAAAGTCTTAAATATAGTAAAATGGGTGTAAGGATAAAAAACTACATTTCTGATCGCATTTTCTCGAAGAAACCTCGGGGTACAAACGAAATTTTTAGTAGTACAAACAAGCACACATAATGGACTTTGTCATACAAGTGGGTACCAACGGGTACAAACGATGGGAAACCAACAACGACTCGGGAAAATCTTAAATAAAGTAAAATGGGTGTTAGGATCGAAAGCTACATTTCTGATCGCATTTTCTCGCAGAAAACTCGGGGTACAAACAAAATATTTAGTGGTATAAACAAGTGCACGTAATGGACTTTGTCATACAAGTAGGTACCAACAGGTACAAACGATAGGAAACAAACACCGACTCGTGAAAGTCTTAAATATAGTAAAATGGGTGTAAGGATCGAAAACTACATTTCTGATCGCATTTTCTCGAAGAAAACTCGGGGTACAAACGAAATCTTTAGTAGTAAAAACAAGTACACACAACGGACTTAGTAATAAAAGTGGGTACCAACGGGTACAAACGATGGGAAGCAAACACCGACTCGGGAAATTCTTAAATAGATTAAAATGGCTGTTAGGGTCAAAAACTACATTTCTGATCGCATTTTCTCGCAGAAAACTCGGGGTACAAACAAAATATTTAGCGGTACAAACAAGTGCACGTAACGGACATTGTTTGTGTCGGTGTTGGTTTCCCATCATTTGTACCCGTTGGTACCCACTTGTATGACAAAGTACTTTATGTGTACTTGTTTGTACTACTAAAAATTTCGTTTGTACCCCCAGTTTTCTGTGAAAAAATGCGGTTAGATACGTAGTTTTTGACCCTAACAGCCATTTTACTCTATTTAAGACTTTCACGAGTCGGTGTTTGTTTCCTATCGTTTGTACCCGTTGGTACCCACTTTTATTACAAAGTACGTTACGTGGACTTGTTTGTACCACTAAATATTTCATTTGTACCCCGAGTTTTCTTCGAGAAAATGCGATCAAAAATGTAGCTTTCGATCCTAATACCCATTTTACTTTATTTAAAGCTTTTCGGAGTCGGTGTTGGTTTCCCGTCGTTTGTACCCGTTGGTACCCACTTGTATGACAAAGTCCATTATGTGTGCTTGTTTGTACTACTAAAAATTTCGTTTTTACCCTCCAGTTTTCTGTGAAAAAATGCGGTCAGAAATGTAGTTTTTGACCCTAACAGCCATTTTAATCTATTTAAGAATTTCCCGAGTCGGTGTTTGCTTCCCATCGTTTGTACCCGTTGGTACCCACTTTTATTACTAAGTCCGTTGTGTGTACTTGTTTTTACTACTAAAGATTTCGTTTGTACCCCGAGTTTTCTTCGAGAAAATGCGATCAGAAATGTAGTTTTCGATCCTTACACCCATTTTACTATATTTAAGACTTTCACGAGTCGGTGTTTGTTTCCTATCGTTTGTACCCGTTGGTACCTACTTGTATGACAAAGTCCGTTACGTGCACTTGTTTGTACCACTAAATATTTTGTTTGTACCCCGAGTTTTCTGCGAGAAAATGCGATCAGAAATGTAGCTTTCGATCCTAACACCCATTTTACTTTATTTAAGACTTTCCCGAGTCGGTGTTGGTTTCTAATCGTTTGTACCCGTAGGTGCCCACTTGTATGACAAAGTCCATTATGTGTGCTTGTTTGTACTACTAAAATTTTCGTTTGTACCCCGAGGTTTCTTCGAGAAAATACGATCAGAAATGTAGTTTTTAATCCTAACACCATTTTACTATATTTAAGATTTTCACGAGTCGGTGTTTGTTTCCTATCGTTTGTACCCGTTGGTACCCACTTTTATTACAAAGTACGTTACGTGGACTTGTTTGTACCACTAAATATTTCGTTTGTACCCCGAGTTTTCTTCGAGAAAATGCGATCAAAAATGTAGCTTTCGATCCTAATACCCATTTTACTTTATTTAAGGCTTTCCCGAGTCGGTGTTGGTTTTCCGTCGTTTGTACCCGTTGGTACCCACTTGTATGACAAAGTCCATTATGTGTGCTTGTTTGTACTACTATAAATTTCGTTTTAAACCCCCAGTATTCTGTGAAAAAATGCGGTTAGATACGTAGTTTTCGATCCTTACAGCCATTTAACTCTATTTAAGACTTTCACGAGTTGGTGTTTGCTTTCCATCGTTTGTACCCGTTGGTACCCACTTGTATGACAAAGTTCATTATGTGTGCTTGTTTATACTACGAAAAGTTTCGTTGGTACCCCCAGTTTTCTGTGAAAAAATGCGGTCAGAAATGTAGTTTTTGACCCTAACAGCCATTTTACTCTATTTAAGATTTTCACGAGTCGGTGTTTGCTTCCCATCGTTTGTACCCGTTGGTACCCACTTGTATGACAAAGTCCATTATGTGTGCTTGTTTGTACTACGAAAAGTTTCATTTGTACCCCCAGTTTTCTGTGAAAAAATGCGGTCAGAAATGTAGTTTTTGACCCTAACAGCCATTTTACTCTATTTAAGACTTTCACGAGACGGTGTTTGCTTCCCATCATTTGTACCCGTTGGTACCCACTTGTATGACAAAGTCCATTGTATGTGCTTGTTTGTACTACTAAAAGTTTCGTTTGTACCCCCAGTTTTCTGTGAAAAAATGCGGTCAGAAATGTAGTTTTTGACCCTAATAGCCATTTTACTCTATTTAAGACTTTCACGAGTCGGTGTTTGCTTCCCATCGTTTGTACCCGTTGGTACCCACTTTTATTACAAAGTACGTTACGTGGACTTGTTTGTACCACTAAATATTTCGTTTGTACCCCGAGTTTTCTTCGAGAAAATGCGATCAAAAATGTAGCTTTCGATCCTAATACCCATTTTACTTTATTTAAGGCTTTCCCGAGTCGGTGTTGGTTTCGCGTCGTTTGTACCCGTTGGTACCCACTTGTATGACAAAGTCCATTATGTGTGCTTGTTTGTACCACTAAAAATTTCGTTTGTACCCCCCAGTATTCTGTGAAAAAATGCGGTCAGAAATGTAGTTTTTGACCCTAACAGCCATTTTACTCTATTTAAGACTTTCACGAGTCGGTGTTTACTTCCCATCGTTTTTAACCGTTGGTACCCACTTTTATTACAAAGTCCGTTACGTGGACTTGTTTGTACTCCTAAATATTTCGTTGTACCCCGAGTTTTCTTCGAGAAAATGCGATCAGAAATGTAGCTTTCGACCCTAACAGCCATTTTACTCTATTTAAGAATTTCATGAGTTGGTGTTTGCTTCCCATCGTTTGTACCCGTTGATACCCACTTATATGACAAAGTCCATTATATGTGCTTGTTTGTACTACTAAAAATTTCGTTTGTACCCCGAGGTTTCTTCGAGAAAATGCGATCAGAAATGTAGTTTTTAATCCTAACACCCATTTTACTATATTTAAGACTTTCACGAGTCGGTGTTAGTTTCCCATCGTTTGTACCCGTTGGTACCCACTTGTATGACAAAGTCCATTATGTGTGCTTGTTTGTACTACTAAAAATTTCGTTTGTACCCCGAGGTTTCTTCGAGAAAATGCGATCAGAAATGTAGTTTTTTATCCTTACACCCATTTTACTATATTTAAGACTTTCACGAGTCGGTGTTTGTTTCCTATCGTTTGTACCCGTTGGTACCTACTTGTATGACAAAGTCCGTTACATGCACTTGTTTGTACCACTAAATATTTTGTTTGTACCCCGAGTTTTCTGCGAGAAAATGCGATCAGAAATGTAGCTTTCGATCCTAACACCCATTTTACTTTATTTAAGACTTTCCCGAGTCGGTGTTGGTTTCCCATCGTTTGTACCCGTTGGTACCCACTTGTATGACAAAGTCCATTATATGTGCTTGTTTGTACTACTAAAAATTTCGTTTGTACCCCGAGGTTTCTTCGAGAAAATGCGATCAGAAATGTAGTTTTTTATCCTTACACCCATTTTACTATATTTAAGACTTTCACGAGTCGGTGTTTGTTTCCTATCGTTTGTACCCGTTGGTACCTACTTGTATGACAAAGTCCGTTACGTGCACTTGTTTGTACCACTAAATATTTCGTTTGTACCCCGAGGTGTCTTTGAGAAAATGCGATCAGAAATGTAGCTTTCGATCCTAACACCCATTTAACTATATTTAAGACTTTCACGAGTCGGTGTTTGTTTCCTATCGTTTGTACCCGTTTGTACCCACTTGTATGACAAAGTCCGTTACGTGCACTTGTTTGTACTACAAAATATTTTGTTTGTACCCCGAGTTTTCTGCGAGAAAATGCGATCAGAAATGTAGCTTTCGATCCTAACACCCATTTTACTTTATTTAAGATTTTCCCGAGTCGTTGTTGGTTTCCCATCGTTTGTGCCCGTTGGTGCCCACTTGTATGACAAAGTCCATTATGTGTGCTTGTTTGTACTACTAAAAATTTTGTTTGTACCCCGAGGTTTCTTCGAGAAAATGCGATCAGAAATGTAGTTTTTAATCCTAACACCATTTTACTTTATTTAAGACTTTCACGAGTCGGTGTTTACTTCCCATCGTTTGTACCCATTGGTACCCACTTTTATTACAAAGTCCGTTACGTGGACTTGTTTGTACCACTAAAGATTTCGTTGTATCCCGAGTTTTCTTCGAGAAAATGCGATCAGAAATGTAGCTTTCGACCCTAACAGCCATTTTACTCTATTTAAGAATTTCACGAGTTGGTGTTTGCTTCCCATCGTTTGTACCCGTTGATACCCACTTTTATGACAAAGTCCATTATATGTGCTTGTTTGTACTACTAAAAATTTCGTTTGTACCCCGAGGTTTCTTCGAGAAAATGCGATCAGAAATGTAGTTTTTAATCCTAACACCCATTTTACTATATTTAAGACTTTCACGAGTCGGTGTTTGTTTCCTATCGTTTGTACCCGTTGGTACCTACTTGTATGACAAAGTCCGTTACGTGCACTTGTTTGTACCACTAAATATTTTGTTTGTACCCCGAGTTTTCTGCGAGAAATTGCGATCAGAAATGTAGCTTTCGATCCTAACACCCATTTTACTTTATTTAAGACTTTCCCGAGTCGGTGTTGGTTTCCCATCGTTTGTACCCGTTGGTGCCCACTTGTATGACAAAGTCCATTATGTGTGCTTGTTTGTACTACTAAAAATTTCGTTTGTACCCCCAGTTTTCTGTGAAAAAATGCGGTCAGATACGTAGTTTTCGATCCTAACAGCCATTTTACTCTATTTAAGACTTTCACGAGTTGGTATTTGCTTCCCATCGTTTGTACCCGTTGGTACCCACTTTTATTACTAATTCCGTTGTGTGTACTTGTTTTTACTACTAAAGATTTCGTTTGTACCCCGAGGTTTCTTCGAGAAAATGCGATCAGAAATGTAGTTTTTAATCCTAACACCCATTTTACTATATTTAAGACTTTCACGAGTCGGTGTTAGTTTCCCATCGTTTGTACCCGTTGGTACCCACTTGTATGACAAAGTCCATTATGTGTGCTTGTTTGTACTACTAAAAATTTCGTTTGTACCCCGAGGTTTCTTCGAGAAAATGCGATCAGAAATGTAGTTTTTTATCCTTACACCCATTTTACTATATTTAAGACTTTCACGAGTCGGTGTTTGTTTCCTATCGTTTGTACCCGTTGGTACCTACTTGTATGACAAAGTCCGTTACATGCACTTGTTTGTACCACTAAATATTTTGTTTGTACCCCGAGTTTTCTGCGAGAAAATGCGATCAGAAATGTAGCTTTCGATCCTAACACCCATTTTACTTTATTTAAGACTTTCCCGAGTCGGTGTTGGTTTCCCATCGTTTGTACCCGTTGGTACCCACTTGTATGACAAAGTCCATTATGTGTGCTTGTTTGTACTACTAAAAATTTCGTTTGTACCCCGAGGTTTCTTCGAGAAAATGCGATCAGAAATGTAGTTTTTTATCCTTACACCCATTTTACTATATTTAAGACTTTCACGAGTCGGTGTTTGTTTCCTATCGTTTGTACCCGTTGGTACCTACTTGTATGACAAAGTCCGTTACGTGCACTTGTTTGTACTACTAAATATTTCGTTTGTACCCCGAGGTGTCTTTGAGAAAATGCGATCAGAAATGTAGCTTTCGATCCTAACACCCATTTAACTATATTTAAGACTTTCACGAGTCGGTGTTTGTTTCCTATCGTTTGTACCCGTTTGTACCTACTTGTATGACAAAGTCCGTTACGTGCACTTGTTTGTACTACAAAATATTTTGTTTGTACCCCGAGTTTTCTGCGAGAAAATGCGATCAGAAATGTAGCTTTCGATCCTAACACCCATTTTACTTTATTTAAGATTTTCCCGAGTCGTTGTTGGTTTCCCATCGTTTGTGCCCGTTGGTGCCCACTTGTATGACAAAGTCCATTATGTGTGCTTGTTTGTACTACTAAAAATTTTGTTTGTACCCCGAGGTTTCTTCGAGAAAATGCGATCAGAAATGTAGTTTTTAATCCTAACACCATTTTACTTTATTTAAGACTTTCACGAGTCGGTGTTTACTTCCCATCGTTTGTACCCATTGGTACCCACTTTTATTACAAAGTCCGTTACGTGGACTTGTTTGTACCACTAAATATTTCGTTGTATCCCGAGTTTTCTTCGAGAAAATGCGATCAGAAATGTAGCTTTCGACCCTAACAGCCATTTTACTCTATTTAAGAATTTCACGAGTTGGTGTTTGCTTCCCATCGTTTGTACCCGTTGATACCCACTTTTATGACAAAGTCCATTATATGTGCTTGTTTGTACTACTAAAAATTTCGTTTGTACCCCGAGGTTTCTTCGAGAAAATGCGATCAGAAATGTAGTTTTTAATCCTAACACCCATTTTACTATATTTAAGACTTTCACGAGTCGGTGTTTGTTTCCTATCGTTTGTACCCGTTGGTACCTACTTGTATGACAAAGTCCGTTACGTGCACTTGTTTGTACCACTAAATATTTTGTTTGTACCCCGAGTTTTCTGCGAGAAATTGCGATCAGAAATGTAGCTTTCGATCCTAACACCCATTTTACTTTATTTAAGACTTTCCCGAGTCGGTGTTGGTTTCCCATCGTTTGTACCCGTTGGTACCCACTTGTATGACAAAGTTCATTATGTGTGCTTGTTTATACTACTAAAAGTTTCGTTGGTACCCCCAGTTTTCTGTGAAAAAATGCGGTCAGAAATGTAGTTTTTGACCCTAACAGCCATTTTACTCTATTTAAGATTTTCACGAGTCGGTGTTTGCTTCCCATCGTTTGTACCCGTTGGTACCCACTTGTATGACAGAGTCCATTATGTGTGCTTGTTTGTACTACTAAAAGTTTCATTTGTACCCCCAGTTTTCTGTGAAAAAATGCGGTCAGAAATGTAGTTTTTGACCCTAACAGCCATTTTACTCTATTTAAGACTTTCACGAGACGGTGTTTGCTTCCCATCATTTGTACCCGTTGGTACCCACTTGTATGACAAAGTCCATTGTATGTGCTTGTTTGTTCTACTAAAAGTTTCGTTTGTACCCCCAGTTTTCTGTGAAAAAATGCGGTCAGAAATGTAGTTTTTGACCCTAATAGCCATTTTACTCTATTTAAGACTTTCACGAGTCGGTGTTTGCTTCCCATCGTTTGTACCCGTTGGTACCCACTTTTATTACAAAGTACGTTACGTGGACTTGTTTGTACCACTAAATATTTCGTTTGTACCCCGAGTTTTCTTCGAGAAAATGCGATCAAAAATGTAGCTTTCGATCCTAATACCCATTTTACTTTATTTAAGGCTTTCCCGAGTCGGTGTTGGTTTCGCGTCGTTTGTACCCGTTGGTACCCACTTGTATGACAAAGTCCATTATGTGTGCTTGTTTGTACCACTAAAAATTTCGTTTGTACCCCCCAGTATTCTGTGAAAAAATGCGGTCAGAAATGTAGTTTTTGACCCTAACAGCCATTTTACTCTATTTAAGACTTTCACGAGTCGGTGTTTACTTCCCATCGTTTTTAACCGTTGGTACCCACTTTTATTACAAAGTCCGTTACGTGGACTTGTTTGTACTCCTAAATATTTCGTTGTACCCCGAGTTTTCTTCGAGAAAATGCGATCAGAAATGTAGCTTTCGACCCTAACAGCCATTTTACTCTATTTAAGAATTTCATGAGTTGGTGTTTGCTTCCCATCGTTTGTACCCGTTGATACCCACTTGTATGACAAAGTCCATTATATGTGCTTGTTTGTACTACTAAAAATTTCGTTTGTACCCCGAGGTTTCTTCGAGAAAATGCGATCAGAAATGTAGTTTTTAATCCTAACACCCATTTTACTATATTTAAGACTTTCACGAGTCGGTGTTAGTTTCCCATCGTTTGTACCCGTTGGTACCCACTTGTATGACAAAGTCCATTATGTGTGCTTGTTTGTACTACTAAAAATTTCGTTTGTACCCCGAGGTTTCTTCGAGAAAATGCGATCAGAAATGTAGTTTTTTATCCTTACACCCATTTTACTATATTTAAGACTTTCACGAGTCGGTGTTTGTTTCCTATCGTTTGTACCCGTTGGTACCTACTTGTATGACAAAGTCCGTTACATGCACTTGTTTGTACCACTAAATATTTTGTTTGTACCCCGAGTTTTCTGCGAGAAAATGCGATCAGAAATGTAGCTTTCGATCCTAACACCCATTTTACTTTATTTAAGACTTTCCCGAGTCGGTGTTGGTTTCCCATCGTTTGTACCCGTTGGTACCCACTTGTATGACAAAGTCCATTATGTGTGCTTGTTTGTACTACTAAAAATTTCGTTTGTACCCCGAGGTTTCTTCGAGAAAATGCGATCAGAAATGTAGTTTTTTATCCTTACACCCATTTTACTATATTTAAGACTTTCACGAGTCGGTGTTTGTTTCCTATCGTTTGTACCCGTTGGTACCTACTTGTATGACAAAGTCCGTTACGTGCACTTGTTTGTACCACTAAATATTTCGTTTGTACCCCGAGGTGTCTTTGAGAAAATGCGATCAGAAATGTAGCTTTCGATCCTAACACCCATTTAACTATATTTAAGACTTTCACGAGTCGGTGTTTGTTTCCTATCGTTTGTACCCGTTTGTACCCACTTGTATGACAAAGTCCGTTACGTGCACTTGTTTGTACTACAAAATATTTTGTTTGTACCCCGAGTTTTCTGCGAGAAAATGCGATCAGAAATGTAGCTTTCGATCCTAACACCCATTTTACTTTATTTAAGATTTTCCCGAGTCGTTGTTGGTTTCCCATCGTTTGTGCCCGTTGGTGCCCACTTGTATGACAAAGTCCATTATGTGTGCTTGTTTGTACTACTAAAATTTTTGTTTGTACCCCGAGGTTTCTTCGAGAAAATGCGATCAGAAATGTAGTTTTTAATCCTAACACCATTTTACTTTATTTAAGACTTTCACGAGTCGGTGTTTACTTCCCATCGTTTGTACCCGTTGGTACCCACTTTTATTACAAAGTCCGTTACGTGGACTTGTTTGTACCACTAAATATTTCGTTGTATCCCGAGTTTTCTTCGAGAAAATGCGATCAGAAATGTAGCTTTCGACCCTAACAGCCATTTTACTCTATTTAAGAATTTCACGAGTTGGTGTTTGCTTCCCATCGTTTGTACCCGTTGATACCCACTTTTATGACAAAGTCCATTATATGTGCTTGTTTGTACTACTAAAAATTTCGTTTGTACCCCGAGGTTTCTTCGAGAAAATGCGATCAGAAATGTAGTTTTTAATCCTAACACCCATTTTACTATATTTAAGACTTTCACGAGTCGGTGTTTGTTTCCTATCGTTTGTACCCGTTGGTACCTACTTGTATGACAAAGTCCGTTACGTGCACTTGTTTGTACCACTAAATATTTTGTTTGTACCCCGAGTTTTCTGCGAGAAATTGCGATCAGAAATGTAGCTTTCGATCCTAACACCCATTTTACTTTATTTAAGACTTTCCCGAGTCGGTGTTGGTTTCCCATCGTTTGTACCCGTTGGTGCCCACTTGTATGACAAAGTCCATTATGTGTGCTTGTTTGTACTACTAAAAATTTCGTTTGTACCCCCAGTTTTCTGTGAAAAAATGCGGTCAGATACGTAGTTTTCGATCCTAACAGCCATTTTACTCTATTTAAGACTTTCACGAGTTGGTATTTGCTTCCCATCGTTTGTACCCGTTGGTACCCACTTTTATTACTAATTCCGTTGTGTGTACTTGTTTTTACTACTAAAGATTTCGTTTGTACCCCGAGTTTTCTTCGAGAAAATGCGATTAGAAATGTAGTTTTCGATCCTAACACCCATTTTACTCTATTTAAGACTTTCACGAATCGGTGTTTGTTTCCCATTGTTTGTACTCGTTGGTACCCACTTGTATTACAAAGTCCGTTGTGTGGACTTGTTTGTACCACTAAAGATTTTGTTTGTACCCCGATTTTTGTGCGAGAAAACGCAATAAGTTTTTTCTCCCAATGCAGACTTTTGTTAAAAAAAAAAAAAAAAAAAAAAACAATTTAAAAAAAGTAATTAAAAAAATTCTTCATTTTTCAAGTTTTAATGCCGGTACAATCCGGTACAAACGATAACCTTTGAGTTGGTATCAATTTAAATCTTGGATTTTCAAGTTGGTTTTGGAGCAAAATCTTCCACCCTTATATATTTCACCCCTTTAAGGTACAAACGATTTTAACTACGGTACAATCCGGTACACTCCTGGTACAATCGAATGAATATTATTAAATTCATTTTTTTTTATACTCAGTTTTCAGCTTCACATAGGTATACAATACTACTAATAATAATGATATAATAAAAGATTTTCAAGAAACAAGTAGGCTTGGATTTACTGAAAAGCAATGAAAGTAATTAATTTTAAAAGCGATGGCCTTTCCATATCACAGCGTGCAATAATTATGAAAAGGCGATAAAGAATATGAGTTACAGTTTCTTATTGTTTATTTATTTTTACTACAAATTACACAATACATAGTATGGTGCGCTAATATAGAAATTCGTATCCACAAGTTTCTTGGCTGTGTTCCTCATAAGCGTATCTTAAGAATAATATCTACAGAGTCTGAAAATCTGATAAACTTCATGTCGGTTGGAACTACGTGGATAAACTCGCTATTTGTAGATAACTAAATAATTTATTCTCGCTTGACGTCACTCGACAGTAGAACAAGTGCTCAAAGTTAAGAAGTACACAAAGTGGGTCACGATGAAATTGGATTTAAGCTTTAATTTTGAATTACGTCGCAAGAAGCGAACTGTGTCTGTGTCTGCTTGATCTCCGTTTAATTATTATTTGAACTGAAAAACTGGGTTCAAACTATGTTGAGAAAGAATTTTAAGTAGCTACTAACTTTGCAGGAGGTTTTGCGATCATAATAATAATTCGCGCGTCATTGATGATTGTGAAGAAATGTTAGTTTGTAGAACTCTATAATATAACATCATTTAGTGTATTGTAGTTAATTATTGGCTCCAAATTATTTGATTTGCTTCTTATTATCTGTGGTAATATTATACTACAACTGTATATCGGCATGGGATTGGGGTCAATAATCTAAGCTCCAAAACGGCTAATAACAATAGCATGGAATAAAATGCAATGTGCTACCGGGACACAATTTCGGTGTACGTTTAATGGCTCGCGCCCACTGACTCGCATCGCACGCAGTCCTCGTATATACTAAAGTCCATTTAGTATTATTTATATCCACTGCACAGGTCCACTGGTTCGCAACGGACGGTACGCATCTGTGTTTTGACGAAACATTTGCTCATTTCTGAGGACATTAGGTCATGTCATATGAATTGCCGATTCGTGGAGGTAATTCTTAAAAACCACGTATAATACTCGTATATCCATATTATGGACGCGAGACTCTAAGGTTTATTAGTTTCAAGTACACGCGTCGCTCGTTCGTAAACCATTAGTTACGAGACGCAGAACTGTCAGTTCGTCTATGTTACATGATCTCCTAATAACAGTTCTGCCAAAAAACTTACAACGTGAAAGACTGCCGCCATCGTCCCCCAGTAGCGCCTACTGCACACGCCACCCGCGGGAGCAGTTATTGTCATTACGTCGCCGCGATGTTCCTGTGTCACTCAATTTGTAACACTTCTCTCTTCCATTGCTATATTAGAAATAGTTGAGTTCCGTTATTTGTTTTTTAAGGTTGTATTTTTTTACTAGATATTTGAAAATATAATAAGCTCATATCACGGACGTAAAAAAAAAGACGGACGTAATTCCAAGAACAAATTCAGTGAAGCACCTATAGTAATACCAACGCTGTATTCGTACAAGTACACACACCCACACATTGACACCATACGGCTACGACATTGACACCATCGCGAATCAAAAATTACAAAATTACGCACACATGGTAAGCGAGCTGTCATTGCTATGCTTCACTCTTCATTAGACAAGGTTACGTCCGTTCTTTTTTTGCATCCGTGGCTCATATGTAACTTTTAAAACTATATTGACAACTTAAATACAACTCAACAAATCTAGATCCTGTATCTCATTTAATGATATTCTAATTATTCCAAGAGCAATAGCGGTTCATTAAATGTTTCAACTACAAAGGCGTTCCCTGAGCTCCACGCGTCATGAGTTGTAAATCCTATGATCAGTAATTATCGCGGTAAGCTCCTCGTCGGAACATATACACGATCCCAATTTCAAATGATATTTCGGTAAAGGAAATCTGAAATATTTGAGTGCCTCCATTGAGAAACTTTCGCTCGATTACATGGGACTTTGGTTTAATCCCTTCTCCATATAATAACATTAGGAATAAGCCGATTATATTAAGCGTAGGGATTCATGACGGTTTCCATTGTACAGGTAATTATCGGGCGGTTATCATTGTTCCCGACTACTGTATCTCTATGGTACGCTCTGTTTTAATAATATAGGTTAACGATGAGGCGATAGAAGCTCACGTCGTCTGTTCACATTCAGAACTACGTTGATTAGATAAACAGCTAAATTTATTGCAACGTGGCAACGTAAAAATAATTGACAAGAAAGACAAATTGGATGCTTATCTACAAAGCTTTCAGTGAACACAAATTAAATATTAAAATATTTTCTAATTTTTCATATTTTATTCAATGAAGAAAGAACACATCATAAAATTATGCGTTTATTTATTTTAAAAATCAATCGTCATGGACAGTTTATATGATACGTTTCACTAACACCGTCGCCGCTTTAATCCAATACAAGAAAAAATACGAATAAAATAATAACTGTCCAATGGTTGTAACATTGTGAAGACCCGCTTTGCTAATGAGGCGCTTTGTACACTTACATAACGATAAATCTTTTGGGCCATCGAGGACAAAGTATAATTTGTATTCATCTAATATTTCCTGGTCCAAGTGCTACAGATTTGTGCAGGAGCTACGGCATTGTGACGAAGCCCGACATCGTATTGAAACGGTCCATGAAATAACTTTCCTATCAGAGTTCTCAGTGTATTTCGCGGGCTGTCAGCGAATTGCTGCCGTTTATCGTGCAGTTACCGCCCCTCCCCGCCCCTCCCCGCGCCACCCCGTCTCCCCTCACAGCGGAAAACTATTATGAGTTCCAAACTGACATGTCTCTTTACGCGAAGAGTTTAGTGTTTTCAAATAAATATAACTGACGTTGTTTTTGCTACGATAATTATGTTTCATGGCAACGTTGTGGAAACAGACGAAGAATTTTAAGTACGAGCAATATAGAGAAAGGAGACGGACTTTTGGGCTACTGAGCGCAACGAATAAAATGAGTTTAAAATTACGGTCATATTTTTATATTTATAAATATTAAGTATCAGGTTAATCCGCAATTTAGAAAAAGAGAAATTCAAAAATGAGTATTTTCAGAATTTACGTTACGAAATAAATCGATATTGTAATCGAAATTGATTTATTACTTATAAATAATTGTAAGACTAAGTAATGAATCATGAATGAAAAAGTTCATTAAGTATCATCGTATTTTGTAATAAAATTCAAATTAATTAAAAGCATAGACATACCTAAAGAAATAATTGTACAAATCGATTTTTTTAAATACGATACTTTTATTCGGCTCGTCATTGCCTTTGACCTATAATTTCATTGCACACGCCGGAGTTCTGCCTTATTTTGCCAATCAGTAAAATTGGTGACACTGTCAAGAAATTCAACGATTTTTTCGCTTGTTTTAATAGTGTCACTTTTAAAAAATCTCTTTTTATTTTCCTCACAGATTGTCATAATTTGCCCAATGTTCACGGATAACTTAATAATTTATAAGCTTTCAAACTAGCAAACTTTATCTTATTTCGATCATCTAGTCCAAGATTTACAAACCATCCCAGTCTCCTATCGTGACTTCGGTTCAAAATTAAGCTATTTGAAATCGAATTCAATATCTTTCAGAAATAGATCGTGTCAGTCGAAGGCGTTTTCATCAAGATGCAACAACATTATAGAGCATTGATACAAAAGTGATTTATACAAGAATTATAGCTAACTAGCTGACCCGATGAACTTCGTATCGCCTAACAAACTACATATATTATTTTCTAAAATAAAAGTAGCCTAAGTTACTCCTTGTTATATCAGCTATCTGCCAGTGAAAGTCCCGTCAAAATCGGACCAGCAATTTCGGAGATTAGCCGGAACAAACAGACAGATAGATATACAGACAGACAGACAGACAAAAGTTGTGAAAAATGTTGTTTTGGTATATGTAAAGTGTATACAAACAGACACTCCAATTTTATTTATTTTTATAGAGTATAGATGTATAGATAATGTTTGATTACTTACCACCCGCCCCGCCGCCGCGCCGTCTAGTTCGCAAACTATTCGTCGTGTTTCGTCTGGGGGCATAAGAACCATTTCTTTCAATATTTTCACTCAGTACGTTCGTGTCAGATAGGGATTGATAAATAAATGATCCACTAATCTTTCAAACTATAACATAATAAAAACTTTTAGAAATATGGACTTGTCATCGTAGTTTTACTAGTCCATAAAAACCCAATTCTACTGAACAGACAGGACAGAAAAACTGCTTGAACAAATTCGTTAAACTGCAGTAAAATAAAATACTTAATCCAGCAATAAATGAGCCATAAATCGCGCCATCCGATGCCCATCCACCATAAAGTTCATTTTACGATCTACCCGTTCTTAACAACTTCCAATACGTGAGATTTAAGTTTCCTACTTGAGTTAGTTTTCTTGCAATCCCCTTATATCTTTCATCTGTTCCGGTTGTTTTATCTCGAAGCACATCTCCGACCCATATTTTTATGCTTGCTGTTTTATGATTAAGTAATGCCTGCGAAGAGTTTTAACTATTTATGAGTAAATTACCAGGGTTTCTATCACTACTTGCAATTAATATGTAGGATCTGGGGGCACGGCAGTGCCCCCGCCAAGTCGAGCTAAAAAGCGGCACGGCCGTACCATCCTTTTCTCGAAGCAATTCAGGCCATTTTCGACCCCCTATAACTTCGTTGTGGATAAAGCTAGAAGCCTGAATTTTTAGTAACCAAGCAGGCATTGTATAAACACGGTATATTTCAAATTTCATTCAATTTGAACCAGTAGTTTAAGAATTATAACTAGTCAAAGTTTCTTAATTTCGTCACTCACTGACTGACTGACCGATCATCAAAACTCTAAGGCACTTCTAGCAGACATAGAAGCTTCAAATTTGGAACACAATTAGTGTTTAGTGTATAGATCAAGGGAAAACTAAAATATTTTGCAATTTCGGTCCAGTTTTCTAGATACATTAACTGCATAAATAACTTTGTAATCTCATATAAATATATAGGATTACAAAGTTACATTTGCAGTTAATGAATTACTGTACCTGTATAACAAAGTAACATTTGCAGTGAATGAATCAGTGTACCTGTATATATTACATTGGAATAATATAGGTGTAGATAGGTACCTAGATATAATTATGTTCAAAGGTAACTTGTAAAAGGAAAAAAAGTAGAACTATCTACAAAAAGAAATGAGATGCCATCAAAAACAAAACTTGTAAAAAAAACCAAGTCTCGCAACTCAGTTCTTTTACCGTAAAAAGTTGTGAGATCCATGTAATACAAAGTCGGTTAATTTATTCAGTTCCTACTTAAGGGTCCTTCTGTCTTAAGTTGTTACGTAATTAGCTAACCTAACAAGTAACAACATCTTATAGTGACCATATTATCAATATTAAAAATCTTTTATGTTTTAAATAAATAGTGTTGGGGATTTGGCTCGTAGGACTAATGTTACTAATTCGGGTCTGAAGGACCTTCACTGAATTTGCTGGTTCTTTTTATAGCTTTCTAAGGCTTTTATAACTGACCCTATCGCTCTGTGTCATCTGACTTATTAATTAAAAGATGGTGAAGAACTTATGTATTTTTATTACTGATTACAATGCAAATTGAACGAATATAAATTATTGAGAGCGCTGTCCGAGGGGTCCCTCGGCCAATGGTCTTATTCTTCCGGTGTGCTGATGGCGAGAGAGAGGGGTTTTGAGCTTTCTGTTCCTTTAAATACCCGTATTGGCATCTCGGTTTGGTGGGGTCCGAATTGGTAATTGGTCGGGTTTGAATTCGTCTTCGTACTCGTAGCGCCATCTATCCATTCCATTGGGAACTACTATATTAGTTCGACGTTTTAATGGTTTGAATCGAAACAGCTTGGCTTCTTCTTTCATAGATGGCGTTAACAAATAGATTGACTTGGCAATCGCACTAAACAATCAAATTTAATATAATATGTAGGTATTACTTGTGAGGTACATTGTGTTTTCATGCGATGGTCAAGTCGATCTATTTATTTAAAACATAAAAGATTTTTAATATTGATAATATGGTCACTATAAGATGTTGTTACTTGTTAGGTTAGCTAATTACGTAACAACTTAAGACAGAAGGACCCTTAAGTAGGAACTGAATAAATTAACCGACTTGGTATTACATGGATCTCACAACTTTTTACGGTAAAAGAACTGAGTTGCGAGACTTGGTTTTTTTTACAAGTTTTGTTTTTGATGGCATAATAATTATATGGTAAAAGATTATTGCTTTGTAAACATAAAGTATGTTTTAGAACATAGCTAGCACATAGAAACGTAATTTTTTTACTATTTCTTTTATTAAACCATAAATTAAATTATTTCTTCTATCTCTTTTATCGTCTTCAACTTCAGCATAATAGTAAAGTTTTCACATAAAGCTTTCATTTCAAGCACCGACATTTAGTTGAAATGAAATGATGAATAAACTGCAGATGTAAATAAAAGAAATAAGAAGATCACGACACAGAGTTAATAAAGAAGAATAGAAAATTTTTGCGAAAGTATCGCTTTCTGAACTAATTATTAAAGATTTAACAAAGAAAACGCTTAAAATTTGATGAGTAACTAAGTTTACGTCTCAAGGTTTCTTAAATTTTTGTCCACTCCTGCCTTTTCTCAACATCGTTAAACTTTTACTGCGTAATTACTCTTTTAATTTTTACCGCGTTCATAGTTAAATTATTATTCTTCTGTGCTTTGGCTGAATAACTCATTCCTAGGTTAGCGAATTCTTACTTAAGATACTAACGACATAATACCCTTTTACTTAAATGAAATAATGAACTAGAGCGATGATGGAAGAATATACAAATTTGGATCTAGCCACCGACACCTACATAGATCGTAAAGTCATTAATGTCGATAATTTGACTAGTCAAATAGTACTAGTGAGCTACAAGCAATATTGTTGAGAATAATTACAGCTACATTTAAAAAGGAGCTCAGGTCTCTTTTTCTGGATCGTCTTTGACATCGTACGAGTTTTCATCTTAGACATCATCATTAATATAAGTTAAAGTGTGTAAGTTTTTGTATGTATATTATATAAATTTATAACTATATATATATATATTGAAACGTATATGTATGTATTTTCTTATGTAAGTATTTCTATGTATGTATATATTGGTAATCTGTACAGATGGTTTAAATCTTACATCGAAAAAAATCCCAGGCTGTATTACTGAATGGTTATACCTCTACATGGCACACTGTACCCTCCGGAGTTCCACAAGGCTCGTTACTCGGACCAATGCTATTTAACATATTTGTTAACGATATCGCACTATGCTTCAAACACTCAAAATTCCTATTATACGCGGACGATATGAAAGTTTTCAAACAAATACGCTCTATAGTTGACTGTCATCTTTTACAACAAGACTTACAAAGGTTTGAAGATTACTGCCAACTTAATAAGTTAGACACTAACGTAGCAAAATGACACGCTATAACTTTTACCCGCAAAGTAAATTTTATTAAATTCAAGTAATACATTAAAGGACAAGAACTTCATGTTGTCGATGAAATACGTGACTTAGGGATAATACATGACTCGAAACTTACATATGATAAGCATATCGATTACATTGCAAAAAAAGCCAACAAGTCTCTGGGATTCATCAAGAGACAATGTTACAATTTAATAATATAAAAATTGCCAAAATTCTTTACTGTTCACACGTGCGTAGTATCCTTAAATATGGTTCACAAATCTGGAACCCGCAGTATGATACTTATATCGATAGACTAGAATCCATTCAGCGCAGATTTATGAAGTATCTCCAATTTAAGTGCAACAAATACGATGCAAGCTACGGACTTAAATGTAAGAGATATCATATATTACCACTACATGAAAATTAATATACAAGTGCCTACAAGGACAGTGAGACAGCCACATAATTACATACACGCCTCATTTGGCTTTACCAAATATAGGCGAAATTCTTTCATCGTAAGGTCGGCAAACTTTGTAAATAAATTGGATGGCTTCCCTGAATTTGACCTCTTCAATACATCTGTTAGTTCCTTAAGGACCAGGGTGTCACGAAACTGGTTTTCCATGATGACCACGTAACTCATATTGATTTGTATTGTGATTTGTGAGCCAATAATCCATCTATATAATTCATGTTATATTTTAGTTACATTTTTTTTTCTTTCTTTTTCTTTATTGTAAACAAACAAGTTAGTAATCTAGATTCACTATGCGAAAGCAGCTAAAAGGTGTTATTCTATCTAAACTAATTAAGTAATTGTAATATTATAATAAGATCACTGTATGCTTTCCGAAAAGAATAAAATAAAATAAATAAAATAAAATATTACCTTATAAACCGCCTTTCGCGCATTTCTCTTTTATCAAATGGTTAGCTGGTAGAGAATGCTTTGAGCATTAAGCTCGCCATTTGTACCGTGATATTTTTTGTATATTGTGGTCAATAAAGGTTAAATTAATAAATAAATAAATAGATAAATAAAATAATTAAACTGTTTTTTTTTGTTTGGGCTTAGGAAGAGGATCTTCTACAAATTCCTGGACAGGTTCACTTATTACGTTTATTGCTTCACCCTAGACATGAAAAAATTGACAAGAGCTCTTCTTTTCTTTCTGTTATCGCTTTATACTCTGTCGAAATAGGCTATGATTTATATATGAAAATTACTTTTTGCTAATATTTTCATACCACGGCCCCCATCTTCATATTTCTAACGACACGACATTTTTAAATAAAGGTACAACGCTACTAATTACATTTTTGCAGATTACGTTACAGAGATTCATGTTGAGATTTTTTTTTAAGTTCTCACACATCTTCTTTATTTCTATTAATTCTTGTAAGATTTTTATCGTTACAAAAATGCACGTAATATAATTTCTGGGTGCAATATCCTCACCTAGTTCTTCCGCAACGAACCTCTGCATTTCGGTCTAAACTGTCTGAACTCAAAACTTGGTAATTTTTCCACATAAGATTTCGAGATTTCGAGAAAATTATATTATTATAAGAAAGCACTTTTAAATGGATATTGGATAGCGAAACTTTGCTAGTTGCATAAAGCCTCGGTCGTAGTAGTACAGTTCTCTCGCAGCGATTGAATACATCACAACTGAATATACCACAGCTGTGAGTGGATTTGTACAAGTGGTATCTCGGAAATACATAATAGTGTACTATAGAAAACTCAAAGGTATGCAAGTTTTTCGGGTAAATTATTAATTTTATTCTACCTACTGATTTATGGAAACCATTATAAATAAGTAGTAATTACATGAAGCTGTAAGATTTCGGCGTGCTCGAAAATTTTTTTAAATTTTCAAATTTTCAAAATAATGGTTGTCATTCACTTTACACAAATAACCTATAGTTACTGCTTAAATAGTTCGAAGCAGAAGTACAAGATAGCCGTTCTCCAGTCTCCATTCAAATAAAAAAAAATATTCATATAGGTATCACTAATACGCTTATGCACGTCATTTTTAATCTACCGGCATTTCGGATAGGTGCTTTGTCGTGGAGGAGAAGAAAGCCAAAAGAAGTCCTCAATCCTCAACTCCTCCTTGCTCGCTTTGTGTCAAGCGCGTGAGTGCAGTAGTAGAAAACCACCGCATAACCGTGGGTAATGGATTCCTTCGGGAACTGCACTTGCAGTAAATGTTCTTAAATTCATTTGCCCGTGACTTGAATATCTGATAAACGCAGTCATCGAATTTTCATTTAATTATGTTTGTTTTAATACCATTTTTCATAAAATATGAACATGTTAGCTTGTCATTTTAACTTTAAACTTAATTATTTTTTTTTTACTTTGTAAAACTAATTTCCTTAAGACCAATGGATGTCCGGTAATATTGTTATAACTAGCTAACAAATATATTTAACTAAAACTAAATAATATTTAATCTAACTTAACACCAACTTTTTGTGGATCAGTGGAAGGGACGATACCCTTTATTGAGCGCGAGATCTCCTTATTGGGCGGCTGGTTCCGGCTGCAGGAGTTCAGAACAACATTATCTTTACCCAACTTTGCTGAACTTGGTTTGTTTTGTTTCGTCCCGTTGTTGTTGCTGAACAACATTTAGTTATAAAATTCGGAGTTGCTCAATTATTGGAAAATAAAGTTCTCACAATTCTTAACATCATATTTTGCTGCAAAAAGCCGACGAAATATTAAGCCAATAAAGTAAATATCCCAAAAAATATGATTGTATCTTCTGTAGTACATTTCATAGAACTGATATAAAATAACACTGAAATTATGCACGGGGTGAACATGACTGAACTGTGACTGAAAAACACGTTAGATGGCTGTTGATTAATACTAATGTGTAAGCGATGCGTCGCGAGCCAAGAGGAAGTGAAATACCTAAAATCTTTCTGAATTTCACGCAAAAGACATTACGCAATCGATTTCAAAAAGCGGATGATAGCTAGGTAGTTCAATAACCCTATCAACATGCATGAGAACCATCGAGATTCAACTGGGTAGTTTAAAGTCAGCGACCTTCATCATGGGAGACCTGGCACCAGCAGCCTTGTCCACTGTGGACTATCCAGGAAACCAGGACTCAAGATTGATGGTGCTCCTTACGTCCCGAGGTATAGAGTTGAAGATATATTTTGAAGCGATCAATGTCTTACCTGCTATCTTCAGATTAATATCCTGAAGTTATTCAGGTCCACGATCCACTTTCGCAACCTTTTCTCGTCGCTTGACACCTTAATGTGACAAATTGAATTCGTACGTGACAAAAAATCCCAAAACATGTTCTAGTTTCAAATAAATTGTCACAACATGTGCAAAAAAAGAGGTGAGTATCCGCATAGTTTTTTTTTGTCCATTGTAATATTTTATAATTGAATAAATTATTAATTATGTTTTCGGTTTTTGTGGCGTAATGTTACGATAGCGTTCCCATATCTTACCTATATTACGTTTTTATTTAATACATTACATAATTTTAGACATGCAGGCTGTCGTTCGCTCTGAGAATAATCGTGCGGTTTGGATACTAACCCCTTCACATGTAGACTAATACGACGCTAGAGAAGTATGTGGTATCTGTGTTATAATTGTGGAGTAAGATCTAGCTTTCTCAGTCGTATTAAAACTGATGTCTTAGTAGATGACAATACACAAGAGTGACTCACTCCAGACACCTTACCGTTTTATTCATCGTTGTGTATTGTGAGAGTATTACTTCCGACGTAAATCAAAGACTTGCGGCGATACGCCTGATATTAGGAAAGTTGCCGCGCCCCCTAACGGCAACTAATTACAATAAGTCCCGCTCGAGCCGTGTATTGTTCGCTTATGGAATTAGCGAGAGAGTTTCGAACTACGCTTTATCTGTTGTGGGAAGTTCTCTTAAGATATGAGAGTGCTTCGATTGCCGGCTTAGTGCTACCGTTGTTATGTACAGTTTTATCTTTGACATTAACCCATTTTCCGAGCTAGACAAAGAGTGTAGAATGTGGCGTCTGTACGTGTGGCGTAACCAACACTAGCTAACTTTGTGAACAGTGATAATAAACTTTATTGATCATAGTTAAGATTACGACTTGTATGTATAATTGTGACTTTCAGAAAAGCGTGTACTGCGGTCTGGGAGATATTTTCCTTTCCATTTCATACGGAGCAGCGAAACTACCAATAACAAATCTTTTATACCAATAATATTAAGTCCTAAATCTAAATTACGCAACGGCCGAAACTATCAATTTTGTGTGTGTGAGTGGATATGTTTTCCTAGTGTCACGCACACTTGTAAACTTAATTTAATTGAGCTTGTTATAAATACGTAAACATGTATGAATATATCGTAAGAGAGCCTTCGGGTAACGTGTAATAGTACAAACTGTTAGTACGCTACTTCTAAACAGGCCAAATACTCGACAAAAGCAATATTTCACATTTTCAGTGTTATCATTTTCGCGGATTTGTTTTATTAACAGCTCCACATTTTATTGTTGTAAGTTGTAAACCCGAGCTGGGAAAGTTTTAGTCCTGACGTCACGCGATCCCGGCTGGAGCTTTATCTCATATCGCGTCTTGACCCACTTCTTTTGTTTCGCGTCACTTAGTTCTTTTAGCGCCAAATTTTTATTTTCTTACCCCAAAAATAGTTTGTGTCGCAGTTTTCTTTTGTAGAGCGCGTGTTGTTAATTAGAGCTCCGTAAATACTGCTTTCTGCTAGCTAATGCTGTAAGCACCTTTATTATGCTTAGCTTATATTGTAATCGCAAAGCTTTTAAGTATTACCTTCTTCGTATTTCCGCGAAGGCACTCGCGCATGTAATCAATTTCAGTTCGCTTGTTATATTACGACAGTGTGAGGACAGAGATAGATATTTTACTATCATAAATATTTGTGGTGGTTTTTCTCGGGTGTCTCTTCATAACTGATTGGGTCTAGAGCCAACCCAAGTGTCGAAAGTTTATTATGCCCTGAAGGCGTCTGACAAGACTTAACGACTTGTCTGATGATAACAATCGGGAGCGATGGCGTGCATTCCGAAGCACGGAAGCGCTCATGAAATTTTGTCACCAGTGGTCACCCATCATCTAATTCTGATATTTTACAGAGTTCAAAAAAAGAGGTTATCAATTTGAGCGAAAAAAATACAAATACTTAATATGATCTACTAAGGCTTCCAAAGAAATTTCTTAGGTGTATGTTTGTATGTATTTTTGTATTTTTTTCGATTATCCCCGGATTTTCCCTAAACTGGTAATCCGATTGTAACCATTCTTTTTTAAATTGGGTTACAATTAATTCCACAAGAAACGGTAAAAATTTCATGTAATCATTTTGATAAATCGGTTTTTATGATATCTATGCATCCAACAGATCATCCCATCGACCAAGCATCCCAACCACCAAGCAAGGGTAGGTGAAGTTGAATTTTTAATTTAGCTATGTACAATATTTCTTCTCAGGAAGTAACCGCTTGCCTTATCGAGCACTGCGTTCGAGTTTAATTGTATTATTTTATTTATTTTAAGCCTTTAATTTAAAAACTTCACCTCTGATTTTACGGCCACGGCCAAATATTTAACTTTCAATCATACAAACCGCGACGCGGAGGCTTGCAACTAAATTCTATCTGAGTTCGCATTCATATTAAATTGAATCGCAATATACAAGCATTCACTAAATCACCGCCGAGGTTAACAGTTCTGGAGTTGAAAATACTCTGTATTGATAAATATGTATGCGCATTCCTGAAAATTGCTGCGGAAATATTTCCAATTTGTATTGCGTTAACGTCCCGGGAGCCCTTATCGCAGCGGCGCGCGGCGGCGGCGGCTAAATGTCGGAGCGTCGTAAAGTTGGAGATTATTCAAATTGTTGACGACTGTACTGTCCAGATGGAGTATTAATGTTTCTGAAGGCACCCTATTTGATACCGGAATCACTTTGTTGGTTGTTGTGGTTGCTGGTGGAGAATGTTGTAAATAAAAACAAAGACAAGATATATATGTATTATGCTATTTTTATACTACACGATGAGATCTTCGTTCATCAGTGGGGTAGCATCCCTATAGATGGATTCCATATATTTGCCAACGTGATGGCTGTGTGGCAGTTTTGTATTTTGGACATCGTGCAAAGGAATGCATTAATATCTTGAGTATTTACGAACTAAAGTTAGCTATCCTATCCAGCAAACGCTAAACAATCTCTTGATAAACGATTCAACTTTATACATACCTTCTCGTAGCAGCAAACTTTGCATAACTTGCTATACTGGAGTATTGCATACCTGGTATTTAACTTATACACGTATGGAACTTATGGACGCCTACGCATTTAGTCGTATACTAAATTGATTAACATATAACTTGAAAACAGACAATATTTTCAACTAAACTATCACAATAATTTTGCTTTAATATATGTAGTATCAGATAATAATACTACGAGTATATTAAAGCAAAATTATTCTGATAGTTGAGTTACCTATACAGCGATATAAAGGCTAAGAGGAAAACAGGAATCTAGGGCATCATGCGACTCCTGTAGGTATCTATAGAAAAATCTCTGCTTCGGGCATTTTGTGAAACATTACACACCTGAGGTCATGACTACACAGCGGGAGCCTACAGCTGTGACGTGGCGTGACGTGGCGTGACGTCACTCGTGCCACTCCAAGCTGCGGCGGCGACTGGCGAGGGCACTCGATGTTATCTTCAAAGCGAACACTGACTTGGTTTCCTCTGTTCGCTCTGTTTGTTGTCGCAGCCGGTAACCTCACCTCGAAATACGATGGACAAGTTCTAAGTTAAGTTGTTAACTTAACATTGTCTTACAAATCGCTTCTAATAAAATAACGTTACATACTCATAGCCCCACAGTAGGATTCCCTGTGTCGTGTACCATGGACGACACACAAAGAGAAGAACACATACACCACCCACACCGGGAATAGAAATTCGACTTCATCATTAAAATTTCCATCTCGATGGGAATCGAACCCAATACCCTTGGCACGGCGCGGCGGCTCGACATGGTAAACATTGCGGAAACGGGTCGTTTAAGATTAATAATATAACTGAATCCTACGTACCAACATATCAGAATTAGTCTGTCATAAGCAGGAGGCTAGGGGGCTACAGTTAGTAGTGTTCTCGCAAAAAGCCACAAAGATTTCGCTTTGCAGACCTTGTGTTGATGAAACTCATAGTTTTGTTCTAATACAAGTATTTTGAGAGAGTTTTGTGCACATGTATGTTAAAACGTTTTCTTTTCTGAATGGGTTTGAATTTAAAATATTAAGAATCAGTTCTTGGTAGCTCAGGCTAGAGCCTTGTTTGCAATACGCGGATGTACATTGTACGCTGACATGAGATGGGACATCTCATTCGTAAACATCGTTGTATCTAACGTATGGACACTGAATTACATGACTGAAGCTTGAAATGTTGTATCATCACAGGTAATATTGTGGCAACTTTGCACATGTGACGATACGATGACGTCACGTCAGACCTGAATCACGCCACGAGTTTTATACCGCTACCTTAATCATCAGTGCCGTGCACAGTTTGAAGCACGGCCGCCCAAGCATGACACTTGTCCTTGCGGGTAATCTCCGATTGCAAAAAATATCTTAAACTTTTTGCCATAGAAAATAATGATAATCTTCTTGAGTTTCTTACGCTGAGAGACGAAATCCCGGACGTGTGGTATGCACGCACTGCGGGGATACAGACCCCATCGTTAGTGACGGAGCTCTATTAGCGGCCGTCGTAAACTCACTTTATTGCCGATAGCGGGACAGAAAGTTTGTGATTTATGCCGGCGGCGCGGCGGGCGCGCGGCAGCACTGTCGTCTTAATGGCCGATGTTACTGTCCTTATCGATGTCGTTCAGTTTATAATGCCGTATTGGACGCGGCCGGTTTGTATAGCGGAATTGATTCGGCCCTTTGGGTTTTATTTTATGGCATTTTGAAGAACAGGCGATTCATTATATTATACAGTCAAACCGTTGTATCTAATTTTACGGTTCCTTGCATAAAAATCTTACATTTTTTCGAATTCTCCGATTCTTCTAAATTTTTTTCGAGGACTCCGATACATTTATGGAAATGAAAATCATCATCATGTAGATATGTTGGTTAAAGACAAATACACTTAAATTGAATTAAGTTAGTGCTTGACCACAAAACAAAAAAAAAGTTGATTCAAGACGTGTGTTATATGTAATACGGTTACTACACTGTAGATGAGTACATAAATGACAAAGACGCATGGAAATGACCAGCTCTGCAACCAGTTCCGTACAAGCTAGTGATACTTTTTTTGTAATAAATATACCGATGTATTTTTATTTTTAAAAGATGTGCTGAGGAGTTCTTTACGGCTTTTCTTCTCCTCCATGACAAAGCACCTTTGCGAAAAGCTGGTTGATTAAAAAAAAATGACGTGCATAAGTGTATCAATGATACCTACATGAATAAATGATTTTGAATTTGAATTTGAATTTGAATAAGATCTTTTAAACAACAACTCTTAATAGACAAAATACATTTAAATCTTAAGCTTATCTATTCACTCATGCATTTATTAATTTAAAAAGGGTTATATTTACACAATAACTATGATGTACGCTTTAATTTAGGCACTTGCAAAATTTTACTACAGAAAATGAAACAGGGGAAATACGTTAACTGGGGCGTTTATTTTATTATCGCGATCTGCGTCAGCGAAATTCACTTTAGTTACAAGTGTAATGAGTTTTATTAAACGGTGCTCTAGTGTGTATAAACCCTCGTGCAGTGGGCGCGGGGCGTCCTAACTAAACCAAAACTTTACAAAGTTCGGACCCAACTTGTGCTGAACTTCGTTCTTATTTTACTTCCCGAATATACACTTTATAAATCCAGTGTTCCTATACAAACTATTTAATAACACACTTAATAACTTTTCATACGGAATATTTGGCTGTCGAACAATTTTTTTGCTATTGGCAAAAACACAACAGCAAATGCGGAATGGTAAACTGAATTTGAATTATATTTGAATTCAGTCACCAATTTGTCACTTCGGAGGGTGGAATGAAAAGGCTCATCTTGAAAATATTTGAAATAAATACCGTAAAATTTAATGAGCGGAATAAATAAAAAACACGTATTTACTCGTAATATACGAAGCACAATAGATACATATGTTTATTTAGTTATTTTGTAAACGACATACCTTTATCGAAGCTGTGATATATTTTAATCATAATAATATGGGTATCAACATTATTTAGGTCCATGGTATCAACATACAATTTAAATAAGATTCTGATAAGACGATTCATAAATAGAATCCAAGAAAGGAAGGAAAAAATCTGCTAAAATTTAATAAGAAAATCATGTATCTTGTAATAAATATATACACATGTCGGATATAACCTATTTCAGTTCAACGAAGAACGTAATATTATTTTAGGAAAGGAGATCATGATTGAAGTCAAATAATACTTATAACAAAAAACCGGGAACCAAGCCCATTACGAAAAGCGTTTACAGACGTAAAACTGGGCAAAATAATTAGTCTCGGCCTAATCCAGGCAGCGAGCGACATCCGTTATATCAGGAAATTCGGTCCCAACTCGCAACAGCCTTTAATATTCTAATTGCTCACATAATTATCAAACTTTCCGCGGTTCGTGTGTTTGAGCTTTATTTTAATATACCGCACAAACTCCGCCTCCACGTGTTCGCCGTGTAATTTTGTTGGCTTGCGGTGAATTTGCTCGTGATGATTTTAATTTTTTATTAAATTTTATCGCCCACGTACAATGTACTTCGCTTAAATAGGATTTATTATGGTACTGATGGGCTCCACGTAATTATAACTCATAAGTTACACACGTACTTAGCATCTCGCCAGGCTCGCTCGATATATCGTTTTAGATATTGCACGTAATTGTAGCCTTATTTCATAACTCAATTTCTACTTTGAGCGAGAATTTAAAATATTTAAAGTTCGCCGTTAAGCTTGAAAGGAGACGGTAAAAAATTGTAATGTTTTGATACTCATTCATTTTCTACGTGTACTAAATTAATTTTCTTTTTGAACTTTATTACGGCTTGCCTCGTGCGTTCTTTCTAGACTTATGACAAAGTGGATATTTAGGCCGGCTAACTTAGTTGCTTTTATTCAATGATTTTGTTTAACGACTTTACCATCTGTCTTTCTTCTACGGTAGAAGAGACACCTGAAGTTAAAGTGTCCCTGCCCCCATGGCCACTGTCACTGCACGACTCCGTCACGAGAGCGAGCCTGTGATACGAGCTGATCATCTCATCCGTCAAGCTTTCACATTTCATTAGCGAGCGAAGGCATTCATAAGACCAATTCGTTTCGTGTAATTGCCTATTTGTCATTTGCGTTACTGGGGGAGACGAGGAGTTCGTCGCCTTGTCTTCTCATACGGGAAGCATTCCTTCGACCATGAAGTCCTACATTGACGTAGAATACTCTCACGACGAAACCCGTCATCCTTTAATTGGCCCGCCTCCTCCCAAAGGCTTTTATTTTTATACGAAATCTGAGCTTCGATAGAAAGGCTGGGGAGATTGATGTTTTGGTAATACTTATCTTAGTTTACTCATTAGGATCTTTATAGTTTAAATGTTATTGAAACACCGCGTCTGCTACAGCACAGTGGCTTTACTCGACTTGTGTTTTAGTTTCAAGGATGCTGTGACAAGCGACAGATACAAGAGTACCAAATAAGCACTGTCAGCAGTATACAACAATAAAATTACTCGTATTTATTGAAGCTATACTTCTTTAGGCACGTTATGAAATAAACGGAAAAAATGATGATAGTGAATTTTAAGATTTGTAACACGGCCGTGTTGACACAAAAACGCCGGTCACAAAAAACCGCATGCGCGTTTTTAAAAACGCTTTTTATATTGTTTTTTTTCAATATTGTTAGAATATTGTTTTTTTTAATTTTGTTTTTTTGAGTATTGTTTTTTATATATAATATTTGTATATAACTCAAATAGCGGAAGGGAGGGGAAGGGGACAGGGAGGGGAAGGGGAGGGGAAGGGGAGGGGAAGGGTAGAGAGAGGGGGGAGGGGGTGGGTATTATTTATTGATATTAATTAAAATATTATTAAATAATTAATACTATAGTTATATATTTATTTAATGATGTCAAAGAAGTATAACTTCTCACGCGCGTATAAAAGTACACGCACCCTTTTTTAAATAGCTACCATAAAACAACAAACTTATTAAGTACTCACGTATAATTTGTTCGTATTGTACTTCAAATTATGTCGTTAACTAGAACCGAATTATAAATATTAAAATCCATTGCTTTATGCAAAATAAATTCATTTTATTCTGCTTTAAATGCAGCACAAAGAATAGCTCGGTCCCGCAACAACTATTTAAAATGGCGTCGCTTAACCGCGACACTGAGCGGAGTAGACCTCGCATTCACATTAGAATTTCTTCTGGCAGTTGGCTCAATTATCCTATTCTAAAAGGCATTGTAGCAGAGCTGCAGCTTAATGCAATAATGGTGAGTAGGTCATACAATTACAGTGACGCTCGAATCCCCGGAGATTCCCGCCGCTATTCCCCGGGCCCAGATAGCATCCCGGAGTGCACGGTTCAATATGGCGGCGGATAATCCACCGATATTATGCTAATTTTAATCACAGCGTTGGCTTGTTGGTTTTTGCGGGCGTTCCATTTGGACACTGATGGACTTATTGCTCCATTTTATTATTTAATCGGGAAATAGCGTCCAAATAACAGCGGTTAGAGCCGGCACTACCGGGACCGGGGATGGCGGCGGCGGGCGGCGGCGGGCGGCGGCGGCGCATTGTTCGGTCTAGGGCGACCAATTTAACTAAATTTATAAGCGAATTTAACTTGCGCCAGTTTATTTCGTAATAAATCCAAGATAAAATATGCAATAGTGTAGTGCTGTGTTACCTTTTGCACCTGATGCCTAGTTTTATGTCCACAATGCAAGCATATGTTTGATAAACAAAAAGTCATTAGATACGACTTTGAGATACCATTTATAAAATTTAAATTTAGGTTGTAAGCGGAACGTTTGATAATTTTGATGTACAAAAATGTACGGGAATTGATGACCATTCAGGGTTTGTTCCAAACCGTTTGCGTCGTGTTCCAGGAAAACGAACAAAACTGCAGAAGTGATCGAAATGGACTTTAAATTCGAACGCCATTTCCAACTTTCACGATCCTGTTGTTAGTATTTTGCATGGGAAAGAAAATAACAACGAAGGAATGTAGATATTTATATGTTTTGGCAACTAGATTTACCTGTGTCGGTTTTCATTCTGGATTTTCCCATAAATATTTCTTAACATTCACATAAATAAAATCCATAGTAATCCAACATGTATAATTATCTTAGTCTGTTAAGAGAAAAAAAAAGCGGCCAAGTGCGAGTCGGACTCGCCCATGAAGGGTTCCGTAGCAGCAAGTAACATAATATAAAAGTTCTTGTAGTTCGTTGTAACTTTGATCAATGTTTTTTACGGTTTACGATTTATGACGTATTAAAAAAAAACTACTTACTAGATCTCATTCAAACCAATTTTCGTTGAAAGTTTGCTTGGTAATGTACATCATATATTTTTTTTAGTTTTATCATTCCCTTATTTTAGAAGTTACAGGGGGGGGGGGACACATTTTACCACTTTGGAAGTGTCTCTCGCGCAAACTATTCAGTTTAGAAAAAAATGATATTAGAAACCTCAATATCATTTTTGAAGACCTATCCATATACTACCCCACACATGGGTTTGATGAAAAAAACATTTTTGAGTTTCAGTTCTAAGTATGGGGAACCCCCAAAATTTATTGTTCTTTTTCTATTTTTGTGTAAAAATCTTAATGCGGTTCACAGAATACATCTAATTACCAAGTTTCAATGGTATAGCTCTTATAGTTTCGGAAAAAAGTGGCTGTGACATACGGACGGACAGACAGACAGACAGACAGACAGACAGACATGACGAATCCATAAGGGTTCCGTTTTTTGCCATTCGGCTACGGAACCCTAAAAAGGAAAGTTTGTCGGAAGAATATATTCTTCTCGGGTATTTAAAATCGTAGAATACGAAACTACTCAAAACGTAGGTTGTCAAGTCTCTATTTTATGTTTTAAATTTATAAAGAGAGATCCTTTTCGTGGTTCTTATCTGGCGATGATCCTACATTCGGTCTAATGTGGAACAAGTTTTCATACTGTTATTAGGTTATGACTGCGTATATTTATCGTTTTTCGTACAAGTAAATTCCCCATAGATGTAACAGTTTATTGACAATACTGCAAAAGTTGGCTTACAGAAATATGGATATCACAAGCCGTCATCGTTAAAGTTAGCCGGTAACACAGCAAGGCGTGTATCGCAGCGTCGATCGGCTCGCTGGAGCGGACGGGCCGCCGCCGCGCCGGCGCCGCCGCGCCGAGCCGATCGACGTCCCCTGTCGTAAATCTCTTTGGCAACCATTTTTAGTAACTGTATATTAATAACAAAACTGTAAATGAGCTTTGTCTACATTTTCAATATGTTTTTTAAATATTGTAGTAATCTTTTTTGGCTGTATTCCGTCTTGGTATATTAACCCCAATCCCACGCCGGATGAGTGTCGCAAGAGGCGCCTAAAGCCTAAGCAGTTTAAAATAAAATAAATAAATAAAAACCGGGCAAGTGCGTGTCGGGCCACGCGTAGTGTAGGGTTCCGAAGCAGTAAGTTTATCGACTATTAATTATTAACTACTTATGCTAACATAGCTCTAATAGTTTTTCTGGTAAATTCATCATAAAACCTATTTTTGAGAATTTTTTGACCTGTCCAAGTCCAACCGTTTAGCCAGCGGGGGAGGTGGGGGCACTAGACTCAAACTAAAATGAGCACTTTAAAGCCAAATATTTCGCAAACGGACCTCTAATTTCAAAAACGGTCGTAAAAGACCCATAATATTTTCGAAAGATTCCACACTATAGGATACACGATGAATAAAAAATTCATCCTCACATTACCTGTAAGATACCCCTGAATTTTTTTTTTCAATTTTATTTTATTTTACGATTCTGGAGTTTTAATAAATATGTATATTCATGCCACATTACAGCTTTCTAGCACTCAGGGTTTCAGCCCTTTGCTTCGGATAGACGGACGGACAGTCGGACAGACGGACATGACGAAACTTTTTTCAGATTCAGATTTCATCAGGTTCAGATTTTTCTTCGGAACCCTAAAAAAGCAGAAACTGACGTATTTTTTATTTATTATTATTTTGCTGATCGCTGAAGACCTAACTAATAGTATTAGCAGTACGATTATACCTGTAACATATAATTACTTTCTGCCAATCGTCACAGAGCTAGCTGGCATACAGAGCGGGTGTCGTCGACTGTACGACAGGTTCTTTGCCCTACATCTAAACGTGCAGCAAAGCCGCATGCACAAAGCGCACAGCAGCAAACAGCTCTGCTCAGCCAATCGGATCATGTGAGCGCGTCTTGAATACTTCTCAATCTCTTTTACACTTGTTACCCGTTTTGTGCACGATTCTAAAATATGGACGTGAATTTGTCGAGGGAGGAATGCTTCCTTTGAACGAGTCTTATTGAAGGGATTGTTAAATTTTGGAAGTCTTTTACAATTTATGTTTTAAAGGATAAAGGACAAGATTACTAACACCTTTTTACAATTTGCCGTTAAAAAAATTGCTAAAGATAGCTCGGAGAAAATGTCAGCTATGTAGGTACTTGTAACAATTTTGACTTTAATTTTGTCGGAGACTAAAAATGTTTAAAAGCTCCATGCATATGATTGTTTTTATTTTCAAGGAGTAACCGCCCTCGATTTGCTTCGGTTTTCTTATTTTTTATACCTTGGGTTACATTATTGGAGTTTTATTAAGGATCCCTAATTTTTTTGGAAATATAATATAGCCTATGTTACTCGGGGACACTGTAGCTTCCTAACAATGAAAGAATTTTTGAAATCGGTTCAGTAGTTTCGGAGCCTATTCAATGCAAACAAAAAATCAAATCTTTCCTCTTTATATATTAGTATAGAAGTATAGATAAAGTTTATTTTAAAAGACGTTACATTTTTAAATTAAAGCGTTACCCATTTATGACTTAGAATTTTGCAATGAAACGGTTTTAGGCTCTAGCCTAGAACGTTTTGTGAGAATAAAAAGAATTTCAGTAGATAAAATTTAAATTGCCTGCCATTGCCCTAAGTGTATGAGGCGGACTCCATAAAATTTTAAATGGCTGACACAAACTCTTCTAAAGCCATTTCGATCCTCGCATAGAATTCAGTGTTCAGTAATTAGAGGCTGTAGTGTTATTTCGTTAATTAGACTTCCATTTCCAGCCAAATGTATTTAGATTGGATTTGACGACAGTGAGGGACTTGTTGTACTGCCAACAAAAACTATGGGTTGAATTTTAGTGCTGCATAACATTAATTTAGTTGCTCTCGGCTTTGATGTTTGATGGAGGTACTGTGTCCAAAAACAAAATTCTTGATTGCCACAGCAGAGAATATTTTCGCTGGCCGCCAGTAAAATAATAGTTCAGTTTTAATTTTTTTTGCTGTGACAATGTGTGTTAATCTTTATTTCTACAGTATCAATTACAATGAATATTGTACCTACTAGATTTAGTAAAATCGTATCGTTTCTAGTTGTCTTATTTCATTTCTTGTCATTTTTCATTTCTTTTTCTTTCTGGAAATCGGCATCATCTACACTGCGATCGTTATTATTTAAAAAATAATCTATTATTTTATATTTTTAATAAACATTTAAGCCGACTTTTAAAAACGTACTATTGCAATTTAGATGTTACATAACAGGTTAACAATACACGTTAGCAACCACATTAGCAAACCACACATACTATAAAATAGCGTACCTAAATCCAGGTTGCAACACTCCACTTTACATTCATATCATCCATGGTCAGGATGAAAAAGAACAAGGCAGTGAAAGAAAATCTTCGCAATCATCTACTAAAAAAATCAAACGTTTACAATTTGAGATCTCGTACTGAGACAAGTCCTTGAGAGCCGTTCTTAACTCTAACTAAACCAATAACAATTAATACCGGCCAGCTTTTGGTATCATTTTCGGACGGGACGTGAATATAAATGCTTCGATTTGGAAAGTAAAGAGAGTAAAATAACAGTATTTATGATATCATAATGGAAACATTGTTCCGAGGAATATTCTATTTTATCTTAGCACCAGATATGACCCACCGATAAATTTAAACAAACCGTATAATAACTTTGAGTAAAAAGATTTTTTTTTTCATTCGGTGCCGTAAATCTAAGGATATACTAGTAATTCCCCGAACTTTTAGAAACAGTATTGATGCTGCAGTTTTGGATAAAGTTTTTTTTAATAATAATAAAAAAGGGTGCGTGTACTTTTGTACGCACGTGAGAAGTTATACTTAATTATTCTCTTAACATAATATGAAGCGTTGAACGTTTAACGCAACAGTGCTTTGATACCCCCTCCATGGTAGCGTTAAACGTTTAACGCAACCTTGTTGACAGTCGCATTAGAAGTTTCACTTCAATTAATTTAATAACGTGTATCAATTTAATTATCTTTCAAAAACTATTTTTGTACTAAATAAAAATAAAACAGTGGTAACTAACGCCATCTCATAACATAATATGAAGAGTACATTGAGCAGCTAGCGCCATCTATTCAGCAATTAACGCAACAATGCAGCGCAAACGTTTAACGCAACCTTGTTGGAAGTCGCATAAGAAGTATAACTTCAAAAACAGTTGTTCTTTATGAAGTTGTTTTTTGTATCAATCTAGGTTCCAATACAAAAAGATATTGTACTGTTAACTGCTAAGGAGTTCCCTCGTCTGGAGTCCAACCTGAGTGAAATATCAGATCATGCTTATAAACAAAATGCATTGTCATCAGAACTAAAGCAATATGAAAAAATAAACTCCTGAGGATAAGAAGAAATAGTAGGACTAATTAAGCTTGCAAGATTTGACCCATACAAACAGCTAAGCTAAATAAAACCTTAATTTGTCCTTGGAGTACTAGGATATCATGATTACAGTGGAGGCTCCATTGAACAGCAATACAATGTATCTCAATAATGGTCATAAGATATTAATATCTCACATGAGTCTTTTGTCATCGCGATTATAACTTAACATGAATTTGTACCAGATTATCTTCTGTAAAGCTTCTTGTATATTTGAATGGCATTACAACGCATCAATAGCTAAACATGCCCGATAGCTCCGCGTGAACTGAACGGGTCCACTCGGGCGTGACGCGCACTGAACCGGCACTAGCGAATGGGTCCCGCGAGGCTGCCTCTCACTCGCACCACTCGCATCACAACTTAATGCACAATAAACAGTATCATTGATGTCATGATTAAGATACTTTTGTTTAGAGACATCGCAAAATATTCAAGCTAGTGTCATTGCTTCATAACGTGACGCATTTGCCGTTCGTTTCTGCGATGGGACAATCTTAAACTGTTCAAAACGTGTTCAAAATGATTAAATAGTTTGAAAAGAAGAAATCGCGCGGAATCTTAGGGGTTTAAGCCTTTGTTACAGATAAAATATATGCAAGCTTTTGACAACGATTTCGATAAAAATGCAAACATAAGGCAAAGGAATATTTAGTAAAATATGCCTTTGGCGTTGCCATTAATATCTGACTACGAGTCCTTTGAGACGAAATAAAGAATTCTCGCATTGGGAGAGACCTTCGCTACAAAGCATTTAAATTAAACAGCCCTTTGAACATTTAGGAACGCACTTATTACATTTTACTGCCTAATGTACATATCACTTTGAAGACGTCTCAAGATCTTTCATGAAGAATTCCCTGCACTTTGGAGTAGAGGTTTCTAGTGGAGGCGATCTTATTCGAGTGACTGTGTTCTACGAGGAGATGACTAATACTTAGTCCAAAAAACTCCTACATCAGTAAGGTTATATAAACATAGGAATTTGCGCTTATTATTGAGTCCAATAGAAACATCCAGCTGACGTTTTAATTTAGTAATTGTAACGTATTTAAATTCAGATAGTGGACACCTACCAGTGTGTTTCAGCTGTTTCAATACTTACAATTGTAACAAACTGTTACAAAACAACGCAACTTTCCGTTTTTACACCGTTATGTGAAACGTCATCTTGCTATCTAGGATACTTGACAAAAAATGTATTATTATTTGGATTCCCGGAATTACAACTATCGTATGTGCGTCCTTCCGATGCTAGTCATGTGAAATATGTGTGAAATTTTGCAGAACGGAATTTGTAGATCTTGTGAAAGGTACTGAAAATTCGTAGTTCCGGTTCGGATGATAGTTTCGATAAATATACACTATGTTGGAGAAAGAAAGTCTTTCAATTAAGCTAACATAGCAGTGATAGTTTTCCTTGTAAATTCATTATATTATAACCTATTTTTGAAAATTTTTTCGCTTGTCCAACTCTAACCCATTAGCCAGAAGGGATGTCAAGTGTCCCCCACACTTGACTCTAACCAAATTAGCACTTTAAAGTCAAATATTTCGCAAACGCTTTCGCTTTGCTTCGGACAGACGGACAGACAGACAGCAGACGGACGGACGGGCGGATGGACATGATGTCCGTATAAGGGTTCCGATTTAACTTCGGAAGCCTAAAAATTGATGAATGAATGATTAGTGGTGTAGTGTTTAGAGGGTCAATAATACACACATTTTACTCTGTAATAGGTCAGATAGGTATGCGTAAGGCGCACGTCTGTACGCTGTACTCAGCTCGCAGTCTCGCTGCAGACTGGCCAGTGTTGCCCGCTGTACACATACACTACATCCCTTCTTTATTTTATAATAAATAATAATTGATTATAACTGTTCGACAGCAATTAATATATTGCAAACATCGAGATAGATCTGACAATAATAAATTATTTAATATCCAACGTTTATTTTCTTTGTGTTATTCATTATCATTATTATTGTACAACATGTGTTTCCCATTTCTGTACATCGTTTTCACCATCAAAACTCACACCACTATGTGAGCGCAGGGTTAAAGTTTGGTGGCAATCTGTTAGCCTCAGTTTGTTATTATTCATCGATATAATTATTTTCCTGTAGCCAATTTAGAATCTTGTAGCTCACTTTGTACTGTCCACATATGGTTTCCCTCTTTTCTTTAATTGAAACATAGACCTGCCAATTCCTGTCTCTCACAATACTGCCATTATTAGGATGAAAAGTATTTTAGTGGAAGTGATTGGAAGCTTCATAAAAAATTGATCTTGTTCGCATAAGTCAAGTTGGAGATCTTATCTCGCATTTCACTAAATACAACTCTTGTAGATCATAATTATATTTTTAACAACGTGAAACGTAGCTTTGAAAGTAGATTAACCCAAGCCATTTACCACAGTCGTCTACTTCAGTTATCAAAAGTAACAACATAACTTCTGAAAAATCTCGTGGAAGTCCCTCTATTGTCACGGCTCTCCCAGCCGATATGCATATCCATTGAGTGAATCATATGTGTGCAATATGCATCACCCATACACACCCCAAACTTCACTTCTTCAACTTCATAACTTTCTTTCTCGAGATGGAGACTGATCTCGTATCATTCAGTATCATGATTACCTATTTATAGGTACTCGACTGGTACATGACTTACAGGTATTTCCCTAACGCTGTCTTGTTTTCTTCAAGACTAAGTGAGAACAAAACTCTTAAATTATTTATGGAAATAACTTTTGCTATTTTGACCTATCGTGATATTACATTCCAATTTTTTTTTGGTACTTCATTTATATTGAGGGTAGGTCACAAAATTTGAAGGTAATTCAAAATTTTCAAACGTTAATCTTAAGAATTTTGAGTCATTAAACTAGACATAATTCATGATGTCATTATAATATCTACAGTTCATACAACTCGCTCAGCGCATTATAAGAACTCAACTTTAAACAATTTTCCTACGTGACATTGTTATTTCCATCTCGTGTCACTAAGAAATTCAAACTATTGGCCAGCCATTCATTTAATGCCATTCTATTTAATTCTACCACCAGTATTACACTGTGAAAGTCACAGGCACATTTTTGAGGTGCTTCATTTCATGGTAAGGGGTAAATGTTGAGAATCTTAGTCAGTTAACAAGACTTAATTCATTATATCAATATAATTGTCTACAGTTCAAACAACTCACTCCGCGCATTATAAGGGTCAACTTTAAACAATTTTCCTATGTGACATTATTATTTCCATTTCTTGTCACTAAAGAATTCAAGCCATTGGCAACCCATTCATTTAATGCTAAGCTATTTGGTTCTACCAGTATTTACACTGTTAAAGTCACAGGGATATTTAGAATAGTACCAATAGAATCTCTAATAATCTTAAAAAAAATATTGCTTGTGAAACTACGATCACAGCTGACCAATTTATTGTATCTTTAATTATTATGCGAACTTGAGTATTCACTTCATTATCATAACACATGGTTCACTATCAGTTTAGTCAGTTAAGTTATGATTCTCTGGAAATTTGCGTAACCTTTGCTTCCCAGAGGAGTTTCCAATCGTTGACAAGCACTCTGTGTGAGAATGCTTTGTGAGTTGGTGGTCCTACGTGCACGGTTACACCCACTTACACATATGTACATTCGGCTTAGTGTTTGGCCACTCCAGCTTCTAGATGGAGATCTAGTGCTTTCAACTTCCACAACATCAACGTCACTTTATACTTGATAGATCTGTAATACAGAAATATAAGACCAACGACGAGCCTCGGACTGTACTGCTTTAGAGATAAATCTGTAAAGTTGCTACTTAGCACTGTCATTCAACACTTTTTTTTTTAGTATCCTTCTTAGTATCTTGGCTAAGTCTGACATAAATAAATCGAACCACTTTGTTAACGCATACTCAATAATTTCAGTATGAACCTTGCCCTTGGTAGGTACTGTAATTGTATAATGTCGTGAAAAGTATGGAAGCTGATTAAAATAACCTTTTGGTCATTAGCCATCACTTGCGTATTTATGTCGATTTTACATGAAAAGAGCGCAGAGAAACACCCAAGGTGTTGTCGTTCTGCAGATGGTTCAAGTTGTATGCAAGCCGAAAGCAAGAGTTATCTCACTGAAGGCCTATCATATTACATAGTAATAAGTTGTATCTACATAAAATACAACGTCGTGTTTTATTGGGCTAGCCCCATATACCAAAATTCTATTTCTCAGTGTCTCATTGTCTCCTTACTATGGAGACAAAATCATAACTTTGACATATTTCCTTTATTTTTCGGCAGCTCAAAATATTACCATTTACATTGCAATGTAAAGATATTAGATGAAAATGCTACGATCTTCTGAGTCTCTAAGTGCTTATTGCCACATGGATGAACCTTTATTTTTCCAATAATAATAATATATCCAGTAAATTATTGCGGATTATATTATCTAAAAATTGCAAAAAAATTAATTTAATGATCATAAAAGTCGAGTCCGTTACCATGAACCCATAACTGCTGTCGTTCGTCATCATGTGTCCTAATCTGCACAAATATGTGATATGTTCACATAATACATATTATACTCGTCTGTAACGAATTATTATAAAATAATGAATCTTCAATGACGGAAGTATGTCATTGTACATTTCATACATGATCAGATTCAAATTTACTTCAAAAGAAGTTATGGAATGTTAACACATTAATGGAATAAAATACCAATAATCACTGTCTTACTTTTGATTCCTTACATAATACTTGAATCCTGATGCCAAATCATCTCTTCACTTGGTATTTGCGATTCATATTGATTAGCGTAATTTCCTGAAAACCTGCGATTTGTTATTTCATCCCACGATTTCATATCAGTGAAATATGGCCGATTATGATGGGAATCATCTTCATCAGAGATCTCAAATGGTGTCTCATGAATCATATCCAACAGACATCTTTGCCTTTCAATGATATTCATAACGGCATATCCATAAAATATTAATTTGTAAATATTTGCAGCCACTGTGTATGCATGGCTTTTTTCTTATGTAACATTTACACGACTGCGTAGCCTTAAAACATTGATTTATAAATATTTGCGGGTACCGTATATGCATGGCTTTTTCTTATGAAACAGTTACATGACTGCGTAGCCTTAAAACATTGATTTATAAATATTTGCGGGTACCGTATATGCATGGCTTTTTTCTTATGAAACAGTTACATGACTGCGTAGCCTTAAAACATTGATTTATAAATATTTGCGGGCACCGTGTATGCATGGCTTTTTTCTTATGAAACAGTTACATGACTGCGTAGCCTTAAAACATTGATTTATAAATATTTGCGGGCATCGTGTATGCATGGCTTTTTTCTTATGAAACAGTTACATGACTGTGTAGCCTTAAAACATTGATTTATAATTATTTGCGGGCACCGTGTATGCATGGCTTTTTTCTTATGAAACAGTTACATAACTGCGTAGCCTTAAAACATTGATTTATAAATATTTGCGGGCATCGTGTATGTATGGCGTTTTTCTTATGAAACAGTTAAATTACTGCGTAGCCTTAAAACATTGATTTATAAATATTTGCGGGCATCGTATATGTATGGCGTTTTTCTTATGAAACAGTTAAATGACTGCGTAGCCTTAAAACATGTGATTTATAAATATTTGCGGGCATCGTGTATGCATGGCTTTTTTCTTATGAAACAGTTACATGACTGCGTAGCCTTACAACATTAATTTATAATTGACAGTATACATATATTACGGTATATTATACAAATACCACTTGTATACAGAATACATTACAGTATAATGTATAATGCTCATCACCTCGAATGACTTGCCATAGCAGCAATTCAATATATCGATTAGTTTGGCTTCTTCCTCAGAACACCAAGTCAAGTACCTACTCCGTACCTTAATTTATTTTATGATAATTTTATTATGGTAAATACCCAATAAATATAAAACTTTTTTCATTTATTTATGTTTTAGCTATAAAAGCGTTACAATATCTCTGACATTTTAGACGGGACTTTAGTATTCTCCATAGTACATCCATCCTTAAATTTTAATATACCTTTTAGGAAATACTCATTATGTTGAATAACTTCCGCAAACACTATATTTTAATGTCTTTTATAATTTGGCTGAACATAAAAATGTTCCACGTCACTTTACCCAGAACTTTCATTATTCTTCTCGAAACAGCCATCCTTGAGCCATAACGAAAATTTTTGAATGAAACAGTGAAATCGGTTAAGCTATCAAGAAATGCTAAAGTTCATTTTTATTTATATAAACAAGAAGATAAGTATATTACAATAATAACGTGCTTCTTTCGAGCATTTTTTTTTGTACACAAGGTATAGCATTCTCCTTACGAGTCTTGTTTAAATTTGCGTGCCCCTTTCAGGCCTTTTTGTACTCAAGGTACATTAACAAGCTCCTTACGAGTCTTGTTTAAATTTGCGTGCCCCTTACAGGCCTTTTTGTACTCAAGGTACATTAGAAAGCTCCTTACGAGTCTTGTTTCAATTTGCGTGCCTCTTGTAGGCCATTTTGTACTCAAGGTACATTAACAAGCTCCTTACGAGTCTTGTTTGAATTTGCGTGCCCAATCCGGACTTAATACTTGTAACGGGACAAGTGGGATAGATCCGTACAACCTGCGTGAACCTTGACGTAGCTACAATTGTCAATATATTTAATTTAATAATTAATATTGGCTTCAGCGATAAAAATATTAACATATATAATGCTTCAATATTGCTACGTAATACGGATTTTAAGGTATGATAAACTTTTTACATATTACGTGCATATGCATAACACATTGTTTGTAGCTACTTTACAGGTTCTTCCTTAATATGGTTGTATAGGCAATGATCTTTAAGTGAACTGTATTGGCGTGACCATAATAATAATATTGAACTGCTAATTAATTAGCAAAATTACGTCTAAAACTTGTTTAGATAATCATAATCTTTTCAATTCATGGTAGAACGGTATTTGAATTATGAAAACATTAACCACAGCATTATATTAATAAGTGGGGTAGATTCTCAATCGTTTCTTTCCAAGTTATTGTAAGGGTAACGTGGAGTTTCACGTTTTTATTAAATACCCACCAAATACAAAACAAAACTTAGGATATTTTTATTGTGATGCGGTAGCTTTATTTGAAATAAGAAACGAAATAAATTACTCTTTCACATACTACAATTTCCTACAGCAATATCATAGGAAATGTATGGTCTATTTGAAATAATTACTTGAGGCATGGCCCTTTGTGAACAAAATTATTTTCATGGCCTTTTAGTTTTGATGCTTAGATTTTCTGTACAAATATGGCAGTGGTACTTTAGTTGCCAAGTTCTTATTAAAACGTTAACACTCAAATACTTGTTACTTAAGTGCACGCTATTAGGTATCACCACATACAAATTATGTGGTTGTAATGTAATAATACACTTTACTTACTTAAATACGAATATAATGGAACACATATTCGTAAGGAATTTGCCTGCCCGAACATTGCATACGCAAGCAAGGGCATTACTCCTTCTTTTTCTTCCAACATCTTTTGGTAATTCCTTATTAGTTTTTTCCGTCGTCGCCACTTGTAGTGTTTAGAGGGTCAATAATACACACATTTTACTCTGTAATAGGTCAGATAGGTATGCGTAAGGCGCACGTCTGTACGCTGTACTCAGCTCGCAGTCTTGCTGCAGACTGGCCAGTGTTGCCCGCTGTACACATACACTACAAGTGGTAATCACAAATTATAAATCTCTTTCGCTTTTTTAACGTTATTGTTCCGATTACTTACTTCCCCTATCCCCGCTCACTTTTGTCCCATATTTTGTTATAAACTCCCATTATATAGTTTATACCTAGTTATCACGCATAATTTTCAAGTATTATGTGCATATTAGAAGTTAATCATCACTTGCTTCGGTGAAGAAAAACTTCGTGAGGAAACCTGCACACTTATAGGTTATTGCTTGCCTTTGCTTTGCTTTATCACGTAAATTTTAATATTCTCGAACCATGCTAGTAATCCACGAGGTTATGTAAGAAGAATACAAAAATTTGCAATAATTATAATTCACAAAAAAAATTGCCCGCCTGCTTATAAATATGTGATGGATATAATTACATCTTAAACTAAAGCGACTAAGTAGAAGCTTTCTTAACGCGTCCGACTCTCGCCAAGTTTGTGATATTTTGTTGAAAGTTGTTTATTACTTAAATTCTTCTAAGAAAAAGTTGAAACTTCCTTGTTGCTTCGTGTGAAGCCTGCCTGTAGCAACACGATATGTAAGTAACAAGAAACAACGTGAAACTTTTATAATGAATCAAACCGCGCTCTAACTTGAAATAGTAGGTAAGTAGGTAGATATTATATTATTATTATTATATGGTGTCGCAAAGTCCTCGAATAGCGGCCACGTCTCCGTAAAAGGAGCACTGGTCGCCCCCCGACCAGGTGGACTGATGACATAAAGAAGACAGCGGGAAGCCGCTGGATTCAGAGGGCCCAGGACTGGTCGGAGTGGCGCCAAATAGGGGAGGCCTATGTCCAGCAGTGGACTTTAAAAGACTGTTAGATAGGTAGATACGTAGATATTGAAGTGCAAATCTGATAAACAAACGTACGACGAGTTAGAGATGTTAAGCTATTCAGCGTCAGAATCATGAAAAGAAACCTTACTCCAACAGTTCTGGGTTACAGCAATACGTCGATGAAGAACAAATAATATATTATTAGAAATCACCACGAGACCGAAGTTCCATTTCTATTGTCATCGGCAATAGTTTACAAGTTTCCATACTTTACAAGAAAATTTAATGATTATTACTGCCATGATTTGGATTTGATTTTCGCGGAAAGACTGATTTTGGAATGAGCGTCCTTCTTAGGTTTTTACGAAGTGAGATATAACTAGTTCTTTAGATGATTCGTCTATGTTTCTTTTAACCGTATGACAAAAAGAACAAATTTAATTAATGAAAGAATGATTTACGTTAATGTAAAAGAGGAAGGGCCGATCACTTAGGCTGATGCGTGGCGGCGATCGATTGGAGCCTATTTCATACATAATTTAGCCGAACCATCCTGTAATGGACCAGGTGGCGTGTGGCTCAACTAATGAGAGGAGCTCTCTTAATGCTTAGTTTACGATACTCGTAGATAATAGTGAATTTGCGATCATCGCTTGAACATAAAATATTTTTTTGTGCACCTCTCCCATTATAGCTCTCCTCTTAAAGGACACTTAACCACCAGATTCAACGTAAAAGTTACATAATTAATTAAACAGACATAATTTTGAATTTTCAAAATAAGTATACTCGTATGTTTTGTGCATTGTGATACATAAAATAGATAAAAATGTAATTAATATATTAAAAAGAAACCATTTGCTAAGTAAGCGTTTTTGATGCTCAAAATGGTCTAGTATGAAGCGGTAAACCCCAGAATAGAAAGGAAATAATATCGCTGTCGCGTATGACTTAAGCGTGCACAAAAAAAGTTCCACATGAGGTCCACAATGACCTGTAATTTGCCACGTGACGACCAGTGTTCGCAGCCATTACTCGAGTAGCGCAAGTGTTGCGATCGGCGCGCTGAAAGATATTCATTATTTTGAAATTTTCAACATGTCTGGCAATGGGCAAAAAGGGCTTGGTCCGTCACTGAGTCCAAGGTCGAGTTAAGTTACCAGTCGTCTACGAGCAACTTGACTATATACGTTCCCTAGCGACCGACAAGTCTATGGCGTCCGCCATCCAGTCTCTGATCACTTTCCCGGTTTATTTTCCCTGAAATCAATAGCAACTGGAACAAGGGAATCGATTTTTTTCCAACTGCCTTAGTTTGACGCAAAATGTTAGCTATTTTGTTTAGAATCGATGCAATAAAACTATCAATGGTCCGTTCGACTGGCAGGTTTCAATAGCGGACGTCGCGCGGTGCCGTGCGAGCGCCGTCCGGCGTCCCACCATCCGTCCGTCCGTCCATCGGGGCCAGCCGCCCGGAAACTGCTATCGCTGCTATAACTGTCAAACCGCGCTGTTTTCATTTTTACCGTTCTCGTTTTCATTGTCTAAACGTATCGCGTGTTTCACTTTTGCGAATTCACAGAACCAGATTTACCAGTTGTACGACGTAAGCCAATCAATGTTTTAAAATCCTAGCATAGAAGCGACGAAGGGTTTAGCTGGCATTAAAATTGATTACTTGGTTTTGAAGTGCTTGAATAGGTGTATTACATTTGAATAGGTGTATTACATGTTAGTTAACAAATGAAGAAAGTGTTTTTTTTTTGATTCAATAATCTCAGGTAGAAACTCATTAATACCTACAATTTTTAGGGTTCCGTAGCCAAATGGCAAAAAACGGAACCCTTATAAATTCGTCATGTCTGTCTGTCTGTCTGTCTGTCCGTCCGTATGTCACAGCCACTTTTCTCCGAAACTATAAGAACTATTATATAAGAACTAAGATTTTTACACAAAAATAGAAAAAAAATCAATAAATTTTGGGGTCCCCATACATAGAACTGAAACTCAAAAATTTTTTTTCATCAAACCCATACGTGTGGGGTATCTATGGATAGGTCTTCAAAAATGATATTGAGGTTTCTAATATCATCTGTAACTTCTAAAATAAGAGAATGATAAAACTAAAAAAAATATATGATGTACATTACCATGCATACTTCCAACGAAAATTGATTTGAACGAGATCTAATAAGTGGTTTTTTTTAATACGTCATAAATCGTAAACCGCAAAAAACATCGATCAAAGTTACAACGAACTACAAAAACTTTTATATTATGTTACTTGCTGCTACGGAACCCTTCATGGGCGAGTCCGACTCGCACTTGGCCGCTTTTTACTTAAATTCCTCTTTTATCGATAGGTAAGTCTTGACAGACGTTTAATTTATGTCGAAGAACTTTGGGCGACATAATACCGCAAGTTAGCTATCCACTATGTCGCTAATATTCGCGCAGCAGCTTCCACGACGCTCTACACCTCCTCAAACGTAAGTTAACTTGTGGTGGATCTAACTCCCAAGTTTATTAAAATCTTTTAAGCATCACAATTCTACTGTAGTTGACTCTAAGTCACTTTTAAGCATTAACACGTTCACTGCGTTAGACAAATTTGATGACTTTCATTTGGTGCGGTATGGGGTCTATTATATCCGAAGCACGAATTGTTCGTGGTGCGTTGCTGGGTCGAAAAGATCCGTTTGACTTCCATCTGTTTAGGAGGATTTATCTTTATAGGTATCATGATTATAGTGTATTTTTTTATAGCATTATATTGACCAATAAACACTCAATAAAAGGCTAAAATCGTAGGTAGATGCACTGAATGGTTTCTTTGTAAATAAAGGGATTGCCTGGCGGATCTTTACGACCCGTTCTCCGCACTGGTTAGTAAAATAGTCGATACATTTTTAGTGTTGAGCATGATAAGGAAACATCGATAGCGATAAAATAATGCAGTTTGTAGGATTTGTAATGTGTGACCAGTTGACGGGCTAGTATATACATTGATATATTCCACTTACCATTATTATTTTTTTTGGGGAACCTTCGCTTACTTTATTTTTCTTAGGTTTTTCACCGTCACATGACTTAAACAACATTTTTCTGGATAGCTTCATGTTACATACACAGACAATGTTACATACACTGTACAATACAACTGTACAATATTCTTCTTATTTGCATAAAAACTCATCTAACCATACAGACCTCACTAGCTCAACTAGCATGTAATCTAGTGCGGTTATAGGGTCATCGGGCATCGGGTCGTTAAGAACTGATAAACGCACTAGATGTAAATTTTTTTGCTTCAGTCGGCATCGGGTCGTAAGAACCCGATGCATTTTTTTTGTATTTACATTATCTATTTAACGAGGCAATTCCAAAACACTAACCATCTCATTCATAACCATAGGGAGACCAAAGATATCTGTCCCGCACCAGCGGTTGGCACAGTAATTTTTACCCCGCACCGGAGGAAAGTTGAGCATCGGATATAATCAACCCGCTACCGCACCGAACGTGTTAACAAGTGGTATCTAAGTCTGTCGTTGACTCTAGTCAATTTCCTCTGCAATAACAATTTATATTTAAGAGTACAGTTTCCCCGTTACCGTGTCAGGATCTCTGGCATGACTTCGGTAACGTTTGCAATCCCACGAGCGAGAACGGTTGCTGCCAGTATAGATCAAAATAGCGCACTACCGTTGCGATATTTACATCGACGTTGCCAATGAAATCCCAGCACGCAATAAGTCCTTCAAAGAGGCTAAGGGCTTGTTTCACAATCTTCAAGTCAGTCCGAAGTAAGCTATTCGTTGGTTAAGTTGACATTTCGTGTATGTAAAATGACACTTTAACGTCACTTTAACCGGCGAATAGCTTATTCAGGACTCTACTTGAAGATTGTGAAACAAGCCCTTACAAAACTTGATTACTAAACTAACAAATTTTAAATAGGAATACCTAAGTGATGTTTCGTAACAAGTTTAGTAATAACCTTTGTCGTATGTAGCGAGCTCTTTTTGTAGATGATTTTGATTATAATAATAATAAACACCTACAAATAAAGTTTAATAATATTACAACCATTACATTTACAACCTCAGGCCTAGGGACTCGCTTAAGGATTTCTTTAAGGAAATTAATATTTTAACTGTGGTGTCACAATATATATTGGATAATATTTTGTATGTTAAGAAATATTACGATAGTTTTCTTAAGAAGAGTGACATCCACAATATTAATACGAGAAATAAGGCTAAACTGATTGTACCAAATTTTAGACTCTGTAAAACTGGTGGCTCGTTCATGGGTACATGTGTAAAGATTTATAATAAAATTCCATCGAAATTTACAGAAATGCCTTACCTTAAATTTAAAACTCATATTAAAAGCATTCTTATGACGAAAGGATATTACAAATTAGATGATTATTTTAAAGACAAGACTGCTTGGACATGAGTTTTATGAATATAGATTGTAGTAGATGATAAGTGCTATCTGTAACTGTGAGCAGGAAAAAAACAAACCCGGGAGTTTCTTGCTGCTTCTTCTCCCGGGCCCTCTCACAGTAGGGCCTTGCCTGAAGCATTGGCATAACTTGCATGACTTTCAAAAAGTGTTTGTAAACCAAACCAATTTTGAATAAAAACATTTGATTTGATTTGATTTGATTTGATTATGGAACTCACTTGACACGGGTATTCTCTTATTTTAAGATGATCTTGTACTATATATTAAATAATAAATATAAATATAAAACTGTGGACTAACGACCTGAAGAAGACAGCGGGCATCCGCTGGATTCAGAAGGCTCAGGACCGGTCAGAGTGGCGCAAGTTAGGGGAGGCCTATGTCCAGCAGTGGACCTCTAAGGGCTGATGGATGGATGGATGATAAATATAAAATATAAACCACAAGGTCAAAATGTCCTGCAGGTAGCGATTTTCGTAACAAAGGATAATCTTTTTTTTCTGCTTACTTACTTTAATACCTAATAAGCTCCGAATAGAATAAAATACACACGGAATATATTTTGCTATATTCCGTCGTGAAGGGGATAATAGCCAAAGGTCAAAGTTGTACCAATACATCGTGCCGTGAATGAGAGTCCTATTGTTAATATCCCCTCACAAATTCATTGTCCCATTCGGACAAACGCGAACCCGATGCCCCTAATACATTTTAATGTCGCCGGTTAGCGAAACAGAATGACGGGACACCTTTACGGGACACCTTTACGTGACATGCGTGTTGCCATCGCCGGACAGTCCGACACTCCCGACACTCGCGTCGTCCGAGAAAAGGTCACAGTTTTATTTCCTGTGCTGTCCATTTATCAAATTATTGATGTTTATTAATGAAACCTTCCATATTCCGCTCGGAACCAAGCTTGGTAACAGACGTTCTAAAGTCCTGTTTGTATCTTCCCTGAAGCTTCAGGATAGTATTTGTCCTACTTTCATGTACCTACGTTGATACTTAGTCCTCTTTCACAATGTCCTGTAAAGACAACACTAGAATCCATAAATAGCGTTGATACAATCATGTTAATCTAATAATAATAATAATAATAATAATAATAATTTATTTATTTGCTAGAACATAGTACATGCATGAAGATGGTTCACAAAAATACAATTTGACCTTATGTTCTGCCTCTTTGGGCATGCAAATCGTTATACATGACTCTAATAAAATTTATTCAATATTATCAAATTACAATAAAAATTATAAATTAAAGAAATAAATGTCAATTGATTATGTCACTATTACAATGTCAAACTTTCCCACATTAATAATAAAGTGATAAGTTACTAAGAACCTGTTACTTAAATGTAAATCGCATCGCACCCAATCCTTGGAATGCCGTATGTAAATGTATGTAGTGGACAGTTGGACACGGCTTAACGTGCGGTCGGCACTCAAGCGGCACCACGACGAAACGACCGCCGACCGCCCGGCCCGAGTCGACCGCGCCGCCCCGCTGCTGCACCGCACCGTGCCGCATCGTGCCGTGTCGTGCAATGCCGCGTGCCGGCACCGTGTTCGCGTCAAGAACCTTTGCTGTACTTGATTTATGGGCAGTGGATGCGATCTTCCTGATAAATCGTAGTATTGTATTCGATGTACAATCTTTAACAGTAGTTCTAGTCCAGCCGTGAGACGATAATTGTTGTAAATATAGTTTAATAAATATAATATAAGAAATTTTGTCCTTGTCTATCTTGTGACAATAAACAGGAATATTTATCAGGTGCTTGATAACATTGTTATGGTGTCACAGTCAGAACGGAAACCTCATAGTTTCATCATGTCCGTCCGTCCCCTCACAGCATAGCGAAACCCTTAGTGCTAGAAAGCTGTAATTTGGCATAGACGTACATATTTATTAAAACTCCAAAATCGTAGAATAAAATAATAATATTTTTTTTTCAGAGTAACCTCCCCTACAGGTAACGTGAGGATGAATGTTTTTCATTGCGTACCCCGTGGTGTGGGATATTGTTGAAAAGATCTTTCAAAAATATTATTAGTTTGCACGGACCATTTTTCCATACAGGCGCCCGTTTGCGAAATATTCGCCATTAAAGTGCCAATATTGCTTACAGTCAATTGCCCCCCCCCCCTCCCTGCCTATAAACAAGAACTTTTCCTTCCACTTTAGTAATTCAAGTAAATTATACTGAAAAATTGACCAAGCATTCAAATTTCGAACTGGCTTTCCCTTGGCAGATACCGATCTAAATGCAACTTCGCAGGTAGTTTGTTTTATATAACTTGTAATAATTGTTAATGTTATCCGTCGTCCCACGGCAGCGCTGGCCCAGTTCACAGAGGCTACTCCGCAGGCACCCCTATCTTCCTTAATCTGCGGTAAGTTCTAAGCTGCTGTGGGAGTTAGCTGTGCGGACTGCGGACTCTCTTGCTAAACTCATTAGCTTATGAAAATGAACTACGTCCAAATTCAACCATAGTTAGTACTTTGTTCTAATAGGATCTAGGGAGAATGTCCATTCTAGATAAGGATTTAGAGATATAATATAGACCGTGATATACCAAATTTTTAGAGATTTTAGTGAGTATGGTGTACAGCATATGTGTATAGCAAAACGTAAAGATCTACTTGAGGTACTTTTATAATGCTAAATTGTTCTTGAATGTATACTTGCGATTGAATCTCACGGGCAAGTTCATTTATGTGACGGACACATATTTGTACTCGGGACATGGGTGTGATTGTGATGTGTTATATGTGTCGTCCATGCCACCCGCGACACAGGTTAAAACCTACTGCGGGGGTATGAGTGTGTTAGCGTTTATTCGCTTACATAACTTGTCATGTTCCGGCTGGGGGCTTGAGAGCTGTCATAGTTCTTTTTAACCGACTTCAAAAAAGGAGGAGGTGTTAAATTCGATTGTATTTTTTTTATGTTTGTTACCTCAGAACTTTCGACTGGGTAAACCAATTTTGATGATTCTTTTTTTAATCGAAAGCTGGTGCTTGTCTTATGGTTCCACTTAAATTTGAGTGAGATATGACGAGTAGTTTTTGTGTTATCCCTAATTTTGAACTCGGTTATTTTTTGTCAACAATTATTTCTCTTTAACTATCTTTTTTTCAGTGATATGTTTAATGTCAATGTCTAAGGATGACGGTGGCTACTTACCCATAGGCGGATCATCAGCTCGTGTCTCGGCTAGATACCTAGACAACCATGTTGCTGTTCTCGATATGTGATCGCCAATGACACCTGTATAGTGGATAGGTCTCAGAAGCTCGTGAAAAACCTTTTAGGTAATAATAGTTGACTAAAAATGTGACTATTATAAACATACACATTTTAAGAAGTTGTGTAAGCTTAAGCCAGCGTTGGGAAACAGTTGCACCTAGAATATAAAGAAAAACAAGGAACAAATTGAACCTATCTTCAATTTGATGTAAAGCAACTGACACCCCATATCGCAATAAACGTTTCAAATTGAATATGTAAGCCTTCCAACACGCCCGAGTATAAGTTCATAAAAATGCAAAGTACACGCCACGTTAAATCATACACTCACGTTTATTACCAGTAGCGGAAGCGGGTATCGTGTAGGCCGTGGCTGCGGCTGCGGCTGCGGCTGCGGGCGGTACTGCGGAGGCTTCGCAGGCAAATGTTTCGAAGGCCATAAATCGCAACCGGAAGCCCGGCCGACGGTACGTGGGTAATGAATCATAGGGCGATGTCTTATGCCTCGTTTACACTTAACGCCTTCGGAGTAAAACGCTCAGGTATTCGAAATGTTGGTTGAGGTCCTATCATTTAATTTTTGTACGATACAATATTTCTCCGCATAACTGAGGAGGGCTAGAATTTTCACTATATTGCTCTAAAGCGTATTGAAAATGTCGCGAAAAGTCGCAAAATGTTTTTAAAAATCACTATAATCTTAGATCTAATGTTCGTTTAAAAGCTTGTACATTAACGAATTCGTCGGTTACCGGGAACGTGGATGCACGTTCGAACTCAAAGGTACCGCCGCCACGCGGATTCTAACGAGTTAACGTACACTTAGCAGGTACAAACAAATAACAACTGAATAAATTTATCGATTACATCCTAAATATACGGAGGTAAATTTTCCTTTTACCTTCCCCTAACATTATATTATTTTTCCACATTCCACGTGAATAATACAGTACATATAAAAACTCAATCAGTTTTTCCAGTATTAAAAATAAAGACATGACGAAAAAGCTTTCTTCATGATGTAAAAAAGAGAATGTAAGGAAATGTACGTTTTGAATACAAATAAAGAGAATAGATAAAAAGCAAAAAAAAATCCTTAATGAATGAAATAAATTCATCAAGGAAGCACGATATACGTACCCTATATCTACTGAGCGAAGCACTCGAGCATCTGAGCTTTCTTTGATTTTATTCGTCAGGACTATTGAGGCGACTTGGTGGGGCGAGTACTCGTTGCGATTCAACGAGGCATTACGGCACTTGTCGGTTTCGAGGGCACTACACAAATAGGTTGAGTGCGATAGACTGACGCTGGGAGCGGTCTGCAGTCTATACCTAAACATGGCCTTAAAATCCCAGCTCGCAGCTCGCAGCTCGCAGCTCGCAGCTCGCAGCTCGCTCCGAAGAGCTGAATCTCATTGAGCTAGATCAAAAATGGGGAGGTTTTAACACTTATTGGAAAACGCTAATGGATGTTTTCCGGTCGGCCGCGCGGCCAAGCAGAAAACATCCTTGCCTTTATCGTTTAAGGAGACGAGACTGCTTTATTGCTGCTCGAGAAATTCTACGATGATTATTCAATGCAAAATCACTTTCTTAGCTTTAAGGTGTTTAAATATATCAAGACAAGTGTAGCATACTATTAGATGCATGTACTAATATACAGGTGTTATATTTCATCTTAATTTTGTATTATTTTAGTGAAATAAAATGTGTCCCAAAATTCATGCTTCTGTGGATGGGTGGATGGGTGTCAGGATCCTCCGCACTTCTAGTGTTAACTAATTAAAAAGCAGTTTTCACTGATGTATTGATGTAAGTTTTCTGACTTTCCGCACTAAGATAGTTTTTTCGAAGCGTAGCTAGGGCAGTTACCAGTATGCATATGAAATAGTAGACGAACGAGGGTGACCGACATAGCTCAGAGAATTAGTAGGCTGAAGTGGCAATGGGCTGGCCACATAGTTCGAAGGACCGATAACCGTTGGGGAAGAAAGGTCCTCGAATGGAGACCACGCCTCGGTAAAAGGAGCACAGGACGCCCCCCGACCAGGTGGACCGACGACCTGAAGAAGACAGCGGGTATCTGCTGGATTCAGAAGGCTCAGGACCGATCTGAGTGGCGTAGATTAGGGGAGGCCTATGTCCAGCAGTGGACCTCAAAGGGCTGATGGATGGATGGATGGATGGATGGATATGAAATAGGTATGTATACGTAACAAACTGAGAACGTTTTCTTCTTCTTTTTGAAGTCGGTTAATAAGTCGCACAGTACGGTAGTTACTGTAAACATTCGCTGGTCTTAAATAGTAAAGATATAATATTACTGCTAGAAAATATTACTGCTTTAGCCGTATTGGAGTGGCTTAGAATTCTAACCCCAATCCCACGACGAATGAGTGTCGTAAAAGGCAACTAAATCCGGCACGCTGGTGGTAAGGCCTGTCGAGGGATTATATTGGTAATATTTATTTTAATTGTTAATTAATACCATTATTACTATTATTATTTCTCCATGGGGTTTGCCTGGATAGCTACCACCCTTGAGCATGAGTCAGCCGTCAGCTCTTTATTGGCCGGCAAAGCACCAATGATGCCTTTGGTGTTACTGATGTCTATGGACGACGATAGCCACTTACCATCAGGTGGATCGTCAGCTCGTTTGCCGGCTATTTCCATAAAAAAACGATAATTATGTGTTCAGTACAACTAAACATAAACTTAGCCAAGTTAAATTATCTATATTTTTTTTGTATAATCTGTTCTTAGATGGCAATATTTCTTCCTTTACACTTCATGTTTGGTGTATGGCAACATTTCGCTCTCTTCCTTTTTACCTTCAATGGCGGTGAGGCAAGATTTTTCTGTATCCAAAATTTATTTCAATAGTGAAAAGATTTTTTGCCAAATTTTCTTTTATTTATACGTCCAACAAAGTGGTCCTTCGAGTGACGATAAGTACGCAGTGCGTGGTAAAGTATTTAGTCTACAATTTTACATCGGTGTGATTTGCACGGCGTGGGCGCACGTGCTTCGCTGTGTGCCGCGTGTACGGCGCTTGCCCAGGTGTCCTGAACCAGAGCGCCCGGCGGACTTTCTCAATTTTGTTTACATCAAGCATTGAGAAAAATTTCATTCTCACGACATACAACAAATATGTCGGACATCAAGAAATGCAAACTACTTCGTGCCTCATGCAAGGCCACATTGACCAGAATCCAAAACTTCATTGAAGACCCGATTAATTTAGCTTCTGCTACGATTGATGTGTTAGAGGCTAGGAAAGACAAGCTTGTTACGTGTCTTAAACAATATGAAGCGGTGCAGTTGGATATACTCGGTGTCGACGAAAATGATACCGAAGATGTGGGGGCGTTTGAAGAGCGGTTCTTCTATACGTTAGCAAAGATAAACGAGAACATCAGGATGCTGACGAACTCTGATACATCCCAATCGACGTCCACGTCATCTTCGAAGTTACCCAACGTTGACATACCATCCTTTGATGGTAAAGATTTCACCAGATTCAAGCCGTTTTATGAGTTGTTTACAGCTGTCATTGATAACAATGCAGCACTTACAGACGTGCAAAAGCTGTTTTACCTCAGAAAATACCTTGAAGATGAGGCATTATCTGTTATCATTAACCTACCATTAGTGAGCAAGTCATATAAAGAGGCTAAAGAGTTGTTAAAGAAGCGGTATGACAATAAATCTCGCTTAATTTGCAATCACATTAATTTCTTGTTGGACATACCATTAATTCAAAAGGCTACAGCGGTCGCTATAAGGACCTTTGTCTCTCAGGTAAAACAACAGCTATATGCATTAAAAAATTTAGACGAACCAGTTGATAACTGGGATCGTCTCTTGTTGTGCTTACTTTCTAAAAAATTGGATACATATACTCACCGTGCATTTCATCTTGACAGAAATCCAGAGGTTCTGCCGACTATGGCAGAATTTCTAGCCTATTTGGAGAAGCGTGCTATGGCGCTGGAGGATACCTCCCCAACAGGCCATAATAATCAAAAACTGAAGCCTGCAGTGCGGGTAACTAATATTTCTATTAATTCGCATTCCTCTAATAATGTATGTGCATATTGCCATAAAAAGGATCATGCTATCTTTGGCTGTCCTAAATTTAAAACGGTCCCTATAGAGACTCGCTTAACTTTTATAACTGAAAACAAGTTGTGTCTTACTTGTTTGAGGTCACATCCAGACAATGTCTGCAAATATAAATTTAAATGTAAAATTTGTAAAGAATCTCATAATACTCTTTTACATTCCAATGAGAAAGAGGCTCCTGTCTCATTATATTCTAATAACAATTCTTTAAGCTGTAATGTCTTGTTACCTACAGTTAAAATTAAAGTCACCGACAAGTTTGGTCGTGACATTGTTATACGTGCTTTGCTCGATAGTGGAAGCCAAGCTTCTTTTGTAACCAATGCTTTAGTTCAGAGGTTGTCAGTTGTACCTTCTGTACAAAATACTAATATAATTGGCATCAATAATAATTCTACAAATATTAACCAGGTTGTCAACTTATCTATTAGCTCACTGTTACATAAAAATGTCAAATTTAAGGTAAATTGCTATGTAATTGATAAGATTACCACACCACAGCCACAGCAAATTTTTGATATATCAAAATTAAAGATTCCTCATAATATAACATTAAGCGACCATGAGTTCAATATACCTACTGAAATTTCTATGTTGTTAGGAGCTGATATTTACTTCAATTCTTTATTAAATGGTTGTATCAAATTGTTTGATGGGCCAGTATTACAAAATACAGTTTTTGGTTACGTGGCTGCTGGTAAAATTTGTTCACCCAATGAAAGTTTATGTTCAAATTTAGTTACAAACTTTGCTATTTGTGATGAAAGAAAATTGGAAAATGTCATGGAAAGTTTTTGGTCAACTGAGAGTGTGTCTACACCACATTCTAGTACTACTTTAGATGAATTCAAGAAGTCAGAGGTTATTTTCAACAACACCCTTCAAATAGACAACAATAAATTTTATGTTGACTTGCCTTTAATATCTACTAAAGAGGACTTACAACTTGGAGACTCATTCTCAGTTGCATTGCAAAGATTTTTATCTCTTGAACATAAATTCAAGTCAAATCCTTTGTTATTAAAAGAATATAAACGGTTTATTGAGGAATATGTGGCATTGGGACATGCTAAGGAAGTTGATATTAATTTATATGATATTTATGGAGGTTCTGTTTACTTTCTAGCTCATCATGCTGTATTTAACCAGGATAGCAAGACCACAAAGTTGCGAGTGGTTTTCGATGGAAGCATGAAGTCAAAAAATAAAATTTCTTTAAATGATGTCATGCTGAATGGGCCTGTGGTACAGGGTGAGCTGTTTGACATTCTTCTTTTGTTTCGCACATACTTGTACACTTTAATTTGTGACATAGAGAAGATGTTCCGTTGTGTCTATATCAATAAACATCATACTAGCTTACAGAACATTGTCTGGAGAGATGATCCTAGTAAGCCATTGGTTTGCCTCCAGTTACAGACTGTTACATATGGATTAAAAGCGTCTACTTTTTTAGCCACTCGATGCCTTATAGAGCTAGCAAAAAGATATAAAGATAAATTCCCACTTGCTGCACAAGCCTTGATTTCAAATACCTATGTCGATGACATTATTACTGGTTGTGATGACTTAGATCAACTTAATTTATTAAAAAATCAGCTTATCAACCTTCTGAAATTGGGTAATTTTAAATTACATAAATGGTGCTCAAATAATCCTTTTATTTTAGATGACATACCTACTGAACTTAAATACTTTGATGAAATTAATTTGAATAAAGACAACATCATAAAGGCTCTAGGTCTCAAATATGATGTACTTTCTGACAATTTTTATTTTCAGACACCTTCACAATGTGATGGACAATTAAATACTAAAAGAAAGGTCCTAAGCTATATAGGAAAAATATTTGATCCATTAGGTATAATTGGACCAATTGTAATCATAGCTAAAATGATTATGCAGACCCTGTGGTCTATTAAAATAGGATGGGACACTATCCTTCCTACAATCTATGCCCAACAGTGGGATAAATTTATTTATAATTTAAAATTAATGGACAAAATTTGTGTTCCTCGTTTTATTAAAACCTATCAGCACTTAACAATAGAATTAATTGGTTTTGCTGATGCATCATTAAAAGCCTTTGGATGTTGCCTTTATGTTAGAGTTATAAGGTCTGATGGGAGTGTGGAGGTAAGCCTTCTCTGTTCAAAGTCACGTGTAGCACCGCTAGCTAAAACTCTTACCATACCGCAGCTGGAATTGAACAGTGCACTCTTGCTTGCACAATTAAGTAACAGGGTTAGTAACTTACTTACCTCTAGATTTCCTCATTCCATACATTTGTATAGTGACTCCCAAATAGTTCTTGCTTGGATTCAATCAGATAAAGTCAGGGCTAATACTTATGTTAATAATAGGGTACAAAGCATCAGTAATCTCACCAGTAAGTTATCATGGCACTATGTACGCTCATGTGATAACCCTGCAGATCTCATCTCACGAGGTGTAGAGCCTCAGAGCTTACAGGCTAATACCTTATGGTGGCACGGCCCACACTTTTTATTGAACCCTGATTACTTTCATAAGCAAGAAGCCTTTAATATACCAGACACTTCTCAAAGGGAAATTCCTTGTCTTGTGGAAAACATAGAGTCAATTTTACCATTTCATTTGTTTGATAAATTCTCAGATATTAATAAATTACAAAGTGTTGTTGCTTTTATATACAGATTCTATAATAACTGTATGAAACAAAATATTATTAAAGATTTAAATTTAAATCTCAATGAATTAGAACAGGCTTTGTGTGTGATAGTACGATGCATGCAAAGACAGTTTTTTTCTAAAGAGATAGCCTTCATTCTCAATGGTGATAAGGTGAAGTCTGGCTTAGCTAACCTACACCCATTCATAGATGCAAATGGTTTGCTCCGTGTGGGTGGCAGGCTGCAGAATGCAGGCATTCCACAAAATAAAATGCACCCTATAATATTACCAAAAAATTGTAACATAACTTCTATGATTATACAGAGAGAGCATCTGCGGTTACTACATGGAGGCCCTAGATTAATTCTGAGCTCCCTTTCACAAAAATTCTGGATTGTAAATGGCATTCGAGAGGTTAAAAAGGTACTTCATAAGTGCTTAAAATGTGTTAGAATGAAAGCTGTCACAGCCAAACAGCTCATGGGCTCTTTACCAGCAGAGAGAGTCACAGCCAGCAGACCCTTTCAACATGTCGGCATAGATTTTTGTGGCCCTTTTAATATAAAAGTTTATAGAATGCGAAAACCATTTGTAACTAAGGGTTATGTAGCTCTATTTGTCTGTTTTTGTACTAAGGCTATCCATATAGAATTAGTATCTGATATCACTACTGCAACATTCTTGGCATGTTTCAGTCGTTTTATTTCTAGAAGAGGTATGCCCTCTAAAGTATTTTGTGACAATGCTAAAACATTTAAAGGTGCTGAGAACCAGCTAAAAGAATTGTATAACATGCTCTCTTCTAGAGCTCATAGAGACTCTGTACTTAATTACTGCAATAAAAATTATATTAAATTTATATACATACCAAGTTACTCGCCATCGTTTGGTGGTTTATGGGAAGCTGGGGTCAGGAGTGTCAAGCACCACCTCAAGCGTGTTGTTGGTAACCTATGCTTAACCTATGAGGAGTTAAATACTGTAATGGTGCAAATAGAGGGTGTTTTAAATTCTCGACCTCTGCTTTCCAACCCCAATGAAGGAGGATATTTAACCCCTGGTCATTTCTTGATTGGAACAGCTTTGTGCAGTTATCCAGAGATAGATTTATTAGAAGTTCCAATAAACAGGTTAAAATTCTGGAATATTGTATCTAAACTCAAGCAGCATTTTTGGAAATCATGGTCAGCTGATTACCTTACACAACTGCAAAGCCGTCCCAAATGGAAACATACTTCTAGTAACTTAAAGATAGGTGATATTGTTCTTGTTAAAAATGTAAACACCCCTCCTTTGGAATGGCCAATGGCCAAGATTGTTAATGTATTTCCTGGCCAAGACCAAAATGTTAGAGTGGCTGAAGTAAAATTTAATAATAAAACTTATTTAAGATCGGTTGCTAAACTATGTCCCCTACCAATAGAGTAAGTTTCAAAATAGATTATTAAGTAATATAAGTATAAGAAAAATATTGTTCTTTAAGTATTTAAGATTAATATAACATAAGATATATAAGAAAGTAATATGCTCATGGTAATGTTGTCTTGTCTATTGTTCTTGTAGTTGTATGATATATGAGTATATACTTATGTATTATATAATTGTAATAGCAGTGGATTGGCATATATTGCTAGTAGTATTGCAGCTTAGTATTGTTCATGTTAGTTAATATAATATTTGCTAATAATATCTTTACTTTGTATCACATTGCCATCTTGCCCGCCCCCAACTATGTTCAGTACAACTAAACATAAACTTAGCCAAGTTAAATTATCTATATTTTTTTTGTATAATCTGTTCTTAGATGGCAATATTTCTTCCTTTACACTTCATGTTTGGTGTATGGCAACATTTCGCTCTCTTCCTTTTTACCTTCAATGGCGGTGAGGCAAGATTTTTCTGTATCCAAAATTTATTTCAATAGTGAAAAGATTTTTCGCCAAATTTTCTTTTATTTATACGTCCAACATTATGTATCTAGAAACGTCATCAGAAATAAAATATTCACGAAGCAATATACAAAATATTATTGGCATATTCAGCTGCTCGCTATTATTGGAGCAGATGAGACTTGCCATACCGTAACAAAACAAACATCTATAAAAACTTTTCTGATATGAACATAATGAGGTTCATATAAATTATGTAACTTATGTAAATTAAATCTATATTTGGGGGATTGGATATGCGGAAGGCCATTATTTAAATTGATTTGGATGATTCTGTTGTCTCATTACCTACAAACAAAATTTAGTTCTTGTCGATATTTTTATATATACTATAGATTTGTCATAATTTTTAAAATGAGCGGACGAATGACGTAGGTCTCGTCCTATCACATAATACAAATATTGTACTTAATATCTGGGTGTCTTCGCAATACTTTTGAGGTTTTTACTAACTAACATTTTACTAAGTAACGTTGGGACGAAGTTATCATATTAACGTTAACAGTGGCGCATATCCAGTAATAATCATATTCACAAAGGATACCAACCGAATGGCCATGTCTATAGTACGTCGCTACAGATTTTGCTTCCCAATTGGTGAATTGCCGAGCGGTCCTGGGAATAACTCCCGGTCTGAACCTATATTTATGTGACAGAAAGATGGTTTGTCTAAGACAATTTTATCTACCTGAACTATTTTATTTAAAACTATTTGCTAAGCATTGATCAGTTGTATTCTTCATCAATTAATGTATGTTCAATGAATTGTACCTCCTACATACAGAGTAACTGCATTGTATTGTAATGGTGATACTTCCCGGGTTGACTGAAAAAAAATATAAATACTTCTTGGCATAATATTAATATAACAAGGTTTCTAAATAATCATTTTATTTTAAATTCATATTGTAGCATCAAACTACCCTCAAGATTGAACTCTCGCATATTTTAGCTCACATAATTATGTTTTCTTGAGAGAGCATATCTTGCCTCCTACATCGTACGACTGGGCGACAGTCAACAGTGCTCGCCATCAGAGACAAAACGACGAGCCACATGCCTTTTGTCCATTTACCACATTTGTGAGGAGCCTCGAGCGATCCGATCTGCTAAGTAAGCTAGAGGTCAAGATAAATCCTACCAAAACCCTGCATGACCTTATATACTTTACGTTACTTTAAGGATGACGTGGATCATTCTATGAGTACGTTACTACGTACGGTACGACACTAAATGATCCTTCGAGCCGGATTTTTCGCAACTCAATTCATGTAGAAAAATCGGTAATAGTTAAAATTAATTAAATTCATACCAGGATTTATTTTCACATCATTTTCACAACTTCAAAGGAGAAAACAAGAATATTTCTTGAATTACATCTGTAGTCACCATTGACAAATGACAGATCATACGAATAATATGACTCCGCCCTGCTTCAATTTGCCACGCAGTAAGCCAGAAGCGCCCGGCATTCTCACATATTCGGTAACATGATGGACGTGACGGCTCAGAATGTGTCTGGTGATCCGTCTTTATTTCGACAAATATAATAACGTATTATTGCCACATCCGAACACGCATTATATAGCTCTTATGACTTAGGTCAGTCGAAAATATTAACTAGCACGTGCATGGTACTACAGGTTCTGGAATTGATTGGTTCAGAATTGAGCAGATTATCTTTTCTGCATGAAAACCATTGAAGAATAAATTAAGTCTCCTAAGGTAATGTACTCAGTAGAGTTGTTAACTTAATTTCATAAACGCTCTCGTGCTCCTAAGGTCACGTTAGGTGATCAATCACCATTATTGTCGTCCTACTTCGGTGAATTAAGCATTTTTGAAGTAAATACAAAATATCGTGTATCCCTCACTAAACGTCATGAGAACAACTTATTTGGTGACTTATAGTTGTGAATAATACTTGTGGACAGAGAATCTACACATTTTATAGAAGATACTCGTAGAACTGCTAACGACGTGCAGCATCCAAAATGAAAATTGACGGCTGTCTGCCAGTTCGATAGCAATTTATTTTAACAAATATTCATATGTTGTCAGAGATTCCAGTCTGAGAGAGAATTATTTTTTTTATAAAAATGTCTGTTTAATTTGTTTAAGCTTCTGAACGACTTGGCCAATTGTATAATATTTACTTAATATTTGTTACTGCATCACTTTAAATTACTTTAAAAAAAATCCCATTGTTTTCGCTGTAGTCAAAATTAGTGTCACTAAATTTCATGGATGAGCGATAATGATAAACATTTAATTAAATGTCGTCGGTTGGGGCAGCTAGTGTAAAATACATAAAATCATAGTAACATTCATGTGTGTAATTTTAGAGAACACAGTACTTCAACGTTTTGACGTTTTGTCGTTATGTAACTTTCAACCAAATTTATATTTTCCCTTCCGACCGCGAGCTTTTAGAAGACCCAGGTCAAGTTAATTAGGGTAATGTTAAACATATAATTTATTGAAAACTAGTTTCCGCCCGAGACTTCGTCCGTGGAGTAGTTATTTCACAAAATGAACTTATAACGTATAAATGGCCCATTCCACCCGGGTAACATACAATTGGGATAAAATCTACCCAATTCTTTTTTTGCTTGAACATGGGCTATTTGACAACCTGTGTGGCGTGATGGTTACCATCCTGGATCGCCGTGCCAAGGGTCCTGGGTTCGATTCCCAACGAGGTAGAAATTAGAATGATGAGTTTGAAGTTCTCGGTTTCCGTGTGTGTTTATGTTTTGGTGTGTTGTCCATGGCACCCACGATACAGGGAGTCCCCGTGTGGGACTATAAGTGTGTAGCGTTTATTTATTTATTTATCAGTGAGTCTTCTTAATCCGTATAACGGTGACGCGTGATGAAGAACATCGAAACATTTTCACAAACTAATAATATTATTAATTATAAGTACTATTATTTCTTCAGTGATATTAGAAGGCTAATGTTCAGTGCTGACGACTCGGCAACTCACACATTATGTTTGCTTCCTCCTCGTGGATGTTGGTGATGTTCCACGTGTTTGTCTTCATGTGTGGTCGCGACACAGGGGATAGGATGTGAATATGAAGTCTTCATGCTGATGGATTTGCTGATGGAAGGCTCATTAAAATCATCGCTTTAGTGTTATCGAGGTCGCAAATTTAGATAATTTAAATTGAAATATATAGTACAATGTTTTGTATTTTCAACTATCTATAGGTACTTATAATTATATTTTCAATATCGATGACCCTGTAGCACAGTAAGAATTAACTCGGCGATTTGCCCACAAAGCTTACGGGTTCAATTCCCAGCCGTCAAAAGATAATAATTATAATGTATTTTCTGGGGTCATTAGACCTGAGTGTTTGAGATGTCTTATTAGCGTTGTCCATGCTACTCGCGACGCCGCCTGCACCCGCGGCAGGCAAGCTTGGTCCGGCATTAGGAGTGTGAGAGCACTTTTTTTCTGTGTAGAAATTTTTCATCTGGGGGCACGGCAGTGCCCCCGCCAAGTCGAGCAAAAAAGCGGCACGGCCGTACCATCCTTTTCTCGAAGCAATTCAGGCCATTTTCGACCCCCTATTACTTCGTTGTGGACAAAGCTAGAAGCCTGAATTTTTAGTAACAAAGCAGGTATTGTATAAACTCGGTATATTTCAAATTTCATTCAATTTGAACCAGTAGTTTAAGAATTATAACTAGTCAAAGTTTCTTAATTTCGTCACTCACTGACTGACTGACCGATCATCAAAACTCTAAGGCACTTCTAGCAGACATAGAAGCTTTAAATTTGGAACACAAGTAGTGTTTAGTGTATAGATCAAGGAAAAACTAAAATATTTTGCAATTTCGGTCCAGTTTTCTAGATACATCAACTGCATAAATAACTTTGTAATCCCATATAAATATATAGGATTACAAAGTTACATTTGCAGTTAATGAATTACTGTACCTGTAAAGCAAAGTAACATTTGCAGTGAATGAATCAGTGTACCTGTATATAATAATAATATAATGGAATAATAGGTGTAGATAGGTAGGTACCTAGATATAGGTAATTATGTTCAAAGGTAACTTGTAAAAGGAAAAAAAGTAGAAATATCTACAAAAAGAAATGAGATGCCATCAAAAACAAAACTTGTAAAAAAAACCAAGTCTCGCAACTCAGTTCTTCTACCGTAAAAAGTTGTGAGATCCATGTAATACCAAGTCGGTTAATTTATTCAGTTCCTACTTAAGGGTCCTTCTGTCTTAAGTTATTACGTAATTAGCTAACCTAACAAGTAACAACATCTTATAGTGACCATATTATCAATATTAAAAATCTTTTATGTTTTAAGTAAATAGATTGACTTGGCAATCGCACTAAACAATCAAATTTAATATAATATGTAGGTATTACTTGTGAGATACATTGTGTTTTCATGCGATGGTCAAGTCGATCTATTTATTTAAAACATAAAAAATTCTTAATATTGATAATATGGTCACTATAAGATGTTGTTACTTGTTAGGTTAGCTAATTACGTAATAACTTAAGACAGAAGGACCCTTAAGTAGGAACTGAATAAATTAACCGACTTGGTATTACATGGATCTCACAACTTTTTACGGTAGAAGAACTGAGTTGCGAGACTTGGTTTTTTTTACAAGTTTTGTTTTTGATGGCATTTCACTTTTTATATTACTGTATTTTCAGTATGTTGGATATTTTCTTTGTTTTGTATTACTTTAATTTATAAAAGCAAGTCAATTGCACACCCAATTGCTACTTTCATATTAATAAAAAAAATAATAGTAGGTAAGCATTGTGGATTGTGAATTGAATACGAAGTTGATTTTCACGCCCACAACGAATATTCGGATTTTTTGCCGACAGAAATATTTGTAAAATGTACAATCTGTACATTTTTAATTTGTAGCGGACTTGATTGAAGATGAAAATGAAATTAAAAAAGTACGTGCGGGAAAAATTGATTGTTCACGTGCATTGTAAAATGAGTTATGTTATCGGATGCGTTTATTTTTTTTATTTTCGCAAGACTGTGTAATACATAACTGTCACATCGACACAGATTATTGAACAGAACAATACGCGTGAAAGTTTTGCAATCAATCACGACCCTGTAGCCTAGTTGGTGCGACCCTGCCTGCGAAGCGAGGGGTCCCGGGTTCGATTCCCGGCCGGGGCAGATATTTATGTGACTCGGGTCATGGGCGTGATTGTGATATAATATGTCGTCGTCAGTAATATGTGTCGTTCATGCCACCCGCGACATAGGTAATAACCCACTGCGGGGGTATCACAAAGTATTATAATAACAATTACGTTACTATAAGAGAGTCGCAGACAAGCTCAGCAGCAGCAAAATAATTGTATCGATTATTTTTGTGAAATAATTCCATCATATTAATCAAAAAAAAATATAGGAAAAGTAAAATTAAAAATAGAATAATAAATCTAACACAAAATTTTAAATGATTGACCGACAATATTTTAAATACCTGAAACTTTGGACAGTATTTTTTTTTTTTTGAATTTCCTATCAAAAAGGCATGAATCGGAGATAATACGTTCCCACAGAAGTTTGTTTTGCGCTCAAACGTAATGTTGGTATAATAATTATGTTGTTTAAAGAACCAATGCAAATGTGTGTTTAAAGGTTACATAAGAGTTTCAAAATAACCTCTAATAAGGGCTCTGAGTGAAAGTTTGTAGGCGAATTAAATTGATCTTAGTGGTGTAATTTTACATTTATTTAGGAGCTTTCACCAAAACCCTAGTATAAACTAGGGACTCTAAGGGGTTTAAAAGTTTTTAGGTACTTAAACTTGTATAGAATCTCGAAATTTAGCACAGAAGTTCTTTCATAAATAGGGTTAAAATTATTGATTAAATTTTATATTTCCTACATTTTAACTGAAATTAATATTCGTACCTTAAGTCCGATTTAGACGTATTAAGTAGTTAAGTAGTTAACTAAATTTTAACTAAATTTTAAGTGAATAATTTTTAGTGTGCGTCCACACGTAATAATTTAGTAAAGCTCTTTAGTTCATACAATTCGACTTAATTACTTAAGCATTTTACTACATTTTAACTAAATTTTATCTAAAAAGTGCCTGTCCAAACGTGTTAAGTTATCACTTAACACTTATCAGCTTATCAGCTCCGCCCACCTACTTAACAGAAAATAGAAAATTTTCTAAATTACTTGTCTACTTGAATACTAAACTACTAAATTACTAAACTACTAAATTGTCCATTTACACGTATTAATTTAGTTAAAATTTAGTAACTACTTAACTACTTTATACGTGTAAACGGAACATTACTTATGTAACAACTAGTGTTTATATACTAGTTGTTAGATACCTAACAATTTAAATTGTCCTACAATATTAAGTTAATATTAAGACAATACTAAGTAATTAAATCTATTATAAAATCTTAATATATATAAATTACGTGTCACATCGTTTGTCCGCGATGGACTCCTAAACTACTTGACCGATTTTAATCAAATTTGCACACCGTGTGCAGTTTCATTGAACTGGAAAGATAGGATAGCTTACATCTCAAAATAAAATAATAAACTTTTCACAGAACCAAGTCTGTCCAGGCAGCTACTCTATTATAAAATTTAATTATTAACACTTTTCTTGTGGCAAAGGCTGGCAGTTGAGTACATAGACCACATCACGTCAGCGCGGGCCGCCGCCGCCGCCGCCGCTGCACCGTACAAAGCGTCTTACCCACTTCACCATCACTTGTAATTATAGAATTCAAGAAATATATAATACAATCATTTATTAGGGTTCCGAAGTAAAATTGGAATCCTTATAAATTCGTCATGTCCGTCCGTCCGTCCGTATGTCCGAAGCAAAGCGGCGAGACCCATAGTGGTAGATTTATTAAAACTATAAAATTGTAGAATAAAATATTGAAAAAAAAAGAATTTCAGGTTACCTACTTCCCCTACAGGTATTAACGTGAGGATGAATTTTTCATTCGTCACGTACCCTATAGTGTGCAGTATTGTTGAAAAGGTCTTCCAAAAATATTATGGATCTTCTAAGACCATTTTTGAAATTAGGGGTCGGTTTGCGAAATATCTGACTTTAAATTGCTAATTTTGGTTAGAGTCAAGTGTAAATGCCGGCTAAACGGTTAGAGTTGGACAAGTGAAAAAATTCTCAAAAACAGGCTATATTATGATGAATTTACAAGAAAAACTATCACGGCTATGCTAGCATAAGTAGTTAATGAGTAATAGTCAATAAACTTACTACATCGGACCCGTACATTACGCGTGGCCCGACACGCACTTACCCGGTTTTTTATTTATTATAGATTTGCACGTGAATTTAGTTTCCCCCTTGCTATTCCTATGTTTTCCTTAAATTGCAAATTTAAACATGACGCTTGTTCATCGCTCGCTCCCTGAAGCCCTCCTCGGGGACTCCTCGCGTGTGACACCTTAAGCAAGCGCCCTTCGAGAGGCACTCCTACGTAATAACGTTCGGTGTCTATTGCCCAAATATTATTTTATATAAAAGTTTAATTCAATTCCCGCTCAGGTAATTTTTGGAAATAAAATTTGAGCGAGCTTCTATTTGAATGTGTTTCAATTCACACGTGGGCTTTTATTGACATGGACGGCGCAAATTGGCTGCATCAATCCGCGAGTGTGAATCACATTTATTAGTGGAAAGTAAAAGTTAGGTACAAACTGATCCAAGCGGCACCTCCGCTTGCTGCTAGTAAATTACGACGTAGTGCAAAACTTACACTTCATCGTTTCTCTCAGTAATTGTTCTGGCTATCGTATTACTACATTTTGATCTCTCAATAAAGGGAAGGCTGACCTCAGCCGGGCTTTTCAGACTACGAATATGTAACAAGGGTATAACTAATTGACCTGAACACCTGTTGGAGCGTATTTGTGTAAATTAGGTTTCGCGCTGATGTTAGAATTGATTTAAAAGAAATCACAATTAGAATTGTAATTTTTGACTAATTACAAATACTTTTGTATTAAATTACGTTCGTACAGTCTTAAAAAGGTATGTACATAATTTTAAATCATACAAAATCAAATTTGTACTTGAAACAATAATCCTCGTCAAAGAAGTGATGCTTTCCAAAATAAGTATATCTAATAACAAGTAAAATTTGTTTTTTTTTTTGTGAATATATCTAATAAATTATTTCTGAAACGTTCAATCATCGACAAAGTAAATAGGTATAACAAAAAAGCTTTTAGGCTGTTATTAAATTATATTAAACAAAATCGTTATTCTGAAGGAATGATAACGAGCCAAGTAAATATTTAATATCACGGCTGCTTGGCGGCATGGCCTCGCACATCTGCCGAGCGCCCCGACCCCGCGCCGCCGCCCTGCCGCCCTCGATATCAAAATATTCCCTTAATCGTTGACTGATATATTTTTGAATGAACGTTTTTAAATTCAACTTCTAATTTAGTTCAGATATAAAGTTAAATAGTGAGTAAACTTTATTCCATTTTTAGGGTTCCGTAGCCAAATGGCAAAAAACGGAACCCTTATAGATTCTTCATGTCTGTCTGTCTGTCCGTCCGTATGTCACAGCCACTTTTTTCCGAAAGTATAAGAACTATACTGTTGAAACTTGGTAAGTAAATGTATTCTGTGAACCGCATTAAAATTTTCTCATAAAAATAGAAAAAAAAAACAATAAATTTTGGGGGCTCCCCATACTTAGAACTGAAACTCAAAAATTTTTTTTTCATCAAACCCATACGTGTGGGGTATCTATGGATAGGTCTTCAAAAATGATATTGAGGTTTCTAATATCATTTTTTTCTAAACTGAATAGTTTGCGCGAGAATGTGTGTCCCCTCCCCCCTGTAACTTCTAAAATAAGAGAATGATAAAACTAAAAAAAATATATGATGTACTTTACCATGCAAACTTCCACTTAAAATTGGTTTGAACGAGATCTAGTAAGTACATAGTTTTTTTTAATACGTCATAAATCGTAAACCGCAATTTACCTCGATCAAAGTTACAACGAAGTACAAGAACTTTTATATTATGTTACTTGCTGCTACGGAACCCTTCATGGGCGAGTCCGACTCGCACTTGGCCGCTTTTGACTTTCGTCACTATCGTGGTCACTGCCGCCTGTGCTCCGTAAGTGACTTTAATAATGATACTTTAATTCAAAGGCTAAATGAAAATGTTAAAAAGATCAAAATCTAAATTATACCTTTCCCTATAAAACCCAAGCAGAGTTGCATCGACCATACAGGTAGTTCAATTAAATCAAAAGTATAGTTACTTTTACGTGTGTTTCTATGTATTTAAAGGTTAGGATATTATCTCCAATATCATTGCATGCGACGATAGCCATTAACCATCAGGTGCATCGACAGCTTGTCTGTCAGAATAATAATAACCATAACAATAAAATATTTATTTATTCATTTATCTAATCGACCTTCGCAACAATGGAACGTCTGTCAACATTACTTCCGGGAAGGCAATATGGGTGAAAATAAAAGGCTTTCGCGAAAGAGCGAATCCTACGTCGGTATATTTTACTGCTGTAATCCCTTTTATGATTACGTAGTAGCCGTTTTAAGGTTCTCTAGGTAAATATTAGAAGTCTTTAAGTATAAAAATTGGCGAAAACCCGGGCAAATGCGTGTCAGACCACACACAATGTAGGGTTCCGAAGTGGTAAGTTTATCGACTATTACTCTTTAACTACTAATGCTAACATAGTCGTGATAGTTTCCCTTGTAAATTCATCATATAAATTATTTTTGAGAATTTTTTCACTTGTCCAACTTCAACTGTTAAGCCACCAGGGGGAAGGGACACTTGACTCTAACCAAAATTAGCACTTTAAAGTCAAATATTTTACAAACGGAAGACCTTTTCACGGATTCTCCACACTATTGGGTACGTGACGTATAAAAATTCATCCTCACGTTACCTGAAAAAAATGTTTTTCAATATTTTATTCTACGATTCTGGAGATTCTTTCGATTTTACTTCGGAACCCTAAAAATGGCGAAAAAAGTGATCGGTTTCCTTTTAATTTCAGTTTTGAATGTAAATAATATATGGACTTGTCCTAATCAATATTTTTTTAATGATTTATCTAACGGTAAGCAGTAACAGTGTCCCACCATTTTCAGAACCAATTTTTTCCTGTTTAACATATAATATAATATAAATATAGAAAAGTTATTCTTTATGGGTGTACTGAATCGAATATCGTTCAGTTGAAATAGCTCAAACATAGTCATCAAACCTGAATCCATCGAGCGTCATTACCTCATACATCGAATGAGTGCGAATTCACGGCTAAAACTCATAAACTCAAAACCAATATTCAATCGTATACGGAACACCCAACTTCGTAAATAAAACTTTTCCGTCACTTTGCTGGTTTTTGAATTTTCCACATAAGCGTCCCGAATCACGGGGCGTGCGAGCTTTATGATGAATGGGAGGGACGCCGTTAATATGGGCCTTGTTTATTTTAATGGCGGCCGCGGTTCCCGAAACTAACACCTTGAACCCTCACTGAGGTCGGGTGTTTAAAACTTGTGCCTTTATGATGGTTTGAGGTTGTAATGGGGCATTGTGCGTGTTGACGTATCACGTGGGGATTGGTATTTTTGGGTTTTTTAAGGTGATAATAGGTTATTGTTTTTAAGCTTGCTGCAAATGGATACACAGTCATAGAATGTACTTCACTGTACAGTCTATTTAAAAATAAAGTAATAGCTTTACTTTAACTCGGGCACACTCTACTCACAGAGATTGAAACAAAACACTTGAATTTGAAAAAGCTGTTGAGCTGCTTCGAGTATCTCCTATCTAATCAGTTTCATTAAATTTACGATTAATTAAATATTAAAAAGTACTTCTTACTAAATAGTAAGTATATTTTAAAGTCATAATGGCAAAACATTATTATCCTAGGTTATGAAACATCCAGACTGTAGATATATTTTTATGTAGATAAAAAAATTGACGTTAAAAATTGATTAATATGTATGTAGCATACATGAAATAAATGGTTTGTGTTTAAGTTTATACATCGTGGATTATAAAACGTGTAGATAGGTATGTTAAACTAATGGTATGGTAAATAAAAACAAAGAAAGCACGAGTCTGGTCGGCCGTTTATTAAATTCCTGATACCTGATATAATATTTGAATTCTTGTTGTCCGAAGCACTCAAAAAATTATGGCAGCTCCGGCATTATTTACGAGAGCTATCTTTGTAAACGTTAAAACATGCGAAAATTGTTTTAGTACACTAATTTTTGTTAAAAAGCTCACGAGGGGGTAGAGCCAGTTATTAAATCCAAAAGAGCCGCTTTTCAAATTATTTTTAGAGAACAAGCGCGTCCAATATAAAATTAACGTTTCTTCATAATAAACTAATGCTCCACTAATTTAAGTTAGGATAATATCACCGCCTGATAAAGTACTAAACTATTTAACATAAAGATTTTTCTTTTTTACCGAATTTCATAGATGGAGATTAACTTCAAGCATGTTAAGTAACCCGTCCCTGCTTTTTAGAAACATAATCATTTACATTAACATTAACTTTCGTAAATAAAACACATTACATATACAGCCATAAAATAAAAATAATTTTATTGCTTTCATCACGATTTAAAAATGAACAGACACAGTTAGTTGCACGTTTATTATTGATTAGTGTTAATATTGATATGTTATATCTTAAGTGCATCAGATCTACAGACAGTGAATGATTCAGTTGAGCTTAATTAACGAACCGGTATAAATTCTAATTAGCAATCTGAATATTTATGAGCTACATAAACGTAATCATGACGGATTCATCAATGAGTCACGTCGCGCGATTTAATTATTATTACAAATACAAAAGACAATAATGCTTCTCTAGTTCGATGTTGCCTTTATATTGTTGTTTACCGTTACATTCATTGTTTAGTTTTTTAGTTCTCTAGAATTATAACGAAAACTATATTATAGTTTTCCTCTGGATGTATCGATCAATTATTGGGTCAAGAGATGGATGGGTGAATGCAACTGTCAAATTATTTTGAATACTTCCTTGCTTTATTTATTTGTACTATAGATATGCAAGAAATGACAGAAAAATAACATAAAATAGGTAGTAACAGACAACCTATTCATTTATAGCAATACAAAAGTTCTTTTATTAAAATAACTAATTTCGTTTGGGTAATTTGGAGTAAATCGAATCTAATACGCTTTAGTACTGGCTGTAAAATTGTTGTTAAAGTATGTGTTATGAAAATGAAATTGTAATTAATCTGTTTTCAAGACTTATACCTCTTCATTCGTGGTATGTGTGCGCGTCAGCTATTACATCAATAAGATGAACCACCGACAGCCATGTGGAGATAGTCCCCCTAGATATTGCTATCTATGTTCATTATCAACATCAGTAATAATTTTATTAAAATTAGAAATTTATTAGAAAGGCAATCTTCACAAAAAATATACGAGTGGAAAAGTGATTTCAATCAGTGCACAAACCAACGCCTTAAGTCTCGTTTTTCCTCAGCGCCGTCGTTCCCCGCTCGGCGCTCACACTTTCGATCTGTTTTAAATCCCCCACAAGATCCCTGTTGACGCGCGCCGTACGTCAGCTGGATCTTTACGCAGTTACTGTGTGACGTGCCACGTACATTGCCAAGTAATCGCCAGAGGAACAAAGGATTTAGTAGGTGTTATGTTACGATCTTCTACAGGTAGATTCTGATGGAACAAGGGTTTCTAAGCTGCAGAGACCTGGAGCTCATTGCATTATGCAATGCGTTGGAGCAATAAGCGGACGACCTCAATAACCAAAGTCGGTACGGGATATCAAAGGGCTAGGATTATGCGCTCTAACAAGGGCGACCTTTCCTGACTAGTAGGTATCTACTGAAAATGCCTTTTCAAAATTTAAAAACGCTTATTCAAATAAAATTGTCATTGACGATGTTCCATAAAATTCTCGATCGTTCTTTGCTGGTCGTGACTCGTGTAATTGATTTTCAGTTCAGCAAAATTGCATAATGATCATCGACTTACCGTCAGCATCTTTATAATCGGCATCACATTCAGACTACACAAGTACACATTCTTACTTAATAAGATGGCAGTTTAAATAATATCCATTTTCCCAACGAAGTGTTTTTGCTAACGCTGCGGATTCGCACCTCCTCTTCCGATCTATTTTAAATCCCTCACAAGATCCCCGTTGACGCGTGTCGTACGTCAATCGGAAGCCTTTCCCAGATGCGCTCACTGCGAGAACCGTATTTGCAAATCTCTGTTCGAGGAACATAATATTACTTTAAGATATTTCCTAATAATTTAGATAATAGAAGGTATAATAGTGTTTAAATCACTATCAAGCTACGTTTCACATATTAATGCCCATGACATTTGACATGACGTATATTTAATGTATACTTATCTTCAGCAGAAGTTAATAGTAAATTAAATATATAAAAATGTAAGACTGAAGGTCAATTGAAAGATTTTACAGGTAGTTAAAGACAGTTAAAGTTATACTTATGTATTAATATTATTGCCAACATTTAAACCTATACTTTAAAATTTTAAACATTCCTGTATAGACCAAGCGCTAATTCTCGTTTTAAAACCCGTCAATTTCAGTTGAGATTTGGTCTTGATATAATTCGCATCACAATTCTCGTAAAGTTAAAACACAATTTTAATGCCCTCGAAATGTCAATTTACAATTCAGTTCCGATGAGGTCAAACTTGTTGGCATATATTTACAACAATTAAGGAAGTATTCGTGTACAGCCGTACTCTGTGGTCGTGAATATTTTACCAATGAAGCTAATTACTTATGAAAATCCAAGGACGTATATTTTTATGTATGATATTATTATATACATTTTTTAAAGTTTGTCGATTTCCATGACGATCTTTTTTCTCCGTAGAAATGGGTTCCGTTGCTATAAACTGTATAAATAAATAAACTATAAACTATTTAACGTGAATAACTGTCCTAAAGAGACTTAGAATAAGCATAATGGAACCTTATTGCCATTGCTCCAAACGTGACGGTAATGAAGTGTTGGGTAACAAAGGGCACCTAGTTGGAACCCTAATTAGAATGTCTACAAACTTATTCAAACCTAGTATCCATATTAGATGCTGAAAATACAACGCTGAAACACGCCTAGGGCTGTGAGCGTGAGCCGAGCGATTGTTAAATGAATAAACTTATTTCCCAACTAAAAGTCCCTCGAAGAACTTGTATCCTAGCTGGAGCAATGGCACAAGTTAGTTGTCACTGGGTCGTGTTTATTTCAATATTCAATACAAAGTGTGACAATAACTACGTCGCGTCGGTACCGGCGTGATGTCGCGGCGTGATAACATGCGTTGTTCGTCACGCCGCGGCGCCGCGCGCGGTGCAAGTATAGCGGTACGCTTCGATATCAGATTCGAACTTGTCGTGTTTTGTTCCGCGCTGAAAGTTTGCTCACAGTGTTGTTGAATGTTTTACTTGTTATTTTTATGATGACGATTGCATAGGTAGAATATGTGCGGGTTCCAGTGTGCGGGCAACTTGGTATTTCTTATTTTACTCTGAAAATTATGTGGATGTAAAGGCATAATGCTTATAATTATAATCCCATCGTATGTAACCAATTAGATAATATTATTATGTAAATTGTATTTTAAACCTACGTGAAAAACTTAATTTAAGTAAATACTCAGCAAACGTAAAAAACGTATTTTTCCAATACTGGTAAATTACACTTAAACGGCGATTAAATTAAAATCATAACTAAAATCAATACCTGCTTGTAAATTTATTTTTATTCAGTTGCTTTTCCTCCGACATCATTCTGTTGGTGATGACGGAAACGTAAAAAAGTGGCGAATATTTTTGAACGTGAGTTTCTCCGTCGATGACCGCGCCGCGACGCTGCAGATTCAGCTCGAAGAATGAACGATGTGTTTGGAGTGCGGACCGCCGCGGCGCCGCTAACGAACGGCCACTGCATTTTTGCTTCCGAAGTTTTCGTTCTGAAAAAATTTTGTAAAGGATGGATTCATCCTGCACAAAATTCTTACACTTTCATAGTGAAACTCATGCTATTAGTTAAATATGAAACTAGAAGACTTCAAGTTGAAGAAAATATATTTTTTTAATTACTAAAAATGACTGTCAGTGCTGTTACCACTAATACCTACTACAATAATACACGAAATCTCAAAACAAAGTGCTACAGCGCGTGACGTGCGGACCTGCGGTCTGCGGCCGGGCTGTCACCCGCACTGCGCTAGCCGGCTAGCGGCACAGCCAGAGCTCGCCTCATAAAAATATTATTATATTCAACTTACCTTACGTATGTTTTCATCGTCGTACATGTGATGAAAATGCGAAAAGACATGTCGTGATGTTTTGTAATTGTAGTGTGGTTTAATGGCATTTGCTTCACATGACGCTCGGACCGTTTTGTATTTCAAACTCTCTGTAATATTTGCAAATTTTATCATAATTTGAAAATTTTTATAACTTAATTTGATGACGGTAAATATCTAGATAACAGCCTAATTAACTTGAGTTACAACTTAGCTTTTCGATATAGCTCACGAAAGGAGGGTCAAGGTCACAGCTGTAAAACGGCTGAAGATATTTACTGAATCCTATTTGCAGTAGGTGACAGATTTATTAAGCCGTCGTCGATTAATTGAGCAGAGGCTGATTAAATCAAATAAAAAAATTCAATCTTTTTCAAACTATTGAGTTAGCAATAAAAGTAAAAGTGAAAGACTCGTGATAAAGTATGTTCACTTACCTATTCGATACATTTAATTAAAACTAAGTTGAAAAGTACACCAACAAGTAAATTAGTAATTGTATACCTAGAAGTGTATCTTCGCAGCGTTCTTAATTAAATGAACAAGTTTCGGATGGAATTAGAACGGCATAATTTATTATATTTGTACTTGCATTTGGCGAAGTTTAAAATGAATTAGTTTTCAGTGTGTCACTTTATATCACTTGAGGCTACGTCTTTAATTATATAATTGAACTTTACTCAACTATTTCAGTGAATATCTTAAATGACCAGGTTGACCGCCACTTAAATTTCTACCGATAATAAATGATTGCGGTCTCTTTCTGTAATCAAAAATTAATTATTGTGCGACTTAATAGTATCGCTTTTAATATTGGTATGAATAGTTAGATAAGTTTAATTACAGAATACTTGAATATATTACTTGTAGTTTATCCTTAGTTGTGGCAACTCAGATGTCTGAGCAGTAATCATACACACGTGACATTTACATGTAAAATTATTGATTCCTTTCTTTGTCTTCATTCTTCATACATATAACCTCTTGAATTTGAGAAGTTACCGAAAATGTAATTCTCACAATATGTGAACATAATGATTAATATTTTTTTTGTAATTTCACAACGGGTGGGCAAATCCTAGTCTACCATGCCACAGGGGAGCCTAGTGTGGGAGCTGGTGTGCTCGATATTATGTTAACAAAGTTTATGAAATAAATAATTTTCGTTTTCATTTTCAAATATCTCACTGTTCTTTGGATTTTAAAGGTTTGGAGCTTGAAGTAAGACTCATTAATGTTTAAAAATGAACGTACCGCCCACTATTTTACATAATGTTTCGTTTGTCTCCGCATTGTTATTATATCCCACCAAAAACATAAATGTAAAAAAGGAGAGCCAAGTTCAATACAAAAATTATACTTAGCTGTGGGCTTCGCCGCAAAAATAATGGAGATCTAAATGAGTGCCAAGTTCTATGCAAAATCGAATTAGATCATAGTTATTGGTTATAGCTATAAATATTCAGAATTTTATTTTCGAATATTTGCCGTAGGTATTATCTGGTACTAGCTGATCCGGCAAACTTTGTAACGTCTAAAAACTCCCCCTCCCCTCCCTCTCTCCACTGCCTCTTCATCCCCTTGCCCCTCTCCCTCTCCCTTACCCTCTCTCTCCCTCTCCCTTGACTGTCAGTTATAAAATAAAAAAATAGATATGTTGCTAAGGTTACATTATGAAGTCAATATGGTCATTAAGTTTTCAAAGAGATCGGACCTCATACTACAGCTATGAAACAGACAAACTGAACGCACCTATAAATATTTGACATTCCAATGACACTTTGACAAAAGACATCAAATGTTCCACAGCTAGGAATATTTTTAATTGGAAAATTAAATTGTCATTTTTAGTATTTTCCGTTACTTATTATTTATGTTTCTCAGCGTTTAAACCTTCACATTGTGGCACATTGTTGCAGCTTCGACGTCCGCGGCAAGCACCTGTCCGAGGCGCGGCACTGGTCGGCCCCGGAGGTGTTCGGGCCGCGCGCGCACTTCTCCACCTCGCCGCCGCCCGCCGCCCTGCAGGTGCGCGACGTCAAGCGGCGCGACGAGGGCGTCTACCGGTGCCGCGTCGACTTCCGCAACAAGCAGACTACCAGCTTCAGATATAACCTCACCGTTGTCGGTGAGTAACAATCTTCTCGTCAATTAAGGCAACCTGAACCTTGGAAAGTGCTCCTCCAAATATCATAACAATGACTGCAAAATGTGGCCCAAATACAGCAACATTCTGTCGAGTCTCCTCTCACAGTGTAAGGGTACAGGCCATAATCTGTGCAGGAATAATGACTTCTTTAAGAATATTATGGAGAACGCTCAGGCGAGCAGGTTGTTATTTTTATGTTTTCTTCACCGAAACATTTGACAAATTAACTTCTAAAACAAACATTATTTTGGAAAAGTAGTGATGTGTGCTGGATTCGAACTGTGGCCCCGCGTTCGTAAGACCAACGTTTAAACCGCAAGGCTATCACGGCTAGTTACGAACTTCGGGAACTGTGGGATGCAATCAGCTAATTTGCACCTGTATCGACCTTCGGCGACCGAGCGAGCGCAAAGTTTGTGACGTCTTCGTCTGTCCCCGCCTGACTTATATTCGATCTCTGATGCATTGCAGTTTATGCGATTCCACTCACCCATTTTCCTCATTGATTTCGGACTTAATTCTATTTACACCTTTTGACTCCCACCAAGTAGTTAATTAGTAGTAAAATAGCTACGGAACCGAACTACGTCCGGCGCTGTCAAAGTAAATTAATTAAATCTATGAGCGAGTCACCGCAAGCAATGAATATGGAGAGCTTGAGGAAGTTCGCTTTGCTGTGAACCAACTCGGAGTTCGATCAACCGGCGGCCGTGGTGCAGTTTAACATAATGTTCCTAATTATATTAGCAGAGCGTCGAGTCAAATAATATTAGCTACTTCACTGCTATGTACTCGCAATTAGCAGCAAACTTAAAACTTGCGATACACTTTCCCGTGCTGCAATATTGAGTTTACTGAAAACAAACTGAAATTAACAATATGATAGTAAACGTTACTCATCGTGGATTTTGCACATTTTATTATGATACGGGAACTGACCGTCAATTCAGTAGCTGCTAGTCGTAATCGAATGGTTATCTTATTATATTCCAGTACAACAGGCATGGTTCTTCAGTTCAGTTGCATACAGGGTTCAGTACCGCGGATACACATAGATTGTGGTGGGGATTTTTTTGACGCCCGGTTTATCGGTTTGATGACCCGTGTGGCGCATGGGTTACCATGCCGGATCGCCGCACCAAGGGTCCTGGGTTTGATTCCCAGCGAGGCGGAAATTTGAATGATGAGTTTGAATTTCTGTTCTCGATCTGGATGTGAATGTATTTGTCCATGGCACCCACGACACAGGGAATCCTAGTGTGGGGCTATGAGTGTGAAGCGTTATTATTATTATTATCACTCGATAATATATTTCAAAAAACAACCCTGAATGTCATTTATGTGATTCGGCGCAGGGTCGGAGAGCCTGAAGCCCTTGTAGCTCATATACTGGCTACTCGCTTTGTTCAAAAAAAGTTAACGAAGTATTAAATAAAGCTAGTCGAATGAAGCAGCCAAAGATTTCACTTTACCTACGTTATATAAGGTACAACCCGTCAGGCCGGCCCAAAAACTTTTCGTTATTTTCAGGTCAGTGCACTAATTCACTTGAGGTAATAGAGTTTTTCTGCGGAAACTGACGACTTTTAATATTTGTAAGTTTTTGTTTTGTCTATTTTGGTCGTTTTTAGTTACAAGTGAGCCGCAGCTGCAGGGCAATGACAGTCTTTCCACTTTGTTTCTTCAATTAGACTTTAATTTCTGAAGGCAAATAGGGAAAATGAGTTTCAGTAATAATATTGAAGGATACGCAAGCTTCTATCGATGAAGCTAATGCCAATGCCGAGTCGAAAAGAGTAAGAAGGGTGACCTTAAATTGAAATGTCGTGTAAATGCTAATAGCTTCCATTCCTCGCACCTCGTGAAGGTGAGAGGCGCAGATAACCTAAATGCCACCTTCGGCGTCAGCAGGCCCCCGCTGTCGGATATCAGATGGGAAGCTAAGCGGTTTACTGGGAATCTTAATGATGCGATACCAAATTAATTACTTAATGCACTCCCCCTACTTGTTATTATAATCCCTAATTTTTTATTATCAATCAGTAAATACTTACATCGGTTAATATGAATTATGGCGGTGGAAGAAACTGTAATGGACTCTAATGATATTGAAGGAATTCGTTTTTTTTTATCTGAACTGAATAAACCGCTACGTCAAAGCTTAAATATAATTATTATGAACTACCTCACTCAACGAACTTTTTAGTATTAGTACTGACAAGCTATTTTTAAAGTTATGATAGTGCACTGCGGCAAATCCAACAATAAAAATGTTTTCGCACAAAGACGTCCTCGTTATGTCTGCGCACCGCTGTTATTCAATACAACGTGTCAAATTGAAAGAAATAATTTCAGAGAGTAGTTCTTTTAGCGTAGACCTTGTATAATGCATACCGTATAACGCTCATTAATGGTTGTAAGCAGGTTTTGTGCACTGAAACTCATAATAATAATCTCTATGGAGAAACTAATCACTTACGGACGATGCATTAGAATATTGCTGCTTCGCTCCGACTCACCGGGCCGCTCAGCGCGCCGTGCGCTGTGCTGCGCCGCGGGACCGTGCTGCTCGACGTTTGCGCGGGAATAAGGGAAAAAATAATTTTAAATGTTGTGTTTGACAAAAAAAGGTCGAACGTAAATTTTAGGTTCTTGCAAGTAGACGAAAAAAATTGAGAAATTTCGCCGTTATTTCAACTAAATTATTCAGCTATATGAGCAAAGTCAAAGTCAAATTATTTATATCATCTTAAGGACCAACGGCTGACTTAGCGAAAGTCACCATTTACAAAATTTACAACAAAATAATTTGGTACATTAAGTATGACGTCATAAATATTTTTTTATTCAATTACACTATTAAATAACGTCAAAATTAGTTACTAAGAAATTAGTACGTAATCATATATAGTAACTTAATATCACACCACACGCCCTAAAATACATCCCTCTTTTTCCACACTGCTCCTTCCTTCTTCAACAGATTTATATTAAATTAATTAAGAAAGTCTGAGATAACCTTTGAAATGACATGATTTGCAAAAATTACAACACGAAAACTTTCGGGATAATTCCATCGAAAGATAGATTTGATATTAACCTATTTGAATTAATCTGAAGTTTCGAACTTTTATAGCGGATCTCGCATTTTTGCTTACGAGAAAATTTAAGATTTCTTAATGTTGATATTCGCAAAACTCCCTTTGGCTGATCCAATATTAATACTTTGATATTAGCCAGCAGTTTTGGTTTCGATAAATATTGGATCCACCAATATTGAAATTACTTAATCGAGCTTTAAGTCAAATTTGCTAAAGTCGTCAAGGTGATTTCCACAGTAATGTATACAACGTGGAAATTAACAGTATTGTATTTTCGTGAACGAGTCACCCACCGTAATGAGCAGCATTCCGCCACCCGCCGAGCCGCTCCCCGCGGGCTCGTGTCATTACGCCCTGGACATTCCGCACATTAATTGGATCATTCCCTTTTAAAACAACATCGGCACAACGACCCGTCTGCGCCCCCCGATGTTCCTTTTTATTGAAATTCGATCAGTCACTTTAGTACGAAGCCATTCAATTTCATCTACTTTAAATTCGTTGCCCGTTTTCCAACCGATTCCTTTCTCCGTGAGCTGCGCTGGTCTAGTGTCAGTCGGTTTCACGCCGCGTTGACCGGGCTCGTTGTCTCCGCCGCTCCGCCCCTCGCCTTACAAGAATGTGCTCGGCTCGTCACGAACTGAATCGAGTTTCCAACTTTAAATCACTTTCAGAAACCATCAAAGATGCCGATCTCGGACGAACCGTGGGATCAGATTATCGCTTGTTGTCTTTCTATTACGCGGGACGTTTTCTGTCGCAGCTTGTAGTTTAAATTTCGATGCAAATTCCTTCGCTTCTGATTACAAGTTCTCTCATTTAATACAGTAATAACAAATTTTGAACGACGAGTTGACTTGATAAATTTTGTTTTAGAAATAGGTAGAATTATTTTTAGGTTCTTTTATATAATTAAGGTAAAGTGGATAACAGAGAAGAACTATTGCTTACCTAAAAGACTGACAAAGCGATTTATAGTTTGGTAGCTATTGACGAGTAAAAACTTGTAACATAAAAATGTTGTCTACATTTTTGTTTTGGAATTAAATATCAAAATAAACAACAACATTAACAATATTATTTGTTAAATGATCATGGTTGAATTTTGAACATTAATGCCCTATCTCAGAGTCACATAATGGTTACTTAAATCACTTGTTAATAAAAATTCACCTTCAAAGTCATTTTACGGACAATTAAAATTAAGTATACAAATCTCATAACTTAATTATTTAATGGTTGAATAACATTAAAGTTTTTGAATATCATGTCAGATCAACCACTCATCATTGACACTGACGGTTAGCAGTACCTACTGCCATAAATAAAATGGCGTAACCTCTTTACAAATGGTAACCTCTTTACTTTTAAAGAAAAAGGTACTTTGCAATGTTTTTAAGTAAGAAAAAACAGTAAACGAATTTCTTATTATTGTATTAGTATGATGTATACTAAAGCTATCAAAAAGCATTTAATTAAATATCTTTTATTTACTATCAACGTTTTTTACGTGTGGCTACACTAACACTTCATCGATATGACTATCGATAAGGTTATTTGACGTTGATCCGCACTAGGATCACTTAAATTTGACAATATGACTCTGAGATTAATCGATACTTAACATATTAACGCTTCCCGCCCACGTCAGTCTTTTTGTAGGACCGATAATCGGGCCGATTTTTTCTTCCATATTATTTCTGACCGACTTTTTGACCGACTATTGCTATCAGTACGTTCTATTTTTCTCCTACAAAAAAGCGGTCACCGATTATCGGACGTGGGCGGGAAGCGTTAATGTTAGTTACTTATGGACGTTTTACGACTAAATAAACGAACCTTTCTGAGTTGGGGCGTTTAACATAAAAACACAAGTAGAACAATTTCAATCTCTCCGACATTCAAATGTTCAACCTATACCGATGTGATCTTATCATGTCATATCCGTCTTAATTGATATAGATTCAATAAGGGCCACTTTAAACAACATAATTATATTACATACATGATTACGTTTAATTAAGTTTGTCGAGTGATATCGTCAAAGGCAACTCAATGGTTAGAAGATAATGTTGCTGTAATATTGTAATGAGCCTATTGGAACTATGATGCTTCGCTAATTTTTTCGCTAATGTTACGTCGGATTATACTGTTAAGGTCAAAACCCCATAAAGTCGAAGCAAAATTACAAAAAATAAAACGCTTTAGGCAAAATGACAAATTTACTGTGACCTCATCTCTAAATGTACCTCAATCTTCTGATACTATTCCGATTAAGTCGACTATTCTCTCTCAATACTTTATTTAAATCCGTCTCCCGCAGCAAACATCAAATAAAAACACGGACATTTAGTGGTTGGCAAGAAATGATAAGTCTTACAGGATGTAGATAAATTTGTACTATTTTTACACAAAACAGTTAATGGTTCGTAGCCGGAATTAGAGGGCAAAGTTAGATTGGACGAGCCCGCTGTGTCGAATGTAAAACCCAATTGGGCTTTGATGGTTTAAACGGAGCTAACCGAAATAACCCACCGCCGGTGTAGCGGAACCGACCAACTTAAATATGCGCTCGGTTTAACGGATTCTGGACTTTGTTGCCGAAGGTTTAGGGTGGAGAGGTACACCGTTCGATCGTGGAAGCTGTGCCTGGGAACACACTAATGCTAATCGAACGGAGCTGTTGGCAATCACCTGCGTTGTATTGAGCTGATTAATTGCATTGCAGAACTTCCCATAATATTGTTTATTGCATCCGCTTTTAATGAGATGCTTTCAGCTGCTTCCGTTCAACAAGCGTCATTGTTTAGATAATACAAGTTTGTAACACAAAAACTAAAAAGAAACAATTGGTAACTTTACTGAAGCTTTAGAATTATCACCCCATAATGAAACTTACTTTTAAGTTTTAGTGTACACAAAAAATAAATTGACATAATGATAATATGGCGACGATAAGACAAAATTAATGTAAATCAAATCTGCTCGGTTCTCAGACTTAGAACTCTTAGGGCTTGTTTCACGATCTTCATGTAGAGTCCTGAATAAGCTATTCGCCGGTTAAAGTGACGTTAAAGTGTCATTTTACATACACGAAATGTCAACTTAACCAACGAATACCTTATTCAGGACTCTACTTGAAGATGGTGAAACAAGCCCTTACAATGATGTTTAGTTGGAAAAATCAATTTTTTGAAACCAGGTGGTACATCGATCTATTTTGTTTTCCTCTGTCTTAGATTTTACTGCATATTAATTACGGAAACGTGAATGAAATTAGGAATATAATAGATAGATGAATATATCCAAGACATATTAAAATCCTAATATTAAGGCCCGCTATTTCAATAACAGTTTAATCTAAGATTCTGAATTTAAATTATATTTTGTTGGTTATCTCGTAATATCAATGACAGTTTCAGTGAGTTAAAACCATGAAGCTATTATAGAGAGGAGACGTTGTATGTAGATTTTCTTATGTAAGAACGCGTGACACTTTGCGGGGCGAGGGCACCCCCTCCAACCCACCAAATCCCGCCCACTTCTTTATTTTCCATCTATCGATCAATAGCAAAACTACTCGCTTCGTTCTATATCGATTGAATTACGTAGTTTAACTATCTCACACTAGATGTCAATAAATGTAGGATGTAACAGGGACGTACTCAGAATATTCATACCACCTCATTGGACATAATTTAGACAAGTGAAAAAATTCTCAAAAATAGGTTATAATATGATGAAATTACAAGGAAAACTATCATGGCTACGAGTATGATAGCATAAGTAGTTAATGAGCAATAGTCGATGAACTTACTACTTTGGAACCCTACATTGGGCGTGGCCTGACACGCACCTGCCCGGTTTTCTTATTTTTAAATGGCTTACGTCCCAACTCAGAGTCACTTACTTATCGCTCCTTAGTATAGAATCACCACACAAATTATGTACTAAGGAGCGATTTAAGTAACCGTTACTGACTCTGAGTTGGGGCGTTAGTTTGTTTTTAGGCTTCCCGCCCACGTCCGATAATCGGTGACCGCTTTTTGTAGGTGAAAAATAGAACGTACTGATAGCAATAGTGCAACGCACACGTCCTTCAACAAGTCGGTCAGAAATAAAATCGGTGCATTCCGACCGATATCGGTGAAAAATGGAACGTTCGGTTCTCACCGACTCACCGACATAGGGGTGTTCGATCTAGGTGCCTTGTATCGATACGGATGGAGAGTAACGTAGGCTACTTTTTACCGCGGTAAAACATCCCCAGGCCATGGGAAGATCGACGTTTTGTTAGTTGCTAGATATTTTGTTCCAGACATTGTTAATATATGGCGTTAGTGAAATTCATTTGCAAGTTCTGAATCACGCTATCAAATGATACATGTTTACTTAAGTCATAGGCAACTAAATCAAACTAAGTAAAAGTAATTAGGATTTGTAAAAAATTGATCTCTACCGCGGGCGAAGCTGCGGGCAAAAGCTAGTATGGTAATAAATAAAAGATGTAATTTTATGTAGATATACCGTATAATTTAATATGATGTTTCGTATTGATCCAGAATCAAATAAAATATTTTTAATATGGTTATATAAACTATCGACAAGCTTAATTCAGTGGGTCTCTAAATAAAGATAGATCATTAAGCCAATCTTAAGATCAATCGTTTTAGATTAAATTTTATATCACATTTAATTTTATTCAGAATATTGTATAAATAAATATTGAAAAAGCTTCTTAAGGTTTTTTTTAAAACAATGTGGTATGTAGTAGGACCATCATGTAAATAATAATATCTCACTTTATAGTGACCAGTACGCTCTATTTCTCCTACAAAAAAAATCGGTCACCGATATCGGTCGTGGTCGAATAGCGAGTCGGCCACAAAATCGGTCATAAGAATCTGAGGAAAAATCGGCCCGATTATCGGTCCTACAAAAAGTCGGACGTGGGCGGGAAGTGTAAGACTTATAAAGATTGTATACAATGTTAAACTTAAAAAAAACTGATTTTACCTACTCCCGTTCACGTAATTAAATAAATTATACTCTGTTCATTATGGCATTATTCTTTTGACAGCGGTCATCGAGATTACGGGCATAAAGTTTCATATTTTTTTTACATAGAAATGCACGCACGTCAATAGTATACTTTATTGGTTGTAGCAATCAATAATGATATCCCTAACGTCATCGTAACCAAATGTATCAATTTTGTGATTATAATAATTTTTTTAACAGACTTCAAAAAAAGGAGGAGGTTCTCAATTCGACTGTTTTTTTATGTTTGTTACCTCAGAACTTTGGACTGGGCGAACCGATTTTGATGATTGTTTTTTTAATCGAAAGCTGGTGGCTGTCATGTGGTCCCACATATATTTTATTGAGATCTAACAGTGGCATCCATGAGAAAACCGCATAAGTCGTAAATTTGTGTTAAGATGTGCGCGACAAATTGACGAATAACTCAATATCACGCCAACCGATTTCGATGATTCTTTTTTTAATCGAAAGCAGGTGTTTGTCATGTGGTCCCACATCAATTTGAAAGAGATCTGAAAAGTACTTTTTGAGACTTTGAAGTCGGTTATTTTTTGTTAGTAAAATTTAGATTATATAAAATTAAACCTTTTGTACCTTGCCTTATATAGATACTATGCCTATTTCCCATCACAAGACAAAAAGAATCAAGCTATAATGAACAGAGTATAGGCAGTACTTTAATTCAATGGGACACTCGGTAAAATAATTGGATTCTAATTACGGCCCTGTGTTTTTGTTATGTTTATTTGTTGTAAATAGTTGACGATAGATGGCGGCCTGTTTACAAAATGATTATAAAAACTAGAAAAATAATATTTTAGCGGTGAAAAACTCTATAGGAATGAATGTAGGACAAATTTCAGTACGTATGATTATCAATATAATACTAATACTTAGCTCTACGCACCTATACATTTTTAGTTCTCTTGACACAAAGTGTCGCCATCTAATGTCGAGTAGAATTTTATTTGGCGAGATCGGCGTTAGTGATTTTTCTAGAACTATTCTGCCTATTCTTATAAATTATGAATCAAATTACTTAAAAATGAAATGAAATGCCATCCATAGCATCAGAACGTCTATTCGAGTAGTTTTTACACGATAAAACACAGCACTTCATCCTTTTCTTTGAAAATGTGAAGCTGTGCACAGGACGGGCGCCGACAGTAGACTGACTTAAGGCCACGCCTACTGTGATGACGTCAGGACCCAGTTGAGTCACAGTGCACAGTTGCTTAGGCCGTCTCCTCTCTATAATAGCTTCATGGTTAAAACTACCGCTTAGTTTAAACGGTCAAGCAGGGGAAGTTAAACTGCCGCGTAGGGTTTATCTATTGTTTCAAAATGGCTGCTTCAAAACAGACGTTTGTAAACCAATATTTTTGTAAATTTTGACGTTTGTATACCAATATCTATCAAAGTCAATAAAAAAACGTCAATTATTTTGTAATCAAAACATTGCCATATAAATTTCTTTACAATTTAAACTAAAACGAATGAACGAAATCCCTAGTGTTGCTATAATTTACTAACTTATCTAAGTTTAACTAATCGGGCAATGTTTTATCGTTGAAATTACGAGAGCAGTTTAATCGATAGTTTAACTTTTGAAGTAGTTTAGTTAAACTGTGAGTTAAACGATTATTGAAATTATGGACCTAAATCTCGCATCGAATTCCGTGTAAATAACATATTTTGATACATTAGTAATTAAACTAAGTCTTTTGTATGTGCCTACTTATAACTTTCTTTCGCCATTCCTTTTCCTCGATTACTAAACACCTATCCAAATTCAAATCCTATCCCAATCAAACCTATCCAAATTATAAGTATAATCCGCGCGCGACGAGATTGGTATGGAACCTTGTCGAAGTAAATCAAAAACAAAAGTTCTCAAGAGGCGTTAGCAAAAAAAATGCCGAACAATTGAGATAATTATTTTTTAGTATTACCTGGTATTAATTATAAATTAATTATTTCTGCCATCTATCATAATTGTTACATATAAAAAATGTTCATGGTTGTAATCAATTCAATAAAAAGTTGAGATACATTATTTTACATTAATAATAGCCCATTTGCTTCAAGGAAAATTCATCATCAGAGTTTTCGTCATTTTCAGAGCTTTCACTTTCGTCAGAAGTATCGCCTTCTGAAAAATAGAATAAAAATGTAAACACACTACCTAAGTACTGCAGATGAAGGAGATCACTATTGGGAATGTTCTACTTTAAATTATTATGCTTCGCCTATAATATTAAAGCCTATTATATTTTATTTAAAATACAACTAGCATAATATGCGAGCTTCGACGCGAGTTTGCCGACTAAAGATATTTTAATATTTTACTATAGCTGTCAAATGTCATAGTAAAATCTCTACACCTGACTAAATTCGACTACCTTTTTTTACATACAATATCATTGTTGCCGACGCTACGGCTTGCCGATGACACGTAAGCGTCTCAGTTCCAAAAGGTCGCATCCCATTCTTATCGCGCGCGGATTATACTATTATTTCTTCTGTGCCAAAACTTAGTGAATTAAAGCGGCTAGAAATTAAATAAATTTAAAATAGCACATCCAATCTAGACAATCCAAGACAGTCCAAATCCAAAACGTGAAATTGGAACAAAAAGTAGTGGAAATAAAGCACAAGTTAGCGCAAGTGCCATCTACATCAAATTTTCCGGTGCCTTCCTCCGTGAAGTTTGTCAAGTGCACACAAAACTATTGACTAACCCAGATGTCTTTTTTAATAGGCTTTTTTGTTTTCTACATTTGCTCATAAGCAATTTAGACAGTAATACAAATATTTTACAATCAGGGATGCTGTAATAATATTTAGATGATTTTTAACCGACTTAAAAAAACCGGGCAAGTGCGTGTTAGGCCACGCGCAATGTAGGGTTCCCAAGTAGTAAGTTTATCGACTATTACTCATTAACTACTTATACTAACATAGCCTTAATAGTTTTCATCACGATAGATAAAACCCTTCTTTGCGTCGCGCAGTCGGGTAAAAATGACAACATCATCAATGTAGTCAGGTTGTTAAAAGTAATACTGAACAACTAAACCATATCTACCCAACTGTTAATCCTTCTATGGTTTAGTTTTTCAGTATTACTTTTAACAACATTCTAAACTACTGGGCTTATTTTTTCTTTTTCGGTATTTTACGCAGTCGGGTTTTATTTTTTTAAATTATTTTTTTATATTACTTGTTCTAAGACTGTTTCTTTGAAGTAGGTTTTTTTTTTGTGAAAAGTTATGCTGATTTAGAAATACTATTTGAGAAAACATCAAAATATACTTTTTCACTTTATTTAAATGATCTACAAACGACCATACAAGCCAAATGGTCAGTGTTCCCATACTTCCTATACTTACTACTACCAACAGTACCAACGCAATGGTGGCTATAAAGAAAGCGGGACGTAGCTTGTTATCTGGCTCACTGAAGCCAACGGGTGATAAGGCGAAGGTCGCTATTTGTGTAGATGAGAACCATCGGGAACAAAGTTGATGGTACCTGGTAATACTAATGATGGGATTCGCTAGGCCGTAGTTTAACCTTTTTAATCCAGGTTCATCACAGACAGGAGGTTCTTTTTTGACTCAACGACCCGCCGAATCAACGTTCCGTGGCCCTGGGTTCGATTCCCAGCGAGGCGAATATTTTAATGATGAGCATTGAAGTATAACGTCATGGAACAGACATCTCGAACAAAATGTGTGTCCCGCCGGAAGGTTCTATTTTCAAAATTGAGCGCCCGTTCTCCTTTCAAAATCCATTGAAAATTAAAGCCGTTCGACGCCTATTCATTGCAACATACATTATGTTCGCGGTGTCGGTTCTATATGCTACTTTGGGTGTGCGTGTTCCTGTCTCTGTGTGTTGTCTATGGCACCCACGACACAGCGAATCCTAGTGTGGGACTACGAGTGTGTCGTGGATGGATAAATCTCTCGCAGCGCCAGATATTCAGATGATTGCTGTTGTTGCAGTTCCTCCCGAGAAGCCCGTGGTGGTGGACCGGTACGGGCGGGTGATCAACACCACCACGCTGGGCCCGCACGAGGAGGGGGAGGACGTGTTACTGACGTGCCGCGTTCTCGGAGGTCAGTCGTTAATATTACATGGTTCACATTACACTGTTGTTAAAGTATTGTAATTATAAGAAATATATTATGATGACTCTGTAGCCTAGTTGGTAGCGACACTGCCTGCAAAGCGAGGGGTTCCGGGTTCGATTCCCGGCCTGGACAGATATTTATGTGACAGATAAATATTTGTACTTGGGTCATGGGTGTGACTGTGATGTATTACGTGTCGTCCATGCCACACGCGACACAGATAAAAACCTACTGCGGGGGTATGAGTGTGTAAGCGTTTTTTTATTAGATACCTCTCCAATTATGTTGTAAGAAAACACATCTGAATCTAGACTGCCACTTTATATTAGATTTTAGCTTTAAAATTTTCGTATCCGTTGATGTTTTCCTCCATCCCATTGAACGTCTCCTTTGCAATCTTGTATCAGATATAAGTTGGCTTTAACTTACTACTGAGCATGCGTCTCTCCTCCAGAGGAGACCTAAGGCATACTCCACCACGCTGCAGCGCTGCTTCAGTGCGAATTGGTGGAGCAGCTAGTGGCCAACCCAAGAGTCGGAAGCATGGCTTAACGACTGTTGTCTTACGATAATAACAGGAACCGACACTACGAGTCCTTACGAGTAGCTGTGTGATCTGTCGATCGCTTAGAATCGACACAAGCCACCGGGCTGTCTGCGCTTTAGTTACAAGTAACATTATAATCAAAACCTGACAAATATTTGTACTTAACTAGATTCCTCTATGTTTAATCTTTGTTCAGTTTTATTTATCATCGTATCTTATAAATAAAATCTTATATCATTACATATCTACGAACCTACGGCGCGTAATATGTTTGATGTTTAATCCGTGAAGTCCATTGATAAAATTAATGTTTCTAATCAATGCGAGTGGATGCGGTTTCCTAAATTTCATGTGTTCCTTCTCCTTGTATAAACTAGGAAACAAAGCTAGAAAGTCCATGTATTTTGTGTTGCATAAACAATTATTCATTTCACAGCTTTTGCTAAATAGCAATTAATGGCAAAAAGAAAGTATCCTAATTAAATATCAAAAAAAATAATTGTACCTCTCATTACTCAATACTTTTCAATACTCAATACTTTTATTGCAATCATACATTTATTTTTATACGCATTGTTCGTGTTTGTATTAATTCCAATTGTACATAAATAATAACTAAATGTGGTATTAGGATCAAAACCACCAAAACAATCAATAAAATAAAATATGTAAAATAGGAAATATGTTCCTAGAAACATTAGATATAGCCTGATGTACTTGTAGGTATAGTATGTCGTGAACATTAACATTTCCATCACACTGAAGTGGATAATGAATAACTCAGTAGATCGCTGCAGCCACGACCACATCCGGCTGTGATGATGCATCAACTGGATCTAAATGTACATTAACTCGTACTAACATCGTGTTAAATAGTCACGTTTAATTCGATTATTTATCTTAACAAAAGATGGATTCGATTAGCTGAACAAAAAAAAACACTTGACTGGCTTAAAATCTCCCTCTAAAATCGAAAATCCTCATTATGATTATAAGATGCCGGATTTTAAAGCTGGGCCACCCGAATCTATCTTTTACTTCTTTATTAGATTTACCAACAGTTTTTACATGGCCACATCATAAATAAATGACAACTGATTAATATTGACTTACAAAACAAAGTAAAAAGCGATTGGAAATGTTCATAGTATGCGTCATTTAAAAGATATATATTAACTTTAACTGCACCGAAATATCCAGAAGACTCAATAGCGGCCATCTAGGTGTAAAGCGACAGCTGCCGGATAAACTCGCGCCGGACGTCTCAGCCTCGGGGTACATTTTTCCACAAGTATACAAGCAAAGATACTTTTCTCTAAAGACACGGGAATGCTTTTATCTGACAACAGAATCGCATCCAACAATACTGTGACGACCTCCACCGGATTGTAGTTCAGCTGAGGAGTGGACACCGGTCTTGAAGGTTTCAAGTGCAATCGATCATGTCTAAGCGCTTGGAAGATTCCATAGCTGCGTATTGTAAGATTTTCCAAGAAAATAAATCTTGTCATTGTTGAAAAAAGTTGTTGATCCTAATCATTCAAAAGAGTTTATCGTTTGTTTTTCATAAAATATGTTGTTATCTACTTTTAATAATTTCAGTATTTTATTAAAATCCATTCGATATCGACTAACTGCCTTATTCTCTAAAGAAATGGTAATGACCCGCACATTTTCTAAGAGGGTCTCATTGAATACCTTCGAAAATCACAGTGTTAAAATTACAAGATTCAAATCAAAATGGATTTTATCAGATTATAGAATAGCCCTTGAGCGAAATTCGAATTGACGGAGGCCGAAGAATTTACATAATCGAGAAATTGATTGAAGCGTATTTCCTGGAGAAAATCAATTCTTGTGACGACAGATGGCTTTCTAATGATGGGGGCTTAGTTCGAAGCTCTGTTTTTGTGCGTACATTTTTTCTGAGTGTCGCCTAAAGCCCTCAAAAGCCTGTTGCTTGTCGATCGATGCGACCAAAATCCCTCGTTTCCGTCTTCAAGGCGTCACTTTGAGCATTGCTTTCCAAATGAATGTGAATACTTTCAAAATGTCAGTGAGACATGGTGAAGGTCTACGTTTATTTCTGCTAACTACTTCCATTATGACGTTATACAGCTTTAATAATTTTAAACATCTACATTTTCAAAGCATATTTTCACTTCAGGCAAATCGAAAACAATCGATATCCAAGAATATATTGTATTCTTTAAAATCCCCTGAATTGATGGTTTTGATTCCACTAATGTACATAATTCATTTTGAACAAAGTTGTGGCTTGGCTCTCTTCACCACCAAAGCGACGATATTAATAACTTCAATGAAAATATTTTCATTTCATTACTTTCCGTCGACGCGTTGTATGCACTACATCAATACTTATTTGAAACAATCTATGTTGTTCATCGGAGTGGAAATCAGATAAAACAAATAATCTTTGCGTAACCCTCACCCTTATGAGTTCAGAAAGAGAAATCGATATCGCTCGGTGGCGGTACCGGTGAAATTAGGCCGGTACTTCCAGCACTACAAAATGCTCGCTCGTGACCCCTTTTAACTCGCAATTATGAAATACGTTAACTGGATCGCTTATCTGCATCAGTTAATGACTGTGCTATCAACACAGACGAACATCGTGCCATAACATCAAATCTGGGATCCGACATTCATTTTAGGCCGAAAATAGGCTTGTGATTGGCTTAAAATAATGATATTTATGTGTAGCTCTATTGAATACTATCTCGTAGTGATTGTGAATAATAGGAAGCAGACACATTTAGTTGTAGGAAGACTTTCATGTCATGTTTGTGGTACTAGTCCAATACAATGTACTTAATTGTATTTGTAAGTTAAATTAAGGACAATCCTGTTCAGTTGGTTAAGATCATTAGTCTATTTCTAGTTTTTGATGGAGGAAATTCTACTGGCCTAGCTTAAAAATTTAGTAAGCTGTGACTTTAATGATATTACAATAACTAATTAACCCTGGCCAAATATTACAGCAACACCTCCTCCCTAACTTTGAGTACAGGTAATGTATTAAAGTGTATGGGAATATTCTCAGTCTTAGAAGATTTTCAGAATGTGGGTTATTTCAAATGTAAGGTACATTTCATGTTAACTTGGTAATCCGAAATTGTTTCATAGAACCAAAACGAGCTCGTTACGCAAATCAGGATTATTAGACAAATAATTTCCATTTGCAACGTCGTCTGTTTATTTCTTGGAACCGTCGAATCTTAGCGGGATATGTTGTGGCAATCTAAGCTGTATCCGACTGCCGACTAATTCAGGCTCTTGTTAAAAACTCGCTTTATTGTCGTCGACTTACAAATAAATTTTAATATATCTGTAGTAGATGACTAGGCAATTTCTGGCTGAGTTATAATACACAGTACCGTTGGGTTACAAATTGACTAGTCTGATGAATTTGACTAACATTTAGGGACGTTTATCTGTAAATAAGGAAAACATAATTGTCGATACAGCCGTATATTCGTTTTGTGTTCAGATCTAAGAATACGCAGAGTTCGAAGTGAGCTATTATTATTATTAGCTAGACGAACAATACTGGTATTCATTTCGCTGAACACATAACTTCTAAAGTCATCAAGCTGGTTTCGTTTAACTAATCAACTACGCGAGCAGTGATATGAACGCAGACACTAATAAATGATTTACTGCCAAAAACTCGAACATTTATTAATAACACGAGCGTCACTCACTACAAGCACATACCTAAATGTTACAATATTATATGTACATATAAGTATAAGTATAGGTAAAGGTGTAGGTACCGTTCAGGGTGAGAAGGGTTTTAAGGTGATTAAGTACCCAAGAAAACAAACATTTATACGATAATTATATATGAAGGAACTGAATAAAATCGATGACCCATGTTGGTATTGTGTAGGCGTGGATGAACCCTAGGCGTATGTTATTACTGATAATCATATTTGAGTACATTACTATTAGTATTTCAATCGATGGTTTTGTATAGATAGAAATATTCTTCCCGAATTTCAGGGAATAAAATTATAATATCCGAACATAACAAATCAAATTTGGTTGTACGAAACATAGCAGAGTTCATATAATGCTAGTTAAAGCTTCGTGTAATAGTTTTGTGTGATTTTGCAGTGAAGAGGTAAACAGAAAAATTTTAATGAAGCAGAATCAACTGATTTTCATGAAACTGATATTCCTTTTCACCTTTTCAGCTTAACAAACTAACTGAAGCTACACGACCCATGCTTCACATAAATTCTGTAATACCGTCTGGGTTCGTACCAAGTACAATTTGGAAGCGAAGTGGAAGCAAAGCCAGCAAACATATTATGTGCCCGCTCCGCTCTAAGCGTCGTCTCAGGAATTGATCTAAAAGCAGAACACAAGCCCGTGGCTCAACAAGCCGTCTATTTCATGAATAGATGCAAACCCACCAACTTTGGTGCTCTGAAACGTTCGCCAACACAAATCTAAATTGAATCCATTGACACTTGAAATTAGATCGGACGCACTTGGAGCTACCTATTCGTAATTTAATTTGGACAAACCTAGCGTAGTAGAATGCGCATAAAAGCACATGGCGGATATACGAATACACAAAAGGCCAGCAGAAACCCTTCGACGGAATTTCATCGCAGCGCTGTCTATTTTGCGAATTTGTTGGGAATTTTAGTTGTAGTATTTATTGCTTGGCACAGAACTACTCGGTGATCGGTAGCATGTGCGAATTCATAGGGACATGTGCTCCGTTTGCGGGTTGGCTATAACTTTGTAAGTAGCTTTTCGTCATAACAACGCTTGGTCGATGTCGTCATGTCACAATATTATTGTTTAAAATTGTTATTTATGCCAAATTTAGTATAAAAATACAATGCGACTCGTCGTAACTTATCCAATGTTACATTTTTTTCAAAAATAATTTCAGTCATGATTTATAACTTCACCTGATAATTTTACTTTTCTATTTTTCGTCTTTCTTAAGTAAAGTGGTTTCCGGGAGCATTTTATAAATGAGATCCAACCGACCGAAAGCAATGTCGCCAGTTCCGTAAATGTATAATTTTTAAGGGCTTCTGGCCAAGTGGCGACGGTTCTCGTTTCTACAAAGCGCTAGCAATTTATTCGTAAAGCCGGCTCTACAAGTTGTCCTCGAAGGCGGTTCAAATACAACGTCGCGGTTAATGTATTTCAAATATTGCAGTAATGCTAGGAAAATAGAAATTAAGCTTTCAATCTCACTCTTAAGGGATATTGATTCATTTGTAACAAAGACCGAATTTTCCATTCATCATCCTTTACAAGTCCACTGCTGGACATAGGCCTCCCTTCCCTTCTGAATCCAGCGAATACCGCTATCTTCTTCAGGTCGTCGGTCAACCTCTTCGGGGTGCGTCCTGTACTCCTTTACCGAGGCGTGGTCTCCATTCGAGGACCTTTCTTTCCTTTCTTCGAGGTATGGTCGATGTACGACCGAATGTTACAGATACTGAAATCATTTCATCTGAAAACACGACTTTAAGGCACCATATTTAAAGTGGAAATTCCTCAGGTCGTCCAGAGCCGTCAGTCCGGTGGCTGGTGAACGGCGTGCTAGTGGACGAAGAGTACGAGCACAACACGGGCGACGTGATCGAGAACCGGCTGATGTGGCCCGCCATCCGCCGCGCCGACTACGCCGCGGTGTTCACCTGCCAGGCCACCAACTCGCACCTCGTGCCGCCCAGGGAACTGTCGCTGGTGCTCGATATGTTTTGTGAGTATTGCCGCTGGACTGAACATGGAAATGTATGCCTTCGTGGTTCACCAGATCACGAGAAAAACCCCGATTCTTGTGTTATGATTAGGGTATCGTGTGACTGAACGTCGATTTATGTTTTGAAAATTGCAATGTCTTCTGGAGTTATTAAATAGAATGCAATGTGTTGTAGATATTATCGAAATGTCCCTCAATTTAAAAAATATTCGATATCGATGTTTCTTAAATACCTTTTTAACTACATTCACAATCGTAGGATTTTCTTTTACATGTTTAATACACTTTTCTAGTAATTGACGCAGGTCGACGTAAAGAGAAATTATGTTGTTACATAATTGCATAAACACATGTTTCGCTGTGGGATGGAATATAGAAAATCATACGTTGTGCGCATATCATTGCAAATTAAATATACTCCTTATACTATTATTGACGACTAGCGAGGCGTAAAGGTTCGAAGGGTCTTGGGTTCGATTCCCAGAAAGGCAGAAATTTTAATAATGTGTTTTAATTTCTATTCTCGGTCTGGGTGTGTGTAGTCCATGGCGCCCACGACACAGGGAAACCTAGTCTGGGTTATGAGTTCTTAACTTTTATAATATACAATCGATGAGCTTGCCTATTCCAAGTACAAATACGAATAAAGTGTCGTTCTCCAGTAAAGCCGCTAACAGTGGAGATCAAGAAGCCGGCCGAGACGGGCGAGGGCGGCGTGCTGACAGCCGAGCGCCGGTACGAGCTGGCCTGCCAGTCCACCGGCTCGCGCCCGCCAGCCATCATTAACTGGTTCAAGGGGAAACGGCAGCTCAAGAGGATAACGGTAAGTGCTGGTGCCTAGCATGCGGGAGTACACTGAGTCCTGAAGGTAGTTTGGTGGCAGTCTTGTGACAGACACAGAACGGTCAGACGTGTGTGAGTTTCATTGGATTATACTCTTAAGGTGCTCCCTCGACGGGAGCATTCACGTGTAATGTAACATTATAGATTCGTCTTTGAGCATTACATTACAATACTACCTCTCTGACTGTCGAGCATTCGCGTGTAATGTAACATTATACGGGAAGTGGAGCGCATTGATGTTACAAGTTGTATCAAGATATTACACATTGTATCATTACAAGGTGCGTATTGTAATGCTCGGTTCTCCTCCTGCACTGATGTAATGCTCAAATGTGTAACGTTACATTACACGCGAATGCTCCGGGTGAGGGAGCACCTTTAAGGTCAAAAACGCATAAAGTCAAACACGCACAACGTCAAACACGCACAACGTCAAAGACGCACAATGTCATAAACGCACAATGTCAAACACGCTCAATGTCAAGCACGTATTTGGTCAACCCTCATTTGGTCTAACTTTTCAACTGTACGTATGCCCTCCTATTATGTACCCTCCAAATTCTCAAGTGTTCCTGGACAGCTTGTCTAACCTCGGACAGGATCGATTGTGTTGATTGATGTTACCTACGGAGATGATATGAAACTTTCTTAACACGCAGTATGTTAGGGCTTAGGTTGTTCTCTTCACAGTTTCGAATAATGTTAGCCTGGCTGATGTCTTTGCCTCCGACCTACTAGTGCCCTCTGATGGCGTAAAATATCATCTTCTTCGTTATTTAAGCCGCAACCATTTGGATGCGTTGTATAAGTTGCGTTATATAAGATGAATAAGTAATACAAGCCAAAATGAATAGACGAATGGATGCGGCAGTTTTCTTACACAGCTGATGTTGAACGACGTGTTCTATTTGGTATCACAAAATGGAATAAATAGCGATAAATGAAATAAAACAATAGATTTGTTCACACTAATCACACTATCAATGCAAAGCACGTAGCTTTTAAACAGAAACACATGACCGATTTACACGTGTAAAATTATACCAAATGGTACGTTAAAAAAAGTCTCGGGACTTTTCCTAATACAGAAATTTACTAATATTTTATCGTAAGCTCTGGAGGCAGGCGCCTAGCGGTCTCCTGCGAGCGTGACCGAGCGTCACGGTTTTATCCGCGGCCCGTGACCTAATATACGCGCACGATGAAATGTGACACGAATACTTTAATCTTTAGGAGAAAAATATTTTAAATTTAGACCCTATTTTCTTGTTTCAATCGTGCATGTAGCACTATTTGTACTGTGAACTATATAATACCGCAGACTAAAAATTTGTTTCTTTTTTGTTGTTTTCTTTTTTTTTCTTTTTATCCAACTGTGCGACGCAAAATAATGTGTTTATCAGTCTATGTATGTATGTATTACATATGTATGTGTGTGTTGTAGAGACCGTCAATCGATTCGTATTAACCTTGCAAATGTCACTAAAGACATGACAATAATTAAGTTTCACCACTGGGACAACATTGACTAAATGAAAAAAAAAAAATCGACGAACTACGTCAAGTGGGGTGTAATTGAATAGGTATTCAAAAATGACTTTTTTCTTCATTTATGGTCTCTTTCGTCATCTTTCATTTTAAATGACAGTTTGGGATCGATATCGATATTAACGATTTTAATAGGTTAAAAAACCATTCTCGTTAATTTACTAGCTTCCTTAATGAAATGACAACATTGCGAATTTTACTGTGTTATAATCATAATAAAGAAGTCAATGAATCCTAACTAATAAGTGTAAATTAAAAAAAAAAAAAGCAAAAAACCCGACCGCGTAAACTAAAAAGAAAAAACAAGCCCAGTAGTTCAGAATGTTATTAAAGGTACTGAACGACTACACCATAGAAGGGTTGACAGTTGGAACCCATTCTTCAACCAATCATATCTTGTTTGTTTTTTTCCCAAGCAGCCCTGTAAAATATAAATGGGTCCCGACTGTTAATCCTTCTATGGTGTAATTGTTCAGTATCACTTTTAACAATATTCTCAACTACTGGGCCTGTTTTTTTTTAGTTTTTTTTTACGTTTGTTTTTTTTAATTAATTTAGAATAAAGAAATATGAAATTAGAGAATTTACGGGCACCAGATTTCTATATCGGTATTCAGACTTTGTCATCCCATTTTGATGAAAATGTTTCTTCTGGTTCGGCTTTCGGAAAACGCGTTTATGATAGTTCCAAGCCTTATCGTGTTGTTTTCTTAAACAAGTGTAGTAAATAGATAAACATAATGCTTAAAAGTAACAGGTTACTAAAAATACATCCGAAACCGAAGTAGGTTTACAAAAACGCTTTCGTTATAAAAGGATTCTATTCTTATTTGCAAAGTTCAAGTCGCCTGTACCGTTAGCTCTCCAAGAGCAGCTTATAAAAAGGGCTACAGTAGGTCAGCGGAACGTTTTACAGGCTTGACCGAGTGTGACGCGCTGCGGCTGCGGCACGGCCGCGCGGCCGCGAGCCCGTGACGTCATACGCAAACACTGCCCACACTACCTGCCTGCCCTCAGGATATATTTTACGTCATTTACATTCTAAACGGTTGGCCTATTGTAATTTGTCATCTGAAGGCTTTTAATGTTAAACAGACGGAAATGTTAAAAGGATGTATTTAACATTAGGTACTTTATAACAAACAGTGTATTTTAACTACTTATTTAAATGCTCATTCATTCAAATGTAACATTATTAAAATTTTAGCAATCAATATATTTAACACGAGTAACCGCCCTCGCTTTGCTTCGGTTTTCTTATTTTTTTACACCTTGGGTTACATTATTGGAGTTTTATTAAGGATCCCTATTTTTTTTTTGAAAATATAATATAGCCTATGTTACTTGGTGATAGTGCAGCTTCCCAACAGTGAAAGAATTTTTGAAATCGGTTCAGTAGTTTCGGAGCCTATTCAATGCAAACAAAAAATCAAATCTTTCCTCTTTATATATTAGTATCTAAAGAGGAAATGGATTTTTAAACGGCTTCAACATCAACACTTTGAGGGGCAGCGGTCCTCTGTTACAAGAACAAGTGAAATCCACCTTTGATTGGCACTCGTACTCGGTCGCTGCTACTAAGCCAATTTATTTCTGCTTCAAAAATAGTGTTTCTCTTAACGGTAACGAAGGATAGTTAGTTTCTCTCGTCGGTTTCAAAAATATTCGTGTATGTGTTTAAAACGGATATTTGTACCGAACCTAAATTGTGTCAGCTTGGAATCAAACCTAAGTAATTCGACAGGATCACTCCAATTGCAATGATAAAATTTTAAATTCGTTTTTAAAGCGGAGAGGACAGGAGGCTAGCGGAACGATTGGCGAGGGCGCCCAGGCGGCGCGGCGGTGACGCGCGGGGGGCGCGCTGTGGACTGTGACGGCTTCCGCAAACATCTTGCTTTTTATTTTTTGCCGCAATCTCTGGCCAGTACTCTCTGTGTACATCCAAAACCTTAACTAAGGAAACTAATATTGCATTGCAAATGCGGACTTTGGTAACGTAGTATGAGAGTAGAATTTCGTAGAGAACTAGCACGCATATATTATAATTGCATAGTTTCCTCTTTTTGCCAAACAAAACAAATATCAAACCCTAAAGAAACCTAGGAAGTTTTTATCACTCGTAAAAATACTGAAAATAGAAATCAAAGCAATACCTCAAAGAATTTTGCTTATCAATTATAAAAGCCGTGCCTATTAACACGACAGCGGGCCGTTAGAAAGTTGCTTGGAGCGATAACCGCAGACTTCAATGAAGCAAGGGAAGGCGAAGCGAAGCAAAGGAGTGAAGCTTTAATTTGAGAACGAAGTGCCGCCGCGCGCCAGCCGCACGCCGCGCCGCGCCGTCACGGCGTCACACGACGCCGCGCCGCGCCGCCGCGTGATGGGCGTTTAGCGAGGAAATTGAAAAATAAACGGGGAATCGTTGGCACTTCAATTACAGAATGGATTTTATAAATGTTCTCCGTTTTTCCTTGCGGTTGTCTTGTTGTTGGTGCACGAACGGCTCCAGCACGAGTTGTGTCGCCGCTCGTTAGTAACACCAAGTACCTCGAGTAGAAGTTCTAGATAGATATTGTAGATACTTTTCTGGACTTTTCCATCATAGAAGACTGAGGAGTATTGATTTTTATGCAATTTTATTATGGTCGGCGCTTGATGTCAGTTATTACTGTAATATGTATGTACATTATACCACGTTTTCCTTGATATTGAGTGTAGTAGTTGTTGTACTTACGTGCTCACGTAATATTTGGATATAGTGATATGGTTGACTTGCATTAGCTCGTTACGACACCAGTAGGTAGGGAAACACGTCTACTCTCGTCTACGGCTGTCTCGTGACTGACTCAGTGTTGCCCCACTACCCGTGCTCCCGAGATAACGTGAATACTGCTATAACTATAATAGCAGTACAAACACTACATCCCTTCCTTATTAAAATCTTTATTTAATCTGGAGCCCGATCCACAGTCGACTCTGCAGTTGATCGCAACTCAAGCATTCAAAGGCCACTCCACGTCTACACCATTCAATATTCCAGTTACTTAGACAAACTCATTTGTAACACGCACTATATATATGAAGCAGGCTACGGTTTGTAAACTGTAGCCTTCTGGGTGCCTTCACTAGCCTCAACAAACTCAAACTGTCATATGCATGCTTCGTATAGAATTACTTATGTAGATTATACCTTCACTGCAAATTATTTTAAACATTGAAACAACACCTGAGACCTCTTCCAGCATTGTTTCGTCTTACACCTTTCCCATTCTCACCCATTCTCCTTCTATCTTTATTAACCCGTCGGTTACTGGGAACGTTCCAGCACGTTCGAACTCAAAGGTACCGCGATCACGCGGATCCTAACGAGTTAAATAATAATTATTTGCATCACCTCTTAGCTTTTCATACTTCCCTCTTTCTTCTCTCTTTGATCAAGATCGCCAAGTTATTAGGTTTCATACCAACATACAAACGAACCTCGTCATTTCTGTCCTTAAATAGACAACTTACTGGTAAAACAAACACAGGAAATATGAGAAACTCGATGAAAATTTATATTATTACTAAAAGTGGTTTACTGTCAACAACAAATTATGTACAGCTTACAACCTGCTTTCGATTTTAAAGACTAAAGTTTTACTTGCGAGACAATCCTCTTATATACGTAATATAAACTAGGTCCCACCGACGACCATAACACGCCAAACATGGCTAGACTCGCAACAGGAATTTCCTTTATTTAGGCGTCCTTTCTGAATGGGCCCAACGGACCCGACGGTGTCACATATGAGGCAGACACTGCAGATACCAATCATTCACACACCAGTCATTTATTGAAATACCTCGTCTATTCATTATCTTATTCTACATCTCGACTCCATCACGCCAAATAACTAATATATTCACAAAATCACTACATTTTGTATGGTTTTCAAAGTTATGAGGGCCCATACTGCCGTCTAGTCAGTAATGATTTCAATTTCAAGAGGTCCATACACACTTTAGTTACTATGATTTCAAATCATGGGACCCATACTGCCGTCTAGTCAAGTAATGTATGTATGATTCTAAATTTCATGAGGTCACTACTTCCATCAAGTCAATGTATCAATCTCAATTTCATGGGGGCTCATACTGCCGACAACTCAGTAACGTATGATTTTCAATTTCATGAGGGCTCATATTGCCGACAGCTCAGTAATGTATGATTTTCCATTTCATGAGGGCTCATATTGCCGACAGCTCAGTAATGTATGATTTTCCATTTCATGAGGGCTCATACTGCCGACAACTCAGTAACGTATGATTTTCAATTTCATGAGGGCTCATATTGCCGACAGCTCAGTAATGTATGATTTTCTATTTCATGAGGGCTCATATTGCCGACAGCTCAGTAATGTATGATTTTCCATTTCATGAGGGCTCATATTGCCGACAACTCAGTAACGTATGATTTTCAATTTCATGAGGGCTCATATTGCCGACAGCTCAGTAATGTATGATTTTCCATTTCATGAGGGCTCATATTGCCGACAGCTCAGTAATGTATGATTTTCAATTTCATGAGGGCTCATACTGCCGACAACTCACTTCAACTCAGTAACGTATGATTTTCAATTTCATGAGGGCTCATACTGCCGACAACTCACTTCAACTCAGTAACGTATGATTTTCAATTTCATGAGGGCTCATACTGCCGACAACTCACTTCAACTCAGTAACGTATGATTTTCAATTTCATGAGGGCTCATACTGCCGACAACTCACTTCAACTCAGTAACGTATGATTTTCAATTTCATGAGGGCTCATACTGCCGACAACTCACTTCAACTCAGTAACGTATGATTTTCAATTTCATGAGGGCTCATACTGCCGACAACTCACTTCAACTCAGTAACGTATGATTTTCAATTTCATGAGGGCTCATACTGCCGACAACTGAGTTATGTATGTTTATGTTAAGTAAAACTAAACTTCATTATAATTACCTTTGGTTGATCTTACTCTGATTTCTCTGACTCTTCGAGTTAGAGTGCCTTTTAAATTTTACTTTCATTGTAACATTAGCTTGAATACTATTTTTTCCTTTAACTCTGAATTTAACTAAAACCCCAGAAGAAATAATAGTATTTTTAAATAAGTACAGAAGGTGCACTAAGAAAAATTCCGAAAAATCATTTAAATAAATAGTGACTCTGGCTCCAACGCAATAAAGTGTAATTCAGGTCGCTCAGCGCTAATCAAAACGCGTAATGAGTTGCCTTCCTTTCTAACACTGTCGCTTATCCTCTCTGGCAATGTCAGGGTTGCCTTTTTTTGAAAGAATAAAATTAATCTAAAAGTTTAGTGACATGTGTGATGACCTGAAGGAAACTAACATTTATAAAAGTTAATTCATTTTGTATTTTTTTTCTGAAAGTTTATTTTTATGTGTTACACATGTATTATTATATATGTGTAAACGATAATTAAATATATATCAGTTCGGACTTGATTATTTAACATCTTACTGAAGAACACGCATCAACATATAGACAAACACCAAAATTTTTACTATGTGTGATAGATTACGAACGTGTGACTGCTATTATGAATTTTCTGAATTAGTAGGACATGTCAAACGTGGCATGTACCTACTTGTAACGTTATGGTAAAATGCGGAGTGCGCCAAGCCTGATAAAACTTCAACTCGGACTATAGCTTAAACATTCATTAAACTTTATCTTTATCTTTACCCTTTTCACTTAAACTCAACATTACCTTGACCTCACTTTTTTTATGAACTTTTCTAGGTATTGTGACGGGTCATCTTATTGAAATGAAATTCCAAGTGGTTTACAACATTTAGCTGTAAATCGATACAAAACTACAATCGGTTTGCCTGCAAAACTATTTAAAGAGGACTTCTCGATTTATAACTAAATACATCCAGCTTAATAATTTTTTTTTTTTTTTGGACGTCAGGAGAGTTTCTCCTCCACGATTTTTGTGGAATTCTGTCAAAACCAAGCCTTGGCTTCTCCAGGGGTATGAATTTACTATAGTATATCAAATCGTGCGTCTTCAAAAGGGCGCTTTCCTCAGGCTACAATAATAAATAGCAAAATTTTAAACATTGCTGCACCCATTCGAACATAATACAATTATTGTTCTCAATTTAAAAGTAAAAACTTACTCCTTTTGCGCACGAATAACTCAATAACCAATATAATAATAATTATGATTTCCGTGACACAACTTAGTTTAATCACAGTAACAACACAAGAACGCGTCTAGCTCGCAAGCGCTTTTGACCCTCACAGCCTCAATAGATTCTATAAAATTCAACACAAAAACTAAATTAGAAAAATAAAATTGTCTCATCGTGAAGATTTGAACTCCGGTATCGCGGCTTGTATAATGGTTCCTAATAGGAACGATGATAGGAACTTCCTATCATCTCCCAATACGCAATGATATTCAAAAATATAGATACGTTATGCCCTTACAAACCAACCAAGAACTCCGTTCTGAAAAGAGCCACAACACACACACGCCCATCCTTTGCTCCACTACACCAATCACATTGGTACAATACACGAGGGCATTCTAACGCTGTATGTCAAATGTCAAGCACTTCTGACTACAACAAAAGCGTCATGTGTTAACAGAGCGACCACGACCATAATGGTCAATTACCCGCTCCTGCGCTCCTCGTCGTCGGCGCGCCAGTGACACATCCACCATAGAGCCCTAACGTTGTTGCTATTCTTATGACGGAATAAATATTTCTTTCTTTCTTACGCTACCGCCCATCAAACCAACTTTATTTATGATTACTCACATTATGTTATTATATTTTCAGCCGTGTAGTACAGCCGTGATGGTCAAATACCAAAAGGAAAGACTGCTAAAGAATCACACAGAACTTACAAGCTGAAATAGGGTCCTGGCGCCGCAACGTTAAATTACGTTAACCGTATTACAACAGCTTGTGATAGTTTATGTATATTATTTTCAAAAGAAATACAAGTGCATGGCTGCATGTATACCAAGGCTAGGCATGTATGTATGTTTGATACTGCCAATGCAATACTTTCATAACAGAATATAATTTTTCATCAAACAACTTCAGTTCCGTTTTTTATCAGAATTCATATCAAAACGACTGCAATTATTTCAGTTTATCATACCTACACATGTACTTTGTAAATACAGCAAAACTACGTTCGAATGAAACCCAGGACCTGCGTAGAATATAACTAATAGTCATAACAACAGCTAATTTTATTGACAATCACCCTTACTGTTATAGTTTTATGGCAGCGAAGAAGCAAACTCACTCTCAACCATTAAACTTAACTTGCATGTGCTGCCATCTATAAAGGTAGTAAAATCTATACTTTATAAAGTCGAAGAGTCCGCCCGGCCGAACTCGCCAATCCCAGGAACCACCGGTTCGAACCGAAAAACTCCGTCCGACAATCCATTTACCGAGGAAGGCCACAGGTCATACAGCATCGTACCTCCAGCAGCCAGTCCCTTCCAAAAACCAACGCGGGCGAAACGGCGTGGCACAGCTAGTCCTAAATAAATTTCACTAATTTAGGGAACCTTTCTCCTTTTATTCTTGATTATTTTAAGGTCCCTACTCCTTTATTTAAGTTCATAATTTGTATAATGTTATCTCCTTTTTAGTACTAAGTGTTGTTGTGCAACACAAACACGCAAGAATGTATGCCGGACACAATTCACACATTTAAAACAAAAATGGTGCTTTACAAAAATAGTAGTTTTTCAGTATAGCCATTCAAAGTTTTCAACTCAACATTGCGATCAATGTCTATAAAGAAAACTGAAATATATCGTTGCAATTAGCCTCTCTCGTCGGTTCGCCCAACCTACTTTTAGTTAGGCACTAAAAACATGCTAGTAAATAAGTAGTTATTCAAAAATATATTCGGAAAAAGTTCCGCATAATGCCACTTTTTCTCATTGGCACACATACGCAACTCTAACCAAACACGCGGCACCACACGCAATACGCCATTTATGTAGCAATCCCTCCAACAGATCGATACTGTGTATTATATTTAAAACGACACAGCTAAACACTAAATATCACTTCTTATTTCAAAACAAAACCTGTCTCGCTATCACTTTCAGCTAAATAAGTGACACTATATCCAAAATGTCATTTAAGTTATTATTACTTCAGTAGCGTGAATTACGCTTATAACACAAAATGCCACTTTTTTACTCACGCACAGTTGTTTTTACAATGTCAATCAATGCCATTTACCGAAAACAAAGGGAATTGTGTAGGTAGCGGTAATGGCGGTAATTTTTATACCTAATTAGAGAGAGAACTTCGATAATTATGATGATGTTGCTCAATACGTTATTTAAAGTTACAGCACACATAAACAAATTCTCGAGATAACTATTCGGCACTAATATTAACATTCGTCTGTTGATTATTTCTTGCATCGACGTGTTATTTTCCTTCCAACTCTTCCTTTATCAACACAAAATAAAAATATTTACTGCACTGACCTTTTGACCTCGTCGCCATTATGTAGTAGTTGTTGTACTTACGTGCTCACGTAATATTTGGATATAGTGATATGGTTGACTTGCATTAGCTCGTTACGACACCAGTAGGTAGGGAAACACGTCTACTCTCGTCTACGGCTGTCTCGTGACTGACTCAGTGTTGCCCCACTACCCGTGCTCCCGAGATAACGTGAATACTGCTATAACTATAATAGCAGTACAAACACTACATTGAGACTATAAGTTTATGTAAGTATTTTTGAAAGCAATAAACTGTCATGGGATCTACCTGGAATGAAATGGGCAACCCATGGATATTACGCCATAGATGTATTGCTGCTCCTGAGGACTGAGATGGACCGGCCCATTTGTTAGTGTCGTACCCTACATTTTTCTTCCTGAAACGCGACGCTAAAGGTAGAAGGCGATGAGAATGTGTCCCCATGTATATGAGAATATTATTGACAACACTTGTTTAAAAACACTAATCCAATTTAATTATAGGTGAAAAGAGCGCTCGAACGTGCCGTTAAAATTAAGTATTAACGTGATGGATGATCAGTGTCATTTTAAAGGGAGCTTTAGGTAGTGATGTTCCATAGGCGAACCATACAAATGTAGCGTTATTATGTGCAATGTAGGTACAGTTAGCTAAAGAAAATACAAAAACATTCGTAATACATTACGGAATATTTATTATACATAATAACATATTATATCTTATTTAATAACAAAACATTCTGGTATATACAACAATACGGAACGTTTGTGTATCATTGCCTGCATACATTGTTCTGCTGGCTGTACATTGTATTGATGGCAAGCGTCGCCCGCTCGTCGCAAGGACGTCTAGTGCGGCGTGCGGCGTGCGGCGTGCGGCGTGCGGCGTGCGGCGTGCGGCGTGCGGCGTGCGGCGTGCGGCGTGCGGCGGCGGCTAATTGGCGATGTTGCGTTAATCCACTGGAGCCACTAATCACCATAGAACACTGATTTAGAGCGCCGGTAACTAACTACTAAGTTTAGTGCTTGCCCTTTATTTATAGCTTTCACTTAACATCCTCGTGCAACGATAAATTAGTTCAACTACTGGTTCTAGCCCAGCCCTGTACGGTGTACTCACAACACTGTTGCTATTATCCCCTTTAATGAAATACATTACATTACATGGTTATAACATTCTGTGCCTATTCCTTAATCTTTTATGTACATGCTACATAAAGAGATCTGCAAGACCTGCAAATTTTAACATTTCATTTTAATAAGTGCAGTTGATTACGTTCTCTGCCAAGCTCTGAAGTACTGAACTGAGAACTTTTAAAGTATTCTTCGTAACATACATCGCAATACGATGCAAATATTTCAAAGTCACTTCGGAACTCATCTCGGCAAAACTGTTTCGAAGTCACGCAAACTCCTCGCGGCACAAATGTTGCAGTTTCGCGCAAATCATTCATCTCGACGCAAACGTTGCGAACTCGCAAAGAGACGCACCCGCTTGCGAAGGAATTAATTAATACGCCACCGCGGGAACCACGCAACTTTCTCGCGCCACGGTCTTCGGGACTGAGAGTCGTGTGGGATCCTCAGTTCTGTAAATATTGTTATGTTAAATCTTAATATAATATTATATAAATTACGTGTCACCTTGTTTGTCAGCGATGAACTCCAAACTACTTAACCGATTTTAATCAAATTTGCACACGGTGTGCAGTTTGATCCAACTTGAAAGATAGGATAGATTGCATCTAGAGATTGCAAACCGGGCCCGGGCCGGGCCGGGTTTAAAAACATACCGGGTTGCAATCTCTAATTGCATCTCAATACGGAAGGTTTTCGTAAAATAAAAAGTTGATATTTAAAAGTTAAAACCGCACTGAGTTTCTTCAAGTATAATTTTGAAACAAGCTAAACGGACTGGCAGAAAGGCTTGTTCGTTATCGTCTTTGGATGAGGGACAATAATTCGGTGTCGAGCGACATGTTTGGTGTCTGCATACTTTACTCCTCTATCTAGTGAATATACGGTTTTAGTCTATTTTTCATCAATCCGGGTTCCAAGTTTGCATTATTTCAAAGTATTGCTAGAGTTATTATACTTTGAATAGGGTTATTATGTACATCTGTCCACGTTCTAAACAGTCACCACTACAATTGAATCTTTTATAATGCTAATAGGCAATATTAGTCGGAATGTAATGAGTATTAATTAGATTCAGTGAGTGTGGAATGTATTCATAAGCAAAAACTGTGCAGTCATGTTCTCTTTGGTATTACAATTAATTTTGTTTTATACTTAAATAACAATAATGTGAAAAGCAAATTTTTTATTCGTTATGTTCTACAATGCTCTACAGTGAGTCAGCTGCCAAACGACTTGTCGTGTTCCGGCTGGGGGCTTGTGAGCCAGTTCTTTCTTATTTTTGTAGATCTCCTTCTTGGCCGGCAACGCATCAGTGATGCCTTTGGTGTTGCTGATGTCCATGGGCGGCGATAGCCACCTACCATCAGGTGGGTCGTCAGCTCGTTTGCCGGCTATTTCCATAAAAAAATGTGCCCGGTCATAAAAGTTACCTTCGATGACTAGCAACTGCCCCCCAACAAAGGTGGTGAGACTCTGTAGCCCAACAGTTGCAGTCTGCAACACACACACACTAACAAAATCAAGGCCAAGTAATCATGAAAAAATTGGAAAAACCGTACATTGATTTGGAAGGGTTATGTGGAGCAGTTAGTCTGTTTATTTATTATTTATTATGCATGGAAGATAGAGCAGAAGGAAGGCCATTTCTGTATGTGAAAAGTGTCCGTAAAAACGCGTCCAATTACGGGTGGCGCTGCGGTGCGGTCTACAACAGCTATATTCGAATATCTATTTGGCGAACACTAGCGCCATTCAGAAATGGACATTATTGGAACCTCTATTTTCTGTAAACAGGTGGACGCTTTTCAACTTTCCCTTCATATGAGATGGCCCTCCTTCTTACCTCTATACTCCATGCCCCACCGGTACCGGTGTACCAGATTACATGCCGGTTAACCTTGGTTTCGTAAGAGATGACAGAAGCTGACTGGCTTGGTGGTAGCGCTCTGCGTAAGGATCTTATCTTCTTTGTCGATCTTTATTCGTCAATCACACTAGATTTTACGATTTAAGTGAAATCAGAACTTAAAAATAAATACCTAGATATTTTTTATGGAAATAGGCGGCAAACGAGCTGAGAGGCATCACTGATGCGTTGTAAGCCAAAAAAGAAAGAAGAAAGAGAAAGAAAGTAATGAAGATTGTGTTACTGTGACACTTGTAGTAACTAAAACTAACGTACCTACCTATAAATACCACGTCAAGTAGTACCAACTTGGATTTAATTTCGCAGCTAAATAACTCCTTGCTGGATAACGCTAATCTAAAAAGTACATCACAATATTTCTAGATAAATTCGCTGCAGCGGACTGGAAATTAACTTCCGATCGCGTTATTTTCGGGGAAAGATGGACGGTGTCGATACGGGACGCGTAACGTGGCGTCCTGGCGCCCTGGCGTCCTGGCACCACGCCAGAGCCGAGCTATCATCGCGTAATTACTGCTAAGAGCGCGTATCAGTACATTACCGGCGATATATTATGGCTTCGACGTCAGCTGTGTACATCGTCGCGGCCAACGTATTACGTGGCAGCTTCTATTACCGCTTCTATGACTTAAACTGGCTTATAAATTTTATTGTCGATGCGATATATGTACATCAATTTATTTGGAAAAGATATTGAGCTTCATGACAACGATAATTATGTAATTGTTAATTATGTTAATATAAAGATTATGTACGTACTTAATTGATAAGTTGCCGGTCCTGGCTGGATTGTTGAGAGCCAGTTCCTTGTTTCTTATCTCATCTTCAAATTTTTTAATTAAATATGTTATTCAAAAGTCCTGCACCCTAATTCACGTAATTTAAGAAGTTCGATTGCAGTGCAGTTGCAGTGACGTTCCGATCAAAATAACACTTTCGGTATTCTCTTAGCTTTCGCGAGCGCTGTCAAACATGCTCGCGTCACGCGAGCGCTAGTCAAACACACTCACGTCACAAATAGGTATTCTGTAGCTCGAGCACGAATATTTGCGAGAAAGTATTCGTATGGTTAACGTAAGCAATTTGTCAAATTTGTATGGCATTTTAGTACCATTTACGTACGATAGGGGCGCTTTTGAAAAAATGCCATACAAATTGCTTACGTTAACCATACGAATACTTTCTCGCAAATATTCGTGCTCAAGCTACTGTTGATGCTCGTCAAGATATCGTGTTTCCGATCGCAGTTTGAGGGTATTCTCATAAACTTTTAACGTTGAAATAACATCTCGGTACGAGTTTTTAAGCAGTTTTGTTGACGCTTTCTTTAAGTTAGAAGTGACTCATTGCTTACTTTTGTCAATTAGACGTAGATTGAATTGAAGCACATATCATTACTTTTTTTACAAAAAGTTTCACAAAAATCATTATTTGGATAATAAATAAATATTCTTCAACTTTTTTTAATGGAAACATAATAAATTGTATTTTATTATTTAAAATAAGTTTATTTGTTCTCTCATATGACAACACTAACAGAGAGTACTAAATAGCCGAAGAAAAGTTTAGCAGGCGCGCACGGCGCAGGATGCGTGCAGGAGAAGTGAAGTTCACGCGCAGTTTGCGTGCAGTCGACGCGCAGTTCAAAAATTACGAGAATACGGTTTAGACGCTAAACGTCAACCAACGTCAACTTGATTGCCGCGTCACTGCAACTTGATTGCAGCGTCACTGCAACTCAATCGATGCGTCTTAAAGTTACGTGAATTAGGCTGCTGGAAATACTTTAACAAGGAACAGTAAAAAATATTTTCAGTAGTCATGTTACTAGTAAATTCATGCATGAAGTTAACTCTATAAACAAGTTCTGTTAACTGGAGCCGCCGTCCGCAGCGTCCGCGCCGGCGCTGGCTTGACGCCAGTCCGTGTGCGTCTATCATCGACTAATTACCGCTGAGAAAGTTTATGTGCATGCAGTACATTTCTGGCGATGTACTCATACTTTGGAATTGATAGTCATTATGTTTTACATCTATACGGAAATATTTCTATAGCAAAATAAACTTGTAGTACAAAAAATATAATTAACCGCTAGCGGTCCCAGCGTTGAACCTACACTCGGACAGCAGGGCTATTCAGTTTTGTAACTTGACAGCGGATTCCGCGATGAGTGTCAAAGTTGAAGTTCGAGTCCGAGATCTTGATATTTGATTCTCGAATCATTTGGTACGCACTTGCGAAGTGAAGGGAGTCTCGAACTCAAACGTCAAACGACTAAAGATGGCCTCGCCTCGGTATGAATAAACGAATGACAATTGGACACGAGCTTCGACGGTGACGTAATTCGATGATCGAGAATAATAAATATGTCATCCTCTAATCATCTAGTACGGCACTTGCGAAGTGAAGTGATCCTAGAACTCGAACGTCAATTTTGAAACTCCGCTGTCAAGTTACAAAAGAGAATAGTCTTCCAGATCCTGCTACTTATACTGCTACGACAACTCGTTACAACTTTGTTTATTTAATATTTATTTATTGGAACGAAGTTCCTTATCGCACGTTGCGAAAGGGGGCTAGACGGAAAAAATTACTGTGGCATGTACGGTGTCACTGATGTTGCATTGCAACATCGAAGACTTCTGGTCGCCTAATACCTACTAGCTTTAATTAATTGCTATAGGTGAACAAAGCCGATGAGAAATTTAATACCCCAGATTTGTTTTGGCACACTTGCTGCATGTTTTTGCTATCCTAGTACTGACTGCAAGGAACTTCGTTCCATCCGGGTGTCCCTTGACACCTCTAATTTATTTATTTATTTATTCTTTATTGAACCTTACACAAGTAATGGAACGAACGCGGTTTCCTAACGGACCAACTACGTACGCACAACTAGTGGAACGGCACAACTAAGTGTTCCCATCGGTACAACTACATTATTGTCAATTAATCGCAGTTTCCTAACGGACCAACTACGTACATACCACAGAATACTTATACCCTAGAGGTACATATGCACAACTAGTGATATGGCACAACTAATTGTAAGTGTCTTTGTGAGTTGTATTGTCCATGGCACCCACAACACAGGGAATCCTAGTGTGGGTATAAGATTGAGTAGAGTTAAAAAAATTAATAAATGATTGTCTTTATTATAAAGAGGAAAGATTTGATTGTTTGTTTGCAACGAATGAACTCAAAAACTACTGAACCGATTTTAAAAATTCTTTCACCATTAGGATGCTACATTATTCTTGAGTAACACAGGCTATGTTATATTATCTAATTTTTGGAAATTCATCCCCTAAGGGGTAAACAGCGGTTGGAAGTCACTTTCATACAAACCAACTTCGTCAGTCTTAGAGTTAATTTAAAATTTATTAGCTCAAAATTAGAAACAAAATTTAATAATAATGCTTTGGCAACTTCGTCAATTTTGAAGTATGAAGAGTGAAAATTTGTATTTTTAAGCATGTATATAAAATTAACTGTATCACGGTTTTCTCGAAATTCATCCCCTAAGGGATAATACTTAGTCATTTTTGAACTCAGAAATGTGAAAATTAATGTGTAAGCTTATAGTTAGAAACAAAAATTAATTGTTATAGTTGTAACATGGGGAGAGAAGGGGAGCGGGAGCGGGAGAGTGAGATGGAGAGGGAGGGGAGAGGGAGAGGGAGAGGGAGCGGGAGATATGAACATAAAAACTATAACGGCTAAAAACGATTTTAATGATTTTTGATTTGTTACATTCTTAGGTGATACGAAGTTCGCCGAGTCAGCTAGTTATGAATAAAATTACTGTAATAGTAACATAAAAAACTCTTTTTTTATTCAGATTAAGAATCTCTCAATTTCTCCCGATTTTTAGCTGGCAATCTTACCGATTTTTAATATTTAACTTTTGCAACACTGCGCGCGCTACTGCGCGCAGAGTATGATTTTCACGCAAAAATTTCGACCGAGATTAGCCCCGTAAAATGTATGCGGCATCCCGGTATTTCTGGATGCTGGTATCCCGGGATAGCATTTAGCTAATCATTATTTAGCTAATCATCCTTTATCTATATATATATATATATAACACGAATCATCGCGAATCAAAAATTACAAAATTACGCACACATGGTAAGCGAGCTGTCAGCTGTCAGCTTCACTCTCGATTAGACAAGGTTACGTCCGTTCTTTTTTTACGTCCGTGATATAAAAGAAAGTCGTGTTTGTTACACTATTTATAACTCAAGAACGGCTGAACCGATTTGGCTGAAAATTGGTGGGGAGTTAGCTTAGAATCAGGAGACGAACATAGGATACTTTTTATCCCGGAAAATAGACATGTTCCTGTGGGATAAGGTAAATTTTTGTTATATGTAGTTGATAGATTAGTTATTTATACAGATATCAAATAAAGCTCTGGGATGGATATAGGATACTTTTTATCCCGGAAAATAGACCTGTTCCTGCGGGATAAGGTAAAATTTTGTTATGTGTAGTTGATAGATAGCTATTAGCGGGAACGGGAGCGGGAGCGGGAGCGGGAGCGTGAGAGGGAGAGGGAGAGGAAGAGGGAGAGGGAGAGGGAGAGGGAGGATCACACAGAAACTGTAACGGCTAAGAACGGCTGTACCGATTTTACATTCTTAGGCGATACGAAGTTCGCCGGGTCAGCTAGTTATTATTATTTTTTACTTACAATAAGTTAATGCTTGACATTGAAGTATTATTACTGTGTGTCCCCTGGGTAGTGTTAAACGAGCAGCAACTTCGGTGGTAGGCCACAACATCGGCTGCCGGCTAAGGTTACCACCCATTAGACAAGGCCATGTCGCCAAGCGATCCGTCTTGTTCCAACGTGATGTCTAATGAAGCCGAATGGAGGATGGGTCTGAACAGTTGCTTGCTTTGATGTACCGGTTGTGACGGGTTGGTGTTTGCTGTGTCGGGAACTTAGTCGCGGAGGTCAGCGAGATCCCAAGCACGGTGCACCGCTGGCCGACCGTAGACAGTTGGGAGCCCAAGTAGTGGTAAAGCCACCCAAGAAAGGCTGCCCCGCCATCTGCGAAAAATCCCGGAGTGGCTCCATCATGCCGATTGGCGACCGGATGAGGGGACCTGATGGCGATCTCCGGGGGGATTCAGACGTCCCCGCGGTGTCCAGACTAGGCCCCCAATAACATAGTGACTCTAATTCTGTCACTTGGTTTACGACACAACGCCTCGTTCAACTGCCAACCTCCATCCTATTCACTCCCAATTTTAACCTAATGAGAAAAAGAGCAAGAGTAAACGTCATTTACAGCGGTTGCACGTCCCCTCGCTTGAAGTAAATTTTACCAAAATCCGAGGTATGCACTCTAACCTCACCTCAGTCCACCACCACGTAGGGACTGAGAAGCCGCACTTGCTTTTTTTGACGGAGGCACAGATCCGATGTCTATTGAGCGCGGCATACCTAGACTACCCTGGTTACACATTGGAGCATTATTTTCACTCTCGCGCCGGAGTCTGTGTGTATGCCCGCAATGACATCTGTTGCCAGCGCCTCCGTCATCCCGAAGACCCTACTTTCTCCACCATTTGGGTTTTGGTAGACACAGGTACAGATAAAGTCTTGTATTCTTGTGTCTATCGTTCGCACAGCGGTTACCAGGAGACAACTCGTCTATTTGAGCACTTTAGCGTGACGGCTGATGTGGCTTTGCAACGGTACCCTACTGCGCAGCTGGTTTTTCTGGAGGATTTTAACGCCTGTCATCAGGACTGGCTGTTCACATACCAGAAAACCGACCATGCAGGGAGAGAAGCGAGGAACTTTGCCTTATCGCTTGGCCTCTCCCAGCTGGTAAAGCAAGCGACTAGGGTGCCCGATATTCATGGCCACACAGCAAACTGCCTGGACCTTCTGCTGACAACCGATCCAGACAGGTACGTTGTTCAGGTTTCCTCCCCGCTGGGAACCTCTGACCACTGTCTGGTGAAATCTGTTTCGTCGTACTCAGCCCCCGAATATGACTCGGGAGATATTCGGCGAGTATGGCGTTACAGGTCAGCAGATTGGGATGAGATGCGACACTTTTTTGCATCTTATCCTTGGCGACAGGTCTGTTTTTCTCCTGTAGATCCGTCGAGTTGCGCGGATGCTATAACCGATGTGATTCGTTAAGGGATGGAGTATTTCATTCCTTTTTCCAAAGCTCACCCATGGTTCAACGCCGAATGCGCTCAGGCTAAGAAGCGTAAACATTCGGCGTATCTTGCCTGGGTTGATGCTCAAAGCCGCAAAGCTCCGGATATTAGATCTAAGAAGAAAGCCTTTAACCTTGCCGCGAAGTCCAACAAAAAGGCATTACAGAAGGTAGGTATCGACTGCATTAGACATATCGGCGCAAAAGTCTCTCGCCAGCCATGTGGCAGTAGAGCTTTTTGGTCCCTCGCCAAAGCGGTCGAGACTAACTTCTGTCGTCCCACGCTGCCTCCGCTGGTGAAACCAGATGACTCTCTGGCTCATACAGCTGAAGAGAAAGCGAACCTTTTCGCTTCTCTGTTTGCTGAGAACTCACGTCTAGACACTAGCAACATTCATCCACCACAGATACCTAATTGCGGTACCTCTATGTCAGAAGTCCGCATTCACAATAAAGAGGTACTTAAGACCCTGCGAAGTCTAGACGTGAACAAAGCCAGCGGACCAGATGGTATTCTAGCGGTAGTACTAAAGACATATGCACCCGAGTTGTCTCCTGTGTTGACACGCTTGTTTCGCATCTGTATCGAGACTGAGATAGTTTCTAGGTCGTGGAAGCTTGCCAACGTGCAGCCTGTGCCTAAAAAAGGCAGTCGTGCTGACCCCACTAACTAACGGCCTATCTCAATAACCTCCTTACTCTGTAAGATTATGGAGCGTATACTGAACTCACCGCACCTCACAGAACGATGTCCGCAGTGACCGACAGTACGGTTTCCGCCCAAACCGGTCGACAGGAGATCTTCTAGCGTATGCCACTCACATCTGGGGCGAAACCCTCGAGAAAAATGGGGAAGCACTTGCTGTTTCCCTTGACATCTCGAAGGCTTTTGACAGGGTTTGGCACACTAGCCTTATGAGCAAACTTCTTGCGTATGGCCTATCTCCTGGCCTGATCGACTGGATCAAAGACTTCCTGAGTGACCGTTCATTCCGAGTGGTTGTCGGAGGTTGCTTGTCGCATTCAATGAGAACCAATGCCGGAGTTACTCAGGGGTCTGTTCTCACTGCAACGCTATTTCTGCTGCACATTAACGATCTGCTCATGCCCGGTATCTATGGGTACGCAGACGACAGCACGGTTGTGGAGAGATACCTGCCAAAGGGTCGTGCCAGTAAAGACCATATACAGTCTGAAAGAGAGGCTATGGTGGAGCGTATGAATCTTACACTTCAGGCAGTCTCCGAATGGGGCAATGCCAACCTAGTGGGATTCAACGCCACAAAAACACAAGCGTGTCTATTCATCGCTAAAAGGAGTCCGTTCATCTTGACTCCTACTCTTCGGAATGTATCCCTGAATTACACTGACCACCTTCAGTTATTGGGCATTGAGATATCCTCGAACCTTAACTTTGGGCGGTTCATTGAATCCAAAGCTAAAGTAGCTGCTAGGAAGCTTGGAGTCCTAGCGAAGGTGCGGCGGTACTTCACACCATAACAGCTTTTAACCTTGCATAAAGCACAGGTTCGGCCTTGTGTGGAGTACTGCTGTCACATTTGGGCTGGTGCTGCCAAATGCCACCTGTCAGCATTGGATTCAATAGAAAGGCGTGCTAAGAGGCTTACTGGTGACCCTAAATTGGTTGAGACCAATCTTCAGAGTTTCGAGCACAGGCGCAGAGTTGCCAGCCTCTCGGTGTTCAACAGGATACATTTTGGAGAGTGTGCGCAGGAATTACATAATTTGATTCCGCCATCCCCTTTCTATCATCGAACGTCCCGACGCACGGCAGGTATCCATCCCTTCGTCGTTAACATCCCCTCTGTACGGACGACGCGCTTTGCTTCACCATTTATTATACGTACAGCGAAGGATTGGAATAAATTGCCCGCGTCGGTGTTTCCGCTCGATTATAATGTGTCTTCAAGGCAAGAGTAAATAGGCATTTACTAAGTTAATGCGTTTTACCATCTATGACTACATCGCCACTTACCATCAGGTGGGATAGCAGTCAAGCATTAAATTATAAGATACGAGTAACCGCCCTCGCTTTGCTTCGGTTTTCTTATTTTTTTACACCTTGGGTTACATTATTGGAGTTTTACTAAGGATCCCTTTTTTTTTTTTTGAAAATATAATATAGCCTACGTTACCCGGGGCTAGTGTAGCTTCTCAACAGTGAAAGAATTTTTGTTTGTTTAGTAGTTTCGGAGCCTATTCAATGCAAACAAAAAATCAAATCTTTCCTCTTTATATATTAGTATAGATAAAAAAAGAAAGGTGACATTTGGCTGCACCTGCCCAAATTTGAGAACATTACTCTACACACGGCTTTTTTTTAAACTTTTTAAGTACCTATTCTCTGTAATACATCTGTAATAAATGTACACGAATATTTTTAGGCTAATTTTACTTTACTACAGGAAATGACATAAAGTGACGTTTAAAATTCTCTTAATTATTTTATTCAAAGATATGACAGAAGTAGCCAACATCATAGTTAATGTCTGAAGAGGTTCTTATTAATCGTATTTATCAGATTGTACTTAGTTGTACCGTTAGGAATGGTTATAGTAAAATAGTTGTGCTTAGTTGTACATAGTTGTACCGATGGGAACACTTAGTTGTGCCGTTCCACTAGTTGTGCGTACGTAGTTGGTCCGTTAGGAAACCGCGAACAAAAGGCGGACTTAATGCTAAGGCATTCTCTGCCAGTCAACCTTAGGGTGTGTATTTGGAGTTCAAGATAAATTGGTAGTCGACCACTTAAAACCGTATTATCAGGAAGCAATTTTAATTTTGTATAAAATATCAGAAGTTACACAACTCCTGTAATTCACTTTAGGTGACTCAATTTAAAAGTTTAATTAACTATGTTAAGTACAAGTAATCCAGCTGTGAAAGTGACGTCTTACTGCGAATGGCGAGGTCCGGTTTCCGTGCCGCACTCATTTCGCGACTTGCGACGTGCGACATGCGCCATGCGGCTCGCGGCTGCGGCTGCCGGCTGGCGCGCGGCCAACTAGCGCCGTGGCGTTTGCTCTATCATCCAGTAATTACCACGTACGCCATGTATCACGTCGCATCGATACATTACCGCTAAGTGCACGGATCGCTGTGTGGAATATATTGTGCAGTCGTCAGCTGCTTGCGATGCTGCGGTCGCTCGGTCGGTGCGCAGAGGCCGATGCAAAGCGCTCAGGCGAAGTGCCATAAATGTCGGAAGATAATTAATGTTGTGTTCTCTGGTACTCTGTTTAGGTATTTTATTAAACCTAAAGCATACATACATAGTTTTACATACAGTTTTCGGCTGTTATTCCTTTCAAGTTATTTAGTTACTAAACATTAATGATATTAGAACTTCGATTAAGTATAATGAAAATACGAATTTGCCGAATGTAATCTCTCCTGGCAGGCAGACGGATACAATATGTATGAATCATAGAGGACAATATGCAAATCTAAAACCCTATGCTCACACAAATAGACCGATAAAACTGTATAGCAGCTGCCGCGTCGTTGCTCCGATGGTCGCAAGATTGAGATTTAACTGCCCCCTAACGCGACATTCATTGATACTGGGACGTGATCTCACCGTCACCCGTCCGTCCCCACCGTCCCACTGACGGAACTGCTTGTACTATCTTCAGCGAACTTCTTATGACATGCCAATAACTGATGCAACTCTCATTAGCTTCAAGCCGCGGCATTATTACTCCATTTAATCAATGGCAGTATGATTTTTTGATAGAAACGAGGTTAACGTTTGGTTGTCGGTCTCATTTATACAATAGGCAACTATCTGTTATCAGGAAAAACTGGAAGATTAATAATATTTACCAAGAGGACTAACTAATATTCTTAATTCAAATTCAAATTCAAATTCATTTATTCGCTTGAAAGTGGGTACATAACAATGTTTAAAAATTAATTATATTCTGTCCTCCACATTCCACCATATAAGGCATGCGAATTTCATTGTAATAATAGTTTATGTTTATATTATTATATTATATCTGTCAATATTACATTTTTACATTAGTCTATATATGTATTAATTAATTTATAATATATATTTATTTATACATGTCAAGATAATTGAATTTTACTAATTACACTATTATATTAATTAATTTACAATGTTATATTATTACAATTTAAGAATTAATTAATGTCATAAAATGCAGATTTTAATAGAAAGTGCTTTAATTTAATATTCTTATTTCCTAATATTAACAGGACATACCTTAGTAAGTCGTACAGTCCCTCCTACTGCCCTAATTGAGGTTTGTGATACAATGATGGTGGAACTGCGAGTTCGTTTGCTATCCTTACCACAAAAAATAACATTTGGTCACAGAAGAACTCACTGTTAACAGTTACTTATAACAATACGGCCGGCCCGTGGCTCCTTATAATTCTCTACAAGTTACAGCGGTAACCCTCGTCACCGATAAATTTTTCTGCTGTTCTTTTTGCCATACTATTGTAAAACACTTGAACACATCCGCTGATAGCGAAGAATCACGTGTCAATACTCTACTCGTTTATACCGATCGTGATCCAAGCAATGCCAACAATAACATCGTTTTAATAACATCGATCAATGTTGTATTTCATATTCCTTGTAACATTACTTCAGAATACTTTTAGTTATTAATTTTTATCAAATAGTATCCAGTGATACGATTTCAAATCCGAATACTAGCTTCGAACACAATGCGCTCTCGTAGTATCCATTGAAATGATAGGTACGGGGAGCCCTATTCAGATATATTCGCTATTGGAATCTATTCAAATCGGATCATATAAAAGTGCTATCGATCGGTTTTCGATTCGAGCATATCCGAGCATCGCGTGGACTTAGCGGCAGGTTGGAGTGCTGCCAGAGATCTTTTAACGTTCCATTCATGATTATCATCTTACGATTAATCATGATTTCTGATGTGTCGTGATTTTAGCGTGGTATTATTTGCTATAAGGTATTTCTTTGACTAAGAGCTGAACTGGTTTTATTTGAATTAATGGAATCAGTTTCATGAGAATTAGTACTCTGTGGTTGGTGGATAACTAATAACATAATTTAAATTACGAGTATTATAGATATACTTCACTTCACGGATTATTACTATTAAAGTGAAATGAATTGACTATTTGGACAAGTACCATAGAAAATATCGCAGTTTTTACGGAGATAAGACGCTGCAACTCATCAACTTCTTCAATGCTTTACAGATTGTTATAAAAATTGCCCCTGAGTTCCTATTTTAGCACGGAAAATATTGAGATAACGTGAGCTAGGTTTTGCTAGTATTACCTACATGAGACATTGTCTTTTTTACAAGGCTCTTAAAGTTTAATCGATCGATTTTCGATTTGTCCCGCAATTATCCCAAAGTTAGCACTCGCCCGCGCGGCGCTTGGAGTGCCGCCAGCATTCAGCAGCTGCGCTGATCTTAATGCCGTATTCATGATTATTATCCTCTCCATATCCTTATGAAGCTATATTACTGGCTCTCTTGGCTTCAAGTAGGCGATCATCTGCAGGATCTTATTACGAGCTTTTTTTTTAAATGGTGACCAAAAGCCACCCGGTTTTGTTAGGGTTTTATACATCGAATAAATGAACAACTTCAATGAATTAGCAACTATTTTATTGCATTTTTGGTGACCATCTTGATGGTTACCTGAATTCTTAGAACCAGTTTTTAGCCGACCATGGAATTTCTAAAGTAGTTAGAAACGAGTACCGCAGTGAATAGACTATGCATATACTGTGATTATGATACTGCTATGATGAATTAATAAGCAACCGTTCACTATTATGATATTGTTGCAATATTACAACCCATTTACGTGGACACTAACTCAACGAGATTGCGTAAGCTTTAATCAAAATGAACCATGGCATGACGAACAAGTCTCTTGACCTTATTCCCTACTCCCGGCTGTACCCGTCTGTACCCCGCTGTACCCCGCTGTACCCCGCTGTACCCCGCTGTACCCCGCTGTACCCCGCTGTACCCCGCTGTACCCCGCTGTACCCCGCTGTACCCCGCTGTACCCCGCTGTACCCCGCTGTACCCCGCTGTACCCCGCTGTACCCCGCTGTACCCCGCTGTACCCCGCTGTATAACGGACGAGACAAGGATGCCAGGTGCATCTTGTTTGACATCGCTCGGATCTGACTTATCCGATTTCATTCTGTGGTATTTGTACATAGTGGTGTTGTCGTATTTTTAGTTGCCCAATTAATTGCTTAACTAGTGTACTAATCCTTTGAATATCTCGGTTTCAATTAGCCACTAATGCCCACTTGATGGGCAACGGTGATAGCCTTCTTATCAGATGACACGTCTGCTGATGACATAAAACACTCCCATTCCCGCATGTGACGCGGATGCGTCCTCCGAATTAAGACAACCCTAGTGTGTGACCACCTGTAGGTTTATGACATGTGGCATGGAAACTAGAGAAACTTCCAAATGGGCTACTGACTCAACAAGTAAGTTAATTAAATATGTGTTAGTTTATTAAATATTTGTTAGTTTATATAACATGCATTCATGGGAAAATTATTACCAAAAAGGTAAAAAGTACATAATATGGAAGCTGTCCTCGTAAGACCCGATCTGTTAGGCGTGGCGCGCGGTGGTGGAAGCACACACTCACGATCTCCGCGCAACACCACACTCGATCAAATTGTTATGATCGATTTGACAACTAGATTGAGGCCAACCTCGGCGCGGTAGTGTTAGCATTAGGGCGCATCTCTACTTACCCAGACATTTGCATCCAATACTGTTTCTAAGTAGAAAAAACTCGAATTGTATTAAATTAACCCCGGTTAGTCAAAAGCTTTTATCGAGAAATTAAAACGACGTTTCTTTGAAATAATCAGGTATATTACCAACTCTGTTATTTTTCACGACAAATTCATTATGTCCCATAAAACAAATGGAATCTACTCTGCCAAGCGATGTTCGACTTCTGCGAAACTGAAGGTGAAGTTTACTTTTGCATTAGAAAATAATAAAATTGCTATCTCAATAAATAAATAGCAGGTATATTTCTTGTCCGAAAAACTCCAAAATCTGACCTCGTAAATGGTAAAGTAGAAAACATACCCAAGAAATTTATAAGACAGAAAAAAATTAAAAAGTATCAAATAAAACTTGAATAAATTATAGAAAATTTCCACATTGAATATGGTATTCGTGAATATTCTAAATTATACAGATATAAAATATGCTGACAAGGTTCTTGAGAACTCAAGTCAATATCAGACTTGTAATTTTTATGCAATTAATTATTCACCGATGCAAGGCATAATCCATGCATTTCTCACGAAGAAAGAAGAGATAGGAATGAATGATAACGTCGAAACCTGCCTCCTTGTCATTAGTTAGGCAAAAATTCGCGACCAACAAACGTCAAGGTTCAAACTTAACGCTTTTTATTTTCTTATTCAATTGTGTCGTGTACTGTGCTCATTTAAGGCTAGTTATTTGGTCATATTACAAGGTTCTCAATTTGTTATTATTCAAGTTTTTATTTAGTGTCGTTCGCACTGAACGTTTAATATGACATACTTAGGAAATAGGCTTTTAATTAGGATATAGACGTCAGTTTGTCAAAACGTTAAAGCAGGAGTTGTGTACCATGGAGTATAGAGGTAAGGACGATCTATCTATATCTCTATCATGGAAAAACATCCGTCAAACTGTGTTAAATATCATGTTCAACTTTCCCCATATATGTGTTATTCCTCTTTACCTCTTTACAGTCTGTACTCCATGTTGTACACGAGGTAATTCGTGCCTTATGAAAATACAGACCACACAACCAATTTAACTTTACTAATAATATAATAAAATATTTTAATAACATAGTTATAAGAACATATACAGAATGTCGATGTAGTTGGAAGTTTAATATTCATTCCATATGCGAGCAGAGTATCATATAAAATTATTTTCGACTTAGCTCTTTTTGACCTAAATTACTGAATTCTCTGAAGCTTTGTTTTGCCAGCATTTAGGCTGCAGCCCGCTCCTGCTCGTACGCCGCGGCGCCGGTCCAGAGGATAATTATCTCTCATTATTAGAGCGCGGGATTGCGATCCGAGTGGCGCTTGCAGCGGCTCCGGCGGACCGTGGCTCGTTGCCGTACGCGGCTGCCGACCGCCGACTACTGCCGACAGTGCCGACTACTGCCGACAGTGCCGACTACTGCGCTAGTGAGGAGGATGCACTTTCTAGTTAATCGACGAATAGACCATCGATTATAGGCAGTGTGTAGTTCCTTCCCTACGTTATTGTCTGATGACTGACACAAAAAGTCGACGCATAGTGATACATGGTGTTTTCATTTACATGTATTCGTTTCAAAGTTATTTATTTGAACTGTAACCTAATTTGGTAATAATTCCTTTGTTTTATAATACATTTAGTATTTATTATGAATAATAATAGGTATTATAATTGTGATATAAATAATTATATGATTGTACGTATAGGTCACGATACCTAAGTAAGCGTACTTAACTAGAGGACATAGTGAAAGAAAAATTCGAACCCAAACCTCCGAACATCAAACCACACTACTTCGACACAGCTTGTTTTCGACACTAATGAATAAGTGAATTTTGTATGATGTTTTTGATCGTTAAAAATTTCGCTCGTGAAACTTTTTCCTGAAGCGCCGAAGTATGTCTTTCATTTTTAAGTGCACAAGTTTAAAACTTGGCATGCTCGTGACTTGTTTATGAACGAGGCAGCCGGTCGGAGCTAATTTAGGAGTTTGCACAAGCTCAATATAATACGCAGCGTAACGCTGTTTGGTGAGCAGATATTTGCGCCACATGTTACCGACCGCAAGACGTATGGCGCTCGGCGCTCGGCGCTCGGCGCAAACACTCGATATGTGTGCCTTCCCACCTCCTGCATTACACCAATTTGGTTCATAATACACAGACAAATATTTGTCCTCTCGCGCCAACCTTCGATATTCTAATATGGAGTACCCATCAGCAAAGTGAACTTTCAAAAGGCTGCAATAAAATATCGTCCCCGTCATCGTTCCTGTCCGCGTAGAATGTTACTTACATTTGAAAACCTGAAAAGCTTATTGAATGGTAATTTTAATAAACACTTGTCGTGTGGCTTCCGAGACACGAAACTAACCCAATTATTAACCCACTTAACAGTATCTGTGTTACATTTAAATATCACACAAAGGTGAACACACAACTTGTATCCCACGTAATGATGGAAAGATCAAAACAAATCGCTAGTTGTCGAGGGGTTTCAGTACCGGCGCGCTCTTCATACAATTTTTTGGTTGAGTTGACTTGTCGCAGTCGTCATAATGTTTTTGTTTTGAAATTTCTATTTTAACGAACTCATTGGAGTGAATTAGGTTAAGGGTGCGAATGGTGTAAATGTACAAAAGTTTACGTTTGAAAAACATTTTGTTGTTATTCGTAATTAAATGAATTATGATTTTGCTTCCATCGACTAGTAACGTCTCACCTGCATAAAAATAAGCTGGGTTTGTTTGCAAAAACAGTTTAATTGTCAGCGATAATTATGAAGGTTTCGACTGCATCAGTACGCGACATTCGGTGAGTTGGAAATCAAATTATCTGGAGTGAAATCCTGCACCTCATTCACTCACGATGAATGATCTATTAAATTGGACGAGGATAAAAATCACTCGATTATTTACGATTTCCTACATGATTCTGAGATTTCCAGTGTAAGAGCTAGGGACGAAAGATACTTTTCTAGCTTCTCTAATATGTATAAAGTCTGCCATCTAGACAACCTAAATCAACAATCATCTGTAGCAAAACAGACTAAAGTTCATATTATTATTATTAAAAATAAACGCTTACATACTCATACCCCCGCAGTAAGTTATTACCTGTGTCGCGGGTGGCATGGACGACACATAAAACACATTACTATCACACCCATAACCCGAGTACAAATATATTTATCTGTCACATAAATGCAGATGCCCCGGCCAGGAATCGAACCCGGAACCCCTCGCTTCGCAGGCAGGGTCTCTTCTAACTAGGCTACAGGGTCGTTAAAATAGTCATCCTCGCTTTCCAAACAAATTATTATGCCAATTTTGTATTTATCGGTGTTTTCAATAAATAACAAGCAGTCTCTGTACACATGAAGATAATAAATTAGATCGGAAACATTATCATTTCGAAACAAACGTAAATATGTCTCTGGTGAATTCCTAATACGTGAATATACAGGAAAAACACATTTAGTAATTCAGCCGGCTACGCAATAAGGGAAAGTTATAAAGCCCTCGCGATTACAATCAAATTTTATCCAGACGAGAGGCTCGGAGTGCGCGCCGGTCGAGCGGTCTCGGGAGCGCGCGAGCGAGCCGAACAAGTCATAACTCTTAGCGGTTGCGGGTATTACTAATTAAACAATCTTTACGATGGGATCATAAAGCGGTTTGATATATTTTTTACTTTTTATCTAATGGTTTATGAACACAATATATTTAACTTTCCTTTAAGGGTTCTTTTTTACTTTCAGTGTAAGAATTTTATTAGTAAATTAGTAAGTAACTGGCATGTTTTAGGCAGATTTAGTAAACTTTCATCTGAAAAAAGGAGAAGTGATTTCTTATCACGTTTAGTGATCGACTGAGAACACAGACTCGGGAAGAAATTGGATGGATACGGCTGGAACTAATTTGCATTAGCACTTGCGTGCTTTCAACTATTAAATAAATACATCAAAATTTCAATGCAATCTTATGGACGTCTAATTGTTATCTTTATGACTTTGTCTTGGGGCTACTTTTAAAAGAGATCACTATTACAACAATACCAATGATGTCGGTGAAATACAACAGTGATAGAAATTTGCGTAACTTTTGTCGATAAAACATTATCTCATGAAAAACATAAATGTGAAATGAGAGCCAATTTCAAAAAAAAAAGAATTGAGATCTAAATCGATGCCAAGTTCTGTGTACAAAAGCCAAAAATTTAATCACAAGAATTTGACTTGATTACTTGTCACGTATCTACCTAGGCTATATTATAATTGTTAAGTCTGTAAGTTTGATGTAATACCTATGTTACTTTTCTAAAATTTGGTTCGTTGGTTGCTAACTAATGAAAACTAGCCAAGCACAGTTTGATATTCTATAAGGCACAAATTCGACCACACATGGGGTACTGTTCCCATCTTTGGGCCGGAGCCCCAGCTGGCCGAGTGGACACGTTTGACCGAATCCAACGACGAGCCATTCGTCTTGTCAACGATCCCAAGCTTACAGACGGATTAGAATCGCTTGAGTTGAGGAGAGACGTAGGCTCACTATGCGTATTCTACCGTCTGTATAACAGGGAGTTTTCTGAAGAACTGTTTGGTTTAAGGCCTGCGGTTGATTTCCGTCACTGCATATCACGTACCAGGTTCCATCAACATCACCTAAATACCTGGCGTTCGTTCGCAGTTTGGTTTTCACGTAATTTCCTGCCACAGACATGTAAACTGTGGAACGAACTTCCTGCATCGGTGTTTTTTTTTGTATATATCTTATAAGTTAATGCTTGACTACTATTCCACCTAGTGGTAAGTGGTGATGTAGTCATGGGTGGTAAAACGAATTAACTTAGTAAAAGCCTATTCACTCTTGTCTTGAGGACACTTACATTATAATCGAGCGGAAACACCGACGTGGGCAATTTATTCCAATCCTTCGCTGTACGTATAATAAATGACGAGGCGAAGCGCACCGTCCGTACAGGGGGGATGTTCACGACGAAGGGATGGATACCCGCCGTGCGTCGGGACGTTCGATGATAGAAAGGGGATGGCGGAATCAAATTATGTAATTCCTGCGCACACTCTCCAAAATGTATCCTGTAGAACACCGAGAGGCTGGCAACTCTGCGTCTGTGCTCGAGGCTCTGAAGATTGGTCTCAACCAATTTACGGTCACCAATAAGCCTCTTAGCACGCTTCTCCATTGAATCCAATGCTGACAGGTGGCATTTGGCAGCACCAGCCCAAATGTGGCAGCAGTACTCCACACAAGGCCGAACCTGTGCTTTATACAAGGTTAATAGCTGTTGTGGTGTGAAGTACCGCCGCACCTTCGCTAGGACTCCAAGCTTTCTAGCAGCTACTTTAGCTTTGGATTCAATGAACCGCCCAAAGTTAAGGTTCGAGGATATCTCAATGCCCAGTAACTGAAGGCGGTCGGTGTAATCCAGGGATACATTCCGGAGAGTAGGAGTCAAGATGAATGGACTCCTTTTAGCGGTGAATAGACACGCTTGTGTTTTTGTGGCATTGAATCCCACTAGGTTGGCAATGCCCCATTCGGAGACTGCCTGAAGTGTAAGATTCATACGCTCCACCATAGCCTCTCTTTCAGACTGTATATGGTCTTTACTGGCCCGACCCTTTGGCAGGTATCTCTCCACAACCGTGCTGTCGTCTGCGTACCCATAGATACCGGGCATGAGCAGATCGTTAATGTGCAGCAGAAATAGTGTTGCGGAGAGAACAGACCCCTGAGGAACTCCGGCATTGGTTGTCATTGATTGCGACGAACAACCTCCGACAACCACTCGGAATGAACGGTCACTCAGGAAGTCTTTGATCAAGTCGATCAGGCCAGGGGATAGGCCATACGCAGGAAGCTTGCCAATAAGGCTAGTGTGCCAAACTCTGTCAAAAGCCTTCGAGATGTCAAGAGAAACGGCAAGCGCTTCCCCATTTTTCTCGAGGGCTTCACCCCAGATGTGAGTGGCATACGCTAGTGTTCCCGCTGAGCTATGACATTCTTCAAGAAGCGGATCTATTCTTTTCTTGGAGGCCGGCAACGCATTGGTGACGCCCCTAATGTTGCTAATGTCCATGGGCGGCGGTGATCACTTACCATCAGGTGACCCGTTTGCTCGTTTGCCTGCTTAAGGCAAAAAAAAACATACATGCGTAAACATGATCCATAAAAAATATTTCATTTAAAGTTATTCGACACAAAAATTTCTTTCCTACAAATATTGCGCAATGAAATCCATAATAAGTGACCAATAATAAATAAGTTTATTCTGGTTTCAAATAACGTAAGGCGAGATCGTTGACTTGATTCAATTCCACTAGTTATATATTAAACACTTCATATATATACATGCATATAACAGAATTAAATTAGCTTTTATCCGCGACTTCGTCTGCGTGGACTTGAGAATTAGTAATTAAAAAAGATCCTGGCCAAATGCGAATTTTTTGGCACCAGGTGTTTTGTACAAACTTACAGAACCGAACATAATATGAGCAATATTAAATGATTCAGTAACAAACTTAACTTTGCCGCTGTAAAACTGTCGTTCCCATACATGGACATCGCAATCAGTTAACCAAATACAAATAAGTTGAAGTTTTTTTGGAATGATGCCTCCATGAATTCCTGAGAAAATAGGGTCGACAGACAGATAGACGGACAATGAAGTGATCCTATAAGAGTTATGTTTTTTTTATGAACAAAACCCTAAAAATTTATACAAAAATTATAATATGTAGGACATACCTAAAAGCAGTCCAGACAATAATTATAACCTGTAAACCCACCTTCCAAACTAAATTATACCCTTGACCTGAAGAAGTAGATCCATCTCCGACCCTTTATTGACCCCATCCCGACAAACATGCACCCTCTTCTTTGATGCGGGATATGAAATATCTGTGAGCCAAATTTCGTCTAAATCCATTTAGCCGCTTTAGTGAGGGTTAAAAAAATATCTTAATATACGCTTAAGAAATATTAGTGGGATTTTATATACGTACACCATCAGATTCTGAATTGGTCAATGTTGTACTGGTTTTGCTATGTCAACTATTAGAAAAACAAGGTTGACAAACGACCGACTAACATATTTTTAAAACTATTATTCCCACCCATTCTGGAGTTACACGTTCTGTCTCTAAAATACACCCCCAGACCCTGAATTGATCAATGATGGACTGGTTTTGTAATGTCAATAATATGAACAACTTAAACTATCTCTAAAAACGGTTCTATTATTTCATCAATTCAGGAGTCGCATATTTAGTCTCCAACACAACTTATGGTCATACGTATTTGTTTTCTATTCTAAGATGGTGCCGACCACGGGCTACATGAGTCGCTCAGGAACGTCTCGCCCCTCCACAGTTGACTGCCTGAGAGCTAAACCCTTCTGCGGGAAGAGTCAAAATAGCCCCCCTGACTATCTGGTGAGTTTCGCAACCGCGGCACCAGCTAGATTTACGGTAATGAAACTACCCTACCCTACAGCAGGGCCCGCCTCTCAACCGGGAGATTCTAGTTCTCCTGAGTTTATTCCTGAATTATTTTGGGATTTTTAAGTGTAACTTCCAACTACGCAAGGCCGAGTTTTTCGTCCAAGAACCTGACCTAAATGCCAGACTTATATATCATACCTATAAAACGTTTCAGAAGAAACTCATTGTTTTATCTGTTGCTTCTGGATTAGAGAGCGTGCCTGCATTACCATAAGATTAGTTTATTTTTACTGCTATTTATATACCTCGATACATCTTAATTCTAAGCTCTGCTAGATCATAAACAACTTTCTATAAACTTGATAGAATGGTTTAATCATCTTCATAATTTATTATTTTTTCATTTTTGTTTTCTTTATTGGATGACAACGCATGGGTGATACTTTAGTCTGATCACGGACGAAGCTTTTAATTTAGTCATCCATGGAGGAGGACGAAAATTTACCATCAGGCGGCTCGTCTGTTTTCACGTGGTTATTCGCAAATTCAAAACTATTTTAGATATTTGTATTGCACTTACATCCGGTCATAATTAGCATATACGGGGCCGCTTGGTTCGCATTGACAAGTAGATGACAATAGTACATGATTATTCACAAATATTTGAATGCCATCAAAAACAAAACTTGTAAAAAAAACCAAGTCTCGCAACTCAGTTCTTCTACCGTAAAAAGTTGTGAGATCCATGTAATGCCAAGTCGCTTAATTTATTCAGTTCATACTTAAGGGTCCTTCTGTCTTAAGTTATTACGTAATTAGCTAACCTAACAAGTAACAACATCTTATAGTGACCATATTATCAATATTAAAAATCTTTTATGTTTTAAATAAATAGATCGACTTGACTATCGCACGAAAACACAATGTATCTTACAAGTAATACCTACATATTATATTGTTTGATTGATTGTGCGATTGCCAAGTCAATCTATTTATTTAAAACATAAAATATTTTTAATATTGATAATATGGTCACTATAAGATGTTGTTACTTGTTAGGTTAGCTAATTACGTAATAACTTAAGACAGAAGGACCCTTAAGTATGAACTGAATAAATTAAGCGACTTGGTATTACATGGATCTCACAACTTTTTACGGTAGAAGAACTGAGTTGCGAGACTTGGTTTTTTTTACAAGTTTTGTTTTTGATGGCATCTCATTTCTTTTTGTAGATAGTTCTACTTTTTTCCTTTTACAAGTTACCTTTGAACATAATTATATCTAGGTACCTACCTACACCTATTATTCCATTATATTACATACAGGTACAGTAATTCATTAACTGCAATTGTAACTTTGTAATCCTATATATTTATATGGGATTACAAAGTTATCTATGCAGTTGATGTATCTCGAAAACTGGACCGAAATTGCAAAATATTTTAGTTTTTCCTTGATCTATACACTAAACACTAATTGTGTTCCAAATTTGAAGCTTCTATGTCTGCTAGAAGTGCCTTAGAGTTTTGATGATCGGTCAGTCAGTCAGTGAGTGACGAAATTAAGAAACTTTGACTAGTTATAATTCTTAAACTACTGGTTCAAATTGAATGCAATTTGAAATATACCGTGTTTATACAATGCCTGCTTGGTTACTAAAAATTCAGGTTTCTAGCTTTATCCACAACGAAGTTATAGGGGGTCGAAAATGGCCTGAATTGCTTCGAGAAAAGGATGGTACGGCCGTGCCGCTTTTTTGCTCGACTTGGCAGGGGCACTGCCGTGCCCCCAGATTTATTGCTCACTGTGATTAATGGATTTTTTATTGTTATTATCTAGTTTCTATGTGCTTATTCTTTCAATACAATAAGGGAATCTAAATTGTAATACTTTGTCAAAATTTAAGATTTTTAGATATGTACAAAAAACATTATTTGATAATTTCCCTAAATTGTGTCATATTAAATTATCGCTAACTCTGACCCACACCATCATACAGCATTTGCAGCAATTGAATATAGGAATCCGATAGCACAATCTAACATAAGTATGTGTTATTGATTGAGTAGGGTAGCTAATTTACTTAAAACCCCAATGTTTTAAATATTATAAATATGTATAGATACATATTAATTTCAATTAAAGATTTATTAACGTTTAAGTGTCCTTGTCAGATCTACTTACATTTTTTAATTATGGCTTCTGGTTACCTAAACTGACATAGTATGTTGTTGATTAGCAGAACTAATTCACTGCAAAATCATAAATTAAAGTTGAATAAATTGGTACACATTGATTTTGTTAAAGAAATAACGTATATTTCCGATACTAAATAGTCTCTTATGTCCCTCTATCGGGAATTTTCAGTATTTCTTGCTGTTATGTGGTGCATCAAAATTCCTATTTATTGATATCTCGACTTGTAAGCGACGTATCACAAAAACATACACCGGATTTTAAGTTAGACCACCAGCAATACAAGTGTGAAAATCGCATTCAATTTCATCCAGTGGTTTTGGCGTGATGCGGTGTCAAAAATACAGACAAACAAGATTTTAAAAAATGACAAATTTGCTATCTATTGCTCCTATGTAGTCCCCTGATATCAAATTTCCTTAAATATCTTCAATGTTCTGTACATTATCGAGTTACAGTTTTATTATCTTAATATAATATGTCACGTTGTTTGTCCGCGATGGACTTCTAAACTACTTAACCGATTTTAATCAAATTTGCACACCGTGTGCAGATTGATCCAACTTGAAAGAAAGAATAACTTACATCTCCATTAAGACACATGGAGTTTTAATAAAAAAAATATTGACAGAATGAAGTCTGTCCAGGCAGCTAGTATTATAATATAATATAGAATACAGATATTGATTAATTTTACTGCTCAAAAAAAAGTATCATCAGAAGTGCTCGCGGACAAGTTCTTTGGCATAAAATATGTTCAGCCTCAACATATCATAGTGATTTATACGTAGAATTTAAATTCTATACATATTATATTAAAAACAATTACTTACAAAATAATTCCAAAAAACATGTGGATGGACGAAGAAACGTAAGTATAAAGTATAATTGAGGGTTTATGTTCAAAGAGAGTATGATTTAAAGAGCTGATGAGTATTCATTGACTTGTGCTATGATAGAGACCGATAAGACAGGAAAGTAATGGAGCAAAGCGGTGAGATATCGAATCGGAATGTTTCTAATAAAACAAACGGAATGACCGCAAAGTTCTCGCAAGTAAATTGAGCAGCGCGATGTTTGTCTTTATTATGGTATCTGTTTCTGTCAAATCTAATCCGGACTCATTTCCATACTCCCGACTATCTAACCGGTTATGTTGAATTTTTTTTATAGAAATAGCCGGCAAACGAGCTGACGATCCACCTGATGGTAAGTGGCTATCGTCGCCCATGGACATCAGCAACACCAAAAGCATCACTGCTGTGTTGTCGGCCAAGAAAGAGAGAAGAAAAAGAAAGAAAGAATGTTTTCATCACTGTTATATAATAACAATTAAAACCACCTTGCTGCAACTTGATAATATTAATTGAAACGTAATTATATTATAATACATATGTCCAATTGTAGTATTTGTCTGTTACATCAACGTCCGAGGATCACTGGACATGGATGTCTTCTACTGAGAAGGCCTAGAGCATATCCACCGCACTGCTTCAGTGCGGACGGCTGATTGATGAAGGGTCATAATTGACCTTAGTGTAAATGTCGGGCAGCTACTAGTACTAGCACTAGCACTTGAGAATTTGTAAATTTGCGCTTATAATAATAATAATTATTAATTGCAATAATAGTCAAACCATTTATTTCTAACCTAAAAATGTAATAAATATATAATATTAAGTCGTACTTCGCACGAAATAATTCTATTTCGTAATAAAAAAATATCCTAGTTTGGTAAAAAAGGATTATTAAAATATTTACTTTGATTTTCTGAGTAATACTCGCGTACCGTTAGTTTAACTACGTCAATGTATCTTGTAATATATACGAGTAACCGCCCTCGCTTTGCTTCGGTTTTCTTATTTTTTTACACCTTTGGTTACATTATTGGAGTTTTATTAAGGATCCCTATTTTTTTTGAAAATATAATATAGCCTATGTTACTCGGGGATAGTGTAGCTTCCCAACAGTGAAAGAATTTTTCAAATCGGTTCAGTAGTTTCAGAGCCTATTCAATGCAAACAAAAAATCAAATCTTTCCTCTTTATATATTAGTATAGATTAATGAAAGATATTAACTTCTTAAGTACCGAAGTGTAAGCAGGTTCCGGCCAAGTTGGAGGTATTAGCTTCAAATAAAATAAACAAGGGCGATTCCCACTGACATAAATTCATTTAGCAAAATAAATATGTATTGAAGGCGAAAGTTCAAGAGACAAGTCTTCATTTACAAGGCATTCGGTAGATTTGCGAATTCATGCTTAAAATTACGCCAACTTCTGAGAAGTTCAACAAACTTCTGTTAACTTTTATTTAGAGTTCCCCCATTGTAAAATAATGTGATATTGACTTAACTTGTTCGGCTCGATCTTAAGATCAAGTATATTTTAATTTTATCACAAGTTAAGAGTTGATTAACATGTCAAAGACTTTAGTTTTGTACTTCGTTCCTTGAGCCGGGTCTAGGGGCACTTCACATGCCGTACAAAAGACATGAAATAATGTACGTGACGGAAAGTTATATAATTATCATCCTCCATAGAAACCTCCATTTTTACAAGGCCTTCAAACTGACTAGATTTCGCTTAGCTTTCACGTCATGAATCAATTATTCAGATATTCACTTTTATTTCATTATTATTTATGTAGTTCCAATGGAAGTAAATAAGTTTTACATTACTTGGATTATAAATTATTTAAAACCCGAATTAAAAGTTAGTTATTAAGCACAAATACAGTATGGTACCATCTTAAACTGATTCCTCCTCCACATTGTAAAACTATCATTTAATACTGTTTTTTAGCTTCCATTAACATAATTAACATACGGTACCTATAACAAGTTTATATTTTTATATGCACTACAATATATCTTATATATAAAATTCTCGTGTCACGGTGTTAGAAGTTGAACTCCTCCGAAACGGCTCGACCGATTTTCGTGAATCTTCTTTGCGTGCATATCGGCTAGAGTTGAGAATCGGACAACACCTATTTTTCATCCCTCTACCCCTAAAAAATTTTTGGCAGAACAAGGTTTGCCCGGTCAGCTAGTTATGATATATGATTTGAACCAAAAGTTATGAAGAATATAGGATGTAATAGTTGGACGGAAAACTCGTCAGTCATCCTATAAAGATACTGATTTTCATCGGAAGCATAACTCTGCAAAATTTAATTTTAAAAATTGTCGCGGAGAAATGAATTACACAATGAAAAATTTACACAACTGAACATCTCAGTTAAAATGTTGCCTTCGATATTTTCTGCTTCTTCTCACAATTCATAAAACATTTTACAACGTCTGCATAATTCCGCTTTTGATGATATAAGCAACAGGCTGCCTACATTGTGAGCTACGACGGTCTACGGAGCTACGGCGCTACGGCGTAGCACGCCTACACTGTAGCTCTGCCATAAAGAGTAACAAGCGATACTAAAAAATATTATTTTGTAGTTTCTTTTTCTTTTATAGCTTCAAAGCGATCGCTCGATGGCCGGTGTTTTTTGATACGAAAAGAAACTAAGAAGGAGAGGAGCATTATGATATATAAAATCTAATGTTTTGTATCGGTTTTTCCATTTCGCTAATGTTACGAGGCTGTATCTTATATGAATAATAGTTAAGTAAAGATGAAGTTCACCGATCGCCGGCTGTCGGCCCGCGGCTTGCCCGCGAGCGATAACTTGCATTTTTTAATAATATATAATGTCAAAATTATTTCAAGGGGTGGTTGGCTTCAACCCATTAATGGCCCACTACTGGGCACGGGTCTCTCCTCTTGAGGAGGCCTAGAGCATACTCCACCACGCTGCTCCAGTGCGGATTGGTGGAGGGGTTAGTGGCCAACCCGAGTGTCGGAAGTTTTCAAACCGCCTGAGGGCCTCCGAAATGGCTTAACGACTATTATCTAATGATAAAAACCGGGACCGACGGCTTTACGTGCCCTTCGAAGCACGGAAACGCTCAAGAAATTTTTGCCACTAGCGGTCACCCATCCAACTACCGACCACGCCCGCTGTTGCTTAACTTTGTCGATCACATAGGATCGACGCAAGCCGCCAGGCTATGAGAGCTTCAACGGGTGGTTACCAATAAGTAAAATAAAAAAAAATGTTTTGCCACACAAATACTAGCGTATTTTGTGAATGTTCACGTATTCGGTTGCGTTTTATACTCCCGGCACGCCGTCTGGTGTTATCTACAGGGGTCACGTTATCTGATGGAGATAGTAAAAACTTTATTCCGTGTTCGATAGACTTGCTGCGGTGATGTTTGCTATCAAATTGAACGTTTTCGTATTATTTCTGACAGCTAACACTCTTGCACTAATAAAATTGTATTGCTTTAATGATATTGGTAATAGAAGCTTCATAGATCGTGGGAGTTGGAATAATATGGTGCACAAAAAGCATATAAAGAGTTCTCCTTCAGGGCCGGCGTTCCATTCTTTACGTCATACCTTCAAATATATTATGAATATAATTTTTTTTTCATTGATTATTTATTATCATAGCAACAGTTTTTTTTTTCTGGTGCTGTGATTAGTCGTGACAGTCATTCGCCATCGCACGGTTAACTGTTATTTGAATACAGTGCGCACCATTATTTTCAAATCGTGCGCGTACTCTAATAATTAATTATAATCATAGACTAATTAATTGGATTCGACGAATCGATACAGGAAAATTTAATAGCTTGACTGCAGAGACAAGTGGCGAAGATGTCGCGGTTAGTTCAAAGTTCTTCTTTCATGGACAAGTTTTTAAGACAACTGTATGTAGTGGTTGCATCCTGCTGCAACATTTCGATTTATCGTCACCCATCACGCGGCCGCGCTGCCCCTTTCCCCCCTCCCCCTCCGCCCTCCCGCTGCCCGCCGGTCAGATGCACTCCGGTAGCTTCATACCGGTGATAAACGAGCATCGCGCGTGCTTCGACAACACTATATTGAACAAAATCGGTGTTGGAAGTAGTCGGACTTACTCTTAAAACTCACGATGATTGATTAAATTTATCGCGACATTTTATGGCGCTCTTGTATTAAATTTCAATATAATCGTTATTTTAAAACGATTGAAATAATATTTTCTACAAAACTTTTTCATTGAAAGGTTTTGTACACTGCAGGGAACATTGCGTTGCTGTACGCCACCATCTCAATTCTTGAAAGCTTGTTTTTGGGCATGTAATGGAGAGAGATTGCATGTATTTTTATCGGTCACACGTCTATGTTAAAAATTATTTTGTTAGCAACCCGCGCCAGGATATTTCCCAGAAAATATAATTTCTCAAAGAAAAATAATTGTTAAGTAATTTTACCTCATTAAAGGCTAAGTAAAATAGATTTTTTTTAACATTTTGACAAAAAAATATTTTGTTACATATTCGTGGAATCAAACAACTCCGTAGTATATATTTAACCTCCTCGATCCGGGGCGCGGCGCTCGGCTCACTACTGACGTTTATGTTTCTCTGTATATTTATATTCTTTTTCTCGTTAATGATTTATGATTTTGTTTAAAAAACAATTCAGCTTCAGTATTTTTTTGTTTCAAAAATACTAAACTGAGCTGAATCTACATAAAAAAATTCAGGCACAAAATATCCACGGCCACACCTTCTACCTGCACGGCCAAATGACGCGTCATCCATCATGCGTGCAGAATTTCCAGAAGAAATATATATAAACTTAAGTCGTCGTTTAATATTATCTATACTAATATATAAAGAGGAAAGATTTGATTTTTTGTTTGCATTGAATAGGCTCCAAAACTACTGAACCGATTTCAAAAATTCTTTCACTGTTGGAAAGCTACACTATTCCCGAGTAACATAGGCTATATTTTAAAAAAATTAGGGATCCTTAATAAAACTCCAATAATGTAACCCAAGGTCTAAAAAAATAAAAAAACCGAAGCAAAGCGAGGGCGGTTACTCGTTACAAATAATTTCACAATTGCTGCAGTAAAACCGAACACCAGCGACCTGTCAATCACTGCGTTTCGACTGCACTGCAGACTAATAAAATTCAATCATCTACTGCATTTCTTGGCTACTGGATTAAAATCGTTTCTAGGATTGGTTTGAAGCTAATAGCTGTTTATTCTTTATTCCTGTTTCACCTGAAGCTGGAAGTAGTTTCCAGTGGTCACAGGAGTTGCCCTGGAGGAGGACAGAAGTTTATCTGAGTATTTTCATCGTAAATGTACTCACATGTCATTTATCCTGGGAAAAATTCCGATGTATTCGTGCATAATGCGTAGGGTTATCCTGTTTTCTTACTCACACCCTCATTCTATAATCAATCGTGAAATACGAAAATAATATAAGAAATAAATAATTCAACGACTTTCGATTGTAATGTCGAAGAATAATTAAATTAATAAACCGATTTCTTATAACTACTTGCCAGAAATCTGTGATGCCTTTAATGTCACTGATGTCTGCCACTAGGCAGCTCGTGTTTTCATGTATCGCTAACCTTCATAAAAATATAAGCATAATATTTATTTGCTCCAGAAATACTCAGGAATCGATAGAAAATTTTACCCTCCAATACCAACTCCATGATAACAAACTAAATAGGATAATCTGAATAACACAAAACAATATAATAACAGATCGCGAAATAAGTTGCTTCTCATTTTGTAGAGAATAGCTAATAGTGACATCAAGTTGCCGTTTACATTACTTATGGACGATAACACATATCGTTAAAATGAACGAGCGGCTATTAGAGGCCGCGCCGCTGCGATCTGCGACCTTACGCCGTTCACATACGGTTCGATTTTAAACGAACTCTAAATGCGGACATCGAGCGCAGATGATAGAGAGCAATGGAGATATTGATCGCAGAAAAATATACAGGATAGAAAAGAAAATGAGTCCTGTTTATACTATTAATAGGATTTTGTCTCGTATTAAGATCTTAAGTACATCACGTGTACAGGAAATTGTATTAGTTCCTTTGTTTACTTACATATTTCAAAGATATAAAACCATTAGGATGAATTATTCTATAGAGACGAATCCAACTAATATTATTATCAAATGGGTTAGCATGATACAAAGCGGATTTCTAAATCGGCTTACAGACCGATTATCCGCCATTAAAGAACATTTCCTGTATAAGAAGATGAAGAACTAATCCGAGCATTATTTTATATTATAAGGTAACGGTGGTGTTTTTATTGCCACATGTCATAGTGCAAAATATTCATCACATTAGCGTCCTAAAAACAAGAGAATAGGGGAAAAGTACCAAAAAATAAGCGAAGGACGTGACTCGTACACAAAACGAAAGAGAGACGGAATGCGGTAGTGTTGTACCAGCCGCAGCCGGGACACGATCCAGACGACTTCATTACCGCGACAGTACATCACTCGGCGTCACGTCATGACACGTCGGCTTCATTTCTCTTACACGAAACCAATATACGGAAAGAAGTTATTTTTTGCACGAAGGGAAAACAAAATAACGTTCACAATTTTTCAGACTCCCCATATCGTATTCTTTTCTTCGAAGAAAATATTTACTTCTTTTGGTAAAGCGATCGGTCACAAAGTTGTCCGAAGTGCTTTCCTGATAAAAACAACCAAGCGCCTGTCGGGCCATGCAGTGTGAAGGATTCTTTCCCGGGATGAATCATGGCATTATTTTTCAAAGCACTGCCACTTGTAGCAACTTCTGAATGTAAACTGTCACATATTGAAATATATTATAGAGTTTACACACATTCGAGCCTTCTTCATTGTGACCTGTCGATGTGAAGAACAATTAACAATGTCCAAACAGTTTTAACAAACAAACACGAGATGCATTGTCATTGCTTCTTAATGTATATCAAAATTAATATATTGGAAATGTACTACATAAATTATAATTGTGGCGAATTTACACGTACTTTTTTCAAGTCTACAACAACCCGTAATAAGTCCCCTAAATGTATGTAGTAATACGTGATGACATCTGTCATTAGCCACCTGTCATCCACCACCTGTCACCCACTACTTGTCACCTGCGCCACTTATTCATGTCAAATAAAATATTTCTGGGTCGAAGAAAATAAACACGCATCGGCCGTAAGTAATGATACTGTTGTTTGTACGATACACTTGTAAAAAAAAGATCCAAGTGACTTCATTACGTAAGAGGGGTCATGCCATCGGGCAGGACGTCATAATCATTCCGGTGGTTACAAAAAGGGAGATAAATAATGCGTCAACTATGTGTTATTTAACTTCTTCCTTCCGCACGAGATCCAATGAGACCTCACCAAAGCTATTTGTGAGCTTTACCAACCTAAGTAGTTGTAAATAAATAAATAGGTCGTTTGAATCAAAAACGGTACATTCTGAACACAACTTGGTATAAAAGAGTTCCATAATAATAATTATACATAACAAAATGTATATATAATCTCTGGGCACAGTCGTGCACCCGCCGAGACGAAGGCGCTACCTACATTTTCTCGATGCACTTCGTCGTTTTTTTGAACCCCTATAACTTGGTTTTGGATTGTACCAAATAAACAAAATTCACGGAATATTATATCAATAGTGGACTTATTAAACATAATATAAAGTTTCAATTGCACAGCTCTTATACTTTAGATTTTATTGACATCTAAAAACCCAATTTCGTCTCTCACTGATGACGATCAAAATTAATTCGTACTTCCTGAAGTCCTAGAAAGCTGGAATTTGGTATGTAGATTTGTATTTGTACACAGACAACAAAAAAAATCGAAAACTTGGATCTTTTACCCTCCTACCCCTTTAACTAGGGAATGAAAGTTTGTATAAGACATTCGCAAATTTTGATGCTAGAATTAATAGGGACTCCTTGTTATAAATAAAAAATTATCTATTTCAGGATTTTTAGTAAATCACCCCCACCCTTCAAATTAGGGGATGGAAGTTTGTTTGGAGTTTTTGTATATTATCATAAACAGCTTACAAAAAGAAGTGAAATCCCATCAAAACCATTTTCATGTAAAATATTATGTTGATTGGCCGTTTCACCGCCGTCACATGGGCTTTTCTTTTCGTAACAAAACGGCTAAGTCACATATTTTGTCTAAGGTGTAACGTTTGTGAAGATAGGTCTTGTAGAGTTCGGGCGTGTAGTTAGAAGCTTGGCTCGACATGACATCTGATAACTTATTTATGTAGAAACATGTTGCCTCGTCTGGGCAACATTTTACACGAAATTGTTTATGGTGGGATAATATTTGTGCTTTTCACTTTATTGTCAACTTATTATTACACTTTACTTTATTACACGTAGCTAATGTACTTGATAGAAGACATTTATTATCTATACTAATATTATAAAAACGAAAGATTTGATTGTTTGTTTGCATTGAATAGGCTCCGAAACTACTGAACCGATTTGAAAAATTATTTCGTTGTTGGAAAGCTACATTATTCCTGGGTGACATAGGCTATAGTATATTGTCAAAAAAATTAGGGATCCTTAACAAAACTCCAATAATGTAACCCAAGGTGTAAAAAAAATAAAAATAAAACCGTAGCAAATGGAGGGCGGTTACTCGTATTTTATATTTTACATCTCGAATTACGATTATTTTACATTCTGATTCGTGATCCTTTAAATACCGGTTGCTTTTGAAATAACTACTAGAACTAAATATGATCGTTTGTAGAAATATAAGTTTTAAATTTATATCGAAATGCCATTGACACGTGTAGCGCTCTGTTGTCTCCAACTGTACGCTACACGATATCTTATACTAGCTTATGATCCGCGAGGATTTCACGTGAACAATACATTCTCGACTTTGTGTTAATTCAAAACAAAGTTTAATTTCAAGTGCGCTGAAGCATGTTTGGGCGTCAAGAGTCAGGCGCATCTGTCCTCTTCAAATAAGTTCTCAACTTGCTCTTAAGCATTCTTCGTGTCTTACGAACTCTCGAGACAGCTGCACGAAGGATTGAATACTTACTAATGTTTTGGTCTGTTTTGGTCATTGTCTCTGTTCATTATTATCATTGTGTTGTTATTGTATGCAATCTTCATTCATTTTAGATTGCTCTGTTTCTTTCCATGCTATTAATCATCATTACCTAGTTTTTTTTCCAATTATAAAAAATGTAAAAGAATATGAAGAGGTTTAGATGCTTGTATGTTTGTCCTTAAATCACGCGCAGCATTGTAAAGATTAGACAAGTCCAAGTCCAGGACAAGAAAATAGGTTAGATTTTACCGGTTGTGTGGTCCTGTGGGATGACTGAAACCTGTATGATTGTGATTTCGTTTTGTGGAACTACTTCCTCCGACGTGGATCAGGTACTATTTCAGTTTGTGTCGATCCTAAACTTATTAGATACACTTGTTACTTAACATCGCAGGTGCATACCTGGGCCCTTATTAATGAAGTGTTCAGTTCCAGGCCTTTAAGTAACTAAATAGGAATTTAATAATTAAATTATTTTTTTTACTTCCATATTTCAAAAAAAAAATCCTCACATCACGAAGGCATACGCGTGAAAAAGATGAAATCGACCTTAGCAAATACTCTTAGCAAACATAAAGATCCCCTTTGATCAGTGGCAGTTTCCATCCCCAATCCCTATTACAGCCATAAAAAATACATATTAAATATAATGCTCTCTGAACGGATAACATATATTAAATTAGTCTCGTATGTGATCCTCACAAAGAAACTCTTGCCCTTATTATGTAATCTTTTAGCTTTAATATGGAGAACAAGGTCGACAAGCGAACGAATCAAAAGTAGGACTCGGATAATACGGTAAGGAGTAATGTTTTTTGAGCGCCATTGTAGTTTTTTACTCATTTCTTTATTTATAGCGGCCAGTCACCTTTCAGCGATAGAGTAAAGGACGCACTAACTAACAACGAAATCCCCTGATTATTTAGTCAGTAGTGATAGATTCAGGTCTGACTGACAGGAGGAATGACACATTCAGTAGACGATTATTATCGCTTTATTGTGTAAACATTGATTACTAAATCGACTTACATCTACTCAGACTATATTTACTCTCAAAGGACAATGTCCACTTTGTATGAACATTTGGCTATTAGTGAACACCACATTTCAACATAAATATTATATAGGCTTAATACCTTTACTCAGTTTAAAAACGAAAATAATAATTATTTTGTAACCAGATGTTTATTATACTGGTTATTTGAATAAATATTTGGAGGTGTTTTAAAGAAAACGCCCAATTTCCTTGACATTTTTTTTATTAATCTGACTCGTATGTTATTAATATATTGTCCAAGAACGGGGCTGGTGCATTTATATCATCTCTGTACCTTGCCCAGCTCAGAAACCAAATAACAGTCATTACATGAGCAACCATACAAACCAAGGGTCAACCATAGTTATACATACAATAGTGCCAAGGTCAACGTGGGAACCAGAGTATAAATCCATTTTCGTAAGCCAAAGGTCGTAATAATATTAATGATGAAAAACACAGACGAAACACGATGCGAAAAACAAAGCGAATGTGACTTGAAAGTTGAACGTAGATTACTATGCACTATGATCCAACGAATAACGACTGACAGTTGAGATTACTATGTCCAACGATTGACAGTTGGGGATGCAAACAATGCATCGATTCAAACGTGTTTGCAAAACATCGATATATTGTTCACTATCGTGAATTATTATAAAAGCAACGTAAATAAAATAATATGTTATTCTAGTAAAAATAATACCTTATTTATAGTTTAATGCTTTTTATACGTGTATCTTACCAAACTTAACTTTTGGTCGTGAGAATTAAAACTTCGAAATAACATCGATATATCGTTTTATTATCGTTATCGGAATAATGTTGCAATTCTACTGACGTGAGTACTCTGTGTATGTGACAACAGGAAGTGTTTATCAGTAGAATGTTATATTAAATACATTATTTTAAAAAAGTAAATTGATACAAAAATAATTCGCGTGTATAAGTTAAAAAACAAAAAATATTTTTTCATGTAATTATTTATTTTTGAGCATCCTGTCCACGAATAGCCGTAAATGGACATTGCCCTTTTAACATGATCTACTTAAAATGTAACAAACTACTATAAACAGGATTAATTCTATCACAACGTGTATAACATGTATTACGCTTTAATAAATTAAGATTCTTTCTGAAAATTGAAGTCAAGTATTCGACAAATCAATTTAAGAAACTTCTTATAATCACGATCCGTACGTAATAACATGAAATATAACAGTGACAAAGGTAAAATATGAAAATGAGTAAAAGTGATCAAAAATCACCGTCGAAGTAGTGAAAGTTCAGTAGGTGCGGACCTCCGGACACGACATATCTGAAGGGGGCCCGGGCGGCCGATCCCAGTTGCCGAAGCGTCTCGGCTCGCGCTGACAACGTCTCCAGCGAAACTTGGAGCTTGCTGAGCGCTATTATCGCAAACTTCCTTCCGCGGCGCACTAATCAAAACTTGCCGACTTGTCCTCATTAACTCAAAAGAGACGGATGAACTGGACCGATGCTCCGTAATACTTCGCTTGTTTCTTCGCTGTATCGTATTATTTCTGTTTAATTGATATGAAAATACTTGGTTATTAGTTTGAGGAACGATAAGTGATTGAACAAGTTAAGCAACGTTAAGGCCGTCGCGAGTTAAATAGGTGAAATTTTATATATATGTCGGAGAAACGTGTGGGTGGGTGGTGGTTCGGGAAATAATAACAACAGTGGGCGTTTACATCACTTTAGTCAGAAACCCATCTTAACACAGGTTTTACAACTTTTACACACGTTACACAATTATAGTCAGGAATGAGGGATGAACCCCCCCTACTGGCCTCCAACCACCCCTTATTCGCCAGCCCATGCCTCGCATAACCCCTGGTCTGATTCTGTTACTGGTCAATCCACCATCCGACTCTGAATATTGTTTGTACCGACACAACCGAACAATTCACACGTCACGCTCCGTTCAGCCCGGAGGCCGTCTTAAAAGTAACTACGCTCTTCTCTAGGCGTCTGCTCAGCTCGAAGACTGTCTCCGAAGTCCGTCGGTGGACTTTATCCGTGGCTTCTCCGGGTACAATGATGCAAGCTTGTATTAACTGACAACTGACATATGCCAAGCGACCGGCGTCGTACCGTACCTACCACTAATGGCCTCTGCCAGGGTTGCCAGACCTCGCCATGACGTGTACAACTCTATTCGGTGTTACTCGCTCAATTTACAATAATAATCTTGCAAGTAATAATTATTCAAATCGATCACATTTAATCATTTATACGCCGCGCCGATACGGCCGTCCTGCTTGTCACACGTCCTCGTGTGCACTCTCTTCAACCTTCGCAAGTCCGCATCAACTGTGGACAAACGTCGCACCTTAATACACACCATACTGTATCGGTCACCCTGACCAACAATTGTAAACATTTTACTTCTCAAGTTACGCAATACATTTTAAACTTTAAATCGCTCATTGTTTCATTTGACTTGTAAACATTAAGGTATGTCTCACAAAATAAATCTTTGTTCATTGAGAAAGTAATGAACGAACATTGTATGTCTCACAATTAATCTTTGTTCAACAGGCTAATCTTTGTCACATAGTCGGGTTGATGTCACACAGGCTAATTTTGTCACATAGTCGGGTTAATGTCACACAGGCTAATTTTTGTCACATAGTCGGGTTAATGTCACACAGGCTAATTTTTGTCACATAGTCGGGTTAATGTCACACAGGCTAATTTTTGTCACACAGGTTAGTGAAGGCCACACAGGAAAGTCACGTCCACACAGGCTAGTAAGGCCACACAGGCTGATCATCGTCACACAGGTTTAGTCCCACACAGATTAGTCAAGGCCACACAGGCTAGTCAAAGCCACACAGGCTAGTCAAGGCCACACAGGCTAGTCAAGGCCACACAGGCTAGTCAAGGTCACACAGATCCGTCAGTATCACACAGGTCCGTCAGTATCACACAGGTCCATCAGTATCACACAGGTCCGTCAGTATCACACAGGTCCATCAGTATCACACAGGTCCGTCAGTATCACACAGGTCAGTGTCAATAAGTTGAAAACTTAAGGGAGATAAATAAGCACACAGTACGTAATACTTCCTACTGCCGATATCGGTACATTCTGACTCAGTACTATTTGTTGGCATTTCCAAGCCAGCATTCAATTGCAAGTTGCAACAATAACCATCAAATGTCAAATGCAACATCACCATAAACTTGACAAGGAATAATTACCGCTTTAGTGAGCAGTAATTAAAATAAGCTACAAAAGAATCAATACAGATCACCTGTTATATCATGTCGCCATCCAATAACTGATGATGCTCATCATAAGCCACAGCACAAGGAGCCGCGATGCGTCCCCGCCGCGCCAACCAATGCAGACAGCTGACGCCGCGCCAGTCCTCGCTATCTCGCATTGATGCAATTTCTCGTCACCGTTTAAATATTCCCAGGTTACATTCCACACAACCGTCACATTCACCCAGTTTATCTGAAACACACAAAAAAAACACAAAGACAAAAACATGAAATGTCCTCTTGTTATTTTTCTGATCTGAGGATAGACGGTAAATTAAAGAATATCAAGATATTTGAAAATTGAAAATTCTTGGTCTCATTTACAGAACGCTTCTGGTGTCACAAAACAATATGCTTGCACTGATTTTGAATAACTAAGAAACGCAATATTTTTTTTTACTTAAACTCAAATTCACAAAAAAAAAATTACTTTGAAAATTCTGTCAGGTGTTTTTACAGTTCAAGATGACGGCACCATTTACACTGGAAGTCAAGATATTACACAAAAATACTACCAGATTCTCCGATTTTGTTAAGAATAATGAAAAAAAATATGCCATACCAAATAGCTGTTTTACTTTCCTCAAACATTTCCTCAAACCTTAATGAAATTATTCCAATCCTTTGTTCGCCTGTTTACATGCTCGCCGTCCACTGCTTGTAATATCATATCAAGGTAGCCATCTGAAAAACCTGAAATGCGAATTCTTACGATCCAAGTGAAACATACAAGTACCAGCTGCACTTGTCCCTCAAAGACACGTCTTGTGAAATTATTTTTTTTTGTTTGGTTTGTTGGTTTGGTTTGGTGTCTTGGATGCCTATACTGCCTCGGCCAACCGACAAAATCAACACGTCCTCGTGTTGTGTGTTCAAATAGTAACGTATTCTGTTCCACCGTTCACTTCCACCATAATTTCTTCTCGAAGAAAATTTTTGTCGTCACACCCCATAATTGAATATCGACATCTTGTGTGCGACAAGTATACGAGGGTAGGTTCAATACCCTCTGTATTTCCCGCGTCGACTTTCTTTGTAATATTCCACGGTTATCATTTACTCGCGTTAAGTCGCGTTTACCGTCGTTACGTTTCTCATTGCAACCAATTTATTTCAAATATCATCCGAACCATCGTCATTCTTCATTGATTTTCTGACATGTGTGGGCGAGAACCATCTGGGTTTTTTATCCACTTCCGATGTCGGAGAAACGTGTGGGTGGGTGGTGGTTCGGGAAATAATAACAACAGTGGGCGTTTACATCACTTTAGTCAGAAACCCATCTTAACACAGGTTTTACAACTTTTACACACGTTACACAATTATAGTCAGGAATGAGGGATGAACCCCCCCTACTGGCCTCCAACCACCCCTTATTCGCCAGCCCATGCCTCGCATAACCCCTGGTCTGATTCTGTTACTGGTCAATCCACCATCCGACTCTGAATATTGTTTGTACCGACACAACCGAACAATTCACACGTCACGCTCCGTTCAGCCCGGAGGCCGTCTTAAAAGTAACTACGCTCTTCTCTAGGCGTCTGCTCAGCTCGAAGGCTGTCTCCGAAGTCCGTCGGTGGACTTTATCCGTGGCTTCTCCGGGTACAATGATGCAAGCTTGTATTAACTGACAACTGACATATGCCAAGCGACCGGCGTCGTACCGTACCTACCACTAATGGCCTCTGCCAGGGTTGCCAGACCTCGCCATGACGTGTACAACTCTATTCGGTGTTACTCGCTCAATTTACAATAATAATCTTGCAAGTAATAATTATTCAAATCGATCACATTTAATCATTTATACGCCGCGCCGATATATATATTAAAATTAATATTTCTTAATACAATATTTCTTAAATACTGTGGAAGAGTCTATATAAAATATGTGTAAGAAATAAATTTACTTAAGAAAATATAAAATCAAAGAATAAAATGTTAATGTGAAGTAACACTAAAAATAAATTATGGTTGAATAAATTTTATTGTCACACGGTACAGATACTTTCAACTGTTGAATGGCAATTTATGGATTAGGACCAAGTCGACGTTTGCCTCTCTCCTTGATCAGACAGTGGACAACACGGACAGGGCGAGACTATTAGCGGTTTCTGATGAGAATTCAAGTTACTGGTTGCACGCTCTGCCTTCACACAATCTTGGCACTATCTTAGATGCTTCGATCATACGCATCTCCATATGTCTCCGGCTCGGTGCCAAAGTCTGTGAACCTCACATTTGCATTTGTGGCCAAAATGTGGATCAGTTGGGTCGACATGGTCTATCCTGCGCTAAGAGTGCTGGCCGATTGTATCGCCATGGCACAATTAATGATTTGATCCGTAGGGCTCTTGTCACCGTGTCTGTACCTGCTACGCTAGAACCATGCGGTATGTGCAGAGACGATGGTAAGAGACCCGACGGTGCAACTCTTGGGCCATGGAGATTAGGTCGCACCTTGGTGTGGGATGTAACATGTGTTGACACTTTGGCCCCATCTTATGTGCATGACACCTGCACTAAAGCTGGGGCCGCAGCCGATCGCGCCCAGTTTCTGAAGCGTCGCAAATACTCTTCTGTTACAGAAGACTATGAGTTTGCGGCGCTTGCAATGGAAACTTTGGGTACGTGGTCGGAAGACATGAAGTGTTTCATGAAAGACATGTCGAAACGACTGGTCCGCACTTCTGGAGACCTGAAGGCTGGCAGCTATTTTGCTCAAAGAATTAGTTTGGCAATACAGCGGGGCAATGCTGCCAGCGTTCTGGGTACAATGCCTAATTTGGGAATTTTGGATGACATTTATCTCTTGTAAATATACTTTTTTTAAATATTACTTACTTTAGTTAACATATTTCTTTTTATTATTTTAAGTTATAGTAATTTATTTTTTTGTTAGTTTTAGATATCTGTAAATTAATTAAATATAAGCAAATCATTAGGACCTAATGTTAAGAATCTCTGACCTATATTAATTCTTTAGGGATTTAATATGTATGGATATAGGATGTGTACCTAATTATTTCATGATGATATGGTAACAAATAATAGCACTTTACTGATACAAATTAAGACGTAGATGCAACTGTTGTATTTTATCTTCAATACTATTCTAGGTCGGATGTTGTCGCCGTCTGGGTATCACTTTGCGTCGGTTAATCCATTAGCCAGCACCATCCGGCCAAACTGTAAATGTAATCACTTAATGAACGCTGGCTGGAGCAGAGCCGGCCGCAAAGGGTTCGGCCTCAGATGAGGACGTTCTTCTGCTCCGTGCCGAGTAATTTGATGATGAATGATGGCAGAGATGAAACGCAACATGGGCCTAATTGACTAAATAAAAGTGTTTATCATACTCCTAATAATTTGAAACATTGTGAAGATGTTTGGATGTTTGTATTTTTGTCACACGCTAAGCGTTCACGTAGTACTGTTTAGGATGAAACTGCGCAACAGATAGTCTATGTCCAGGACAAGATAACTCTTGACAAAATATAATCGGCTACAAAATTAGGGATTACTCAAAAACTGCTCGATAGATCTCGCTCTTTAAATGGAACCACATAACAAGCACCAGGTTTCGAATAAAAAAATCGGTACATCCAGCAAAAGGTTATTAGAACACACATAAAAAAGACAGTCGAATTGAGAACCTCCTCCTTTTTTGGAAGTCGGTGAAAAATAAGGTAAATTTTATTCCCGGATATCTGTTCCCCAGGGATAATTGGGACGTTTATATGAAACCACTCTTCCACGGGTGAAGTCGCGAGTGTAAAATAGTTCATGAATAAATAAGTACGAGTACTTGTATTCATTTTACATTTCTTGGGAGAAGGAAAACATTGTATGTTCATGTAAGTTAGTGCGCTAACCATCTTAGAGTTCAATTTACACTTTCCATCAAGTAGATTTGTAGTCAAGCATTAATTTATAGTAAAGATAACTAACATAAAACTTGCACATAATGGTGGACTGTTAAATGCAGTGTAGCTTCAACACCCGTCAGTCTGACAAGAAATCTTATATGTACAAGACCGGTAATTGATTGTTGTCATCACCACGCGATTAACAAAGATATTGAAAACCTGTTTCAATAACTTGAATGATTAATACCAGACTTCTATCCCACCTAACGCTTGCCACACATCACTTAAAAGGCACACGACGAGAACGTTGGATAATACTGAGAAACGTATAGAATTCCTGACATACTTGAAAGTTGAAGTATCACTAACACGAATCCTTTCACAGATACCTCAAAGCGTATAAATACAAGCAAATGTTGGGACATCAAATCGTATTAGCACCGCGCTGTTTGATCAACTCAAAGCCAAACCTTCAAGCCAAAACGTACTCTACTTCCTTGGAGATACGATGGCTTAAGCCGTACACGTACTTAATCACCTATAATTACGTCGCAGTTTATATATAGATACTACAGCTTATTCATTAATACATTAAACACAAAGTACGATAACAGTAATAATGCAGTTAGTAATTTATGTCAGAACAGCCTTTATACGCTACGACTGGTCTACCACGCAACTTTTTCAGTTGGACCGTTTTAAAACCAATAAACTAGCGATTGCCATGCTTGATTCATGGTTAACAATGTTTTTGGTGCAATTTTAGCCCAATCGCGTATTACGGTTTTTCGTCACAACTTGGTTAGGGTTGCAGATGTGTCTATAGGCAGTGGTATTACTTATTTAGTAGGACATGAGATCGCTTATCTCCTATTTTTTGCCTATTTACATGAAGCCAGCCTTAGCGCCGTCAAAACGGATTGCCTGCATTGCCCGTTTGCCTGCGGCGCCTCTGCTCACACACTTTAAAGCCTTTATTATAAAAGAATTCGATTGTTGTCTTTTGTCGAGCGCCGCTTTGTCCTCGGCCCCTTACAGCTTCCTTTTGTTGATTCAAACGGGATAGTTGCGTGGACCTATTGTCATGCTAATTTAATTGTCTTAATATATTTGAATACTGCATTACAATGTAACGACACGAGTCTGTTAGCTATTAAGGTACAGTAGATGCATCTCAGCAATACAGTGAAAGTACCTTTCGTACCGTACATTTTGTACCGTCCAGATTGAATTATAGTCAAGCATAAACTTGTAATTTTATTAAAGATGAGTAACCACCCTCGCTTTGCTTCGGTTTTCTTATTTTTTACACCTTGGGTTACATTATTGGAGTTTTATTACGGATCCCTAATTTTTTTGAAAATATAGTATAGCCTATGTCACCCGGGGATAGTGTAGCTTCCCAACAGTGAAAAATTTTTCAAATCGGTTCAGTAGTTTGGGAGCCTATTCAATGCAAACAAAAAATCAAATCTTTCCTCTTTATATATTAGTATAGAAAAACAAGCAAATAGTTGCCATATTGATATTTTGTCAAGACGCCAGTCTCACTTGAAACGTCATTGTAAAAACAAAAAATGTTTCGAAACGAATCCCATAGCAGCCTGCAAAAACAATATCTGCATATTATGAGGAAGGAAAAGCACCTTTTCTTTAATCTGAGGAAAAGCACATCTCACCGGCTGCGCGGCCTCATAACGACTTCTGTTAAACTCGCAGTCGCCCGCACGTTGCAGCGAGCGCACCTGCCGCGCCGTGAGCTGTTGCTGCTGTGAACGCCGCTTGTCTCTCGTCCGGTAATTGGGACTAGTAATATTAGTTCTGTTTCTGAGCACCACTTTTAGCGTATGTTAACAATTTCGCAGTACTCGCAGTTAATCCATTTTGTCTCGCGGCCTCGCTTCGCGATTGTAACGGTCACACATTATTCATGCATCATGATCATGACATTAATATTTTGTCAGGCTCTCCATGCCAAGGTCTATATTAAAATATTTTAAGTCTAGCACGGACCTAAAAAAAGACGGACGTAATTCCAAGAACAAATTTAGTGCAGCACCCTCTATTCATACCTCACTCTCTATTCGTACAAGTACACACACCCACACATTGACACTTCACTGCTTTAATCGCGAATCAAAAATTACGCACACATGGTACGAGTAAGCGAGCGGCCATTACTATTATTCACTCTCGATTAGACGAGGTTACGTCCGTCTTTTTTTCAGGTCCGTGAATTCTAGTTATAATTATGTCGAATATCAACAAAGTTATACCGTTACTTATATCGACAATAAAGACTGTTAGTCTATTCCAACTGCTTTTAACACATAGCGTAGAGCACTAACTCAAATGGAAACTTCCACGAAGCGAATCGTCGACAGACCGGATAAAGGTAATTTTCTAGAAAAATCCACTTTCTTCAAAGTGCCAACTTAGCACTTGACGCGAGGCGAGCTGATTAAAAGTATTTCTCATACGCTTGAGTGAAAGCAGTGATGACAACGGCGAATAAAATCGTATATTCAAGACCGGCGCACCTGCCGCTCGCGCCGCGGCGCCATAAACACGAAACGTCCATTCAGCTGATGGCCAATAAACTTTTCGCAATTTCCGGAGATGATCTACAGAATTTTCTATGACAAAAATATTTCGGTGTTATTTTTCGAGTTGTAGTTTCGCCCCGATGGGAACTCGCGATCGTGACCTTACATAGTTACCTAACGGCATAAAATTTTACGCTCATTGATGCGGAGGCTGAGTGGCACCTGGCACGCGCGGGGCACGCGCGGGGCTCGCGCGGGGCTCGCGATCGCGATCAAAACTTCAGGTTAGGGATATTACCGACCCAAATTATACTCTCAGGAAGAGCATTTGCCAATGTTATATTGAAATATAATATGTGAGAACTAACATATTTTTCCTTGTAAATTGTTAGGGATCCTTCAGAACAAATTAATGTAGTCTATGTATCTTATATGAGTATTAGGGTACAGTGTCAGTTTTATAAGGTGTAAGAAGCATCTTTTAGCCATGGTTCGAAAAACATTAGATTCCATTCTAAATGAAACCAGAGTCTAGATGGACCAAGTCCGCGCGTGATATTTCGGTTCGGTAACTAATAAAAGTGCACATAGTCAATGAACTGGCGGGTTAGCGGTTGCGTCAGAACTCGTGGACTGGACCGGGGTCTAATTACAAAATTCAGGGCGGTCGGGAGAGTTGATTACGGCCGCAGTTTCGACATTCCGGGGGCGCCGCACGCGCTGGCGCCGCGCCAGCCCCTGCCCGGTGCCGAGCCCGCTGCGGAATGGACAGAGCGACGCTCTTTTAACTATTACTTTAGGGGTCACACTAATGAAGTATGGAGCTCCATTCTTGAAGGAGAAGCTGGACACGGGAGCCGTTTTTCTCAAGTTCCGTGGTCGGTTGTGTGTCGTGGTGGTCACACTCACACCCTCGCAGTAGGTTTTCACCTGTGTCGTGGGTGGCATCGACGACACATATACCACATCACTGTAACACCCATGACCCGAGTACAAAATAGTTATCTGTCACATAAATATCTGCCCCGGCCGGGAATCGAACCCGGAACCCCTGGCTTCGCAGGCAAGGTCGTTACTAACTAGGGTGCAGGGTCGTCACTATCGTCGTCACTATATATCGGTCGTCTATTAACTATACATATTATTCGTTATAGTAAATAGTTGACAAATCATAAATTTTTTATGAGTTTGGGTGAGGCCGAACGAGCGTATTTTTTGCTCAGCTGTCAGTCGCAAAAAATGAGCGCTGCAATCGGTTTCATACTAAAGTTCTGTTTTTACCACACGGTGACACCTTATGTTGACATTTAGTATGGAACTGACGCTCTTTTTGGCCTCACTATTAGAGCATGATCATAGTACAGTTCCAGCTGATATGAAATGTTCGCGTTACATTCACCGGCGTCGTAAGTCATAAGTCTAAATGAGCAGCTAGTAAAATAGAACATTATTTTCGCTGCGCCACGGCCGTAATAGCTTTCCGCTAAGCGCTGCAACGGACGTCAGTTTTCTATATTTGTTTGTTCCCATCCCGATACAAAGGAACTAATAAAGTTAATTAAACCATCACATCGAGTGGAGGAGGAACGCGCTCTTTATGCCGCGTCGGGTGGTTGACGCGCTCTCTGCTCACTCTGCGCGCTCAGACGTGGCCGGCTAAATTAATGTTCGAGACGACGTCGCGACACGACAATTTTTATTTGAAACAGATTTTGTTTATAAGTACAATACAATAATACATCAAAACTATACATCCAGTAAGACTGTCGGATATTTCTGATGACGCTCTACTTTGTATTATAACTACTCACTAATCACAATTATTTGTGACTGTAAATGTATATACATGAAAGCAATATATAAATACAAATACAAAAATGAAATGTACGTCTACAAGTATAATTCTACAAGATATAAATAAGTCGGATCAGATCAATTGAAGTGACATGGAAGCTACTAGGGAGCTTCCTAGATATCGCATTCGACTAATTTTATTAAAAGGAAACGGAATGCACTTCGATATTGCCTAGACAGAGTCGTGACGTAATCCGTTCGAGTTAGCGTAGCTAGCACAACCTTTATTCGGGACTAATTGGGATACCACCACTAAACTCTCCCTCCGTTTCGTAGAGTAATACGCATATTAAATTTTAGAAAGTTTTTTAAAGTTCAAAATTTGAACATTGAATATAGTATGTGTTACGAATCATAAAAATCTGTCATTTTGCACACCAATATGTCAGATGAAATTGTAGGCCAAGAACCTGTTACCCAGACAAATATAGATTCGTAGGTAACACAGAAGGCAACTTGTATCCATTTTCCATCAACGTATCCATTTCCCAGGTGTTTTCATGAAAAAAAATAAAGTATCACTAAACGATCTTATCAATTTCCAATATCGTTGACAACACCGTCATTACGTAGCTACTTAATTCCCAAATTGTAAATCGATTAACTGAGGAGACGCGGGAAGTGGAACATGCCTGCCAATTACCTGGTGGTAATTAGTAACAAGTTGACGACACAAATTGGCTAAATCCTTTAATGACCTTGTTGTGTAATGTACACAAGAGAAATAATGAAAGGTATCTATTTTGGGTTAATTTGTCAATTTGATACTATTTAAATTAATATGATTTGGTGGTCTGTTGCATTCAGTGGCACGTTCGTTTCCCTAAAGGGAGGGTTTGGATCCTGTAAGTTCCAATCCTGTGTTTTATTATTTTTGTTCTCACACTTCTACGTGCTTGCATAATGTGTACCTACAAAGTTTTCTCTTTATATATAAATAAAGTACTCACTTCAGTACTGAAACACATTACATTTAGGGGGAAATAGACATTTACGATATCACTCCTGTAGCTTAAATAAACCGTCGCTATAGTAGCGCTCACAAAATGGCCGTCTTCCATTAGGGCCTTAAACTGATCGTTCAGGGCTGGCCAACACTTGAGGCCGCGGGGCCGTAAATCGTTTTACGCCATCGTAACTGGCGCTTAGTTTTACAGCCTTTTCATTATCGTCCGCGACTACACTATCTCTCCGGGACGGTCTCACTACGCAGCAAGTCCCGCTCGCTCACTACAACCCTGTCTCGGTTACTGACACATTCATTACATATCTGGATTTAGATATTCGCTAGTTCAGCGTTTCTCGACAGTTTTTATACCATTAGAGAGTATTTTACTGTGTATATGACGAATACAAATATTTTGCTTAACTATACATAATACATACAAGGAAAAAGATAATAAGAAAAGGAAAAGATATTTACATCTTTGTGTAGGAAAACAATATTTTATTATAAGATCAATGTTCCCTACAACGGCATGACTGAGTTCGAATCCAAGAGAACAACAAAAAAAGAAAGGATTTAATTGTTACACTACTATCTATGTTAATGCTTACTCATCATAGATTCCATACTATTTACATTAATTCTTCAATCATTACGATATTATTACAACTAATAACTGCTATAACTGCTATAATAAGCCCAATCAAATACTTTTCGAAATGAAAAACCAATGTTTCTTTTCAAGCAATCGTTCAGTACTGCAACTTACAATTCAAAACGTCTAGCAAATAAAGCTAAGCGCTTCACCAAACACGTTCAAGTCAATACTAGTAGTAGTTCAGCGTTTAAAGAGAATTTCAAGAGCGCTGCAGAGCGCTGCCGACGTGCTACAATGAAGTTAATTTCACAAACTAAACACTTCGCTTCGTTCGTGTAGATCGTTCGATTCGCCATCGTATCGCCCCAGCTCTTGCACTGCGTAAGAATCTAATGTTGAAGGAATCTAGTTATTCTATCTGTTTTGTACCTATCACTTTAGCATTTTGCTTAATTTATGCTTAAATTTAGTTTGACGTGGACAATAATGTAGTATTGCTTAACTTGAAATTATGAGATTTTTCAACTGTTTCAAAATCGAGTCAGAAGTTACGAGTTTACGGGTATATCGTTCAAGAGTGAGGGAACAAATTATTACGGATAACTCAAAATTTACTCGTCAGATCTCGCTCAAATTTAAATGGAACCATATGACAAGCACCCGCTTTCGAATATAAAAAGAAATATCAAAATCGGTACACACTGTAAAAAGTTGTGAGCGCCACCACGCACATAAAAAAGAAAAAAATATAGTTGAATTGACAACCTTCTGCTTTTTTTTGAAACCGTTGTAAAACAATACCATTTGACCAAGTTCTCTCAATGGAGACGCAATAGCTGATTAATGGTGAAAACATATTGGGCGCTATATTGTCAGCTCGTCATCTTCTCCCTAAAGACGTCGTGATGTGTAACAGAAATAACGACTGAATAAGCAAAAACGAAATTCTTTTAAACATTCCGTTTCACGTTAACCTTGGGGCTTTAAAGTGGAGTGTGCGGAGCGTGGCTTAAAGCGAACCTATTTCAAATACAACCAAAGCTATTCCGTTAAGGGCCACTTTCAATAAGCCCGACTAACTACACGGTTTTTTAGGGTTCCGAAGTAAAATCGGAACCTTAGTTTCATCATGTCCGTCCGTCCGTCTGACTTTCCGTCCTTCTATCCGAAGCAAAGCGCCGAGATCCTTAGTGATAGAAAGCTGTAATTTATTAAAACTCTAGAATCGTAGAATAAAATATTGAAAAACATTTCTTTTCAGGGTACCTCCCCTAAAGCTAACGTGGTAACGGGTATCGTTGAAAAGGTCTTCCAAAATATGATTGGTCTTCTAAGACCATTTTTGGAATTAGGGGTCCGTTTATGAAATATTTGGCTTTAAAATGCTAATTTTGGTTAGAGTCAGTTTGGTTAGTGTCCCCCCTCCCTCCTTGCTGGCTAAAAGGTTGAAGTTGGAAAAGTGAAAAAATCTCAAAAATAGTTTATAATAATATGATGAATTTACAAGAAAAACTATCACGGCTATATTAGCATAAGTGGTTAATGAGTAATAGTCGATAAACTTACTATTTCGGAACCCTACATTGCGCGTGGCCTCACGCACTATAAGGAACGAAACTATAAGGATTCCGATTTTACTTCGGAACCCTAAAAAAGTAAGTCTCTTCAGAGACGTAAGCTCAGGGAAGTGAAGTACCGCGTGTTGCGGCTACAAGTGACACAGCGCACAGTGTGTAGTGGCACAATGAGCAAGTCGCAGCGGTCGGAAGGCACCCTTGACGCGGCGGTAGTCACGGCCCGGTCGCACAGTAGCCGGCTCGTTTGAGGAGCACCTCAAAGCCCCTCGATTACCGCTCTCTTTGTGCAAATTAAAACCGCCTCTGATATTTATTTTTAAAGTCTCCCGAAGCGCACTACTTTTGAAATATTCTTTTGTACCTTTTCGTCACACCGCCACTTAATTGGTACGAAGAGTATTCTTTGAGTTCACCAGCGTTACATTTTGTAGACCTCCGAGACATTTTGATCAGTGGCGATGCTTTAGTCGTCCCGTTTTGTTCCTCTTTCAATCTTTGTTTCAGGTTTTATTTCAGTACGTTACTGATGAATTACTTATACGCACACGCCGAATGTTTTTTTTTTTGACAAAATTCGTGATAATTTCCTAAGACCATTCGCAATAATAGTGTCAATTCGTAAATTATAATCTTAATTCTCAATAATGGCCTAGTAAAAAAGTGACCGTCTTGTATTTCAAGTTGGTTGACATATCGCACGGCTCTCTATAATGCATTTATGTGTGGATATTGAGCTATAACATCCAAATGAACAAGTAATGCAGGAAATAATTTTGAAGCTAGTAGTGGAGTGTGAGGGGTGAAGTGGCGCATTAGGCTCGTCGCGAGCTCTCGGTAACGAGCGGTGGCGTGCGGCTGCGGCGTGCGATGGCGTTGTGCGGCTGCGGCGGCGCGGCGTCAGGCGGCTCTAGGGCCCTCTGCGACCTGCTCCGGATGAGCAACTTCACTGCCAGACGAACTATTCATGCTTGCATAATGGCATCTGGCATATAGAGTACTACAGAAAAAATAATCGAGCTTTTTCTTTAAGGCAAATAAGTCATTCTAAAAAGTTGATTCTTTGAGCTGATCCGTAAATATGACGATATATCCTTGCCGTGCACTAAAGGTCAACTCGAGCAATTTTTAAACTAGAGACGAGATTGTAGGGAATTGTGTAATCTAAAATCGGTTTTGCGTACTCTAAATTTCCTGAGCCTGAATACATGAAAGAGTAGCAATGCAATTCAAAATGCATTCAGTAAAATAACAGACGGATGAAAAAACTCATTATATTGTAGCTTTCTAAAGAAACTTGTGATATAAGCAAAAAGTAAAACAGCACTATTATATTAGTGTACAAACATTGTATCTAAAAGAAAAGTTTACAAAACAAATAATAAAAAATATAACACTTTGTCTGGTTCATTTACGGTGGGACACACCAATGACACCAACCATTTTGTTCTTTTGTGAACCAATTTGTTTTGTAAGTTGTTTGTGGTATCTGACATGTTCACGGTAAGGAAACTGCGACGCCATTTGTTTCTAAACAAATATGTGACTTAAAACCGTAGACGAACGTCTACTTAGTGGTAAATATTACAAAAATATTTACATGATGTGAACAATTGACAATTGAGACAAAAATTTAAATTTAAACAGATTAAATTGTCTCTCGTCAGCGGCCGAGAGCAGTTCACTGAATCATACTTACTAATTGCTGACATCGTTGAACACTTCGCATTCATTTGTAATTTAGTCCGTTAATGATTTGCTGTTGATATATCGCTCACCTAGTAATATAATGGCACATCTGCAAAAAATGCGAAATTGAGTTTATATGATATATGTGTTTAAAAGTGCACAGTCTACATAGTGGTAAATATGTATTAATGTCTATACTAGTAACCAAACCCATACAATCTGTAAAAAATGTAAAAAGAACCCAAAAATTAATTTTAAACATTTTTAAATAATTTTTAAAATTCGCTTCTGTAAAATATGACAAACGTAGATGTGCCGTTGTATTACTAGGTGAGCGAATTGTATGTCAATGAAACAGAGTTAGCAAAGAGCAATAGAGAAGGCTTTTAAAAATAAGCTTGAAATAAAATGTTTACGGCCACTGAAATTCCATCTCAGTGACTTAGTACTTAGAATACTAACAGAACTTTCATACTCATATCTCTCCTCATTTGAATTGATTATAATTGATGAAGTGTGGCAGGATTCAAATAAAATGTTTTTATTCCTCGTATCACTTAGATATCCATCTCTAAGAGGTCTTTAATTCATAGTGATGTTGCTAATAAAAATAACTGGCATATCAAAGTAAGTTAAAAGTTAAACAAATAGTCTTCATAATAATTATTATTTCTATTGTATCTAGCCGCTTGCCCTGCTACGCCACAAATTCCATTTGTCATCCATCTATTACATCCTACATGTCACCTTATGTCAAACACGTAACTTTAATATTGAAATTGCTTCCTATTTTGACACGTTGAATACAATTATGATCATTGTTTATTTTAGTTATCGTCCCCTGGTAATATAATTGAATGACGGGTAAAATTAGGTAACACGTCATTAGTTATAATAGAACTACGAATTTGTAATACCTACTACTGTATTCATTTGGATTTTGATGCGTATTATAGATACTAAGAAGAAATTGATTGGTTAAATGAATGTACGAATAATTGTTTAAAATATTTACAGCGAGAGATGAAAAAAATTGAACTGCGGCTGCAATCCACTGGCACTTTTAAAGTTACAAATGACCCTGTATATTTGGCATAAAGATCTACGTGGCCCGGTACCAGAGCACAATCGAGTTGCAATCTAGACATGTATTTTTCCGTTAAGGTTAGAATACAAAAATACTAGTAAATGTACGGTCTAAACAACAGGCCAATATGTTTGCTGAATCAAATAATAAATTTCATCCAGATACTGCTCGGCCTATCTGCGGTCTGCGACCGAGACCACGGTAATGTGAGCCTTTTATCCCGGTGTTATAGTTTCGTTTTGCTTAACCGAATCTATGCGTATTATTCGTTCTGGGACCACGAGGCAGAAACGTCACAAGTGGCTATCGATAATGAGTCTTATACAACGATGTTAAGGTTCATCGAGGAGTGGCGGGCGCGCGGTGTGCACCTGTGCAGGTGTGTTGTTTATGCTCGGAGCCCGCAGTGCAAGGTATTTGCGTCCGTCCGCTATTCAGCGCTCGCCGTCGGTGCGAATTACTTTCAATATCACTTTTCTTAACAGAAAACTGAAAACAAGCTTCCGGCGAAACCTGCATCTTTCTGCGCGATCTTTATTTTTTCTGGTACTTTCAGTTTGCAAATTAAATCAATCCTCACTGGAGAAGCATAATGGAGCACGTTTTAAAACTGATGTTTAGACCATTTTATTGCTTTACGTAATTATTAAATTTTTATTGCTGGAACTTCGATTAAGCTTTAAGGTGTAAGTACTGCAATAACGTAATAATTTACCGTCAATACATTTAATTATAAGGATACTTAAAATATTTTACAATTTCTTTTAAGAATGTAAATTATTTAAAAAAAACTCCCCAATTTACAATGTAAACTCACATGAAATTTTAAATGGATATAAAGTTACATACGAGGGTGTGGGTAAGGTGGTGCGACGTCGTCACGAGTGTCAGTGAGAGATGGCACGGAGAAGCACGGAGCGTCCACTGTTGTAGCAACTAGATGAGGCTACAAATTAATGGCCACATTAATGGCCACTAGTGTGCAGTGGCATGTGGCACAGGATAAACTCGACTAACAACCTGCAAGACGAAATAATTGCTTTTTTTACTGAAATGATTTGTCATTTAAAACTAGAGTGGTCTATTCAACAGTGAATTGGCTCTAAGTAAATCGCTACTTACTTTATACTAAGGTGAGTTTGTGATCAGGAATTAAGTAAAAAATTGGAAAAAATTCAAGTTATCGGCTTCCTCCTTTGCTATCACTGCATTAGTTTGTCTTTGTTTCGTCAAATATTTAACAGCTTACCTATAAGATTTATTAAAGGAGGCAATGAAATCGGCGCGCTATCATATTAAATTATCCTATGAATAACCCTGTGAGGTGGAAAGGTATAATCTTCAGGTAGGTAACCTATTAGATACAAGCCTTCTTGAAAAAATTCTAAGCAGGAAACGAAAGGAACTAAAACTTGTAATGTGAAAATCCTCTGGAGTAATCCAGACGCCGCGAGATACGAACATTCAGAGCGAGCAGCGTAATGAGATAGAGGAATGCAATAACCTCCATCGCGTTATAAATTAGATACTGGCGCAAACTGAAAGAAAATCATGTATCACGGCCCGAGGCACTGACAACAAGATGTACCTAGCGACTTTGCGGCATTCTATCTTCTTAGTCGCTTTAATACATTATTAAATCTTTTATCAATACTCATTGACGACCCTGTAGCCTAGTTGGTAGCGACCCTGCCTGCAAGGGATCCCGGGTTCGATTCCCGGCCGCGGCAGATATTTATGTGACAGATAAATATTTGTACTCGGGTCATTGCTATTATTGTGATGTGTTATATGTGTCGTCCATGCCACCTGCGACACAGGTTAAAACCTACTGCAGGGGTATGAGTGTGTAAGCGTTTATTTATTTATTTTATTTATTACGAGTAACCGCCCTCGCTTTGCTTCGGTTTTCTTATTTTTTTACACCTTATTGGACTTTTATTAAGGATTCCTAATTTTTTTGAAAATATAATATAGGCTATGTTACTCGGGGATAGTGTAACTTCCCAATTGCGAAAGAATTTTTGAAATCGGTTCAGTAGTTTTGGAGCCTATTCAATGCAAACAAAAAATCAAATCTTTCCTCTTTATATAATATTAGTATTAGTATTAGTATTAGTATTAGTATTAGTATTAGTATTAGTATTAGTATTAGTATTAGTATTAGTATTAGTATAGATTGACTGATTAAGATAGGATTGATCAAAACGCGAGTGATTCAGAATTCCGTGTATGCACAGGATGTATGGTACCTTAAAACGAGAACTCATACGATAATATGCCATATCGTGCCGAGGTCCTCAACGTCATGCCAGTAAATATATCGTCCACACTCGGAACAGTCGCAACACACAGCGACCGACGCCGCGCGGTCCGTTATTACCTGTCTTTTGTCGCCGGTCCGTTTGTCGCGACAATCAATTATGGTGGAAATTGTTTGAGTTGTTTCGTCGCTTGTTCATGACCCACTTACAGTTTATTATTTACTGCCTGAACTGTCCTGAAGAAAATTAATATATATTTTTTTTAATTCTGTTTCCAACCAGTCACACAAGAAACCTAAAATAATATTATTACAAATTTTTTTATTAAAAAAGGTGTGTCAGTTTCGACGCGCGACTGGAGTCTAACGCCATGGGGGTAATGATGATGATGAGGATAAAAAAACTGAAAAAAAATTGTCAAAAAAGTGACAACAATAATGACATAAAACAACTGACAAAAAATTTACAAAAAGTTTACTAAAAAAATGTACAAAAAAATGACAAAAAAAATTGATGATATTTCATATCATCAGAATAGGAAGTACTAATATTATTATCATTACATGGTGTAGTTACTGATCAGCCATCCAGCGCTATGATCTATCTAGATCCTGTGTTGCGAATAACAAACATAACGCATATGGTAACATTATACGTAACGGAAAAAAAATATTTTACTCCTCATAATATACCACGGGCTTAAATATGAAATCGACAGATAAGGATTTAAACTCCAGAAAACAAAATGTTTGTCATGATATCAACTTTAACCCCTTAAAGCATGCGATAATTAAAAACATCATTATCTCAAAGTGACGTGTAAAATCATAAAATGTAGCATCCTAAAACATCACGAATACACTCGTTATAACGATAAGGCCCGTATATTTTAGAAAATAACTAGTTCCAGAATTAAAAATTCAGTTAAGAAACATTTTTGTAGCAATATGTAGGGGACTGTTTCATTTGTTTCGTTTTAAATGAGAAGTCATTGCATCACGTCCGCCGCCGCGCCGGCGAATGAGCTCGCGCGTCGCCCGGGCGGGGCGGGGTGGTGGCGGTACCACTGTCACGTGGCACTCTTAAAACTGTCTTTATTAGTAGGTATTGCATTACTGTGGAAGTGTGCAACATACTCGTAGCTATACGTAAGTTGTAACGGAGAGCTCAGTCGCACGTCGCACACACGTCTTGACTATAATCTGTTTCGAGATAACTACGACAACTGGTAGCTTCGCTGCTTTTACAATGTATTTTGAAACTTTTTAGTTTATTGGTCATCTGTATTACGAAATAAATAAAACAATCCAAATGAAATCAGAGTTATAAGAGTGAGCAAATCTACCACGCTGTTCTAGTATCAGTTTTACAATCCTGATAATAATTCCGGGTCTACTTTGATACTTATTAACGTCTGTGAAATGAAGTGTTTCCTAATAACTAAGCATCAAAGTTGACCTAAAGTTGCTAAGTCGGCTGCAAGCGGCGGCGTCTTGGTCGTCGAATTGTCGCCATTAATATCGCAATCTTGTTTGAACAAGGACCGAGCAGTGCCCGGGGAATGGGAACTCGCTCGGTGCGGGGGGGGGGACACCTGGATCGTTCATTTATTCACCAGGGCTGACTCAATGAAAACTAAAGCTGAGTTACTGCTAGTTTTGGTGTTATTTAAAATAAAATACAATGTCTTAATATAAATTTTGAATAGTTTATACATTTTTTAATGTTGATCATTTGATAATTTACAATAAATACTGATACAGGTATGCGTCCGCTTAATTTGAATGTGAATTGAATTATATTATGTCATGTGTAAAATATTATTCCAGCAGAACGAACAGAATAAAAAAGTTTTCTAATCAACAGCAATCGACAATATTGTCGGCACAAAAATAGATTAGCTTAAGGTCATTAATTTTATTAGCGCAGGTATAATTGTTTCGAACCCCTCTCTAATGAAAGCGGCCGGCACTCGAGCGGACAGATACATTGAACTACTCCTGTTGTGTGCATAATTTAAAACCCAATAAATTGTAACGGAGCGCGGTTAATTAGACAATAAAATACGTGAGGCCGCGCCGCCACGCCGCGCGCCGGTCGCCCGGTCGCATCGACGGCGATATGCTACAAACTAGTTTGCTACTGGAGACTAGCGAGCCTCGCTGTGCGTAGGCATCGCTGTAATTATTTTGTCTGCCATAAATTGTTACTATGGAAGTGCGAACGGTACGGTATCCGTGGCCAACCACTTGAATGGCTCAATAGCTACCTAAGTGACCGGAAGCAATTTGTTGAAATACAGAACATCAATTCGATTAGCGGAGAAGAGGAATCCTTTAAATCTGACCTTAAATATAATAGAGTTGGAGTTCCTCAAGGAAGTATTTTAGGACCGCTACTATTTATTATTTACATAAATGACATTGTTAAAATAACCAATCAACAATATTCCCTATTTGCGGACGATATTGCAGTAATTGTACATAATAATCTTAATATCAATTATAATAATGTAATAAACGATACAATTAGTAAAATAGTGACTTAAAGACAACAATCTTAAAATTAATATAAACAAAACGAAATATATAAAATTCGGAAATAGAGGATCAAAAAACACAATCTAAAAGTGCATTACGATAATAATACGATAGACGAAACTGACTCTATTACATTCCTAGGCATTAATATAGATCGATCTTTTACGCCTACCAAAAATAAGTAATATGTCAACAGCCTTAAAAGCCTACCACGGCTATGTTGCCTCTAATTTAAGGTATGGTATAGTTTTATGGGGAAACTCTACAGATTGCAATAAAGTCTTCATTGCTCAAAAACGATGTATACGCGCTATGTGTAATGTTACCCCAGACACAAGCTGCAAGCCTCTCTTTAGGAAGCTAAAATTATAAACATTGACTGGTTTATACATATATGAGATTTGTATTTTTGTGAGAACTAATATGCACCTTTTTCAGGAAAAAAAAAAGATAATTGTTATTTTGCAACCAGATACCCTAATCGACTATGTGTACCACCTTCTCGATCAGCGATACGTTCAAAAAATTCGACTCACATGTGTGTAACGATATATAATAAAATCCCTGAAAACATAAAAATTTTAACTTTCACTAAATTTAAAATAGAGTTACATAAATGGTTAACTGACAAATGCTACTATTCAATAAAAGAATTTATATGAAGATTTTAATTATTATTGTTTTCCCTTGAAATTTGATATTGAAATTTGTTATAATAGGATGTAAGTAATGTAAGATAAATAAAATAATATTCTCATTTAAAATATAATAATAAATAATGTAAACTAAAACTATTTGTACGCCATAATATGGCAAATGTGAGATAGATTGCATAATACTTGACCAACTTTGTAACCACATTTCTACAAATAAAGATATTTCATTTCATATTTCATTTCAAACGCCGTTAATCAGATGATGTCGACGGCGTGTTAGTGTGGTTAAATTGACAACCATGTCTAGGCGACGTGATCGTCTGCAATTAGGACAGATTGTTTATTGTAAGCTAATATCTGAATGTTTGACACACTGAGCTGGAGGTTATGTCCACGGGTCACTCTGCCACGCCTTGCAGACTGCCAATGGTTTGAATTTAAATTCATGTTGAGTACATAGATATAATATACAATTAAAATATACAAATTGTTAAAATAAAATTATTCATTCTCAATTTTACTGTCGTCGTTGGTAAGACACGCAGAGCTTTTAAAGGCAAGATTAAAATAAAAGGCAGATTTCACTAGATTCGTTAGGACACTTAACTGTCCAAGCGAAGTTTCTACCTGTCCAAACGTATTGCGCGTATTTTTGTTTTAGTCGAGCTATAATCGCACCAAGTTTGTTATTCTATACACTTACAGAACGATTGTTTTCTTATACACTAAACACTATCAACCCTCAGGTTAAATTTTGACGACCAGTGCGGCGCAATGGTTACCATGCCGGATTGCCGCGCCATGGGTCCTGGGTTCGATTCCCAGCGTGGCAGAAATTGGAATGTTAAGTTTGAATGTCTGTTCTCGGTCTGGGTGTGTTCTTGTCTCTTTGTGTTGTCCATGGCACCCACGACATAAGGAATCCTAGTGTGGGGCTATGAATTTGAAGCGTTATTTAATAATTTTATTATATTCATATTTCCGCACAAATATGGGCAGTGTTGTGACATGGATAAAACAAATTTAATAAGATATGTTAGTGATGTGAACTGCGAGCCGAGCACAAACATTTGTCACATAAATTTCTACTCCAGCTCTATAGGATAAGTACTAAATATATTTATTTAAAAAATGTTATTCTTAGGTAGTGGATCATGTCCTAAATCGTGGAATAAGACTCTTTTACATTGTATTATTATAATTTTAATTTGGCTTTATTTTAATGATAATATGTATTTATAATTTAAGAAATTCTTTAGATATTACCACTTCTGTTACATTTTTAGGGTTCCGTAGCCAAATGGCAAAAAACGGAACCCTTATAAATTCGTCATGTCTGTCTGTCTGTCTGTCTGTCTGTCTGTCTGTCTGTCTGTCTGTCCGTCCGTATGTCACAGCCACTTTTCTCCGAAACCATAAGAACTATACTGTTGAAACTTAGTCAGTAGATGTATACCGTAAACCGCGTTAAGATTTTCACACAAAAATTGAAGAAAAATAATAATTTTTGAGGGTTCCCCATAAATAGAACTGAAACTCAAATTTTTTTTTCATCAAACCCATACGTATGGGGTATCTATGGATAGGTCTTCAAAAATGATATTGAGGTTTCTAGTATCATTTTTTTCTAAATTGAATAGTTTGCGCGAGAGACACTTCCAAAATGGTAAAATGTGTGTCCCCCCCCTGTAACTTCTAAAATAAGAGGAAGATAAAACTAAAAAAAATATATGATGTACATTTCCATGCAAACTTCCATCGAAAATTGGTTTGAACGAGATCTAGTAAGTAGTTTTTTTTAATACGTCATAAATCGTAAACCGCAATTTACCTGGATCAAAGTTACAACGAACTACAAGAACTTTTATATTATGTTACTTGCTGCTACGGAACCCTTCATTGGCGAGTCCGACTCGCACTTGGCCGCTTTTTATGCATGCATTAGCAGTCTACACCTTTAAGTATACTCGTATTGACACTAACCTATCTTCTTGTGCTATATCTGTATTTGCAATTTCTGGTGTACATTATGTTGGTGTTCTAAATAATAAATAAATAAAGTCGCTAGGAGCTCTATTTAAATCTGAGTCGTTTCATCGACAAAGTCAACAAACATAATTTAGTTCGACTGTAACTTTCTTCCTTCAAACTTTCGTGTTAGTTGGATTTTATTATCCTGCGCCGGCGAACTCGAAACCTTTCAACTCGCAACTCGCAGCCCATCGCACGATTTACAAACGGAGTGCCTTAACACCTTAAAACCTTTCTGTATTTAAATTTCGAATGAGAATCGAATTGGAAAGTACTCAAACTCCATTTTTATCGAACAGCCATTTATTGTACAAAAGAGTTAACCAAACTGAACTAGAGTCGGCAAACAGTGGCGTGTTTGCGCTTCTTTCAGCCTTTGTAATCAACTGCGAGCCGCTGTTTGTTAACTATCGGCCTCGTAATGTTTGCTTAGCGAGTCGTGATCAAGAAATCCGTGGACTTAATGGAACACGAAGAATTTCGTACCGTCAAATACATAGTTCAAGGGCGCAAAACGATTCGTTGCGCCAGTACTGAGTGATTTAAATCATTCCACACAAGTACGATTACTTTGATGATATATAAAATTACATTTATTTGTTCCATGTTTAGACCTGCTACTGATTAGATATTCGTTTTCCCAGAAATTTTGAACTTGTTAAAAAACTTTTGAACACAAATATCGCAAGCTCCATTTGACACAAATGTGGTAAAAGTGTTTTTATCTAAAATCTTAGTACTCAATATGTTATTTTCGCGTCCGCCTCAAGTTTATCACTAAAACTGGAAGTTGAGATAACATTTAATTTGGAGCCGCGCACCGAGGCGAGGCTGGTGCCGCGGGCGCGGACGGCGAATTTTAATAAAGAAGAGTTATTTTGATAAACTTCCAGGTATTTTAATTAGGGGCCCGGGGCCCCAGGGGCACCGGACGAGCCGCACCAAGTTCCATCGCGTCTTGTTGACAGTTCGCGACGAAGATCGTTTACACTCGAGGAAATTTGCTTTAATCGAAACTCAATTTAATTTGTTTTTCAAATAATAAGTTCAGCAGAAAGAATCTTCCCTGTCTGTTTAAAAATATTTAAGAATTTTTCAGCTTCCAGCCTCCACTGCAGCGATAGCTTTAAAGATTAAGCTTTGCAACTGGACTTGAATAGTGTAGCGAGTCTATTACTACTGGCATTGCCTACCGTTAGCATGAAACTCAAAAATAGTATGCTTGTTTAAACTTGCAATAATCATGATGCAGTAGTGTTCAGAGAGAATCAGATAGACAAATAGATTTAATTATAAATTAGTCGTAAGCACTTAAGTGATCGATTCTATACACAAAAGACCCTCCAATTGTACACTTATGAAGTGTAGTCAATCTAATTGGATGACCACTATGACCAGTGTATTTTCAGCTTTAGCATATTAGAGTGGTCCGACCACTGAGAGAGTTGCGGCGAGTCCTAGCAATCAGCGTGTATTCAGCGGACAGTGTCAGCACTCCGCACTCCGCACTCCGCACTCTGCACTCCGCACTCCGCACTCCGCACTCCGCATTCCGCATTCCGCTCCTCAATGCCGGTTAAGTGGCTTCGGTAAACTTTACATGAACTTATTTGTTAAGAGCATCGATAAGACAACAGCTGTCTATCATACTTTAATTTCGCCGCAACCAAACTAACCAGACGCGGTGAACTAGTACATAAGTACTAAGTACTAAGTTAAGAGTTAAGATTTCCTGTATACAAAAGTCATAGGTTATGACTTTAATTCAAAGAAAAATGTCGCAGTGACACAATATCATATTAAAAAAAAACCGGGTTTTTACTTCTGTACGCACGTAAGAATTTATATAATATTTACCTCTTACTTATAAGTACCTTTCGCTCGCACCCACGCGACGACCCGGCGCGCGCTAACAATCCAACCACGTACGTCTCGCTCGCACCCAGTTCGCACCCGGCGCGCCCTTGTGCTGTGAGCCTTACCATTACCTTCATCGTGTCGCTTTTTGGCTGTCGCATCATAAAAATTTTACCCTCATTTTTTCCAAACGCCCCATAAGACGTATAACTTCAAAACCTAATCTCCTCTCATATACAAGGACAACTGTCTAACATTTAAATGATACTTCTCCGACGTAGGCTTAACCAGGAAAAATAAATCTCAAATTTATTTTAAAATCCAATCAATCGGCCCAACGCGCCACGGCCATTTACAGCGCGGTGGCAATTAGTGCATTCACCTTCCTTGTTCCAGTTCTCATTAGACGATACCTCAGCTTGCGTTCGGTAAACGTTCCTTAAATTATTATCAGCTTTCTTTATAAGTAAAATATGCTTAAAAACTTGAAAAGTGCAAGTCGTTTGGAGAGGGTTCTGTATGTTGATTATATAGTTACATTTTATTTATTTTTTGCCATATTTTTTGGGACCAGAGACTTCTCATAGGTTTTCCTGTATTATATAAGTAAAGAACTATTTTCTTCATTTTCTTCAAAATTCTAGCCTCAGTAGTTACGGAGATAAGGGGGGGAATGGTCAAAAATATATTTGAGATTCTTGCAATAAGCCCTATCATTATCACACGATACGGTTTGCAAAACAGTTTTTTTTAAATTTTGACAATAATCATCAGGAACATCAGGAAACCACGGAAATATTTATGGTGTAATAAAACGGAGACATTCTTTCATACGTTTTTGGAATAGCACGTCGTAATCTTGTGCTAATCCACGTGTTCGTTCCTCTTTAGCCATAATCAATCGACGACGAAAATTCGCACGAGTTTACGCGGAATTAGAATTCAATGCATTCCCGTAATCCGTCTCGCTAAGCCGCGCGCCAGTTGCCAATGCGAATTTTGGGGATACCTACAAAATAAGAACGATTTCGGCAATGACGCGTTAAGCGATGCGTAGAGGCTTCGCAGCTTTGACAGGAATACAAAACAAAATAGTGAATCGTAATAATTTGAGTAGTAAGGTAGTTTGAAAAGAATTACGTTCCTGATACTCAATTAACTAGGTATATGAATTACTTATATGGATAATGATTTGAAACTGCAAAGTGGAAAAGATTTTCCAAAGAGAACAGAAAAATACAAAAATAAATAAAACTTTGTCCTGTGAGTTCGATTCGTACTTCATTAATTAAGATGCTAATTGGCAAGTGAAAATTAACTAATTGGCAGGTTAAAATAATATTGAAGCTTTAAATGACAACCTCAGAATAAATATAATTGTGTCGACAATATCCTGCGCAGTCTGCGCACGCTCCAGCTCATAATTACAAAGGGCCGTATACCGCAAACTATGTGAGTTAGATCTTAAGTCCCACAAATAGGCGTGTACACTGTACACCTGGCAACATTATTGGCCGTTTTTCATTGCAACTCGCGTCACGTACGCACGATAAATCTGCGCGTGCCGCCCTCCCCGGCCCTCACGTCACGTCCGCTCAAGGGCGCTTATAATACTGCGGATATTTTTATTATGCGCGGGCACCGCTCTGATGCTGAGCCTCCCCCCCGCACCCCGCTGCAGCACTGCAGGACCGCACGTCCATTTCGTCTAATTGTAACTAGTCACTCTCGTCTCACAAAGATTGTCTACGTTTTGCTTTAGGCATATCATCGCCTTAGTGCATTAGTCGCTTTGGTCAGCGATGATATGATTGTAATAAACCAACTCCTTCGGTATTGTGGTGACATCGCACTGCACGTTACACGTCACACGTGACGTCACGCCACGCTGAATCACGCTATTGAAGTTTTCTGCATCGGTTATATATATATAACACTTTGAGCGGCAGGCGTCACCACCTACCCTGTGGGAGATCTCCCTTAGCCTAAGTGTGATTCAATTTCCACTTCAGTTGGCAACTGTAATGAAAACATTTGTAAATAACTGAAGATCGAGAAACCATTGCCCGTTGTGCCTTATCTGTCCAGAATTTATTTAATGACCAGTCCTTATACAAACTTACTTCATCTTATCGAGCGATTGTACTGACTACCCAGTCGGTCGATGTAGCTACGTACGCTAAATTTTTTAAGTACTGACGGGGCACCGAAAAGCCTCTATATTATTATACTCAGCTCAGCTTACGGAAATCTTAATCACATCGGAGGCTGGCGGGTGGCCAACGCCACTTAATAAGCCATGAGCGCCTCGCTTACTGACTGCTCGGTATCCGAGTCACATTTCTTTGTGGGCTGAGAGCTCAATAAGCCACAAAGGGGTCGACAATGCACGACATCTTGTATCGATACGATGGTACTGAATTTTTAACGTAAGTCCTGGACAAATCAGCAGACGAGACACCTGATGGTAAGTGGTTACCAATAATCTCGTTACTATAATATCGTTAATACGTTGCCAGTGTAAGGACGTATACACAGTGCATAATAATTGGGCTCTCCGTCACTGTGACTGAAAACGTAAAAGCAAACCACACTCTATTTTAGTAGGAGCGTGATGTCAGCCAGGTGCATAAACATCCTACCTCCATGCATAACTGTTGTCAGGACCTAACTGGATAATTCTGAGCCCAGCGACCTTGAACAGGAGACAGTGGCACGGCCTCGTCCGCTGGGCGGCAAGCCACCATCAGCATTAACAAAGAAAGAAAGAAAGGGTAGAGATTGGCTTGCATTTGCACTGCAGATGGAGCTCTTTATAGGTACAATCACCTTATTTGCTAAATGGTTTCGGTTATTTGCTAAACAATCGGATACGAGTATTCTACCTTATGTTAATGAAAACTCACTTACACTTCATAAACAACTTTATTCGACAATACACTTGTACATATAATTCACAGAATATTCGTAATTAACTTTTATTAAATTCAGAGTAATTAATTAATCGTCCAATAACACACGGGAGCTAAGTTATATAACAATATTAACTTTATCTACGAACAATCCGGCAGCGTAACGCCTTACTCGTGGTATGATCGCGAATCGCCCTCGTAGGTTCCGTCACGCGCTTTTATAACAGCAGCCCAGTTTCATAGATGGCGGCACTGTCATCCGTGGTGGAGTCACTTGCAGCCCTTTTATTATGGAAGTTGCCAACACTTATTTATTTGCTTACACTTGCGATATTATTAATTTAAAATGATGAAAGATTTTTATTTTATGTTATTTGATGAACGACTGCAATTTAATGTTAATCACAATGTTTGTTAGCAAACGCTGATGCAAATTCCAAAAAATTATTAATTTCAAACTGTAAATAACTCAGTAGTTACCAGAATGAATTAATTTTTTCACTCGGTTTAATTTTGTTGCGTGTAAGCGGTATCACTTTACTGTACTACAAAACTGGTTCAGAGCGCATCAAGCAGCTTTTTGGTTCAAAATTCAAATATTTTGGTCGTAAATTCCACTAGTAATTACGATTTTTAGGTTATGATATAAAAAAAGTAAAGTTATCTTTAACACTGATGAAGCTAACTGCAGGTAAATTCATCGACCTAAAAATGTATAACTTTTTGTCTCAAATATTTTCAAATTTTCAGTAAGTTTAGGCAGACAAAAACACTCTAACTCAACAACACGGTACGAACTATCGCGATACGTTTATGTTAGCCTCTTACAAAACCTTACAAGAGAAGTCCTCTAGAAGCGACTGCCGTCGAGTTGTAATAAAATAGGCTGGAGACCCACGAGAACGATAACAGTACATCGTGTGACTGGTGCACAAAATATTCAGTGAGCTCGGCCCACGCTCGGTCAGCAGATAGCTCGCATACTTCAGCGCTGCAGCGAACATAATTCCCGCACTTTATGAAGGAGCCGACAATTTGCAGTCGATGTTAATAGTCCCCGCTGAGCACCGCCGCTAGTTAGCACTTGTCTCGCTTTTTGGGCCGGCTCGTGCGATCGTTCGCTCAATTTATGATTATTATGCCTTCGTCCACATTCTGACGAGTGATGTAGATCATGATCTACATCTAGGCTATCGGTGTAACGATGTATTCTTTGCAACTGATCGACACAGGTAAAATACCTATATAGTTTCTCTATTATATACTAAAGTTGTTTTAACTCCAAAATACTAGAAACAGTTATTTATTTATTTATTTATCATTATGCACACTAACAGAGCCTGAAGTCGAAGGTGTTCGAGCAGTGTGTGTTGCCAGTGATGACATACGGATCCGAGACGTGGTGCTTTACTATTGGCCTGATCCACAAGCTCAGAGTTGCGCAGCGGGCTATGGAGAGGGCTATGCTCGGTATTTCTCTACGTGATCGCATCAGAAATGAGGAGATCCGTAGACGAACAAGGGTAACCGACATAGCTCAAAGAATTAGCCGGCTGAAGTGGCAATGGGCTGGCCACATAGTGCGAAGGACCGATAACCGTTGGGGAAGAAAGGTCCTCGAATGGCGCCCACGTCTCGGAAAAAGGAGCATAGGACGCCCCCCGACCAGGTGGACTGACGATCTGAAGAAGACAGCGGGCATCCGCTGGATTCAGAAGGCTCAGGACCGGTCAGAGTGGCGCAAGTTAGGGGAGGCCTATGTCCAGCAGTGGACCTCTAAGGGCTGATGGATGGATGGATGGATGGATGCACACTAACATTACAGGTCCTTAACCTAATGCGTTAGTATATTAATTTATTTGCTAATTTTATTGTTAGTCAATATAGTTGTAAGTCACATTATTTTCCTAATATAATTCTAACAATTATTAAACTATCTTATAATACAATTTTAATACTCTACAAATACTTATGTTAGGACACGAATGAGATGATAAAGTGAACAGCGGAAAATTAGGAATACGTATGTTGATATTTTTGCTCATACTCATAGCTTCAACGACCCATTTAAATTCCACGTGCGATACATCAAAACGTTATATAGAAACACCTTTGACATCGTCTCGAGTTGAAAACAAACTGATCAGGGTCGCCACCCGCGCCACTCGCGCCACTCTCCGCTCTTTGATTTGTTGATTACAACGCAAACACGGATCGGGCTGAAAGGTAACGTTATCAAAGCCGGAGCGAGCGGAACCCATTAACGAGTATCTCCGTTTAATTAGCGACGATTCGCGAATAATTGCGTTTTAAACTGTCGGAATGCTCTGCAGTGCCCCTGCGGTGTGCGCGCTTTAATAAGCTCACAAATAAGGTCCGAGTGGCGGCGCTCGCAGCTCGCACCGACATCGCGACAGACCGGTTCGTGACGTCACTGCCACTACAATGTAATTAAGTGGATTACACGAAAAACATGAGCATATTTTGTGTCAATGTTGAAGAATTTATTCTGACTTAGAACTCAATAACTTGACGACCCTGTAGCCTAGTTGGTAGCGACCCTGTCTGCGAAGCTAGGGGTCCCGGGTTCGATTCCCGGCAGGGACAAATATTTATGTGACAGATAAATATTTGTTCTCGGGTCATGGGTGTTATAGTGATGTGTTACGTGTCCTCCATGCAACCCGCGACACAGGTAAAAACCTACAGCGGGGGTATGAGTGTGTAAGCGTTTTAATAATTGAAGCTACTCGTAATTACTTATACGTCAAGCTGGATAGGTTAAACAATATGAATAAACAAGCCAAGTAGAATGCAAGCGTCATACAATCGCTTGATGAATGAGCTACGACTACGCTACGCGGCGTAGCTGCCTGCGTAGCGAATAGCTACGAGGCACTTCATAACTGTTCATTTTGAACGTCTGGGAAGAACTGCGGGATAAAAATCAACGACTTCTTAAAAATAAAAACGCTCTTAATACTATAAACCCCATGTAAACCGTTACATGGAGCTTCATATTGACTTACGTTGGGACTACAATCTGTTGCCAGTGACCAGCAAATAATTGCATCCAGTATTATAAGGTTGCTACAATTCATCTATACATCTATATATATACATATATACAAATAAATAAAATTGGAGTGTCTGTTTGTAATATTAAATTAACCGCTTTTTACTAAGTGCATTTGGATGTATATACGGTACACATATCAAAACAACATTTTTTACAATTTTTGTCTGTATGTCGGTCAGTCTGTCGGTCAGTCTGTCTGTCTGTCTGTTTGTTCCCGCTAATCGCTGAAATGATTGGACCGATTTTGACGGGATTTTCACTAGCAGATAGCTAATGTAACAAGGAGTAACTTAAGCTACTTTTATTTTAGAAAAAAAAGTTTGTTACACTATACGAAGTTCGCCGGGTCAGCTAGTTGTCAAATAAGAATAGTATTTAGTTGGAAGGTATATGTATATCTATAAAATCAATGATACACTCAACAAAACATTCTTCAACACTCTTACACCCCAACTCAGAATCACTAACGGTTACTTTAATCGCTCTTTAGTACATAATCACCATACAAATTCTGTACTAAGGAGTGAATTAAGTAACCGTTAGTGACTCTGTGTTGGGACTACACATTAGTTCGCTCGGGATTAATGTAATGGCGCTGGATGACCGCTGTTCATGGCTCTGCATTGTTCCGCCGCCGCAGCGGGCACCAGGCGGCGAGTGGAGTGTGTGGGGCCCGCCGGTGGCGCCACCTGCCATTAATTGCGGCGACACCGACACCGACACCGACACCGACACCGACACCGACACCGACACTTGCTGTTTGCCTAAACGCTTCCGGTTCACATTCAATAGCTATCGATTCGCCCATTCCAACTACACTCGCCTCCATTGTCGCTTAGATATATGTAGTTGGACCTGTTGGATCCAAGACCTGTTTCAATTAACTTGGATACGGACGACAATCGTCAGGGAAGTGCTCGGTGATTAAATGCTCCGTTTATTTATTTCTCCTGTTGTTTGGTTTTAATGTCCAACTACCCACCGCAAAGTAAGCCTGGAAGTTGACAAATAACGTTATACGCCGGATTTATATTAATTTCCCATAGTTATTCATATTAATAGATAAATAAACATTCACAGTAAAAATCCCGTACTAGAATCACACATCCCAACCACCCAGGGCGACACCAAACCAACCAAGATCAAACAAACGAATATACCTACTAATCATATTATGTCATCTACGGACGGGAATAAAACGCAGAGATCCTGTCCTGCTGCGCAGGTGCAAGCTAGAGGGTCGTCATTTTGTTCAGTAATAAATAAACGCTTATACACTCATACCCCAGCAGTAGGTTTCCCTGTGTCGCGGGTGGCATAGACGACATAAATTACACGTCACTATAACACCCAAGACCTGAGTACAAACATTTATCTGTCACATAAGTGTCTGCCCCGGCAGGGAATCGAACCCGGGCCCCCTCGCTTTGCCGGCAGGGCCGCTACCAACTAGGCTACAGGGTCGTTATAGCTGAACTATACAGCTGCTTTAAATTTGCGCTTAAAATTTTTTTAGTCGCAAAAATTACATAACTTCCTGAGTTATTGAAAAATTACCACATCTTCTGTGTGAGAAAAATTTGTACAGAAATAAATGTTTTCAGATAACAAGTAATTCAGTACGTTTGTGCATATTAGTTACTTCTGATGCAGAATATAATGGTTTTGAATTAGATACAGGCACCAGATTGTTAAATCGATTATTATCGTATCCCGTGACACAAGGAATCGACTCGTATCGTTAGCCTGAGGCCATGTCTCACGAATGCAGCCTGCGGAAAGTGATTATGATTTGACGACCCTGTAGCCTAGTTGGTAGCGATCCTGCCTGCGAAGCGAGGGGTCCCGGGTTCGATTCCCGGCCGGGGCAGATATTTATGTGACAGATAAATATTTGTACTCGGGTCATGGGTGTTATTGTGACGTGTTATATGTGTCGTCCATGCCACCCGCGACACAGGTGAAAACCTACTGCGGGGGTATGAGTGTGAAAGCGTTTATTTATTTATTGTTTGCCGATCAGCGCCACCTGTCGCTGCCGTACGGTATTAACACTATTTGCCTAGATTATGTACCTATTATTATGTTTTGTGTGCCTCGACACAGTCGTGCCAATAATATGTTATTATAGGAAAATAATTTATGGTAAAACTATAAATTATATTTGTTTGCCTTTTACGTGTTACATTTGACAGCAGGAGAGAAAAAGGCAGACGCATGGACTGTATGGAAAGATAGGATAGACGGAAAGTTTTAGTAAAAAAAAACTTTTGACAGAATGAATTCTGTCCGGGCAGCTAGTTACGTTATAAAATATTGTTGTATAACAACTATGTTAATAATTAAGTTTCTGCTGTGTGTATGCTGTCCAGACTTTAAACAAGAAATCAAGAAGTTGTCTCAAGCATGCTGGACCTCATTTAATTTCTTTCGGATTCTTTAACTACAACATAACAGAAATAAATAACAAAACCTGGCCAGGTCGACGACGCAATATTAAAAGTAGAAGGAACCAAGATTTAATTAAAGTTGTATTTTTCAACATCTCTTTGTAAGGAGTCAAGATTTAGATAGAAAATAAAGATAACTTGAAGGTCTATAGAACAGAATATAATTTATTAGCAAGTTTTAGTATTACAAAATGTCTAATGGGATACTCGTAACCATGCGCAAGTGACACAATGTCGCGGTCCGATTGTAAAATCGAGTAAATTATGAAATTACCAATTTATATTTGACAATACCATTTAATGAAATAAGTTAAAACATTGCCAGTTATGATTTAGATGTCTCATTAAATGTGGCTATTTCTATATTTTATACAAATTGACTAAAAAATGGTTTGGTTCCAAAAATATTTTTGACTTCATATGCCTAGTTCTTTAAATTTTGAGCCATATTTCTTAGTAAGATACAAATTACCTGTAATATAAAGTTATTTCAGCAATAAGTTACTGTTTTAATTACTAAACTGACCAATGTAACTGAGATGGTAGTTATTCCGTGTTTGTTCGTGATACAAATCGTTCTATTCAGTATAGGAATTGTATCAGTTGCCAATACATTATCCTTAACGGGACAGTTTCCCATCGCTCGACGCGCCGAGTGTGTTTGCCGAACACTCCTCGCGTCAAGTTGACCCGCTTCCGACTTGCGGTTAGCACTTCATTGCTGAATCAAAGGACTGACTTACCAACTATATCCTAACGATCGAGTGTTCATTTTGTAAATAAATCTCCTAGTATTTAAGATGCTTATTTAAAGATTACTCGCGCGATACATCATTAACGCTAAAGTTATCCTGCATTGCTGAGTGCGTTACGAACTCCACTTCATCATGGCTACGTAATTGTAAGCTTGTTACAAAATCCACACGTACACCAACTTGAAACTTGGGCCAACTAACCGAGTTTCTTTCTGAAACTCGTGGAACGAGTTTCACTTCAGCACGGAGTTTGATAACAACTAGTCGTGATTTATTTTGCTGCCAGTTAACCGGCGAGCAATAGTAACACTTCATTTTTAAACAAGCTGCTGGGAGCTATCTGTCCACAGCAGCTGGCGGTCCGTCTTGTTAATGCTACTTTCAAGTAGAGATTTTTAAGTTAAAAGCTCACCATGACCATGTTTCTCCGTTAGTAGTGACTATGCTATTCGAGTTCAGGCTGAGTTCGATTGCAAGACTGGAGTGCAAATTAATGTGACAAATAAATATTTTTGAAGTTATACTTCTTTAGGCGCATTATGGAATAAATGGTAAAAATGATGAGAGTGAAATTTTAAGATTTGTAACACGGTGACGGTGATACAAAATGTGACGAAAACGTCACGCGCGTTTTTAAAAAACGTTTTTTAAAAACGCGCGTTATGAAAAAAATATTATTATTACATTTATTATTATTGTTTTTTTTATATTGTGTTTTTTCTTGAGGCTTGGTTGCTTGAGGTGTCTTTTGAACACAGAAAATCACCTTTCACTACATTGTCACATTTAATTAATTATATTACTGTAATTATTCTCGTCAGTCAACGAAAATTATAAAACATAACATTAGCCAAAATACAATTTGTAAGTCTTGAAGTCAACACACTAAAAAGGTGTTTTCAAACCATGCCAATATCTTTAATATTCTTTTTATATCTTGCGATTTAGATAGTATGAGAAAAACTATTCAACCAACTTAAAAATAAAAGAAATTTTATGAAAAACTGAACAATAGCTGGTTGATGGTATATTCTGAAAAAAATATTATTAACTACATGAGCTACTTATCAGAATGTAAAAATCGATGCCAGACCCAATAGTAGTATGAAAGGCATTAATTGAATTATATTGATTTATAAGAAATATGCAATAAATAAACAAATGTTAAATTAAATAATAAATGTCATACTTAAGTTATTGACAATAAATTACGATGTTCTGATACGATATTCATTATCGACTCCCACGTAACACTATCAGCCGCATGACGCATCGGTCACGCGTCCGATGACGCGATATAACGCCCAGTGACGTGGACTCGCATCCGCCGACACAACGCTGCGTCCGATGACGCATTATCACGTCGTATACCGCATTCGCTATTTGTTACACGTCACTTATCCCAATGAAATTTTATGATCGAACCATTCACCATCGCGGTTTCAATTGCAAATTTTGACATGTTTACGTACGCACTCGCTCAATAGAAATTACGGTTCAGGCATTGCACACAACTCTGCGGTCGGGGAGTCCACATTAATTGGGAATGCCGTATGAATCACGCAGATTTTGATGATTGTGAACTGACCGTGTATGACATTAATATCGGATAATGTAATTCCTGTGATTGCTTTTTCATTGAGGTTGGAAGATTTTCAATCAGACCTTCCAGAAACTCCACGCGAGTAACATAATAAATAGCTGTTATTAGGTGGCAATTCTCAGTTGATTGCGCATCTATTGTTATGCCCTGAGTGCCTCATTTTTAGGGGTCCTTAGTCAACGGAACTCACCCTCATACAGGGTGGCTCGATACGCACTCGGTAATCCAGAACATGAATATAATTGTATGTTGTTCTATCTTTGTAGCACAGCAGCGCATTTTGGCTTGTGATAAATGTAGCTTCTGTTGCCGTCAGGAGGAGGTCCGGGACAATCTGACGGTGAGCGTGATGAGCTTCGTGCCCACGCTAGACGACGACGGCAAGTCCATCACGTGCCGCGCCGAGAACCCCAACGTCACCGCACTCTTCCTGGAGACCTCCTGGACCATCAATGTAGTCTGTGAGTATTGCATCAGGGAATCTATTTGGAAGACCACTAACTAGCGATTGGAGTAGCTCACTCATGGTTACCTTTATGCCTCGAGGACATGGTATTCTGCTATGGAAAAAATCTTCTTAATGACAAACTAATGACGAGAACTAAATAACAGTCTCTGCTTTTATGTGTCAAGTGGATGACGTACGTAATATCTTGGCATTAGCCAGGCCTGTGGTATCCAGACTTTCAAAAGATTTTCTATACTTATAAAACGTTTAATATTTTATAACAACGCAGCCCCTTAAAGAGAATATAATTCTGCAGCAAAACAAATAAGAAAAGTAGATGACAAATCTGACAAAGTCTAATATTTTCAATCTACCACCACTTTGGAGTGGTGCCTTATTTTGAGGAGAAGAAGCGGTGTAAGAAACTCCTGTACATTGTTTGTCCAGACCCGCCCGTGGTCCGGCTGCGGCTGGGAAGCTCGCTGGCGGCGGGGGACATCAAGGAGGGGGACGACGTGTACTTCGAGTGCCACGTGCGCGCCAACCCGCCCGCCAGGAAGCTGTCCTGGCTGCACGACGTGAGTACACCTACACTGTACACTGTACACACCCGACCTTGAGATACATGTAGCACTGTGTAAATACAACTTTAAAATAATAATAAACTGTTCGACATAAGGAGAAGACATTTATATCAACGAGATAACACATTTAAATGTGAACGGGATACTCACGATTCATATAATTGTCAGGCCATATCGGCCTGTGAGAGACGATTTTTCTCGGAAGACAGCCAAAGTCTCGGCGTAAACATGATCCATGTTACTGGACCGAAAATATTCCTTTAATTTTATTGGTGAGTACCACTTTACACTTGAAATCCTCAGCCCATCTCTTAACTAAACAAGAAAATTGTGTTCCTTCCTTGAGCTCTTTATGTATTTTATGTTATGGTGTACAAACAATAAAGTGTAAAATAAATAAATAAATAAAATTTTGAAAACAATAAAGCAAGTATATTCTATGGATAAATGTTTGCCAAGACACGATTATCATTAAAAGTTTTTCTGGTCGAAATTCTCAATGAAAGTACAGAGCTTTTGATCAGTGAAAAATTTAGACCCCGACTAGATCAAAGTTGAATCGCAGCACATCTTCAGATCTCTGAAAATTGGAACATCCCGCGCAAACTCTACGATTCTGTTTTGTAATGCCGCCGACGGATATTTCTATGTAAACTCTAAACACAGCTTTACGGAGGTATAACATAACGTTCATTTTGAAGTAAGTAAAGCAAGCAGTTCTTTTGAAATTCAGATATTTTAGAGCGTAGTTTCTCTTTTACGGAAGACAGCAGCCCAACCCAATCTTTCCAGTTCCACAATACAATTTTAGCTGTGTAAGTTAGTAAACAAAGACAAAAGCCACTCATTCGCGTTAAATTACGCAGAAAACCCATTAATACGATTTACGTTCGCTTACATTTTGTAGTTTTTAAAGAAGAAATGCAGCCATCTACACTGGTACGACTAGTACAGGGCGCACTCAGACCGAGCGAGCCCACGCGATGTAATTTAGCTCTGTATGAGCACCGAACGCTCATGTGTGCATTGTCAGTGATCACGCAAATTAGGCGCGTGCACGAAGCTGGTTTGGCTATTATTTGTACGCCAAGTATTAGCTACTGCTCAGCACGTCACATTGTTCCAGTGTGAACAGATACAGTCGATCGAACTTAGCGATTTCGGGCGCCGTGATTATGATGAAATTTAATTCAAATTCCGTGCATACAACTCCAATTCCCAAATGAAAATACCTGCCTACGCATGATACTCGTACTTGCACAGAGATAAAATCAATTAATTTAAGTAAAAATAACCGACTTCTAGGAAAATATACGGACTACGGAACCCAAAGTAACTAAGCAGGCATTGCGAACCTATAAAATTAGAATAGACGAGCAACCGCCCTCGCTTTGCTTCGGTTTTCTTATTTTTTTACACCTTGGGTTACATGATTGGAGTTTTACTAAGGATCCCTATTTAAAAAAATATATAATATAGCCTATGTTACTCGGGGATAGTGTAGTTTCCCAACAGTGAAAGAATTTTTCAAATCGGTTCAGTAGTTCCGGAGCCTATTCAATGCAAACAAAAAATCAAATCTTTCCTCTTTATATATTAGTATAGATAACAGTACGCTTAATATAACTAAGGCTAATGCGTTATAGGTAACCTAATGGTTACTGACTATAATGTTAATGTGCATAATGACAACTAAATAAATAAAATAAATATTAGAAGAATTTCATCCAGGTGACATGAGCTAGCGCGGAGCGGAGACTCGAACCTGCACCGCATGAGTAATAAACCTGCACTATGTTGGATTTACAGAGTTTTGAGTAATTATGTCCCCTAGTTGCTATGAAACGGATGTAATAATCCAACATCTTCCACTGTAAATTACCTCAACGTTACTGCGAACTCTCCACTAAACTGATATCTTTCCGGCATCTGTTTCTTGAAAGACGCCATTAGTTTTGTATAAAGTTGGTAATAAACGTTCACGGCCCCTGCAGACCACTTAAACCGAGTAAAATGGATTCCAGCTCTTTACTTTTATCACAATGAAAACAATAAAACCCTCACCGTGGAAATAATTAAGACTTTGCAACCTTGCAGACCAGCGACAACTCGGAGCAGGTGATCGCCCCCCCCCCCCCTCCCCGCGCCCCGCGCCCCGCGCCCCGCACTGCTCGGCCCTCGCCCCGCTCGGGGGCCATTCAATTTCGTTGACAAAAGGTTTACAACAACCGACCGGTAATCCGACATCGATGGCAACAATAGCGGACAAATATTGACCAAGCGCTACTGCGATTCTCCTTCTGTGGGTTCCGGATTACAAAACATAAATGTTTTTTTTTACATAAAAGCCCATTAGGTCATTCTTTCTTTACACATTATAGGTGCATGGCCCTTTGAATGACGATTAGAAGAATAAAAGAAATAATATTTTAATCGAGAACAATTGTAAAATGAGAAAAAGCGCTGCGGCACGCGGCACACTCGGCGCGGAACTCTCCCGAGCCAGGAGGGTAGATAGGGGAATAAAGTAATAGAGGACAGGGTACGGTCCGATAATCGCTTTGTACAGTGTCGCTCGTGTTTTAATCAGCAATGTAGAAAGCGGCGGACATTTTTATTTTTGTTTCGCTTCACCCTTTCAGAGGCAATCAGTCGCGCGTTGTTACACGGATCGCGACACGAGTCACCCTGCGCCCCTGCGCCCCTGCGCCCCTGCGCTCCCGTCCCCGCCGCCCCGACGTCCCCACACGCTTATTTTTTTGTCATTATTCGCGGCGACAGGGCGCAGGGCTGGCTACTTGCCGCGCGCCCCTACCCGTGCCAAAGAGTGCGTTCTGCACTGTCGCGGCACACACCGGTCTTACCGCCACGTGTTGCGCTCGCTACCAAGCTACATTACTTCCTTCTTAGTACTTCGGTGACATCGTCTATTCCTTGAATATTATTCTTTTATTTTATTTGTAATGAAACAATATTGTAGAAATTTCAGAATGGCAAAGAGGCCGGTGCGCTTTTATTTCATTTCATTTTTTTTTCAGTACATCTAAAAATAAATCGGTTACATTTATTTTCTACTGATATGACCTGAATTTTGAATATATCTAATAATAATAATAATAATAACTCTTCACACTCATAGCCCCACACTAGGATTCCCTGTGTCGTGGGTGCCATGGACAACACACTAGACAAGGACATTCACACCCAGACCGAGAACAGAAATTCAAACTCATCATTTAAATTTCCGCCTCACTGGGAATCGAACCCAGGACCCTTGGTGCGGCGATCTGGCATGGTAACCATTGCGCCACACGGGTCGTCGTATAATAAACTATAAACTAAACTATATTCTCGCTGAAATAAAATATTCTTCTGAATCAAACGAAATCCGATTCCTTTTCTTTAGAGCTGATGTGTTCAAAAAATATTTGCGCATAATACCAATATTACATGAAGATCGTTTCATAATCCACTTTTAGTCGAACCAAAATCATTAAGATGTTGCCACGTCATCATCCACTTACTTTGATATCATTTAAACGCGGCACGGGAGTACAGTCGCGGCGAGCGCGCCCTCGCGCCCCCGACGAGCCGCGAGGTACAGTCGCGCGCTGTCTGCGAGTGCGTCATTATTTCATCTCATTCTGTTCCCAGCAGCAATAATTAATAACAGCACAATTGCAGAGCGGCAGTGCCAGTTGTCAGCGGAGCTGTGCTGCTGAAAATAGACTAGAAATAATTATGTTGCGCTCATTCACGTTCAGAAATTATTTTCCAAATGAGAGGAACAAAGTTTACAATGACTGGAGCAACTTTTAACAAACCTGTCCGATAGTATCGTGCTATAGCGCTCTTCTCCCGGGTTTGTCCGCATTATCCAGGATAATAATAATAATAATAATAATAATAAAACTTTATTTCAGGCAACGAGGCCCATATTATAAATACCTTACAGACTAACATACATACAACAATATACTTAAAACTAATTCACTTGTTCGCGAAGTGAGACGCGCTTCCGGTGACTCCCGGAATAATAAAGTAACCATTTTCAGTTCATTTTCCAGATCATTGCCTACCTGTGTGATACGTTTCATTCAGGGTAGTAAGTAACTATGTTATTCACGTGACAATCAACCAAATACGACGTGATGAGTAGCATGTATCGTATACGACAATACCCTCTAGCCTCCGCGATGTGTTTGCGGTGAGATTTAAAATTCTTTTACCCATATGCTCGCCGGTTCAACGGGAGCCGGCAACCGGGAGCCGGAGCCGGCAGCCGGACGAGCCGGTACGTGCGTCCGGCGGCGTCACGTGACCGCGGCCGAGGGCGGGGGATTTGTCACGCCGCCGCCGAAGCCACTCAATCCATACAATGTTACAATACAAATAGGCTGCAACGCACTGAAACGAATAGAAATAAGGAAGGAAGAAAACATTCATTTTGTCATGTCATAGTGAGTGAGGATCTTTATTATGTAACGAAAAGGTTTGCACCCCGCTTGTTTTATACCTGTATAGAACGGTAAATAATAATGTTCAATGCAAAAAAGATTACAGCACATTCTTCTATTCAATTGACGAGCGACAGCAAGAACATAGAAGAAGCATGATGGACAAATTCATATAAATTATTTTGGTTGATTAGCAACTTAAATAATTTCTTACGAAGCAATGCAGTCGGCATGGCGTTCCCTTATGTTGGCAACCGCCGGCCACCGCTCCAGTAGTCCAGTGTGTGCGCGGAACGTTTAAACGCGTCCATTAATCGGTCGCGACGACACGCCTCATTGTTTTATATGTGATTGTTTTTGAAAAATGGCGTCGCGTCGCGCGATACGCGCCAATTAAACTGCTGAAATTTACTGCGGCCACTCGCAGGAGGGCGCGGGATTTTTGTGTGAAAAATAATTATTATCCTCCGAGCGGCCCGGCGCGGCGGCTCATGGCGTTTATTTATACCCAATCTTTTTTATCCCATCCTATACGTAAACTTTGCAATATTATTTAAAGGTTTTTATGAAAATCCGCTTACAGACTCCACAGGCGGGCTCGTTCAAAAAGTTGCCGCGATGAAAATAACTTTGTATGTTTTTAACACTCTGTATTTTTTATTTCGAGCACTCTATGTACAATGTATGTACACTAGTAGACTTATGATAAGTATCGATTTCTCAACATATATATAGAAATCAATCAGCTTCAGAATATGTCACTAACATCTCACCTACTAACTGGATGATTACTAATATTCACTAACAGGGCCAGCCTACACTACCAGTCTTAAATTCCACACTCCTTTTTGTAATGCTTGACTACAATCCCACATGATGGTAAGTGGCGATATAGTCATGGGCGGTAAAACGCACTAACTTAGTAAAAGCGTATTCAGTCTTCCCTTGAAGACATTTACATTATAATTCAGCGGAAACACCGACGCGGGCAATTTACTCCAATCCTTCGCTGTACGCATAATAAATGGTGAAGCGAAGCGCGTCGTCCGTACAGGGGGATGTGAACAACTAACACTAACAAGACCTACTGACCGACTACAGTCCATATTCGAGATCACAGACGTCCGAACGACAGGGGACTGCACTGCAAGCTCGTTTGCTTTCCTTAACACATAAAAGAGCTGAAACATACGTAAGTAGTGCATGTTATTATCACGGTCGACGACATCAATGTATCGTATGACGTAACGTTTAAAAACGCGGCGTGACGCAGACTGCAGGATGTGCCCGGCCAGAGCACCTGCTGTATTCCAGACACATCGCTCGCGCGTGGCTGGAATCTTCCAGCCCGCGCCAAGGTATCTGGAATTGTAAAATAGAATATTAATCATTTCATGTTCTCTTACAAAAAGTCGCGGTGTGACGTTCTTTGACTTGACTGTACATTTTTAAACCGACCGCCAAGCCATTTAGAATTTAAAAGCATGTTCTGAAATTCAAATTTTTGTCATTTTTCTGATAAATCATGGAAAGGTTGTTATTCTTACTTTAAAAATCAGCAGAATTCTTTCATTTGTCATAAGTAACTTCGTTTTACCGATGTTTCACTTAATAGTTTCAAAATAAAAAATACCGCATTTATTTACTTTACAAAAATATCTTGATCTTTGTGTTTTCTAAAAGCAATTTACTACACCCCAGTTTACTTCTCCCGGGCCCTCTCACAGTAGGTCCTTGCTTCAAGCATTGGCGTAGCTCGCATGACTTTCAAAAAGTGTTTAAGTAAACAAAACCAATTTTGAATAAATAACAATAAAATAACTCTATATTTCTGCAACTTTAGTGCGTATAGTATAAATTGCCCTTAAAATAAAAAATCCATTCAGTTTTATAAAAACACAACGCAACAACACATCTAATGTTATGTGTACTACATGGTCCCTGCTCTCCCCACCGGTAACGAAGGGTAGACCGGGCCACGAGGGATGCGCTGCACAATTCACGCAAAATGTGAGAATTGGATTATTTTTTGCATGTGATACCTGAATGCTCGGCTGTAATCCCATCCTATATTCAATTACTAACTCACAAGAAACTAGGTTATTTAGCCTACGTTATTTCTGGCTCCGACACAGCGATCGACATACGAGTACATACAAGTATACATATACATACGAGTATCGTCGGGACTGAACGGCATACAGGGGATTGTACAGACCCCATAGCAGGATGCACCACGGGGTCCACGGGCAAAGGAGGTTAGTATCCGTACAAGCCCCTTCTCTACGAGTACTTCAATGTTAGAACACTCGCTACTCGTATATTGGGATATCCATCTCAATATCGATGAAAATTTGAAACAGTGAATATTGATGCATACTGCAGAGCCGAGACACATGTCGATATTTATTACGACAAAAAACAACAACATATCGTACTCAATATTTATACCGATAAAACAAAACAACTGTAAGCCATTTATAACGAAGTGAACTAGTATAGTGACCTTCAATTAGTGCGAGGTGAAGAGGATTACCGCTGTCGGTGTTCATTAAATACAGCGCCGGGAGCGGGCGCGGCCGCGGGGCGCTGGGCCGGGGCGCTCGGGCCGAGGGGCGCCCGGACGCACCGCACTCGCCACTAATGCCCTTTCGCCGCTAAACCGATAACTAATACTAAATCACGTTAAAAAGTGCTAACCCTGTCGAACTGTACATTTTCAGTATCGTGATGTTCTATTTTCTTTTACGAGTCCATCACAATGAATGTCATCACTTTTGTGTAATAAAGTCCATACACTCATTTGTTTTTGGAGAATAAATACGAAGCTTTAATAAATATAATATTTTACCATCTGTCTACCGATCTGTTTACCTTCTAACGCAACGCTTTTATAAGTAACTGCCATTCCATTCAACTCGGACTTCGGAATTCGGAATTAGTTGACAGCCAACAGGTTTTTTTCGAGCTTGACCATTTTCAATACCAAGAGGGAGTCGCTTTCACCACCACGTTAGCGTGGCGTGGGGGGGCGGGGGGGGGGGGCATGGCCCCGAGCGGCACATGAAGAGAGGGCGGCAAGCCACTCGATTTAGAAATAAAAAAAATATGTATTAAAATTAATTATTTTATATTTTTTAATGTAAATTGTGTTATGAAAAAAAACAAGAAAAGTGCATTTTTAATTAATAAAAAAATATTTTAAGTAATATGGGGGCAGCAAAGTTCATTGGGGGAGGCGCCAAATTTTCGGTCGGCCCCGGGCGGCGGGAGCCCACGCTACGCTACTGCACCACCATAGTCAATAAAACGGTTTAAATAACTCAAAAAATCCAACCATGGAGTTCCACTTCAACGATAACTTGAAAATCAGCAAGCAAGGTATAAATTTAAGAGTACCTACTGTACCACAACAAAATGTTTAGTTCAAATAAATGACAAATGTCGCCCTGTCGCCCTGTCGCCCTATCGCCCCGTCGCCCCGTCGCCCCGTCGCCCCGTCGCCCCGTCGCCCCGTCGCCCCGTCGCCCCGTCGCCCCGTCGCCCCGTCGCCCCGTCGCCCCGTCGCCCCGTCGCCCCGTCGCCCCGTCGCCCCGTCGCCCCGTCGCCCCGTCGCCCCGTCACCCCGTCGCCCCATCGCCCCGTCGCCCCGTCGCCCCGTCGCCCTATCGCCCTGTCGCCTGTCGCCCTATCGCCCTGTCGTCTTGTCGCCCTGTATATCATCTCTGTCTAAACTGACAAAACCTCGTGGCGTTATATAATGCGGTTTATATGGCTTCTTGTTCCATGAGCCCCTCGAGATGTCGTACTCGTGCAAAAAGAGGTTATGACATTACTAGAGACTTGGGGACCAGGGACACCCTACGAGCGATTTACGATACATAATATTATCGCTATGAAATAAATTACAACATAATATTGTGGCGTTGCGGTGATCGCTATCGAATGATGGTCAAATTTTGTTTCTACTCCCTGTGTTGTTTTTATCGGTACTTTAAGAAAATCTGACTGAAGTATTGTTCGTCCAAAATAGTTGTAATACACAGTAACAATAGTTAAAAAAAAAAAAAACTAAAAAACACTTTTATAGAAAATCCAACTAAAATAGAAAATAAAATAAAAAATAAAATAAAAAAGCGTGGTGTGATTTTTAAGATATTATCAAAATGATAATCCTTCTACTCATTGACACCATGCACCTCACGCTTTTTTTACAATTACACTATTCTTAATAAAAATTAATTAAAACAGATTTTTTATCTTTTAGTTGTATTTTTTATAAAAGCGTGTTTTTTAGCTTTTTTTCTGATTTTTTGAAATGAAACTTAAGTGTTCTGTGTTTTTTTTCTTTCTATTTTTTTCTTTAATATTGAATTGTCATCGGTCCTCGATATGTATGCCAAAATTCGATTTAATCCGACGTTTTTAAGAAGGTCAAAATCATGTTCAAAGTTTCCGTTACATACATACGTATGAACCTATTAAAAGCGTGTTAAAAATTTTTGCAACCGCCCTAGATATACTTTTTGCCAAAAAAAGTTTTGGGTTTGTACCAATGATGTTATATGTATAGGGAGGTAGATATGCCGAGAGGGCGTTGAAATTAAGTCAGTCGAATCTGGTCAAGTGTAGTGATTTCATTGTAGACAGTTGATAGCTGCCTTTGAGTGAGGCTGTCTATAGTTGTCACAAAAATGTCGAGTTGTGTTTTGAGATTTTGCAAAAATCATTTCTCCAAATTCAATAAGAATGATGGAGTTACATACCATACGTAAGTACATAAAACGTTATGTTTAATTTTGTTACTAATATATAATATTTCTTTTAAAATTTATTAAAATATTAAATGTAATATGGCACATGCCATTCGTCATAGACTAATAAGGCAGAAGTGAAATCTAGGCATAAAAGTCAATTTAAGATATTTCGCAAATTGAACCAAATGAAATCTTTTTTTAATGAATATGTATATCCCCAATTTTTTAAACTCTAAGCTAATTTTATTATGATATCAAGTTTTAGGTTGTTCGTAAAATAAAAAGGTTAAATATCCTTTTATCTTTCATTATTTTTAATTTTCCTAGATTTCCAAGTGATGAGCTTATGTGTAGTCGTTGGGTAAGCATTGTTCAAAAAGGACGCATTGAAGCCTACTGGATGCCTACAAAAAGTAGTACGATATGTTCTGTACATTTTAAAGAAGAACATAAGTATAGTACAACGAGAGGATACTCGCGTCTGAAAAAAATGCAGTGCCTGTGGTAGCATCGGTAAATAAAAGCCCATTTCTTCAGTTTTAGTATCAGTGTGTTTGTGAGTAAATAACAAGTGTACGTTGTACCTTTACTAATATTATCAATGTTTTTTTATATTTATTTATATATTGCCCATGGACATTAACGCGCCGCGTCGCTTCGCGTTCGCGTTGAGTCGCCTACGTAGCACACGGTGCGAGTCTTTGGGCGGCTGACCCAAGCAAGAATGTGGGCTATCCAGGCGGAACTCACGGAGAAATAATAATGGTAGTGATGGTATTACTTTTAAAATCAAATGTCAATAATATAATTCCTCCGAGGAGCACAAAGTCTCTTCTTACGACACCTACCACGCGAGGGATTGGGGTTAGTATTCTAAGCCCACCCCAATACGGCTAAATGCCACTTATTACACGAGGGTTGGGAGAAAGGAACCAAAATAAAAATAAATACATATATTATGCCTTTTAACTCTTAGGTCAAACTTTTCAGCGCGTAGAGTAGCCCTTTTTATTATTTTCTTATCAAAATCGGACACAATTTCGTTTAAGTTGTTATATTTTTTACTTACTTTAAGTTTTTTGTTGTGTAATATAATTTCAAATGTTAAATGAAATAATGTTATGCCTATTAAGTACTAACTATTCGTTTCATTCAGTGTCCCTTCTGCCTGACTACTCTATGTTATGCTTTGACAATTATGACATGTCATCGCGGATCGAAAACTGAACCTCGTAATGTATGGACATAACATATCTATGGTAAAATATCTTTGGGTTTGTACAGATAACGCTTGTAAAGTAAAGCTTTTAGAGTTCGGCGCTTGGCTCGTCATGACATCTAATCAATTGTTAACAGCAATAGCATAACGTTTATAACGCTAACGTTAAAGCTTACAAGAGCTTGTGAGTCTTTGGAACCTATGTTACAAGAAATGTTTTAGTGGGATTATTGTTTTACCGCAGAAGATAAACTCGCCTGATCGCTAAGCACGCGGTGAGACGCGTCCCGGCGGAGATTATTACATTACAATGAATCATTTCCCGACATTGTGTTATTTGCTTTATTGCTCTTCAAGTCAGTTATGATACGTTATTGTATGCGTACATTACAGACTAATGAAAACTTGAGCACAAATATTTCAACAGAAACTCCAATATTTTCTAGGGTATTTTCACATGTTAGCAAATGTAGCTGCAGTAGAATACGGTTTTTAAAAATCATATTAAAAATCTTGGATGTAATGTAATAAAGCATTTCAATTTCAATTTTAAGTAAACCACAATATTGTGAAACGAAAATTATAAACTGATTTAACTTTGCAACCATAAACCTACGAAAAAAAGCTTAAAATGATTTACGACACAATAGAGAATAACTAACATAAAACATTCCAAATTGGGCGAACAAGGCAAGTGGGCGTTTTGCGTTTAATAGTTGTTGGACACTGAATAGGTTGTATGCCTCATTCTTCTGAATAACAAGTGGGCGGGTATGAAATGGAACGCTAGTACGACGATTTAATGTGTAATAGTCAAAATATTTTTCTCAATATTAACTGGAACACCACTATGTAGGTTGAAAAATTAAAAAGTATAAAATACGCTTCTAAGTGACCTTGAACTGATAACCATTAACAGAGTATTGGTACGAATACCAGATATTTTGATAAATTGAAATCCTGCCAACACTTTTTTTAATTCTATAATTTTAACAAGGATTCACGATATTTTTATACATAGCTATAGGTACATACAGATAAAAAAATATGTACAACGTTCAGTCATGGTCATGGGTCATGAAACACTTTGATTTAAAATAAGGTGTACAGCACCTAGTGACAGCGTATCCCCCTCCCCCTCCCCCTCCCCCTCCCCCTCCCCCTCCCCCTCCCCTCCCCTCCCCCTCCCCCGACTGGTCCGCGCAGGAAGGTCGCCGGCGGAACGAGCCCCTCTCTCCTGTGATTGAAAGTTTGCTAACAACTGGCGACACTCCACCCGGCTTTATTAACACTACTATAAAACTCATTCATATTATGTTCCTCAACTTTACGCAGTTAATGAGTTCGGCGACTGGTCCCCGCGAGGGATGCGCATGCAGTCGGGTGTGTTGTGTGCCCAGCGCTTGTTTCACGACAGTTTAGTCAGAGCGCTGGTCCGCTTTAGAGAATTGTTAAAAGGTGCTATAGGTGGAACATAATCCATTTAATAAATCCGCTCAAATAAACAAAGGAAATATTACTAACGTCCATTAGGGACTTTTTGTTGGTGGTTCTATAAGGATTCCGTGTATACGAGTATAAACAGCAGATGCACTCCACATCATCGAATATTTATCATTGACATTTTCACTCAGTAGTTAGTAGTAGTTGGTAGTTTACGCTTCCTGCACACGTCCGATAATCGGTGATCGATTTTTTGTAGGAGAAAAATAGAACGTACTGATAGCAATAGTAGTGCAACGCACACGTCCCACAAAAAGTCGGTCAGAAATAATATGGCAGGAAAAATCAGCCCGATTATCGGTCCTACAAAAAGACTGACGTGGGCGGGAAGCCTTAACATCATTTCCGTTAGCACACTCGGTGAAATATAAAGCATCCGTAATCCGTTAACACCATCGGGAAACATTAGCGAGGAAATAAAATGAAATTCAGGTTCAAATGAAAAGTTCGAAGTTCCCTGTTCAAATAAATGGGAATATGATATTACCGCGGAAATAGTGTGCATGAACTACTTTCATAATAATTTAAACAAGGCGAATTCCCACAACTTGATGAAAAATGGCAAATGATTATATTAGAAAAATACTAATAGTAATACTAATAGAGTTATGTCGTCCTGGTGAAGTATGACTATTGGTTTTGTTTTACAATCGGCGCAGAATCCTCAAAAATATATTATACATTATGTTCTGCACCAGAGGGAGCATTTAATAGGTGATTCTGGACTAGGCGGAGGCGTGCCCGCACTGGCTACGATAGGCAAGTGGACGGCGGCCCTAATGAGCCCTCATTACCATGTTTTTCTGCGTCCCGACGGCGGCGGCGGCGGCGCGGCGGCGGCGCCCGGCACGTCCCGTCGGTTTCAATAATTGGGTATTCTAATTCACTTACCGTGTTAGTGCTAATAAGGGAATATGTACGATGGCAGTCCAGATTATGGGCGAATATTAGTGCTTAATAGGTCAAAAACGCGATAACTTCATGAAATAGACCCATTTCTGTACGTAATAAATATGAAGATATTTTACATTGTAATTCTACTTAGCAATTTATGAGGAAACAAAATAATATTGTGTTTACCGAGGGATTCCGCCAAGTCGAACGTCTCAATCTCGTGTCATGATCAAATACTAACAAAAAACACGTATACCTACGACGTAACAAAATATCATAATATTGCGAGGATAATAACGTGAGGGCATTTCCATTTCACTTGTTGACAGAGAGACGGGCTTCGTCCGCGGCTTCCACGTCGGCTGCTCTGTGCTTCACCTTTGCTTTGTACAGAACAACACCTGCCATATAATGTTCTTTATATTGATGAGAAGTGACACAAATAAGAAAAAAAATATGTATTAAAAGAAAGAAAACATACTCTTTACTATATATTATTACTTCGGTGAAATAACCGTTCAAACATCAGTTGAAATTGATTGATTGTATGTAGTAAAGCTCGTATTGTTTTTTGCATGCCAAACAAAAAGATTTCCTGACCGGAGAAAACATTCATTACAGATAAATGTTCATGCTAAAGATACCTTAATAATGTATGTGTTGTGTCGTGGCCACGCCCGCGGCGTCGCGACATCCGCAAGCTTTGTCGTTGATGTGCATAAGTGTTTGAGTGCTTATTTTATTGCTTGACTGCCAAGGAAGGGTTTTTCGCGCGTATCTTGTATGTATGTATTTAATATTCTTTATTACCTCATAATTATCATCCAAGCCGTTGGACAAAGTCAGAGAGAGACAAAGTCATAAAATAAAGATGTCGTTATATTAGTCTTGATAATCCAAGTGAAATTAAAAGAAAATAATTATGGGGCTATATTGTTTGAAGTATCAAAAATTAAAAATAAATCGAATAAGGCAATATAGATATTAATTTAAAAAGGTCACCATAAGGGTTTTAAGAAGGAATATCATGATAGCTTTTTTGATAGCAGGCGGGTTTTTTTTTGATTGATAATAGTTTAGTCTGCAATGAGTCTTCTAGCAGTGCGGAAAAACGGAATGAAACCCTTCTGTCTGAGTACATCGCGTGTACGGGTTGTGTATACAGAACTTAAGTTTAGCATCAAATATTGAAAGTAGAATATGTTGAGCTTCAGTTCTGATGTCTAGCCTATTGAACACCGACTTCGTCTTCATTTATGAACAAAATATGTATAAGCTGATGATTGTAATAATATAGTGTTAATAATTTGCATAGGGACCCGTCTCAGCTTTGCTTTTGGTAAAGTAATCTTTAACTAAGTCTTCAGTCTTTTCGTAATGCTGTAAGAGACATAATTATTCACCTCCTTTATAATTTTTTTCCACATAATTATAAAAGACAATTGTAATTTTAGGTGTTATACCAAGTGCGCTGATATGTTTACCTATAACTTATCAAGGTGTAATTTTCTCTTTTTATTACAATATACCTATGTATAGGCATGTGGCGTAACTCAATAAGCATGAATTTTTTGCCGGCACGTGGGGGATCGTCAGTGACGGAATTATTTAATTCTGTCGCGTGTCGGAAGGAATGCGTCTATTGTTCTAATCGAGGGGAACAAAAGGTGCTCCTCTTAGCAAATTATTTCATGAGGACTACTCTCCTTTGTTCGTTAATTCTTCTTTTATAAGAAAACACCTTTTCACGTACGTATTTTAAGGTATATTGACAACGCAATCTCGCCTAGCTATGGTACATGTAATCAATGATATTTGAAAATATAGATACGTTATACCCTTAGAAATCAACCAAAATATATGTTCCTAAAAGAGCTATAACACACACGTTTATCTTTTGTTTCACTACACCAATTTGACTTCAACCCATTATTGGCCCACTACTGGGCACGGGTCACTACTGGGCACGGGCACTGGGAGGAGGCCTAGAGCATACTCCACCACGCTGCTCCAGTGCGGATTGGTGGAGGGTTTAGTGGCCAACCCGAGTGTCGGAAGTTTTCAAACCGCTCGAGGGCCTCCGACATGGCTTAACGACTGTTATCTTATGATAACAACCGGGACCGACGGCTTTACGTGCCCTCCGAAGGACGGAAACGCTCAAGAAATTTTTGCCACTAACGGTCACCCATCCAACTACCGACCGCGCCCGCTGTTGCTTAACTTTGTCGATCGCATAGGATCGACGCAAGCCGCCGGGCTATGAGCGCTATCACATTGGTATAATACACGAAGGCATTTTAACGCTGTATGTTAAATGTCAAGCACTTCTGACAACAACAAAAACGTGTGTATTGTCTTGTAATGAATTGACAGAGTTATACTTTTTGGCATAACAGAAAAAGAATAGCTTAAGATTTTATCCTTTATGCCACAATTATTTGTAAAATAAATCAGTTATCATCCTAAAAATTCTACTCTCACATTTTTTCCAAACGCACCAAAAGAAGTTACTAAAATAACTTCAAAAATCTAATTGTTTAGGTCAGATAAAAATGATTGAACAACACATTATTTTAACTAGCGAAAAATATAACATATTCAAAAGAACTTGGAAGTCTTGTTCAGACAGTCTCAGTCATCAGTTTTAGAGCCGACATCTTTACAATGTACAAAAAAATCTTGCTACACGTACCAAATTGTAACGTCAGATGACAAAATCATAACAAATATAAGCATCAAGAAGTCAACGCTAAGCAAGCTTTGGGGTAAGTGTTAAATCCCGAACGATACATCACGCGACCGCCGCGCACCGCTTACCGCTCAACGCTCAAGGCTCAACGCTCAACGCTCAACACTCAACGCTCAAGGCTCAACGCTCAGCGCTTAACGCTCAAGACTCAACGCTCAACGTTCACCGCACCGCTTCGCAGCAACCGCTCGGCCATCAAGATTCCACTCCGGCAAAATCATGATTATGAATGTTCTTTTTGTTGGTTCGGCTGAAGGAACCTCAAACGTGGCAAATTGCGATCATTAATAAAGCGAAGATGGCAGCCGCGGAAACACGCCCGCGCTTCTAATATTAACTATCCACGAATGAGACGTCAAAATAATAAGACCCGGCATCAATTCGAGCCGTCACAAATTTAGGGAAAATTTGTATAGGTATGTTGTAAGTAATCACGGTAATTATTCATCGACAGCCGCTCAACGCGCAGCCATGTTAAAACGAAATCGTATTTTAGTGCCTTTGAAAGATGGCGCAGATAATCCCCTAAGAGATTCCCAATGCTAATTAACGAATTAATGTCCAGACGACCAAAGTGGAGCAATCGACGCTAATTCGAATAGTTCGAGGGACCGAATACATTAAAATAAAATTGGTCCTTCGTAGTAAAATGTAACACTAACCTTGTTTGATGTATTGAATATCAACATCGCAATCTGGAATCTTCCAGCGCCGTAATATTTTTTGTAAAATCATCGTTTCAATTCACTTCGGCTCCAGCGGATTTCACCGAGAACGAGAAAAAACAAAAGGGAATATTGATTATCGGTTAGTCGGTTTCAATGCTTTCATACCGAGTGGACAGGCCTCCGCTGGAAGTTAGCTCGCTCTAATATAGAAATGATGAAATCCGCAAGCGAACAAAAGGATCGGGGGGTTCGGCCGGATTTGCCGAGTTAAACTTGTGCCGATCGGGAGCCGCGACGTCCACAGCGGCCAGCGTGACGTCTCCGCCGCCGCGCTGGTGCAATCGTGCTCGGAAATAAATCGTTCCTCGCAATGGATATGAAAGTTATGTCCATTGGATGTCAACTCAGCAGCGCGATAGACACGCTCCGCTGAACACTGTTTCCATTTGTAAAATCAACTATTTCTCGTATCTCGTCGGCTACGAATTTACTGTTTCGTGAAGCGCCGTTCTATTGTACGTCGACATGACATGAAGCAAACGATACTTCGCTTGTCCATATTTTATTTAGTTGCTTCAGGTGAATTTTATTTGTATTTATTCGAGAATACTTGCTAAGCCTTGGCACAATTATTTGAGTTGGACACAGGATGACTTATTTCAAAAAAGTTTGATTGTCTAAACTCTAACGCTAAGCGGATGTAGATTATTTGGTGTAGAGATAAGACCTATAAAATACACGTTAGCTGAATAATTTTACTAGATAACTTGCTATGAGATGGGAGTTTTATATGATTTCAACGTTGGTTGGTTGTTGTGTTGACGGCTGCGCTATTCCACAGTCATCGGGTACATCCCTAATTAAAATTGTTCATTTGGACATTGCTGCTTCTTCCGTCAGATCACTTTCCCAAAACACTAGTAAAAGCATGAGACTAGTAGCATCAGATGAGTACGTACGCATTTTAATAATTTTAATGGAATGAACGTTTCACTAAAACTAAATGCCACATGTGAAATTTATATTTTAATGTCATCGTGTCAAAATAAAGTGAAAGAGCGCAGCTTGCGAGTGGCGGTGCACCGCGGCACCGTGCCGGTGGCAAGTGGCGCCACCTCTCGGAGGGCAGGAGACTCAGGAGAGGCAGGAGGCACTCGACTCGAGCGCTCCTATTTCAACCCCCAACGCAAAAAGAGAGGTGTTATAAGTATGACGTGTCTGTGCGTCTGCGTGTCTGTGCGTGGCATCGTAGCTCGTAAATGAATGGACCGATTATGAAGCGAATCTAGATGACCCAGAATCTAGATGGCATTGGATGGCTGATCAATGACAACGCCATCTAACGATAATAAAAAACTTGATACATCCTATTCATCATCATCATTCATCATCATCATCCATTGTTACTGATTTGACGATTGCAAACCAGGTGGCGTTAAACTGCAGTCGTGTGTCGGAGCTGAGTTGTTTATAAGCTGACCTGATCAAGATGGTTAGTTACTTTATTAGCTACAATTTATGAAGATCTGTTCAGGGTCACCAGCTCTATCTGTAGAGGGTTTTTAAATGTTAAAATTGTCAGTTTTCGCCGCGCCCACGAGCCTCCCCCCTCCTGCTCGAGCCTCGTTCTCTTCCAAGTTCTTGATTAAAGCCGCGGATCAACCTGCGGCAGGCAACGTCTCTGCGGCAATATGAGACTTTCACTCGTTTGTAATTAAGTGTTACTTAATAAAGTTGACTGCCTCGGTTAATAATATTTGTTGAAATGAAACTTCTATGTAATGTAGCGGAGTAAATGTAGTTCGGTATAAAACCTTCACGTTTTCGTTCATCGACCAACTTAGTCTTTTCATAATTTTAGTAGTCTCTGTATTGTAAGATCCCACAATAAAACGCTGTTTTTGCTTCAGGCGTTTCTTCCCAATAACTTTTCCTTATCCATGAAATTCATGCTTCAACTTAATTGCTGTCATTTATGCAAGATAACGCTGAATGCTAAAACGTAGTCACGTCAAAATGTTGACTCACAAAACACTACAAACAGAAAACGTGAACAAATGAACGCCTCCAAACAAAACGCTTCGAGAGCAAGCTGCCGAAACTCGACAACAATAGAAGAAAGAGGCGAGGAAACAACACGTGTGACGCATCGACATGTGTCACTGATGTGGTGACTGTAGCATATTCATGTCCCGCGAGCGAGGGACCTACATTGTACCACTCCTACAAATACACTCATGAATACAGCTGTCCAATGAGACAACGCAATCATTTTCCATCTCACTGATTACTCTCGTCATATCGTCATTCAGTTAAAGCTACTAAAATAATGATTCCTTTATAACGCAGACGTCTTAGTTTTCATGTTCGGACCAAAGCATATGGATTGCAATAAAAGACATTTCGGGCACCTCTTCGAGAACATAAACAAGAGGCGTTATCAGGTGGAAAATCTCTCTCTTTATTCGTTAATGGCAGCTATTTCCTGAGGTGTTCAGCGCCCGCTCCCCCGCGGCCTGCGATCACTCGCAAGATTGTGCTCAGAAGAAACTCGTCTCTCTCATAATGGACATTCCTGATTGAATCACTCGCGCTCCTTTCACGCTGGATTGATTCCGCGATCAACATTTCTGGATACGTCACAGATACTGGTGATGTGTAGCTGGAGATCCGGAGCATACCGCGTGACACGGGCTACGTAACGAGTTGAGTTTATGTGAAGGGTCTCATTAAAAGAGGGGCAAGTGAGAAGACGCGAAGGGTGGCGCGATACCCCAAACAATTAACGCAGCTGGCCACCGCCGGACCTTTTCAACGAGTTTTCGGATGTTAGGATAGGTATGTACATGTTTTCACAAAGTTAATGAGTAACGTTGGTGTCCCGATATTGACACTTCTTTTCGGTATTTTTGAAAAACTCGAAAGATAAAAACGAGCGATATTTAGAGAATAATCTGTAGTTAAAATTATTTCGTATAGCGGAGTAAATTAAAACCAGACAATTTCCATAATATTTAGTGACTATACAAAATATACCTGATAATTCCCCTTATATTACAAAATTTGAATGCAATATCTTTTTTATAGTTAGTCAGTTACCCTATACGAGTAGCTCAGGATTCCGTATTTTACTAGATATAAAACCACACGATTCAAGCCCCCTTGTTTACCCCAACCCCATTAATTTGGTCATCAATACAACCCGAAACGGAATGACGACAGCGTCTGGCGTTCTTAAATAATTAATAGCATTCATTGCGGGAACACTCTGCAAAGGAGCAGCGTGTTAGCTCCGCCCGGCGGCGCGGCGGCGCCCTGCCTGGCCCGGCCCGCGCCCGCGCCCCTAATCAAAGCGCTCCTAGCTGGATCCTCTAATTACTTTCAAACGCTACTCTACGATACGGTTATTTGCCTTCGACGTCTTTAATGACTTGTTTGAGGTGAGACTCGGCTTCCGTCCGGTGACCCTTTTATTATCTAACCACCTTTGATTATGAGAACAATTGATAACTGATGTTCCTTTGTTCCGAGAAAATTACTAGTGGGTAATAATAACAAATAGACGAAAAAATTCAACATTCCAACAATCTCTTCACCACCTACAGCGTGGCTCGCTAATCAGGACATATTAACTGATATTCATTTATTTTATCTATACTAATCTATACTAATATATAAAGAGGAAAGATTTGATTTTTTGTTTGCATTGAATAGGCTCCGAAACTACTGAACCGATTTGAAAAATTCTTTCACTGTTGGGAAGCTACACTATCCCCGAGTAACATAGGCTATATTTTCAAAAAAATTAGAGATATTTAACAAAACTCCAATAATGTAACCCAAGGTGTAAAAAAATAAGAAAACCGAAGCAAAGCGAGGGCGGTTACTCGTGTAATAATAAATTCAAAGTCACTGAACACTTCATCAAGAATTGGGGTGTAAGCTTCCTGTAGGTCTCGTCAACTTACATTGATTAGGCTAACTTATCTTTTGAAGTATATAAGTAGATTTGTATTTCACGTATTTACCTTACCTTATGTATTCTATAACACCTTATTATGTATTTAATTTTTTTTTGCAGAATAACATTGTCATTTATTTTCACGCTCATATATTATTACTTGTACTTATTATCACTATAAATTATCATTTCATTAATATCACTATATTATTTTATTGTATTTTCTGTATTCCGTTTCCCTCTTCTATTCATTCTAATTTTATATTCAGTACTTTGTATTTTGTCCGTATTTTGTACCGCCTTCGCTGTTCTCTGTTTAAACCTAAGGTCGACTGGCAGAGAATGCTTATAGCATTAAGTCCACCTTTTGTACCACTTAGCTTTAAGGGTATAATAAAGTGTAAATAAATAAATAAATAAATAAATAAATAAATAAATAAATAAATAAATAAATAAATAAATAAATAAATAAAATACAACATTTGCGTAATAACCCAATATTTGTGTAAACACAATTTACACATGAGGGACAGCGTAATAAGTTGAACGTCAACCTACAAAATTAGGATATGGTTTCTGAATTCTATACGCACTCGGCTATCTTGTTGGACTCCGATGAGAAAAGAGTTAAATCTACATATCAAAGGATAGCCAAGCCTCTGGGCTTAAAACAGTGGAACAGTAATATACTAAATGAGTAAAGAAGTAGGTAAATAACATCTGTAACATAAACTCATCCATTAAGCTCACGATCCTCGCGAGATGCTCGTGATATTGATATCGGTATACATTTCATATATAAAACAGTAATGATCGTTGCCAACAAACTGAGTTAAATGAAATAGAAAAGAAACTTAAAGGAAATAACGTTATTCGACTCAATACTCGCTGAAGCAAACAATGATTCAATAAATTTCCAATGAGAACATAAAAGGGTGAAAACAGAATCGTCTTCCCGTCGCTCCCGTCGCTCCCGTCGCTCCGGCAAACAACGCTAAACAACCTTCAAATTAGTCTCAACTCGAGCTCGTCGAGTCTAAAGCAGGTAACGTAATTTCAAATGAAATTTTCCACACACGAAACGAACGACAAACACGGTCGTGTTCTTACCCGGTCATATTTCCGAGGAATAAATTATAAGCACGTAATTTTACGCGCATTAAACATGGCCCGAATGTCGCAGGTCTCAGGTCGTTCGCGACTGCGCGGGTGCGCCCAGAGCGCTCTGGCCCGCGATGTGGGCGAGTCGCGAGATAATACGCCAAATGAATTATAGCCGCTAACTCCCACGCGTCACGGCGCCGTGATATATGTCTGGTTTTTCTCTCTGATTGAGAGAGAATTTGGCGCCTTCTGAAAATACTGGACGGAAGTTATAATGTTCTCTCCGAGATTGGATTTATTAGCTCGATGGTAATTTTTCACGTTTGCAAACCTCCGTTTTTCAAATTTACGGTCCGAATCCAAGTTATATAATTTCACTTGTTAAGTCCCTAAGGATTTTATTCAAGTTTTCACAGTCAGACGCCATAATGTGAATATATTATGTATTAAACAACAACGAAAAATTCTAATATTTATAAATTTCAATCAACAAACAATAAAGAAATTTAGAAAGACACGCTGTTTAGGTTTTACTGCAACATCCTACAAAAGATAGATGACCTTCAGTTCAACATTAACACCAAGTTTCCAACATGTACAGGCAACAGCTACCAGCTGTATGTTATTAAAGTAAAAAGCAAGGCCACACTGACTATCAGATTAATCAGTGAATGTCACAATAATCTAAACAAAGAGTATAATTTCAAGGAGAAATAGCCACGAAGCTTTTAAGAGCCTTTACAATTTAATTTCCGTCCCCTCAAGCAGCTAGCGGAGTCAACCGAAGGCAAGCAGTGCTATGAAGTGACGTCACAATGTAAGCATTTTTAGGCGAGCGAGCAATGGCGTCTGCGGGTGACGTTTGTGAAAATGAACATTCTATATCTATATAAATATAGTTCTTCAGTCTGATATTACTTGGATTGTAAATTTTTTTCATTTTCAATCTAAGGAAAGCGAGGAAAGCTTTGGATAGCTGTTCGCAAAGAAAACCATTTCCCAGTACTCTCTAATGATTCGAAATATAATTGAATTTATCTCTTATTAATTTTGAAATTATAGTGAACAATTCCATCAAATGTTGTATGTGCTTCATCCTTTGTTTCCACCTCATCAATTATGACCATGACAGATCTGCTGATTTCGTTAGCATAATTTGGGGGCTCTTGATTACCCATACCTAATTATTGTGAAGCTTGAGTTAAGCATGTCATGAAATGTATTGTGTAGTGAAGCTGGATAAACCTACCAATATTACCATAAGCCTACAAATTATTACATTCCATTATTACAGCTCACGGGAATGTATTTGTTCTAACATAATCACCTGAATCATAAGAACGTGCATGTGTACTGATGCACGCCAATTGCACACACGTTAGAAGTTATACTTGCCTCTTACTTATAAGTACCTCTCGGTCGCACCTACGATCCGGTGCGCGCTAGCAATCCAAAACAACTCCAGCGAATGCTGTGCGCTTTGTATCACGCACCTTCACCATGTCGCTTTTTGGCTGTCGCGTCCTAAAAATTTTACTCGCGTATTTTTTTTCAAACGCCCCTTAAGTACTAAAACTTCAAAAATATTCAAGATAAATTATGTCGTCATTCAACTCCAGTTTTATGTTGTATTCGGTTTTAATGAAGTTACTATGTAGTACAGTAGTTACAAGAACAATAACTCGTTCGCTCTTTACCACTTTGGTAAAGCTGCTGAGCTCAGGTATCCTTCAGAATAATTATTTTGAGAGCTAGTCCTTGGATTATGGTGACCTCAAGGTAACAGCTACAATTGTCTGATAATATAATTTTTTTCTAACATTATTTATTTATCTTTACCGAGGTGGGTCTCAACGATTAACGATAACTATTAACTAATCAAAACTGACTTGCAGATCTCTATTGCATTTAAAAGTGGAGTCAAATTGTTTTCTACATAAATGAATGAAACAAACTGGCAAACTATTTGCAGTCCAAAGCCCGCACAAAATATGATCCGGCCCGTGCACCGTCGACTAAACTTTAAACGCATTGTTTGCGCTGCGAATAAATTTGTTTTATTATTATTTGTATTCCGAGGCAAACGGTTTTATAAAAGGCATATTTTATTGATATTGATTCGGCAGCGGCAAAATGACAAATAAAATCCATCTAGCCGAGTGCAGATCGTGCGCTGATTTATCGTTACGAGCGAAATAATTTTATCGGAAGTATAAATCTTCGGACGCAAGCAAACGTGTGTTGTATGTGTTGTGTGTTCAGTGTTGCCGTAATGCCAATAAAACAGCGGCGAACAAAATGGCCGTGCTAATAGGGCATTTCCGGCAGCAGGTTTAAAACGTCGTTTAGAGTTTCGTATCTATAACGGGAATTCCCCGCCCGGCGATTACCTGTAGTGAACTCGTGTAAATCTTCCCACTTACTTATCTAGTCTAATAATTAGAAATCCTTTTGTTAGGAACAAGAAATAATCAGTCCTTTGCAGCGACGAGGTGCTTTGTCCGCCGAGTGGCGCCTTTTGTAACGCGCAGGTAATGGCCGCCCTTTGTATATTATAATCATATTCTAGCTTAATGTTCCCTTTACGGCAACGCAACGAGATGTTTTGTAGCATTATTATATGTATTAGTGCGTAGGTGATTGTTAAGCCTGCAATGTCTGTTGGGCTACCTAATTAGGAGCCGTAGCTCAGACTGATTTAGGTTCAGCACTTTAGTAGAGTATTTTCTCAAGTTAGCACTATTTTTCGAACTGATGCTATTTTTACCCGACTGCGCGACCAAAAGGAGGGTAATGTGTTTGTCAGTATATGTATACGTATGTGTGTGTGTTCCTATGTGGGGTTGTAGAGAATAAACGGGTTGAACGATTTTGATGATTCTTACGTCAATCGATTCGTATTAACCTTGTGAGTGTCACTAAAGACATGACAATAATTTCAATTCACCACAGGGACAACCAGACGCCTTATTGTTAATCCTTCTATGGTGTAGTTGTTCAGTATTAGATAATTGAAACAACATTCTGAATGGTCTACTGGGCTTATTTTTTCTTTTTAATTTTTTACGCATTCGGGTTTTGTGATTTTTTTTAAACGTATATTACGTTTTATAAGTACCTAGACATTAATCCACTTTCCTGATATCCTTTTCTACTAACAGAAAATTAAGATTTTTGCTAGGTATTACTTCAGGTGGGCTAGTGTTTCAACCCGCAAGACTGCAGTCCCAGTAGTGGACTGATGTGAGCTAAATTACAACAAAGATAGAATATTGCCATACTGAGAATGAGTCTGGGAGGACATTATTTCCAGCTAAACTTCTTATAATTTGTTGCTGTTTTCTTCCTCCATCCTCCTAAAATCATGCGGACATTATGCTGTTAAATTTTAAAAATACTCTGTGTAAAAGCTCGGATAGTATATTTTAGTTGGTGCGTTGTACTGTTGTACTAGATTATTAGAAGAATAAGCTAAATTTTTAGGTACTAATAATCTATTGAACTTGATTTAGGATACTTATTAATACCCATTTATCCACTGTTTTGTATTGACATAAAACAACATAAAAGTAAAAATTTAAACCATAACGATGCAGAGAAATGCCCAGTACCCGATAAAACCTACGTACCTGAGCATGTCCAGAATAATGGTAGTGAATAAATGGATTTGAATTCAGGCTTAGTAATTCTAAAGCTCGGCTGATCCTAAAACCATTTGAATTACGCTCATATAGATTTTACAACATTATCATTATTTTTCCCTAACGTAATGTTATTTGTATGAAACAGAAGGTAGTACAAGTAACTATCAATAAGATTGTAGAGAATGATAATGCCATTGATGGCCGGAAGAGCTAGAGGTTCGAATTGAACTGGCTCTCATGCATGGAAGCATGGCGGGCATGGCGGGCATGGCGGGCACGGCGGGCACGGCGGGCACGGCGGGCACGGCGGGCATGGCGGGCACAGCGAGTAATTACGCTTCGAACGCACAACCTATTGACTGGACACTAGTTATTCTTTGATTGATGCAAACCACTGCACGTACTGACCTCGTGAACTAAAGTAAATTATGCTTCGTACAAATACACAAAATGAAATGCTGCTTAGTTACTACAACTTGTTTGCATTTCTTTAAAAAAAAAATTGAATCCATTAGGAAAAATATTTATTTATCACTTAATAACCGTGGCCGTTCTTAGCACATGAGCCAATCTAAAGTATTCTAAGCAAGGGTTTCAAATTCACAAATCAGCTTTTATAAAAATATGACTCGCTGAAACAGTCATCACGCTAGTTAAGTAAAATCTTTTAACAGTAACAAATATTTTTTCTCCTACATCGATTAATTTTAAGTGGGCCGTATTAAATCCCCAAAGCCATGTGTACCTAATTATTTTTCTCTTGGTGCCCTCCACATCGTTACCGTAGCTCAGCTCGCGAGCCGCGGCGCCGCTCCACAAAGGGAAATGTTAAATTATTGCGAATCCTTTAAAAGTTGTTTATTCTTCAAGTGTTTTACGCAACGCGCTTCTTGATGGAAAATTATTTCGGTCAGAGAGCTGACATTACGCCATCCGACACGACGCGGTGTACGTAAAGGTTACATTTTGGTATACATTCAGTAGATTAGGTTTGTACGATTTGATAAATTATTGCGCGTACGTATATGTATGTATACGTTTATCGTATGGAACTAACTTATGGAACTCATTTTTTCGTTTGTAATCAAAGATATATTTTGATGACTGATAAGTATGTAATGGTATAAAATAATTGTTTACATTAATTAAGTATTTTATTTCTTGTTTTCCTCGACTCTTCAGAAAGTTTAAAAAATAGGTTTTTTTTATTTATAACCATTTTTAAAAACAGTTTGTGCCGTAACCGGCAATGAAGAAAAATCAGTCAAGATTTTAATTATGTTTGAGTTGCTCGATTCATTTCTTCTTGTTGACATTCATAACGTCAAATAACGTCAAAGGAAAAAAGCGGCCAAGTGCGAGTCTGACTCGCCCATGAAGGGTTCCGTAGCAGCAAGAAACATAATATAAAAGTTCTTGTACTTCATTGTAACTTTGATCGATGTTTTTTGCGGTTTACGATTTATGACGTATTAAAAAAAACTACTTACTAGATCTCGTTCAAATCAATTTTCGTTGGAAGATTGCACGGTAATGTACATCATATAATTTTTTTAGTTTTATCATTCTCTTATTTTAGAAGTTACAGGGGGGGGACACACATTTTACCACTTTGGAAGTGTCTCTCGCGCAAACTATTCAATTTAGAAAAAAATGATATTAGAAACCTCAATATCATTTTTGAAGACCTATCCATAGATACCCCACACGTATGGGTTTGACGAAAAAAATTTTTTTGAGTTTCAGTTCTATGTATGGGGAACCCCCAAAAAGGGTTTTTTTCAACTTTTGTGTGAAAATCTTAACGCGGTTTACAGTATACATCTACTGACCAAGTTTCAATAGTATAGTTCTTATAGTTTCGGAGAAAAGTGGCTGTGACATACGGACGGACAGACAGACAGACAGACAGACAGACAGACAGACAGACAGACAGACATGACGAATTTATAAGGGTTCCGTTTTTTGCCATTTGTCTACGGAACCCTAAAAAGGAAAATAATTTATTTTTCAGTATAAAAGTACGATGTGTTCTGTTAAAATAATGAGACCACATTTGTTGAAAACATCATTAGCATAAAAAACTCAAGGGGTTAAAGGAAAGGAAAGGGAGTTTCTTCTATAACAAGAACCCTTCGAAATAGCAGTGGAACCAAAATTATTGTCATTTAAAAAACTAAATTGTATAGCAATAAAAATTAAAAATATATAATAGCTTTAAACGAGCAATTCTTGTATATACGAGTTATTATTACGAGAGTTATATACGAGATATTCTGTGTCTCGGAATCGGCTCCAACGATTTTCATGAAATGTAGTATGCAGGGGGTTTCGGGGGCGATAAATCGATTTAGCAAGGATTCATTTTTAGAAAATGTTGCTTTAGCCGTGTTTTCAGGCAATGAAAAACTGCTACAATAAACTCTTTCTGACATCTATTGGTGAGTAGCGACACTAAAGCTACTTCAATAGATGTCGTTGTTAAGCCACACTAAGCCAATGAGTGAAACACGATTTACCTAAAAAAATATCGAGCAAAGCTCGGTCATCCGGATACTCATTTATTATATTGTGTGGATCATTGTATTTGGACAGTCCCCTCTTCCCTACTGATATAGGTAAAATATAAATATGAAGAATAGTTATTGAAGATTGTTGTTGTTGCAGGACCGTCCCCTGGCGCACAACGCGTCGGCGCGCGTGTTCCACAGCAACCAGAGCCTGGTGCTGCAGAAGGTGACGCGCCACTCCAGCGGCCGCTACGCCTGCTCCGCGCTCAACGCCGAGGGCGAGACCGTCTCCAACGAGCTGCACTTCAGGGTCAAATGTGAGTCTACCTCTGTCTCTGTCGCTCGTAGCGCACCCTGCTTCCACAGGCAATGCGTACGACTGTGTCCTCTCGGAGGTAGCTAGGCCCGCCGGCCCTAACCTAACCGCACTTTGTCTTTGCGATATTCGTGCTCAGTAGTCCTTGCCTTCCTGGAAAAAAGTCAACAATTAAAAACGTTCGGAGCATTGCCCCTGGAGTCACTAATGTCCACGATTTAATTTATTTCATCTTTTTATTTTTATTATTTCATTTATTTCATTCTAATTGAGTAAGATAAAGTATCCTCGAGTTTTACCTGAAAACGAAAAAGTATTCAACTGAGTGCGTCGCTGAAATATAAAAATAAAACAACCATAAATTGCAATTCACCATAATTCTCCTTGAAGATAAAACGACGCAAAACAATTACAACATTTTTAAATGCCTCAAGATTACACGGTCCAAATGCTATGTATTTTAATTCCGAGGCTGGAGCCGCGCCGCGGCGCCGACGGTATTTCACGGCCGCAATGATTTACCGCCAGCCCCTGAAGTTCAGAGTAACGGCCCACCCGATCTTATTTGCCTGATGCACTCTTATCCTGAACGCTGAAAAATTCACCTCGTAAAAATTTTATGCTCAGAATTTGTGAGGGAAAAATTTCAGTACACAAGTCAACTCAACAAAGTTACGGCACTGACGAGGGCTTCCTTTGCCGGAATTCTAATAACGCCCGAGGGCATGCGAGACTGCTGTTCTCGATGCCGTGTTACAGAAGAACGATTAGCCCTTATGATTTAAATGTGCTATAATTTAAATTTACTGCCTTGCGCTAGTTGTTTCGTTTAATGACGTATTTACTTCTTCTCCATATTTGTCGTATTTATCTGATGCAACGGCGTGTTGTACTCAAGTGTCAATCACTTGATTCAACTCGCAATAATAATATGGCTAACTGTATAGTTCTTAAAACCCACCATACTATTATTCCCACCATACTTGCTTCATGGATGAAATTATTATGGAAAGTAGAAAAAGTAAATTCAAAAAGTTTCCGTCGACAGGTGGCAAATCCTACGACTAATGAATAAAGAATATTGCCTTCATCTTATCGAGAATCATCACGCCTATCGAGCCTATCCTGAGAGATATTTTAAATACACAATATTTTTAACATTACAGAAAATTTTTAAACGCAAATGAAACAAAAAGGATATTAAAGTGTCCAAGCTGGTGTTTCGATGTTAATTCCTGAGGAGTGGTGACGCCACACAGTCGACGGCACACAAAGAATAGAGTAACGAGTTCTTTCAAAAGATAAAACGAGTGATGATTAATAAGATGTGTAGTATTCTGTCGGGGCTAATGCAGAAGGGGCCGGTGGGGGCGCACAAAAGGGGTCATTTATCATTCTTGTTAAAATTTCACGGTTCCGACTCCGATGGATTAATTACGAGATAATTTGCTGAAGCTCCGCAGATCTCACAAAGACCTTAAAATAGCAATCGTTAATATTAGGAACAATGAGTTTCTTGATATAATGACGCAATAATTGCTTCTAATTTGGATCATGAATATTTTTCAACAGACGGCGGTGGAAACGATATTTAATAAACAATAGTTAATTGTGGCCCGATTATAATTTAATGAGCGCCTGTTGTTGATGGATGATAATAACTTCAATAAAACTGAACGTCAATAGAAACATGTTGTTAACGTATAACTGGTATAACAATAAAGTGATATTTTTTACCTCATAAAAATCTTTATTCTGAGCGATGTATTGCCATGTATTAGTTTTCATGATTTTAGGGTTCCGAACGAAAAATCGAAAAACGGAACCCTTATAAGATCACACAGCCAATTTTCTCCGATACTGTTGGACCAAATGAGTTGAAATTTGGTACTCTTTGTGACCCAAAGACGAAGGTATAAAAAAATAAATGAATTTAGAAAAAAAAGTAACGAAATGAAAGTTGAAAAAGAACAGTTTTGCAATCCGTATCGTGTGGCATGTCAAATGATAGAGCTTATTGTAAGAATCTTAAATATATTTTTGTTATAGTTCTACAATGGATACTGTTAAAATTATTCAAGAAAGAACGAAAATTGAAGAAGAAAATGGAACATCATCCCCTTATCTCCGTAACTACTGAAAAATACAAAATATAGTTTTTTAGGTTTATATATTACATGAAAACCTTAGAAGTCTATGGTCTTAAAAAAGGGCAATAATAAATAAAGTAGAAAAATAACTATAAATACATAATCAACGTACGGAACCCTCTCCAAGCGAGTTTAACTCGCACTTATCAAGTTTATTTTCTATGACTGAAACTGTTTCCTAGAAAACCAGTTTTATTTGGTCATTGGTAACTTCAGGATCACATTTCTGAACATAATATAGTTATCAATGTATTGAGTACAGTACTGTAATACGTCGAGCAAAGTAATATACGAGGATATAAAAGAATATAAGAGGATACTGACAGAATGCCTGCAATACTGCGAAATGAATGCGTGATGTATGTATGAGTATTACAATGTATGTACTGACATAAGAATAATGGATATAATTTTAGTTTTTATAAGTAATTTTTCTTTTAACGATTGATTTTTCATTTGACATATTGTATTATTACTATTATTGATTTATATTTTGTGGTTATTATTGTTTGCTTTCTTTTTCGTAATTGCTATTGTTTGTTATGTTTTAATTTGTGGTATAAATTCATTAGTGTAATTGGCTGTGCCGTTCTAGTGAATTAAATAAATAAATAAATATTTTTTTGGGCATTAGATACGGGACAAACAAATAACATTAAAAAATGTGTGCAATTCACACGTGGTAGAAATGAAACCTTCAAAAATTTTGGTTTCAAATTAATGAGACGAATGTAAAATTTCGGGAAGGTAATAATTGAAGGTTTTAGTAATGATCATAGTGATGCAAAGTTAGATAATTATTTTACATTTTATTATAAAAATGATGAAGAATTTTATTATAAAATTTATAAAAAAACTCTGCATATATATAATACGTACACGTATAAAACTCAAGCTTTGTACGCATGCGCACACAAACACGTACATATTAACACACGTACAACGCTGAGGCCCAAGCAAACTCCCACAGCCCACTGTGCCCTGGTAAACACGAATGGAGGGAGTACGAGTTTTCACTTCAAAAATAAAGGTATTAATTTAATAACGTGTATCAGTTTTAATTATTTTTCAAAAACTATTTTCTACCAAATAAATATAAGACAATGGTAACTAACGCTATCTCTTAACGTAATATGAAGAGTAAAATAAGTAGCTAGCGCCATCTATCCAGCAATAAAACGAATCTTCTATTTTGTTCCTCGCGCCATCTAGGAATACAACTTAGCACTTTTTAAAGTAACCCAAAGAGAACCACGAACATAAGAAACACTGTATAATGCTTCCTATCTCATTTTCTCCCATGTTAAATCTTATGAATTTATGTGTCTGTTTCTTTTTACTGTCGCTTTTTCGTTTCATCGACTTTCAGATCACAACGATGCTAAAGAAGTTTTCACTTCAATAAAAAAGTTTCATAACATTTTCAGATTGTAATAACCAGGTAAAAATACCGGGTGGTGCGCCGCGGGATCTAAATTCATTTAATTGAAAGTGATCCTGCGAGTGGCGCCGGCACTGCCACCAGGCGGGCGCAGGTGCGGTCTCCTTGCGCCTAATAGACGATCAATTTCGCCAATTCCAAGACAGAAAACACAAGGAGCGATTTTAATAGCTCCATAAATTGCTCTTTAAAAATGTTTCGTTTTATCATTCCCAAGTGCTCTTGTTCGTGATGGTTACAGCTGAAATCTTTTAAATAACAATCTTATTTGTTATTCTATACGCTTGTCATATTATTTCTAATGCTTAAGGGCTGGGCACGTCAAAACTAACGTTAGTCCTGTGATAGAAAAACATCTGAATGGCTTTGATCCGATACTGTCAAACCGCAACAATAATGTTTATGTAGTATCTTTTGAACTGGGACAAGACAACTTGCTAATAAATGAAGCAAATCGCTTGAAGCAGCCATGCATATTTGATTGACAGAAAGTTATGTCGTTGACGATACCAAATTAGAAATTCTGACGTATGTCACGAGTACAACCGTTACATCAGTTTCTAATCTACTGGTTGCGATCACAGGTTGGGATCGTTTTCGAGAGAAGCATCTGTCTTGCGGAGGGGATCTGGCGACCGCTAAAGACACAGAAATACACATAGCACGCGTAAATCAAACATAAATATGTCGCAGATAGGTGGTCCAGAAAATAATAAACTGTGGGCGTTTTCATCATTTTACTTAGAAACCCATTGAAACACATGTTTTACACTTGCTACTAATTTAGTAGGCAATTACTACTGATACACATGGCTCTGAACAGATTACTATGTCGCTCGAATAACATAACCAATCGCTAATGGAACGCGGTGAAGTCGGATTTACATCGCGGTGCGGCATTCCGGGTAACCAACCATAATCCACACGTCGCATTGCACACTCACAGCCATCCCGGCTCCACAACTTGCCCGCCTTGCTCGCCTCTCGCGCTTATTAAAACCCGTGTGATAAATCCGCCAATCGCTGGCACTATGACCTATCTCATCAGAAGCGAACCATCACAGCCGCATGGGTGCTACTCTTCGCAAATGGTATGACTGTGCATAGAAAACAGTCCACGTGCACTTCTCGCTGGCTCCGGCATAACGCGTTACTGACTGGTCAACACACGCAATACCTGCTCGATCGCAGTCCATCAGTACACACTGTACCCAGTTGTGCTCTCCAAAAAGTAAACGTTGTGCAATGCTAATGCAAATTAAACTCGGCCATAATAACGACGTTCTACTTTATCGTCTGCTCAGCTCGGAGGCTGTCTAAAGAGTGCCCGCTGCCGGTTGGCAAGTCAATAGCTGTCCTCTGTGACCCCCGCCACCGCGTGTACTCAAATGACAGTAGACAATTTGCACGGTGCTGCCATCTTCAACTTCCGAATACACCCAAGCTAGTTCCAGCTTGACGTTCCATTTTATGATTTGAAATTACTGATTTCCGACAAATATATATTCGTATAGTTATCTACTTGAAAATCAAATTAGATGTACTCCGATGATAGCCTATCACTCTTCTATGGACTGGTGTACAAAGTCTTGTATAATCGCGTTACAATGTCTTATCTTGTAGCAAACACAGTGGCATAAGCAACTAACTAAATTGTCCATAACCGCGTCATCGATACTCCAGGCGAGTTAATACTACGGGTGGACTACAATCGTATCGTGAAGGTGCTACACTATTTAAAAACAAAACAAATGGAACAGATGAAAGTGAGTCAGTCGACGGCGCCTCCTCCGGGAGCTACTTTGCCGTAATAAGGGCGCGCCTGCATTGCGGCCGGTCCATTATTAATGGCGTTCGTCGCGGCGTACTCCTAATTGCGTCGTAACGTGTCGCGCCTTAACAATACTGCGCGTTGTCCGCACGCCCGCCCGTCGCACTCGCCACGCTGTACATTCGCAGGATAACAGATAATTATGCGCGTTAACTAGATACATTCATAGTTTAACATCTTTAAAGTTTCCTGAGGTATCAATCAATGTCATTATACCAGGAATTGTCGAGAATTTTTTGTGAGTTTTTTCAGATTTTCATACAATGTACAACAAAAGAAAATATCAAACTTGCATGTCTATCGATTTTCTAACCATCAGTCATCACTCCTAATTTATTTCGAAAAAATTGTTTGTGAAGTACCTACTATTATTTCTTCCGTGGTTATACTGGATTAAAGAGTTGTCCATCTATGATACGAAACGGACACTGAATAGGGCCGCCCGCCGCGGCGCCGCCCGCCGCGCGCCGACCGCCGAGTCATCAAATAACATTTTATTGAATAGATTTAGATCGCTGTTAGTTTTTAGGGTTCCGTAGCCGAATGGCAAAAAACGGAACCCTTATGGATTCGTCATGTCTGTCTGTCTGTCTGTCTGTCTGTCTGTCCGTCCGTATGTCACAGCCTTTTTTCCAAAACTGTAAGAACTATACCATTGAAACTTGGTAAGTAGATGTATTCTGTGAACCGCATTAAGATTTTCACACAAAAATAGAAAAAAAAACAATAAATTTTGGGGGTTCCCCATACTTCGAACTGAAACTCAAAAATGTTTTTTTCATCAAACCCATAAGTGTGGGGTATCTATGGATAGGTCTTCAAAAATGATATTAAGGTTTCTAATATCATTTTTTTCTAAACAGAATAGTTTGCGAGAGAGACACTTCCAAAGTGGTAAAATGTGTGTCCCCCCCCCCCTGTAACTTCTAAAATAAGGGAATGATAAAACTAAAAAAAAATATATGATGTACATTACCAAGCAAACTTCCAACGAAAATTGGTTTGAATGAGATCTAGTAAGTAGTTTTTTTTAATACGTCATAAATCGTAAAAAACATTGATCAATGTTACAACGAACTACAAGAACTTTTATATTATGTTACTTGCTGCTACGGAACCCTTCATGGGCGAGTCCGACTCGCACTTGGCCGCTTTTTATATTTATTAGTACACTTCGGAAGCAAACTATTTTTATTTATATACAAACGAAAAAGTTGAGCCAATCTATGCCACACGGCAGTTTAGAACGTATCAAATCCTAAATACTAAAATAAACTTTTTATTTGTACTACACTATCAGAATGGACACGTAGCGTGAGAATGGAAACTTTATGAGAAGGAAGAGTTATGTATGAATGGAACGGCTGGAACATGTTTGCGGTGTACCTTAGTTTTTATAGAGTAAAGAAACTGTATAAATATGTATCAGTTACATTGGTGTGATCAATAAATAGATTTATTTAGATGTTATAAAGGGCATCGAACCTAATTGGCACACCTACAAGTCCGCCATTTTGAAAAAACCTCGATTCGGCGGCCAATGATGAAACATGTGTCAATCGATAGACTAAATGATTATTATTAAAAAGTATTCAGTGATGAAATGTCGTAAGTGATATACTTTCTGAGATAAGTGAGTTCAAAACTGTAGAAAAATAAAGCAAAAAACTTCGTTTCGGCGGACATTGATAAATCATATGTCATTCGATAGGCTAAATAATTACGATTAAAAGGTATTCAGTGATGAAATGTTGTAAGTGATATAATTTCTGAGATAAGTGAGTTCAAAACTAGAAATATAAAGCAAAAAAACTTCGTTACGGCGGACATTGATGAAACATATTATGTCAATCGATAGGCTAAATGATTACGATTAAAAAGTATTCAGTGATGAAATGTTGTAAGTGATATACTTCCTGAGATATTTGAGTTCAAACCCGTACAAATATAATGCATTAAAAATTATCATTTACTTATTTTGAATTTATTGGGTCAATAATGAAAAATAAGTATATTATGTCATATGTGTATGTGCTGCATAGGTACTTGATTTATTAATAACGGGTAGATTTGAATTAAAAAAAAAGCAAAGCAAAAGCAAACTACTAGGTTGTTTTATAAATAATTTATTTGCCACCAGCGGCTACAGCTTTCGCAATTACTCTAAACCAAAAGTTAAAATTCACTATTGGCTTAGTTTTCTATATCATGTCTGACAATCACTGAATCTAAAAATTCCACTGGTGATAAAGGCAATGTTTCCTGATGTCAAGCACATGCCAAGAACCATATAACACACATAATATGGGAACAACATGACAAGGTTCTTTTTCCCACTATGCATGAGCAGTACCATCCCGCGATTTTATCTCTACCCTTAAGTTGTTTGTTTGACGAATTTGTTTAATTTTTATAATACATAACGTTACTGAGGTAAGGAAGAAAGTGACCAGTACACTTCAATTGCTGTATCGCCATAAAAACTTAACCATAAATACGCCATAAACACTCTGGTCATCCCTCACCTTGATTATGCTGATGTGTGTTGTACAGATTTGTCAGAGGAACTTCTGAATAAATTGGAGCGCCTTCTTAATAACTGTATTAGATATATCTTCAGCTTACGTAAGTATGACCACATTTCCCAGTTCCATTCCTAACTTAAATGGCTATCCATTTGATACAGGCGAAACTTCAGAATTCTCTCAACATTTTATGCCATTTTGAATAATATGCCTTCTCCTGTTTATTTAAAGGAAACCTATAGCACTGCTTATTTCGGGAATTCCTTCACAATACAGTTCATACTGTTCTGGAACTCCTTGCTTGTAGACATCAAAAAATCATAGACTACCAAAAGCTCCTTCAAGAAGTCCGGCAGCACTACCTGAAGCAATTAGAATGTTGCCGCCCGTAGTCTTCAACCAGATGTTATATATGTATTTATAAATATTTATTTACTTAATATATAAGATGTTTATATGTAAATCTGAATTAAACTGTATTTATTTAATTTTGTTTATGTATATTGTGATTTTATATGTATATAGATGTATATAGTAATTATTCATAATATTCATAATATTCATAATATTTCTTATCTGGCATAACACTGATACAGTTACAGATACACTAGAAATAAAAAGATAATTAATTACAAATGTTTTATTTTTGTACGGTTTTGAACTCAAATATCCCAGAAACCATATCACTTACGACATTTTATCACTGAATACTTTTTGATCGTAATCACTTAGACTATCGACTGACACATGTTTTATCAATATCGGCCGAAACGATGTTTTTTGCTTTATTTTCCTACGGTTTTGAACTCAAATATCTCAGAAAGTATACCACTTACGACGTTTTATCACTGAATACTTTTTGATCACAATCATTTAGTCTATCGATTGACACATGTTTCATCACTGGCCGCCGAATCGAGGTTTTTTCAAAATGGCGGACTTGTAGGTATGCCAGGCTCCATACAAAAATGTTGGAAGCCCTTTAGAAATAGTGGCAATTTTTAGACATGTTTATGAAGTCCTAATATGTGAAGGTATTACATAATACGATGCTACTGAGCTCTCAGTGTGACGTGTAATGTGATGTGTAAATGAGGTTTTGCAAAAAGTGAATGAAGTTAGTGTTGTCCTACAAATACAATGTAAAATGGTGCACCCCACGCGGCCACGGTGCAGCATGCGGCATGCGGCATGCGGCATGCGGCATGCGGCACACGCGGCCGCTTCACTCCCCATCAATAAGGACTGGCAACCGGGAAGCCTGTAAGCGAGGCTAATGAGACAACACGCAAAGCGAATTAACGACTCTCAGGAGGCGCCGCGCGTGGCGCGTGACGCGTGACGTCACAGTAGGTACCCACAGTGTGACGACCTCCGCACTGCTCTGTCACTGGACCAGCACTACCGGCACTATCAACAAACAACAGCTTAAGCTATTGGGATTATAATAATCGAATGCAAACTGTATTGCTTAAACATAAATAATATTAAGTGTGACTATTAGGAATTACGTTTTTAGAAACAGTTTTTCTTATAATAGTTTTAAATTATGTCTTTACTGGCTAAATTGGCAGACGTAGCTTTACCAGCTGACGTTTCGGTAGTTTGATTTGGTTTTCCATATCAGGTATTCAATAGCTTTACTATAGCAGCGTTTCAATATTATAGCTTGGCTGATCCCTTAGTGAACCTCGACAACAGCGCCATCTATCTTTGAAACTATCTTTTATTTCATACGTGAGACAACCACACAAATTCACAAAATTTTATTGAAATCGGTTGGTGGTTTCAAAGATCATGATGTATGAACATAACGACACGGGATTTATACATAACGAGTAACCACCCTCGCTTTGCTTCGGTTTTATTATTTTTTTACACCTTGGGTTACATTATTGGAGTTTTATTAGGGATCCCTAATTTTTTTTCTGAAAATATAATATAGTATAAAAAAATATAAATATAATAAATAAAATAATTTCAAAGTATAAAAAAAAGCGGTCAAGTGCGAGTCGGACTCGCCCATGAAGGGTTCCGTAGCAGCAAGTAACATAATATAAAAGTTCTTGTAGTTCGTTGTAACTTTAATCAATGTTTTTTGCGGTTTACGATTTATGACGTATTAAAAAAAACTACTTACTAGATCTCATTCAAACCAATTTTTGTTGGAAGTTTGCTTGGTAATGTACATCATATATTTTTTTTAGTTTTATCATTCCCTTATTTTAGAAGTTACAGGGGGGGGGGACACACATTTTACCACTTTGGAAGTGTCTCTCGCGCAAACTATTCAGTTTAGAAAAAAATGATATTAGAAACCTCAATATCATTTTTGAAGACCTATCCATAGATACCCCATACGTATGGGTTTGATGAAAAAAACATTTTTGAGTTTCAGTTCTAAGTATGGGGAACCCCCAAAATTTATTGTTTTTTTCTATTTTTGTGTGAAAATCTTAATGCGGTTCACAGAATACATCTACTTACCAAGTTTCAACAGTATAGCTCTTATAGTTTCGGAAAAAAATGGCTGTGACATACGGACGGACAGACAGACAGACAGACAGACAGACAGACAGACAGACATGACGAATCTATAAGGGTTCCGTTTTTTGCCATTCGGCTACGGAACCCTAAAAAGACTTCTATTACCAAAATACTCTTAATTACCTTTTGTATTTGAAATGAATTTGAGTGTAAATTAATGGACCGATCAATGTCCTATAGCGATATCTGACGTGTTATAGGTACGAGCATACTACATAGCACCAAACTTCGGTACTACTAAACAGTAGCTTTACCAACTAGTCGAACATTAGAATTGTATGCGTTTAAATTTGAATGTATGTACCTGTGTGTGTGACAGGGCGAAAATATGTAACATACTAGATCGCATGTCACTGCTCATTTAGCGTCAAGTGACCCTTCCGATATCGCCCCCTCCCCTCCGCCCCTCGCCGCCCCTCGCCGCCGCTCCTTCAATTTACGTGATTTGATAGCTCGCGCGGAACCGATAGAGAAGTCTCCCAATCGTCCACCATCTGTGCAGGGCTGCGCTACAAGCATGCTTTGATTAATGTGGCTGATACACTCTGGGAAAATTTTGTCACCAAATATATTAAGAAGCATTGGACTCTATTTATTATAAAAGTTTGGATCCGAAAAAACTTTTGTTTGTACTTATGTACACACGTTAGAAGTTATACTTACCTCTTACTTATTAAGTACCTTTCGTTCGCACCCACGACCCGCGCTAGCAATCCAAAACAACTCCAATGAATACTGTGCGCCTAGTATCACGCACTTTCATCGTGTCGCTTTTTGGCTGTCGCTTCGTAAAAATTTTATTCTCATATTTTTTTCCAAACAAATAAGAAGTAGGTGTAACTTCAAAAACCTAAAGCCTAACTAATTATTAATTAATGTATGATTGAATAGCCCCGATAAGTAGTAAGGTAATGTGAGAGCAGCTGAGAGTCATTAGAATCTATGAAATCCAGCTTAACCCCAAATAAATGAATAAATAAATAAATAAGTGATGGCGGCCACGTCTCGGTAAAAGGAGCACTGGTCGCCCCCCGACCAGGTGGACTGATGACCTGAAGAAAACGGCGGGAAGCCGCTGGATTCAGAGGGCCCATGACCGGTCGGAGTGGCGCCAATTAGGGGAGGCCTATGTCCAGCAGTGGACTTTAAAAGACTGTTAGATAGAAATGATTGTGTGGTCAGATTTTTTACTTTTTGGCTAGGTCGGTCATAGACGTCTCGTTTACCAGTTATAGATAACAAATATTTAAATAACAATATTAATATAATCGTAAGATATTCCGTAGGATGGTAACAGTTGCAATGGCAGTAAGTTAGTAAAGCTCAAAACTTTTCGCAATATTGTCACGGTACTGCGTGTCTGCGGCAGCCCTGATATTTCAGTCCCCGTCATTACACAGACAGTTAAATTGAGAGATCCTGATACGATAATGTTCTCTGATTGGAGCTCGATGAAAGCCGATGTAATTGCTGCACTGGTAATTAATACCCTCGTGGCTGCGCGTTAACTCGACCTTTGACGGTCTCATTATTTACGTGTGTCGTCGTGCCCGAGTATGTAAATGGAGGACCCGGGATGTCATTAATGGTACTAAAAGTATATTGTGTAATATAAAGCTATTGTAATCTTGAATGAATGTTGTATTTTCTGCAACAAGCTGGCCACTAGACGGCTTCGATAACGTCAGCCCATAGACGTAGCTGATACCAGGGGCTTCAGTGTTGATAAACGCTTACACACTCATACCCCCGCAGTAGGCTTTCATCTATATCGAGGGTGGCATGGACAACACATATAACACATCACAATGACACCCATGACCCGAGTACAAATATTTATCTGTCACATACAATAAATATCTGACCCGGCCGGGAATCGAACCTGGGACCCCTCGCTTCGCAGGCAGGGTAACTACCAACTAGGCTACAGGGTCGAGTACATATGAGTTAGTTGAAAATTTATATGTATAGATTACCACCCTGTATATAAATTAATGCCTTAAACATATATTTTTAGGCAACCCATTCGTGATACTTTTCTTTACATATTATTATGGTATTTGATATAAAACAATTTTTATCCGATAAGCAAATGGGTGCAGAAACGCCTCCAATACGGATCCTGTACTACTAGCTGCGCGCTAACTGTTGTCCACGCCTGCGAGTATCATTGTTAACTTGTCACCTAACGCTGGCTGTATGTTGTAAAGTCCGGTTTAGACTTATTAAGTAGTTAAGAAGATAACTAAATTTTAACTAAATTTAAAGTCAATAATTTTAATTGCGCGTTAACACGTAATAATTTAGTAAAGCTCTTTAGTTCATACAATTCTTCACGACCTACTTAAGTACTTAAGCATTTTACTAAATTTTAACAAAATTTGAAGTAAAAAGTGCCTGTCCAAACGTGTTAAGTGATAAGCCCCGCCCACCTACTTAACAGAAAATAGGAAAGTTTCTAAATTACTGGTTTACTTGCGTACTAAATTTTAACTACTAAATTGTCGTTTACACGTATTAATTTACTTAAAATTTAGTGAAAATTTAGTTAACTACTTAACTACTTAATACGTATAAACCGAACATAAGTGTTGTAACACTGCTGCACTGTGCTGTGCAGACGCGCCGTCGTGCCGCAGCGGCGGCGTGTCGGTGGTGGGCGCGGCGCGCGGCGAGAGCGTGGTGATCGTGTGCGAGGTGGACGCCGACCCGCCCGCCGCCGTCTTCAAGTGGAAGTTCAACAACTCCGGCGAGACGCTCGACGTCGCCGCCGACCGCTACACCTCCAACGGCAGCGCCTCCAGCCTTAAGTAAGTCGCCGTCCTTGTTCCTCGTCCTAACATATGGCAGCACTGGCAACTGGCAGTCCGATCTTAAACTCGACATAATACTATCGACAATAATCGGATCAAGTAGTATTAGTGCATTATTATGGATCAAAATTTTAAACATAGACATGACACTGATAATATTATTATCACGTGTCGGAGATTACACTTAGTGCTTCCCTTAACATGCAATCACAAAAATCAACCATTATATTATTCGATATAATATTTATATATCTCATCAAAAACATAAATGTGAAATGAAAACTAAGTTCAAAAAAAGTAAACTGTGATCTAAATAGGTGCCAAATTCTGTGTAGAAAATCCTATTTTTTTTGTCACAAGAACACGTAATTCAAGCTCTACATTTAATTATATCGCTTTCATTTTAGCGTACCAAAATACAGTTTTCCGTCGGATATTCAATTCGTCCAGTATTCAAATTTGCAACTGTGTTATCTATATTTTCAATAAATGTATTTCGTTACAACGCGCACCTAAAGTGAATTAAACATTTTGGAAGAATGAAAAGGTCTGACCCAATTCAAATTCTGTAACGCCTTTGTGCAGATGACATCCAACCGCATTCAGGCGCGGCTTGTTTTGTGCAGACGTACTTGCAACCCTTTCACAGCGTCCCTTGAATGAGATAAAGTAAAAAAATCATTTTTCGCATTTATTCGGTATGCCAGGGCTCCGCGACGCAGCCCACAGCCCACAGCCGACACAGCGGCGGACCGGCTTACTGCGACCGTGTGAATAGCACAATCCGAATCCGTTTAGGAACAAATCGATATGGATTTGGCGTCATCGCTCCCAGCCAATATCCAATAAAGCCCATCATAACTAAATTCCTTTGGTGTCAACTCAGTTACATGTTTGGGAGTCGGCATTCAATATGGCTTAGCAGTAATTGCACGCGTACAATGGGAGTTTGGAACTAGCATTCACTTTAAGGCATAGATCTATGCTTTAAGGTATTAGTTCTCGGAATGGTTTCAGAAACTCAGTATTGATGGAGCAAGTCAGTGACGTATGTACAAGTTATTGCAGAATCTCCACACTCCGCAGGTACACCCCCGTGGCCGACCTGGACTACGGCACGCTGTCGTGCGCCGCCTCCAACGAGGTGGGCGCCCAGCTGGCGCCCTGCGTGTTCCAGATGGTCGCCGCTGGTGAGTCAGCCACAGACAGCTAACATCCTGCACAGTTGTAAGGGGCTGGGAAAGGCAGATGTTTGAAATAAGACACATTTTCTGTGTTGTCTTGTCACTTAACAGAAAAGCTATAAAATGACTTCTCTATACAGTTTTTCTTCAGCACTGTTCAAGAGTGTTTCTTGTTGACTAACAATACAATAAACACAATTTACAACAGAATGACACTCATGTGACCAACAGTTCGTTAAGGAGATATTTAAAATATGTTATCTATTACCCGACTACAAAAAAGAAGAAGGTTCTCATTATGGTTGTATATTTTTGGTTTCTTAACTCCTAAGTACGTCACTTACCAACCGATTTGACAAAATATTTTTAATCTGAGAGAGAGAGATACACTTGCAGGTTGGTCTCGTATTTATAAAACCGGACAAGTGCATGTCGGGCCACGCGCCACGCCCAACACGCCGCGTAGGGTTCCGAAGAAGTCTGTTTATTGACTGTTACTCATTAACTACTTATGATAACATAGCCGTGATAGTTTTCCTTGTAAATTCATCATATAACCTATTCTTGAAATGTTTTTCACTTATCCTACTCCAACCGTTTAGCCGGCAGGGAGGGGGACACTTGACTCTTAACCAAAATTAGCACTTTAAAGCCAAACATTTCGCAAACGGACCCATAATTCCAAAAATGGTCTTAAAAGACCCATAATATTTTTAGAAGACCTTTTCAACGATACCCCACACTATAGGGTACGTGACGAATAAAAAATTCATCCTCACCTGTACGGAAGTTACCCTGAAAAAAATGTTATTCAATATTTTATCCTACGATTCTGGGATTTTAATAAATATTCATGCCAAATTACAGCTTTCTAGCGTTAAGGGTCTCGGCGCTTTGCTTCGGACAGACGGACAGACGAACGGACGGACATGACGAAAGTATAAGAGTTCCGATTTTACTTTAGAACCCTAAAAATTATTTCTGATGATGGCATCTAATGAGAAAGGAAGGAAACTCCTAAAAATATTATAGGTACATTTATGTTTATGACGATTCTATAGATATGTTGCACGATAAAATTAATAGTAGGCCTCACTCGAAGACTTCTTTGAAGTTTTTTTTCGTAAAATTGATATCACTTGTAATGTATGTAATGTATGTAAGTATGTGACCGTTGCGTGCAGGCAAGCCGCACGCGCCGCGCAACTGCTCGCTGTGGAACCAGACGGCGGAGTCGGTGGAGGTGTCGTGCGTGGCGGGCTTCGACGGCGGCCTGCCGCAGACCTTCCTGCTCGAGGTGTACTCGCGGGACGACACCGTGCCCAGGTACCACCACCACCACCACCACCACCACCACCACCATACACACACATACAGAGAGAGAGAGAGATCTAGTGCAGTACCTCACCTGGACGCCAAGGCGACGTCGCCGGCCACGTATCCAAACAGTCTATATTGAATTGTGGTTATTGGCTACGTTGCCACACTGTCGCCAAGCGAGATAACCGCCATACATTTCAATATAAACTGTTTGGATACGTGGCCGGCGACGTCGCCTTGGCGTCCCGGTGAGGTACCGCACCTATAGAACAACATAAAAATAAAGTGCACCTGTAAGTAGAATGTGTAATTAGCGAGCCTAATGCATACTTCAGTCTGTCCGTCTATCCTATAAGTTTGTGCTCAACAGTTATTCCACTGTGTGACGAGTTTACAAAAGCCCCTGGAACTATAATCTGAAACTAACTTCTCAGGAACCATCCTCTCAGTGTTTATGGGTAAATTGCCCCCATGCCTTTTTAATCATTCAGTCGCGGTCCGGAACGCTGCCCGTGGCTTCGCGCGCGTGGATAACGACTTTTTACAAATCCTGCGGTAACCCTGAACTTTTCCGGGATAAAAAGTAGCCTTTGTGTTAATCCAGGGTATAGGCTATCTCCGTTCCAAAGAACAATGCCAAACAGCCATACATAGTTTTATTTCATTTTCAACTTAGGCGTCTAAAATAAAAAAAAATCTAAAAAATACAGCATTAATTTCTGAGCTTAGATAAATAAGAATTTTCAGCAGGCACACCCCAGAACCAAATTAATTTGATATTGAATGTTTTATAACCATAGAAGTATTATACATAAGAGTACCTGGTACACAACAAAACAACGATGCCGGAAGAGTATGTGATGTCACGATTTGATCACTAAACGTCAACGTCAATTTTAAAAACGATTCAAAAGTTGCCATTTTACCACTACTGAAAGATTAAATTACATATAAGAATTTCATGCACATGAAGAAAATAAATATTTTTAAATATTTATTTGTGAGTGTAAGTGAGTAATTTGGGCAATCTTTAATAAATAAGTAACATTCTGCTGAAACTTTTTTATTTTTATATTTATTCATTTATTTATTAACAAAATAAATAAATAAATAAATAAATAAAAATAAATAAATATATAAATATAAAAATAAAAAAGTTTCAGCAGAATGTTACTTATTTATTAAAGATTGCCCAAATTACTCACTTTATACAATATGAAATAATTAAAATCAGAAAATATGTACGACTATCAAAATATATTTTCTATCATTAAAGTAGAAAAGTATGAAAATGGTAACATTTTTTCTGAACGAAAATGGACAATATTGACATCATTGTTATTATTATAGTCAATTCATCACTTATTAATAAAATTATTTTACCCTGGGTAATACGGGTACAGATATTAATTTTAAAATACGTAAAAAAATATTGAATTGCTTCGGTATAACTGACGTTTTAAGACGCTACAAAAAAAATAAAAAAAAAATTTTCGGCATTCGGCAAATCGGTTTAGTAGTTGTGTCGTGATTGCGGAACAAACATCCTAACATTTTCACAAACTTTCACATTTATAATATTAATATTACCTACACATTACGATTCAGAAGGCTCAGGACCGGTCACAGTGGTGCATGTCCGGGGAGTCCTACCAGCAGTGGACCTCTACAGTCGGATGGATGGATGGATGGATGGGTGGATGGATGGATCGATGACGGATTGGATTTATTCTCTGGCGGTATTGCGAAATACGACAGGTTCGGAATGAAATAAGTAAAAAATTATGTCATGTACCTGCAGATCAGGGATTAACAGTCGTTGTTATTGTTTTTATTTCAATTATTTCGTTCGCAAGGCACACTTTTTCTAGACTGTCTGCAGCTTGGGTAACTAGATTCCCAAACACAAGAGTTGGACCGTTTTGTAGAAAAAGGATTACCGGATAGTGAAATTTTGTCGGGATTCAATTTCTTTAAAAAAATTAAAGTTACACGATTTTAATCGCAAGTTCGTTTAATTCCCGCGTCCACTGCAGAGCGTGGCCAACCCCGGCCAGCCCCGGCCAAGTGGCCCAAACAAAACGAAGCAAACCAAGCGAAGGACGTTACTTTTATTGCTTAAAAATATTTTAATGAACTAGTTACAGCGCGGTTGACACGTTTTTGTCCATCCAATAGATTCCTGTTTTAAATGTTTTAAGCGGCGAATAAGTAGGTTAATGAAGCCTCCATGGGCCCTAATCAGCTGCTAGCCGCTCGACTGCCTCACCTGCTTGCGATAAAAAAGCAGCATTTTACTAATAAGCGCCTTTGTTCCCGCGGGAGGAGAGGGAGCAGGTGGGACGTGAGGGGGTGTTGTTTTTAATATTACAGAGGCAATCTGCCCGCGGAGCTGCGCTCGTGCTGCGACACGCGTGTGATGGGAGTGTGGACAAGTACACGTGTGATCACGCTTTTATTAAAGTCGTTCTACAAATTTCTAGTGACATTTAATAACTTTTATTAAAGACTAAAATATCAAATTGGGCGTGAGTAGATAAAAGTATCAGTGTAGGTTCACTTTAAGACTTACAAAATGGTTTTCTAGTAATAATTATGTTTGAGCCCCACATAAAGACGATAGATGATCAATTCGTCTAATTGAATTCATCAGTTTTACTGTAAACAATGTACACATACGAATGATTAGTTAGCACAATAATATGCTTAAAAATGACCTGTCCCAACGTAATTGTCACTGTACCTGTCGCGCTACCAGCTTAAAAACATTGAAAAACTCTTGGAAAAACTACACACGGAGATGCAGCGCTGTCGTCGCTTTAAAACAATAGCTTCGCTGCATAACATTCTTCGGAAGATATATTGCGTTAGCAGCAAATAAAGTCGCGGGTGATCGCTAGCCGCTGCATCGACATCACTCAGGCGGCGGCGGCGCGGCGGCGCGAGGTAATGGCCTGAAAAAAGGGTTTTCCACACGGGGCGGCGCAACGCGGCGGCCGGATCGCGGACGACAATGGCGCCGGACAAAGGCCACTAACGAGGATTTAGATGCGCACAAGAATGCCGCCCCCTTTCTTCTCAAAAACGACCAAATTTATTGAAGCCGTCGCCGTTATGAAAATTTTGACGTAAATTGTTCACCCCATTATTTGTAATACGCCGCTAAATGAGAATTTTTAGGCCCAAAAATGCGAGGTAAGCAATTCTGCGCGCTCCTTAATGCCTTGTTTCATGAATCGTTTACCGCGCGCTCCTCGAGCTGCCCGCTGGGTGAGCTGGCCCTCGTCCCTTGTCCCGCAAAGCTCGAAGAGCACCGCGGTGCCGGTGACATTATTATTTTAATCGAAGGTGGACCCTCTTTATAAAATCTACATTTTAGTAAGAACTACACACAGAAATTTCCCCGAGTGAGAACCAGTTTTATGATCGATACATACTGACTTTGTATCGGTCGTAAGCGATCAAATAGGATATATGTACAATGTATGTATAAATGGGCTTCTGAAAAACTGTAACACTCTGTAGCTCCTGTAACCTCTCCAATAATCCGTACCAAGGTCATCAGTGCAATGTCTGTGAACTTGTAGGGAGGTACTACCAAGAAGTAACTAAAAGGCAATATAATGACCCAAGTGGTGCATTGCAAGAAATGTCTCCTAGTTGACAGTTCCAAATCCCTATCATGTTTGATGTCATTGTACCTAGCTACCTTATTCCATGGATGGAGGCTTGTCCTGATGCTGTGCCCACTTAAACTGAAGATACGAAAACAAATTGGTACTGACTTATGCTCTTAATAATTTCTAACTTAGGAAAGAGAGCTTTCCAGACAAAAATGTATCTCATTGTAAAAAACTTCGTCCGCGTGATTCAAGTAACACGAGGCGCCATCTGTTACCCGATAGCGGAGTGAGGTAGTAACGCTGTGTGTTGCAGGGTGAACCTGACGGCGGACGAGCCGGTGTGGACGGTGCGCGGGCTGGAGTGGGACGTGCGGTTCCGGCTGGCCGCCGTGGCCGTCAACAGCAAGGGCCGCTCGCCGCCTGCGCGCCTCGACGATGTTCTCTTCCGGGACCCCGAGAAGCGGACAGGTAAGCCAATACAACACTCTTCGTATTATCTACCTACTTTTGTTAAGGTTGCAATATGCTGGAAAAATTCACTCATGAAGACGCGTGTTACGTAAAGATCCTTGACATCGGATTTTATTCAATTGACTATTTTCCCAGCCAATATTTATCTTGTGTTGTACTATGTAATGGAGGACAATGAACGAGACTGATCCCTCGCCCCTAACCCTGCGAGCTCATACATAAGTATCAGGTTCACTTTAACACTAATCTTTAGTTAATAATATCAGGCGTTACTTTGCGGAAATCCATTGTTATTACGTACGAGTAATACTAACTTAATAACTATACTCTTTTGTTTAAAAGCGGTAACATTTTTCTGAAAGCCTAGCGTTTTAGAGTAATAGTTTATTTATTTATTTATTTATTCATCAAGAATATGTTTACATTGTACAGTTGTAAAATATAATTGTTAATCTAATGATCGTAATCACTGTAAGATCGAAACGATATTTGACAATGTCGGTGAATATTTGAACACGCACACAATGCTGCAGCAATACATTAGCATATTTACTAGTCCATGTTTCGACTGACGCTTATGATCTTCCCTTATGCGTGACCTTTCTTTCTGCAATATACCTTCGAATCTTATCCAAGAAAGAAAGTATTACCTTATTTATCCGTAACATCGTTAACCTACACCGTACACGTACGTAACGTTCAAGATCGCGTTGATCATTATTCGGTTTAGCTAGCGCCGCGCCGCGCCCCGCGCCGCTCGACGCGAGCCACACCACACTCGACAGACAGCACCTGACTCGGAACATCGGACGGTAACAATACAGCTATAACTAGTTTTCCTAAATCACTCAGCCAAACTCGATTTGAAGGGTAGGGCCGAGTCCCGTGGGATCGGCGGGATCGGCGGCCGGCACTAAGTGGCGACGGGGGCCCTTATCCCGCTGGAATTATTAGCTCGGGAGAAAACATTAGGCTCGCCGGGAAAATATAAGTAACAAGGAAAAGTGGCGATACTCCGCCGCCCAAGATTTGAAGCTGTTCAGCTTCCATCCCGCCGTAAACAGCGCAATAAGGACTTGAGCAGATTTGCTTAGCGGCTTAGTCTTGGTACTTTCAATTTAATTCATTTGTAATGCAGATGTAAATACACAATAATAAGCATCATTGGCATAAAAACTAGTCGAAAGTTTCTATCCGCTTTGGGAACGGTATGGATAGCGGTGCATGGTATGTTATGAACCTGATTTGTCCATCGCCCCTAAGAACGGATGCAACATGGCCCCGACATGGCTTCGCGATTGTAATGATAACAGCCGCACGATAACGCTCAAAAACATTAGCCACTAGCGGCACCCTGGTTACCTAGAACCAACCTATCTCAACCCTGCTAGGTATAGCAGAACAGAGGTATTCTACTGATTAATAGGTATATTAATCAGTAGAATACCTCTGTTATGCCTGTGATACCCTGTATCTAACAAAAAATTATATTTTTACATTCTTCAAATTCGATCATTAACTGTCAGCTTTTTGCCAAAAATTAGCCTTTTAAATTGGCTCGCTGCCCACTAAGGCGTAGTGCAGTAGGTCGTTAGCTTGCAGAGGGAAAACTAGTAACAGAATAGTCTGGCAGCGAGCTGGCGCAGGCTCGCGGCCGCTGGCGCCGCGTGGGCCCGCAGCCCGAGATAATCCTGTTTTAATTAAACGGCAATCCACCTCTTAGATTAATCAGCAGATTTAGACTAAGTCTTGTCCTTGATTTTCCTGAGATTAAATAACGGCACTATAATTATAGCCCCAAATCTGTCACTGATAATATCTTGCCTCTAGGCGGCCACTATTTTTCTAGGGCTGAATTATGTCTATAATATCAAATGAGAAGAAAATCTTACCTGACATTATACAAACGACATTTTTCCCGAAACAAGTTACCTATTCGAGTAGTATCTATTTCCTAATTTAATATAAATATTACGTGTACGTTACATTATAATGTTATCTATATTAATATTATAAAGAGAAAAGATTTGATTGTTTTTTTGCATTGAATAGGCTCCAATCTACTGAACCGATTTCAAAAAAATTAGGGATCCTTAATAAAACTCCAATAATGTAACTCGAGGTGTAGAAAAATTACCTAAAATATTCTTTACTCCGCGTGCACTGCGAAAACTATTGATGATATCTAGTATAAACGAGGTGATAAGCATAATTTCCGCGTGCGAAGCTGCGGGCAATAGCTGGTTGCTTTTAAAACTAAAATATTTTTTTGCAGTTTTGGCCTCATTGCATTGTATTGTACCCAGTGTATATCTACTCCAGGACTTAAGACTTGAGAAAAACGATCCCCGCACTTCAGCGAGTCGCTAATAAATTAATTATGTACTAGATAATATCGATAAAGAATTTTTATTATACCAGAGGAATAAATAAATGTAAAGTAAATTTTCTTACGATGTAAGACTGCTTGTAGCTGGCGTATCGTGGATTAGATCATTCAGCCGAGTGGTCTTGCGGTGTGTATGCCGCATAAACTCGCCTGCAGCCTCCAGATAATCCCATTTTAATTAAATGTTGATCCAGCGGCAACACTAATCAAGGGTCCCTGAATGCCGACGATACCAGCCGATCTCAGAGTCGCCGAGGCCGCGCACCGATCGAATCACCTCAACAACCGAGCACTGCCGCTCAAAAATGACTTTTGTTCCGGTTTACTAGATGCTTTTTATTATTCAGTGTTATGCAGCGATAGTCTAAGGGTTCGAGTATACTGCATATATGTACTATATGTTATTCTTTACAGCCCATAATATGCCCAACTGTTGGGCTCGGGTTTTCAATGAGAGGAGCAACAGCTTAACATTATCTATGTAAACACAACGGACTTTCACGATGTATCCCTTCACCTAATCAACTGATATTTCATGTTTATTGTTTTTTTTTTACCGAATTAGATTTTCACAAACACCTCTTGAAAGTCAAATTACGCCATCGCTTTAATGAGTTACTACTGTGAGGGGTCCCGGAGCAAAACCGGCAAAAGACTTTTAACACCTTTTTTTCTACTAACAGTACCTAATAGATATAAAACTAAAGTATAAAACTTGAGTATAATAATTTTATATATAAGAATTTTTCTCTTAAAATAAATCATGTAGTTTGTAATATTTACAAGACAGAATGCCTTTCAAATTATTTTTTATTTCTTACGAAAAACTAAACGCCTAGGTTTACGTTGCCGGAGACTAACGTACAAGTCACTAGGCTATCGCTGCGTCAATGTTATGGTATTAGGTATGAGGTAGATCGTATTACCTTTAATGGTCCCTGCATGCCAGGACTACTGCCACCAATATTGGCAATAATAGCCTTTAGTTATAGATACATCCAACCTCTACTGTACTGTAGAATTTGATAATGCTTAATTACTTTGGGGTGACGTATTCAACCACAAAATATATTTGTCGGAAATCAGTAATTTCAAATCATAAAATGGAACGTCAAGCTGGAAATAGCTTGTGTGTATTCGGAAGTTGAAGATGGCAGCACCGTGCAAATTATCTACTGTCATTTGAGTACACGCGGTGGCGGGGGTCACAGAGGACAGCTATTGACTTGCCAACCGGCAGCGGGCACTCTTTAGACAGCCTCCGAGCTGAGCGGACGATAAAGTAGAACGTCGTTATTATGGCCGAGTTTAATTTGCATTAGCATTGCACAACGTTTACTTTATGGAGAGCACAACTGGGTACAGTGTGTACTGATGGACTGCGATCGAGCAGGTATTGCGTGTGTTGACCAGTCAGTAGCGCGTTATGCCGGAGCCAGCGAGAAGTGCACGTGGACTGTTTTCTATGCACAGTCATACCCTTTGCGAAGAGTAGCACCCATGCGGCTGTGATGGTTCGCTTCTGATGAGATAGGTCAAAGTGCCAGCGATTGGCGGATTTATCACACGGGTTTTAATGAGCGCGAGAGGCGCGGGCAAGTTGTGGAGCCGGGATGGCTGTGAGTGTGCAATGCGACGTGTGAATTATGGTTGGTTACCCGGAATGCCGCACCGCGATGTAAATCCGACTTCACCGCGTTCCATTAGCGATTGGTTATGTTATTCGAGCGACATAGTAATCTGTTCAGAGCCATGTGTATCAGTAGTAATTGCCTACTAAATTAGTAGCAAGTGTAAAACATGTGTTTCAATGGGTTTCTAAGTAAAATGATGAAAACGCCCACAGTTTATTATTTTCTGGACCACCTATCTGCGACATCAGATCGTGGGATAATGAATCCGAATTTCAGGTTTTTCAGATGGCTATCTTGATATGATATTACAAACAGTGGACGGCGAACATGTCAAATAAGGATTCGTTTGAGGTTATAAACGTAAGGAAAGTAAGACAGCGATTCGGTATGGCATTTTTATTTCATTATTATTATTATTGGTAAGCTCCTGCAGCCAGCATGTTATCTCGTAGCGAACAGAGCTAGAGCTCTTCATTTATCACGAACAGATGCTTGATGACTGCATCCTCGTTGACTGACGCGTTGGCAACAGCTTTCCTTATTATCTGCCTGAACTCCTGGCCAACACTGGTCTCAGTGTCCAGGCAACGCCTGGTTGTCATATCCGTGGCGTCTTTGTGGCGCGTTACATAGCACCAGGATCATGCGTTTCTTTTGCTGAGTATGGTGCCGAGTTACCGAGTAACCGGGTGTATTAAAAGAAAAGTTATTTTCTAAATGGCGCACACTTAAAAAAAAAATAGTTACCTTAGGTGAAAGAGGTAACAAGCTATTGCGATAGTGCAATCCCCCACATGGATGGCATCTTTGTTCTCATTTGTTTAATTTAATTACCCTTACTGAATTGAATTTTATTTTAATTTCTATTCGATGACTGCAAGCGACAAAATAATAAAAGGTATCACTAAGCAGAATCAGAACATCCGATAGTATTTTTGTGTAATATCTTGACTTCCAGTGTAAATGGTGCCGTCATCTTGAACTGTAAAAACACTTGACAGAATGTTCAAAGTTAAGGTCTCGTGAATTTGATTTTTAATAAAAATATTGTGCTTCTTGTAGCATCTAGGTTTTCCTGAAAATAGGACTGATCGGAAAGAATTTAAAGTGAAGGTGAAAGTGTTTAAAGTGGAGGTGTGCGTAAACAACAAATCGTTTCGCTTTATTTGTGCTTGATTCAACGAAATGTTATAAAGTCTTTGCACAGTATCTTTCATCGTAGTTATTATTAATTTGCGCCAACAGAGTTGTTCAAAATCATTGCAAGTATATTGTTTTGTGAAACTAGAAGCATTCTGTAAATGAGATAAAGAATTTTCTGTTTTCTAACATCTTGTTATTATTTAATTTATCGTCTACCCTCAGTTCATAAAAATAACATTTAGAAATTTCGTGTCTTGTCGTTGTTTTTTTTTTGTGTGTTTCAGATAAACTAAGTGACAGTGACTGTTGTATGGACATGCAAGCTTGGAAATAACCAAGAGGCTATCATTGCGATTGCGGCGTAATGATACCGGGCATCAATGCAGGTAGCGTTTGTTGATAGTGATACTGTTGGGAGCGTATCCGGCTTCTTGCACTATGGCTTGCAATTACCATCAGAGACGATGACATGATTATAACAGGTGATCTGTATTGTTTCTTTTCTTTGTGGCTTAACTAAACAATAATTATTCCTTGTCGAGTTTGTGATAATTATGCGATTTCGCATTTGATATTTGATAGTTACCTGGGTTTGGATACTTGACGATTTCTGGTAACAAAGGATCTGGTAACAAAGATCACTGGTCTTTGCTCACCCAACATTGAGTAACTGGCACCAAATGAGTGAAGAATAGACGTTTTGTTACTTACAAGAAACATCTAAAGATAATTATTACTTTACTGAAGAGTTGTGCTGTTTTTGAATTATCTTTAAAACAGACAGGATGACATAGTGAGAAAATTTATTAGGTGCAGTTTTTTTTTTATTTTAAAATATTGCTTAAGATACCTAACCTCGTCAAAGTAGAAACGTACCATGGCTAGTTGCCAGTTCCGTCAGATGCACCATGATCTTTGTGTGTGATAATTATATTAGGTAAAAGTTAAAGTGCTTAAATATTACTAAAATTAACACATAATATGACAATATCAAATTATAGTATGCACCTATGCACTTTATGATAGATAAGGAATTAAATAAAGAAACCCTTTTCTCAATCTTCACTGCTACTGAAACCTGTAATTGCTCACAGATTAAACAGTCAACTGATTGACGTGATATAAAATGTACCCATCGCAAAGTAACTCAATTAAGGTGACTTACAAAATTCATTAACAGCTATGCTGCAGTAAGCTGGTTCTTTGGCAAGGGAATATTATTGTGGTCGTATCACATATTATCATGGGGAACGTCATAATAGCTGTCACTACCTTCTCAGCTAGTTCAGAAAGACTGTTTGAAACAGGTGATCTGCATTTCACAGTAATAACGTTTCACTTCAGCAGGTAGGTACTCTTTTGCCGCAGTGTTACTGTTAAACGGGCTACCTACGTAATTTTCTTAAAAAAATAATAATTTCGAGTAAACACTCGTAAGGGTGGTGAATGTACACGTATATTGGTCGCGTAATGTCTAGTTTTTATTTTATTTTATTATGTAGTCAATTTCAGTGTACAAACCAAATTGGAAAATAATAATTTGTTGGTTGTATCCTGGAGATGCCTTTCACTTTCTTCGACAATTGATTTGTTGGTTTACCATATAGTGAGAGGTCACAGTAACAGTAATCAATCGGTATTGAGTTTTAAAATTCATAGAGTAACTATTTGAATGAATCTTATTGAAATTAATTGTTGCTGTGTTGAATTTTGTCCAATGTAAGCATTCAATGGTAATGCAAAGAGCAAGCTACCTATTTTTTTTTTGTTGCGGAAATTATTTATTGTCCTGGGGAACGCGGTACGCAGTCAACTTTGATAGAAGTCTGATTTTGGAGGAAACCAGAGACGTTTTCTGGGGGAATTACACCATAAATTTTTTATTTTTATTTTTGAAATTATCAGCTTACTTAGTCGTTCTTTGACCACGACTATGAAGTAACGACGTTAAGTGTAAATTTTGGTTGAATATTCGTTCAATGTTGAAATAATTTTTGGTGAAATTCAAATACCTTAGTCAATTTAGTCATACAAGGTGAAAATAACTTGACAGAGTGACATTGTTTTCGGTTGGTTTTTAATGATGCGTGGAACGAATTGTTTGAAAATCACACATTATATTGACATCACAAATTATTGAGTCAGACATTTTTGGTAGAATATTTCAATTTTACGAATTAACTCATTTATTATGAGCTATTTTAGTTCTTGTGAAGTACTCGAAATATTTACGCAATAACCTCGATGAATGGGCTTAGCTACCACTAGCTACCACCTAGTTGGCGTAAGACGATAACTGTCTAGTGTGATTCGATGCTGACGATTCTTTTTTTTTTTTACGAGCGCAGGTTCAGTGGATGCGTCGACCAATAGATGCTAAAAGACCATTACGTTCTACTCTGATCAGGGGCCAGGGTCAACGCTGACCCTCAACAATTTAGATATGGCTATAGAAATTTAATGCCTCAATGATCAAGTAGCTTTCCAATAGATCAGGAAAGGCCGAGCTAAAGAGATACTTTTGTTTGTTTTCTTGTTACAGATTAACCATGATAGTGAATTTACTCTATGATGTATACAGCGTTCCGATTCAAGAGCTCACAAGCTTGTTCGATGGTTTATACACCATCGCGAGTATGGGATCACAAAGCACCCACGAGGACGTGGGGCCTGTCATGATGGCCGTGTCGGAAATCAGTAATTTCAAATCATAAAATGGAACGTCAAGCTGGAAATAGCTTGGGTGTATTCGGAAGTTGAAGATGGCAGCACCATGCAAATTATCTACTGTCATTTGAGTACACGCGGTGGCGGGGGTCACAGAGGACAGCTATTGACTTGCCAACCGGCAGCGGGCACTCTTTAGACAGCCTCCGAGCTGAGCGGACGATAAAGTAGAACGTCGTTATTATGGCCGAGTTTAATTTGCATTAGCATTGCACAACGTTTACTTTATGGAGAGCACAACTGGGTACAGTGTGTACTGATGGACTGCGATCGAGCAGGTATTGCGTGTGTTGACCAGTCAGTAGCGCGTTATGCCGGAGCCAGCGAGAAGTGCACGTGGACTGTTTTCTATGCACAGTCATACCCTTTGCGAAGAGTAGCACCCATGCGGCTGTGATGGTTCGCTTCTGATGAGATAGGTCAAAGTGCCAGCGATTGGCGGATTTATCACACGGGTTTTAATGAGCGCGAGAGGCGCGGGCAAGTTGTGGAGCCGGGATGGCTGTGAGTGTGCAATGCGACGTGTGAATTATGGTTGGTTACCCGGAATGCCGCACCGCGATGTAAATCCGACTTCACCGCGTTCCATTAGCGATTGGTTATGTTATTCGAGCGACATAGTAATCTGTTCAGAGCCATGTGTATCAGTAGTAATTGCCTACTAAATTAGTAGCAAGTGTAAAACATGTGTTTCAATGGGTTTCTAAGTAAAATGATGAAAACGCCCACAGTTTATTATTTTCTGGACCACCTATCTGCGACATATTAATGAGCAACTTTTAGGGTACGCACACAAATTTGCCGTCCAATGAACTTTACCATATAAACCACAATGAGGAAGTAACTTTATCTCAAACAGTTTGTTTACTACTTAATTTCTTTGAAAAGCAAACCTCACCTGACCCCGTTTCCATGTATCAACAAATTGGACGGAGCCAACCGCAACAAAATCTGGGTAAAAATAGGCCAAACGTCACGTGGTGAAATCACTCGAGAAACTAACCTTCAGGCTGGCAGTCCTGTAATTTCTCGGTCCGAAGGGCGCGGGCAGGACGCGGGCAGGGGCGCGGCGCCCGGGCGCCTGCTCGCACTTCGCGGAGAAAGGTTTTAGATCTCGTTAGCCGACCGTGGCGTTCAGCGATCGGGAGCATTTCATAAATAATGTTTATCGGTACACTTTACGCTTGATTTCGGTGATGGCAGACATCTTTGACTTAAATTCGGAGAGAGTAAATATTTGGTTGTGTCGAGGTACTCGATTCCACATCATATTATATTTTTTCTCACCCGTTTTTTTATCAGCTCCCCTCCGGTAATTTCTCAAAGCTTACGTTTATAAAGATATGAATATAAGATAGATAGAGGAAGAGGATTAGTATAAATTAAGAATGTAATTTTTTGATATTCGTCTTCGTAAACTTTATTCACAATATTTTGAGTATCAGCGATAAGTTGAAATACTTTATTTATCAGATTACCGCCAGCGATCCAGCGATCAGGCTTCAGGCCACTTAACACCCCTCGACATCAACGTTTCCGTATTGGCACTACATCGACATTCAATTCGGTGGAAAGATATCTGTACCTACAAAATTTACCTCGAAGCAGCTAGGGGGCGCTCGTGGCTGACAAACAAACGAACGGCAATAAATTTGAAGGAAATTGAAAACAAACAACAGCTGGTATCGGCGAGCATCAAGCGGAGGCTGATTGAGACGCCGCGTCTGCCTCCGTTGCGTGAAATAGGTACTACCGACTCCGACTTTTGGAGGCGATGGAATTAATATTAAACTTGTAGCCTTACGGCTTAGAGTTTAGACAGTATTGTGCTGTTGACAAAGTAAGGTACCAACACTAACAACCTACCAATATCAATAATAACGTTAAACACACCGACCGACCCACCCTGGGGTTACTTGTCTCAAGCGTGGTTTGCACTTGGACACTCATATTATTCATATCAATATATCCATGACCTGAAAACACAATGTGAGCTCTTGACGGGAATTCCGTTGGTGAACCCGGGAGTCCCTCAATTCACAGACAGGGACGTTTCCAACTTTTTTGCGAGATCGTCCAATGTATTATGTACAATCGTCATATGTACCTAATGCCAATTTTTTTTTTGTAATTTGTTAGATCTAATCGTTTATGATTTTGTTCCATTGGTGAATACGTTTGTTTCGTTTCACTCCGTTCCAATGGTAGACAAACGAGCGAGCCCATTCCGCCGGAGATGTTCGGAAGGAACAATAAAACAAAGCCGCCACTCAACAAATCCGGGATAACAAGCACTTGGCGAGCGACGAGCGCCGGTCTCCGCCCGCACCGCAACCACTCGCAAATTAGCCTCGCGAGCCGCCGCGCCGCGTCGCCTGTCGCCCGTCGCGCGTCGCCACGTCGCGCGTCGCAGTCGACTCTTATTTAGGACAATTCGTAAATTTATGTAAATATACCGGCACGCGGAAGTGCAAAACGGTGTTCCCGCAAGTCACCTGGTGCATGTAATAAACACGTCGCTCCCGCATTAGCGCCAAATGAGGCGAGCGCAGGACGGCTCCGGCACGGAGAAGAGCGACGGCGGCGAGACGTGAACGCGACGATGCGACGGCGCTGCGACCCGCCCCATGCAAATGGATTTCGACCGCGCACAAAGTTAACTATGACTTGTGAAAACTTTACTCGCTCAGGTGAATATTATATAGTTCATGGTTTCCGGAATATTTTAATTACAAACAAAGAAAAGTTCATCACGATGAATACTGAATTTACGATCTACGACTTTAGGGGAAGCTTATCCAAGATTACAAGACATCATCCCTACGAAAAGTTCCTCTAAACAATAGATAAAATTTGTTAAGTTACAGGAGAATCCATCGACTCACTTATATTTATACCGTTGACGTAGTATTTTTTTCTAACTTATCATTTTTACTGTTACTTTTGTTAGTTACTCTATTGTCAGTTTTTTATTGTTCTACAAATAAATAATAATCCAGATTAAGAAAATGTTGAGCAAGCCTGTTATTGGCATACATATTACATACCTGGAAATGTAATTAGTTTATAATCATTACCCCTAAGTTGAATGTGTGTATATTATGCTATTGGCGTGCTTAATAAATAAATAAATAAATAACCATTATCAAATCTGTGACTTTAGCGTCAAATATTTCGGTAACATTATCTGTGTTAAGTTTTACTGAACACCAGCACAGCTCGAAACCCTAAGTCCGGATGTCGTACAGTGTACAAGCTCTCACTGCATATTAGTATTAAACAGGTTACAACATTACCCGGCAGTCCCGGCGCACAGCCGGATGCGGCCCGCACGTGCTACGTATGATCCCAAACCGCCATGCGCTAGCGTGCATTAGCATTAATAATGAAAAAAATATTTCCAACCACCGAGACGACAGCGAGACGGGGACGACCGGGCCGCGGCCATTTAAATTATGACCTCACGATCCTCGTATCAGTAGCGCTCCCAACTCGCATGCTGCAGCTAGTGCACATCGATTGAATTAATTAGAAACTGCAGCCGAAGTGTCAGGCGCGCTACGCCAGCCATGCGCCAGCTCACAAGTGGTTCATATAATTTACAGTATTGAAATGTACAGTCAACAAAAGAATTAGGTATGCAGGGCATGATTCTAAAACTTTCTGTAATTATTAATATTACATACCTAATGTTTTTATTTAAAACCCATTTGAGATTATCAATGTGTGTTTTTATTGTCAAAGTGAACCTATTTCCCCATGTAACGATGAGGTCGCCTGATGTTGTTTAGTAATTTTATATTTGTTTCGACCTTTCGTATTTTTTAATGATGTACTAACAGCAAAGAGTTGATCTAGCTATATACACCGTGTTCCTGACTTTGTGCACGAACTTCGGCCTGTTATTCAGACCATTAAATTGGCCATCTTTCGTTATGGATTCATTATTGAAATTTTTATTTTTTTTTTATTTTTCATTTTCATACAAACTAAATACTTGAACGTAAATTGCCTAATGTGTAATCTCTTTACGCAAGCTGGCAACGTCGCATTATGATTGATATGAAACTTTGACATTAATAAACTTTTATTGACGTTAACAATTATTTCTCATCGATTTTGCTGTCTGTGCGGCCAGTGACATTAACAAAACCAAATAGGTAATAATACTAGTTCGAAAAGTTATACGATGTTTGTTTACTTTAAGGCCCATTTAGACGGAGAGTTTCTAGTATCTATCGTACACTACTATCACTGGTAATAATCAACATAACATTATCGTATCAAATGTTTACATACAGGAAAGAACTAAATTCTCACCTACGATTATCTCATATGACATTCGTAACTTATCGATCAAGGCGATAATTTCCTACGTCTATTTAGGTACAAATTGTACGTAAGATTACTTACGACAATCTCGACTTGTATTCGACTCACATTTTTCAAATTCATACGTGTATCATACAAGACGGTTGAAAACGTTTTGAGTGCGAAATTTGTCATTGGAGTTAAGTTTACAATCAATATTCCATTGCGAGGAAATTGTCGTCAAATAGCGAGAGGTGTAAATGTAAGAAAGATTTTTTTATTAATTCGATCGTGGCTTCTTCGAGACGAGAAGCTCTCCGTCTAAATGGGCCTTTATTGACAAGTCAAGCCAATAATGACATGACATTTAAAATGAAACAAGTAGGATAGTTTGAATGATTATGACCGTACTGAGCGGCAACATAGCACAAATAAAGACCCTTTTACAATGTACACCCATATTAAATGGAATTACCAATAACTTAAAAACTAAGCTTAATAATGCACTAGTACCTGTATAAGATATGTTTAGTATGCTATAGAATCATTTGGTAAAGTTTGTGCACAACGTCAAAAACACCCGGTATTTTCACCCATCTACTATGTATATAATATGATTAAACATTTATTGCAAGATTATTCGTTGCAGTGTATTATAACGATAATTATTAGTTTCATAATGAGATTCCTGTGTAATTGCGGACGGTGGTGGCTTGCCGTGTAGCGCCAATATTGAGCGCTGCTGCCGGCCGCCCGGGCGCCCGGGCGCTGCCAGCATTGTTCATTAATCATGTCCCTAACTACGTTAACCAACACGCACAAACATATTAGAATTCCATATGGGTTCAGTCCCCGAGCGGCCTACTACAAGGTCTCTCACAACTCGCGAACTTGAAATAAAAACGGTTGTCTTCAACCCATTAGCACGCTGACTACGGGTCTCTCCAGTCGAGGAGGTCTAGAGCATACTCCGCCGGTCCACCACACTGATCTAGTGCGTATTAGTGGAGGGCTGGCCTACTTAAGTGGTGGTTTTCATGCCACCCGAAGTCCTCCGACATGGCTTCACCAATGTATTGAGGTTGATTTACAATTGGGACCGGCAGCTTTATTTATGCTCAAGAATTTTTTGCCAAAACCGCTAAAAAGCCGACTTGGAATATTCAGTGAAACACCCCATTAAGCAAAAGAATAGGGACTGAATGTACCTAGCTGTTCATTTTTATTTTGCGTTGGTTTATTATCTCAATTACCTTTGATTACATCTAACAAGGAACATCGTTTTTATGAAAACACTGCGCAGAAAATCCATCTCCGACCGCTCCTCGGTATAGTTAGTTAATCGTAACAAAGTAATGAAACAATTCCCCAGATTACTTATCTAAAATTCAATTATTCGTGACGTAATTCACCCCGTTAGCTCGCTCGGAGCTCCGTCCGCAGACTATAAATGATGCGAGTCTCGTGCGCCTGCGTGTGTGCGTGTGTGCGTGTGTGAGTGTGTGCGCGGTGTGTGAGAATAGTTCTGAATGTGCGTCGCGCGGGAACTTGTTACTTCATACAACCTCTTGTCACCCTTCAGTGTTGGGCTTCTGTCTTTATGGTTCCCTCATGATCTATCACACGTGAACTACGTAATCAATCATGTTCCCGAGGAGCAGCCTCATCTCCACATCTGTAACGGACGAGTAACCTCATATCTATTTCAATTTGATCATTTGATCGAGATTATTTGAGGGATCATTTGAGACTAAATAAATAATAGAAAAGTTCCGTGAAATATAAGAAACATAAAAAATACATCTCAAAGCATATAGCAAAAAAACAAATAACAATATTAGTGATCAAACGCACGGCGCGGGCGGCGGCGCGGCGGCGTACCGTTGAAATATAAAAGTATCAATAGACCCTAGTCAATAAGTGATGTGCTACTGGTGTCACCGCGCCCCGGTGCCCGCAGCTGCCCCGAGCGGCCCCGAGCCGCCCTGAGTCGGCCTGAGCCGCCCGGGCGGCAGGCGCCCCTAGCGCTTTCGACATGAATGTTTTATAGCACCTGACGAAATACTTTCAACAAACACTTTTTAGTAATTCACAATGTTTTACCGTGTAATGATTATGTTTTTAAATAATTTACATATCAACTAAGTATGCTAATTTAATTAGTCTATTATTCTTGAGCGGTGATAGAAGTTAAATTTTAATCAATAAATAAGTAAATTAACAAAAAAATGTACCGATGGTACTTTAAATTGTAACACCAAAGCAATTGGGAAATGGTCCTCCCGGACACGAACATTGATCAAAAGCAATTCTCAATTAACTTTCATGCACTAACACTTAAATAGCTTAAAATAAAATTTAAAGAAATGTGTTTAAAAAAATATTACTACTATTTACAATAATATCCCTCTAGGTATCTATTCTACACCTTAACGCATTATTACAAAAAAGTTAAGGAGCTTAAAGTAAATCATAAAAAATAAAGGTAAGCACTTTAATGACTGCAGAAATGTATGAATATTTAACTTATTGTACAAATAATGTAAAAATAATATCATGAATTTCATATTTACCTACTACATAGACGTTCACACGAGTACATCCGCATTAGACAAACGAGTTAAATGTATCTAAACAGAACACCCGAACAAAATACAATCCATTCAATGTCTTCAAAGCACGTACTTAATTTAGGATCAAATCAGATAATGGGTTACAAACGCTACAGCACTAAGGAGATACGTTCAAGTTGAAAGCATTAGAGGCGCAAATATACGGCTCATTTGGCGGAGTAGCGGAACGTGGAGCGGTGGAGCCATCGCCGCGCGATATATACCCGTCGCAGATCAATCGCGTGTTTCCATTAACTCGATCGCGTGAACCCCCCGCCGCCACTGCATCCACACTCCTCCTCGAAGCTGATGTACGAGCCAGAAACTCCCTTTGTGAACGTCTTTGTTACGTTGTTACGCCAATTTTATCGAATGGGAACAATTTTGGCCCTAATAGAATGCCTTGTGAAGTTCCGTCGTGCCTTTAACTTTCAATTTAAGTATGAAGTACACGTGAGTTGGTGGAAATTTTCGTCAAATGGAAAATGCTAGTTTAGCAAAGCGCTGTGTTTTAAACTTATATTAGACTCCTGTTCCGACTTACAAATCGATGATAATTTATGCCGTACAAGGAGCAATAATTATGCTGTTTCATTGATTACGTTTTTGATGCGCATCTATCAGTAAGTGATTTCTAAGTCACGTACGAGTATCCTAATTAACGTGACCTGAGGCTATCACCGCAAACCAAACAATGTTATATCGTGCTATGTAATGTAAACTATAAAGTCTAATTCTGGCTGTCGTGATGCAACAACAAAGCAGTAGAACCATTGTAATTTGATTGCTATTGTAAACGCGTTTTCGTCCATCTTGAACTCGAGTGCCAATTCCGCGCCGTCGCCGCGTCGTCGCTGAAGATCAAATTATAACCGGAACAGCGCTGCCCTCCGCGTCGTGTCGGGCTACAAACATTTACCCGGAATAACATCAAAAGGGAATTGTGTAAGATCGTAAGTCGCGACACCAGGAATTGCATTAGCACCTGCTTTGTATGTCCACCGGGGAAGTGCACGTTGCACACTGCACTAGCCACTAACTATTGTGGCTCTTAATATAATGGAGAATTAATTAATATTTTGACTTCTAACGACAGCTCGCTACCGGACTACGCTACGAGTATGTAGCAATATTTATTTATTGTATACAAAGTAAAAAGAGGTAGATATGTCACTAGCGCGCCGACGATGAAGAGCGTAAAAACAGGCAATTGATCGTTCTGCTCGTAGTCGCTCTGTCAGTACAAGACGATACGTACGCTTTTGTTGTTGTCAGAAGTGCTTGACATTTGACATACAGCGTTAAAATGCCTTCGTGTATTACACCAATGTGATTGGTGTAGTGAAACAAAAGATAAACGTGTGGTTGTAGCTCTTTTCGGAACATATTTTTTGGTTGATTTGTAAAGGCATAACGTATGATCTATATATTTTTTAAATATCATTGATTTATATTACTTATTTTTAATCAAAACACGCAACAGACACGTCAGTTGTATGGCTCGCTTCAACCCATTAATGGCCCGCTACTACTGGACACGGGTCAATCCTCTTGAGAATTGTATGTTACGATGTACGAATATAAGTTTAAAAAGCTTATAAAATGTTAATAATAATCCCAGGTTAGCTGCGGAACAGAAATGGGTAGATGGGTGCTTCCCCACCGGCCGCGCGGTCTTCGGACGAAGACCCCATTGTTAGCGCGGGCGTCGAATTTAAGCTTAAAATATCAAGTGTCAAACTTCTGTTGTCTATTTTGTGACTAAACTGTCCTTCTTCTCGTACTATCGAATTTCAGCTAAGATATCGCACACCTTGTACCTTGGAACTACGCATCCTGAGTAACACATAAATAAGACCTGCTGCTTATGCACCTAGTAGGTACAACATATTGCAATACGCTTGAAGCGCAGCGCGCGGAGGCCTGGAGGAGAGTGGAGGGCGCGACGTCTGCACGAAGCAAACAACAGCTGCAGCCGACCAGAGCGAGCGATACGCTGGAATCATTTAAGTCCGAGCGCTCTCTTTGAGCCGTATTTACTGCTTTGATTGAGCTGGAATAAGGCTGATTTATGATTCCAGAGACGAGATTTATTCTTCGGGATTGGACCCATATTCCGTCTCTTTCCCTCGAGCGTGGTTTCACATTTATCAAGATTCGTATTGATGCAGTTTGCGAAACGATTGCTTTTACTATTCCTATCTAGTTATCGTCGAGAACTTGTTTGTTCTGTTATGTTGGAAGTTAAAGGATTTACTGTGACCTAGTTACAATGTGACACGTAGGTACCTAACATGTATATCTGTACTAATATTATAAAGAGGAAAGATTTGATTATTTGTTTGCTTTGAATAGGCTCCGAAACTACAGAACCGATTTGAAACATTCTTTCACTGTTGGAAAGCTACACTATTCCCGGGTGACATAGGCTATAATGTATTTTCGAAAAAATTAGGGGTCCTTAATAAAACTCCAATAATGTAACCCAAGGTGTAAAAAAATAAGAAAACCGAAGCAAAGCGAGTGCGGTTACTCGTGTTGTAATATATTAATGAGTAAGGAGCTTCTGCTTCTATTCATAATGCCTGTTTCCACTATGCAATGAATGAGATTCGTCTCCGCGCTTCACTCGTAGCCCTCGTAGCCCTCGTAGCCCTCGTAGCTCTCGTAGGAGTCGTAGGCGCTACGCTACGTGTTGAAGTTCGCAGTTGTTACCAAGTGAGAAACATTTTCTCAATATAACTAGGGGCTCCAATCAACGCGTAGAAACAACACGGATCTTTAGAAGATAGGACTCAGTCTAGATTCTTAACACTGCTAATGTTAGCATAATTATGTAAGTATTTTTGTTGTTCATACATGAAATTGATAAAAGTAAATATGAAATAATTATGCACTTCGTTACTGTCTACCCCATTAACCATAAATTTATGAATTACAGTAAACAACTAAGTGCGACTTAATAAAGCTCTTACGAGACTATTATTAGCTCCACGACATGATTTAATCGCCGGGAACTCGGCACAATAACTGCGTAATTGCTCGCCGACGCCCGATTTCACATTCAAAACTTAGCACACAGCGCACACAGCGCACACACGTAATTGGCTCGTGTGTAATAACTTTGAATTTAACGCTCAAACGACCATAAAAATAATTTTAAACGGGGCATTTCATTAAAATTGTGAAATATACGAGCAAAATTATAGGTGCAATATTTCGGCACGGATTTGTCGGATTAATTGCGACAGGGAAAAATACAATAACGCAGCGATAAATCAGCGATAGAGTGCAATGAATAGTAATTACTCATCGCTCGTCCGGCGTCGGTCGCCGCGCCGCGCCGCCAGGGCTGCCACCGCGCCGCGCGAGCCGCGAGCGAACTAGCCTCTTTATATTAATCCGGCAGCCACACGTCCGGTGGCGGCCGTGCATAACTGACTTGCACTAGATTAATCCTATAGTATTGGAGATTTCGTGGCTATCAAGTGAATAACGTCGAAACGTTTCAGTTTAAATAAAACGCAACGTTTAACCAATATAACTCCAGGACTGTAAATGATTATTTTTATATCTTTAGGGAGCACAATAAAAAAATATTGTTACTTCCTTTCGTATATTTTCGTTATGTTTTTGAAGTGAAAACTTCTTTAGCATCGTTGTGATTTGAAAGTCGATGAAACGAAAAAGCGACAGTAAAAAGAGACAGACACATAAATTCATAATATTTAACGTGGATGAAAATAAGATAGGAAGCATTATACAGTGTTTCTTATGTTCTTCTTACTTCAAAAAGTGCTAAGTTGTATTCAAACATGGCGCGAGGAACAACATAGAAGATTCGTTTTATTGCTGGATAGATGGCGCAAGATGCTCATTTTACTCTTCATGTTAAGAGATGGCGTTAGTTACCACTGTTTTATTTTTATTTTCATACTTTGCATCACTATGATCATTACTAAAACCTACAATTATTATCATCCCGAAATTTTACATTCGTCTCATTATCTTGAAACCAAAATTTTTGAAGGTTTCACTTTTACCACGTGTAAATTGCACACTTTTTTGTATTTCTAAATATTTGTACACCGCGCCGCACAACCCTAGCGCCTCTGGACGCACAACAGACGCGCTGTATTAATCGAAGCTCTGTTTTCGTTATCGTTTATTGTTTTCCTAAACGCCATTAAATTTTCATCGCGCATAAATAACGCATCGATTGACATTTGCGACGGACGCGCGGTAACGCACGCCGCACCGCACCGCACCGCACCGCACCGCAACATAACGCAACGCACCGCACTGCTACTAACATTGTTCTCTCATTGTACTTCAGTTCAGCTCCGATAAGCGATCTGTATGTAACGTGCGAGTCATGAAATATTCAGAATTGTCATTTCGCACTATGTTTCAATAATGGCTTATTAATAAAGTTGCTAAAATTATGTTTATTGATAGTAGTCGTACAGAAACGAGGTGACGACGTCCCGTGTCTCGTGTCCCCAATTTTGCGTAAAAGACGAATATTTCATTGTCTTAAAAATAAATGAACAGGTCAAAATCATGTCCCGCGAATCTGACTCTGGCTTGACCAGTATCTCTGCAGCTTACAGCACTCAGCTAATGCGGCCATACAATGGTGAAGTTTAAGCGCGCTCGGCGCGCGGCGCACCTCCAAGTACATATTATACACACTTACACAGCTCGCAATCTCGCACGATAGAGGGTTTCATTACGGGAGTTGGAATGAATACATTAGCTGGAACTTGCGCCAAGTTTTAACATTAATCGCCGCTTATGATTAATATTTATAATGATTTCATGCAAACGGCCTTCGACGGGTGCGCCCGCTTTACGAGCTCACGGCGACACCCGCCCCGCGCCCCACGCCCCCCGCCCCCCGCAGCCTCCCGCACTCAGTCCCACTATCAGCCCCTTAGTATTTTTAGGTTAGATCCTCAGCCACTAGCGGCCCACTACAGTAACACTCCAAGTATAGATTAACCCACAGTGACATTTTCGTTTACATATTAATGAACAGTAAGATGTTTCGAGAGCTGTTGGGTAGTGTAAAGTGCCACCCCAATAAACCTAATTATTTAACGTTGCGTTTTAACATGGTAGTGTTATCTTATCCAGGCCATATTGGCTGTTTTTTTAGGGTTCCGAAGAAAAATCCGAACCCTTATAGTGTTGCCAAGTCTGTCGGTCTGTCCGTTCGTCTGTCTGTCCGAAGCAAAGCGTCGAGACCATTAGTGCTAGAAAGCATGGACATAATATATATTTACCAAAACTTCAGAATCGTAGAATAAAATATTGAAAATCATTTTTTTTCAGGGTACCTTCCCTAAAGGTAACGTGAGGATATTTTTTTATTCATCGCGCACCCTATAGTATATGACGACCCGTGTGGCGCAATGGTTACCATGCCGGATCGCCGCACCGAGGGTCCTGGGTTCGATTCCCAGCGAGACGAAATTTGAATGATGAGTTTGAATTTCTGTTCTCGGTCTGGGTGTGAATGTCCTTGTCTAGTGTGTTGTCCATGGCATCCACGACACAGGGAATCCTAGTGTGGGGCTATGAGTGTGAAGCGTTATTTATTATTGTTATTTATTTATAGTGTCGAGTATCGTTGAAAAGGTCTTCCAAATATATTATGGGTCTTCTAAGACCATTTTAGGAATTAGGGGTCTGTTTGCGAAATATTTGACTTCAAAGTGCTAATTTTGGTTAGAATCAAGTGTCCCCCTCTGCCGGCTAAACGGTTGAAGTTGGACAAGTGAAAAAATTCTCAAAAATAGGTTATATGATGAATTTACAAGGAAACCTATCACGGCTATGTTAGCATAAGTAGTTACTGAGTAATAGTCGATAAACTTACTACTTCGGAACCCTACATTGAGCGTGGCCTCACACACACTTGCCTGGTTTTTTTTTATTTTTCTCACGACTGAGCAGAGCCTTAGGGCTGTCAAGGCTTTCCTTAACCTTTACTTGCAACGAACAATCCTAAAAAGCGAAAAATAACGAGAAATAAAGTCGTTAGTGTCAACGCTTTGATCTAAATGAATACCTGGCAAATGTATTTTCATTTGTCTGAACTGCCAGTATTATAAAGCTTATTATTTCGGTACCTTTCCGAAATTGTAAATAGTAATAGCTGGTTTTATAATTAAGACGTCAGGCGGTTTCCACCTGCGTACTGCTTCATATCTCGGACTGAGCGCTCCGCCCACGCACCTTGATAACCATTACCTTACATTCATTTATTATTTATTTGTAACGATGAAGGTCGGCGCTTGCTTGTTGTTACAACAATTATGTTATTTTCCGGCGCCGAGTTCTGTGTCGTGCTCGTGTGGGTTTCAGAAGGACATAATTGAAATCATTGCGCGTTACATACAAGATGATGATTCGCAGCTTTGTCCACACAAAATATTGTGAGGGCTCACTGGCACAATGGAAACTGACGGTAGACAGGGATACTTAAATCTGGGATTAATAAACTCCACTGAGCTGCGGGCAACGGCTGGAGGGACGACTTGTTTCGGCCGAGGGCGTGCTTGTGTAGACTTGATTCCGGAAGTCATATGACATATATTAATTAATTGCTTTCTACTGTACCTTGTTGCTTCTGTTGTTCTATATAACAGCCTTTGAAAGCCCCTGGCCCCTGCTAGACACCGGCCTCACCTAATTGGCGCTGGTTGTCGTGGTTGCAACTATTGCTACTCGCGGTTTTCCTGTCACGATGCGTGTCATCATTGTCATCAGCCAAATCCACCATTCGACTCCATTTTCTTTAAATTCATAAATGTAATCATTACCAAATCATAACGGCTTAACTGTGCAAAACATACTAACAAAGTTTCCAGATACAACACACGCAGTTCGACCACAATAATACCTAATTAAATTGTAAGTTCACCTATCGGTAAGTGGAAAAGCAGTCAGAGTAAATGTTTAGAACCGCCGGCAGCACAAAGCGGTACTGTACTGCCAGTATTTGTACTAAAGACTTGCTTCGGCTTTGTGGCGAGCGCAGGCCGCGCTAGATAAGGAACTAATTACCAACCGCAGCTCTTGCCTGCCTCGCCTGCCTCACTGACTCACTGACTCACTGCCTCACCTGGCTGCTTCCAAGCGTTTCATACAGGATTGCGTAGTGATATCTATTTCTACGCCAAGGTATTTATACCTTAAATCTAATTACATTGCTGAATATCATAGGAAACAAGCCTCAGGAAACAGCTTCAGCTTCGCACGGGCAGGACATATTAATTATGTCGAACGTGGTCGACGTCGTACCCTACCACATAGTGTGGGATATCGTTGAAAAGGTCTTCCAAAATATTATGGGTCTTATAAGACCATTTTTGGAATTAAGGGTCCGTTTGAGAAATATTCGGCTTTAAAGTGTTAATTCACTTGTTATGAGTCAAGTGTCCCCCCTTCCAGCTAAATTGTAGGTGTTAGACAATTGAAAAATTCACGGCTGCGATATATAATATGATGAATTTTATTTAAGAGGAAAACTATCCCGGCCAGGACAGCTTAAAGAGTGAGTATTAGTTGATGAATTACGAAACCCTATATTGCGCGTGGGCTGTCTTGGTCGGTTTTTATGTCTATTTTGTATTGAGTGCTCAAAATTTATTTTTAAGGATGATCACTATGCAATGTTCATGTTTCTCCGCCTGATGTAGAGCGTTGGTAGTAATAAAATTCGACAAGCACCGGTTATTACGCGGGGAACAGCTATGTATTTCTCCTTTTACACTATTTTATAAAGATACGAGTAAAAGGGAATAAATTCTTTTATCAATTTTGCTATTCAATTGTCCAAGATGCTTTCGCGAGACAATATTTACAATAACAAGTAACAAGAGCTTACGGCGTTGGTGGTCGCGTCGTGGTCGATGGACGGGGGATAATTAGGTGTATAATAGATCTTATATTACTTACGCCTTTGGTTGATTGAAACTTACAAATACATAGAAGATTACTTATTAGTATTATTAGTGCGTAATGCTTTTTTTAAAGTTCTACAGTACGCTTGTAGCATGGCCGTAGCTAGGGGGGGGGGCATTGTGGGGCAATGCCCTACCTTAAAATCACAATGCCCACCTTAAAAATACCAAAAACTAAGATAAATTATTATAATTAAATTGTTTATTGATCGTTTGAAATAAATAATATGAAATGAATGTCACAAACATACCACAGTTTGTGACATTCATTTCATATTATAAAAATTCTTTGCTCTGTGACCTAGAGAGCAGATCAAATATGATTTTTTACTTCTGTCCTACCTGTAACCAATGCTGCCCTACCTCAAATTCGACTCAAGCTACAACCCTGGCTTGTAGTCATTTATGAAACGTAAACAATATCGTATGGCAGTCCCTACGACCTACGTCTATTAGTCACTGGAGAAACAATCGCTAGAACTTGATGGACGTCTGTTACTTGCTGAATGTCAGTTTTTTATACAAAGTTTTTGAATCGGGTTTAGTCAGCCAAATGTGTAAAAACACAATTGTTAGGCAAGGGATATTATAGTGTAGACGAGTATTTAAATGACAAAGATGCATGGAAATGACCAGTTCTGCAACCAGTTCCGCTAAGATTAGCAAATATTTTTGTAATATTTTCTTTACTGTAATATTAAAAAAAAAAGATGTGCTGAGGAGTTTCTTTATGGCTTTTCTTCTCCTCCATGACAAAGCACCCTTCCGAAAAGCTGGCAGATAAAAAAATGATGACGTGCATAAGTGGATCAGTGATACCTAGGGGAATGTGGGGGGAAACCGGACAGGGGGTGAAAACAGATAGTTGCTATTTTACTAGTAGGCATATAGCTATCTCGTTCTAAATAGTCAAACGTTATTTGGGAACACTTGGGCAGTTTGCTTGCAAAAGGCGGACAGGATATAATTTAATCACGTGCTTGTACTCCACAAAATAGAAAAAATTGCTAAGTTATCTAATATTTTGTAATTTTTGACGTATTCTCATTTATATTGGCCATGTTCAATCATAATGTAACATTCTTTTCATAATATCTTGGTTATTTAAGTTAAAAAAAACAGCATTAATTGTTGCTGTGAGTCTAAGAATAAAAATTTTGCAAGTAGTATTTTAAAAGTGGCACCTGTGGGGTACGACCGGACGGGGTGATATCGGGTACCCGGTGTCACCCCCAATCATTAAATAGGTTATGTCTGCTTATTTACTTAAAATCTTAAACCTTTACTTTATTTATTTTTTCATAAGTATGTTTACAGGACCTCAGTATCACTTGAGTTGAAGCGAGACGTAATCTCCCTATGCGTATTCTACAGTCTGTACAACGGGGAATGTTCTGAAGAACTGTTCGGTTTAATACCTGCGATCGATTTCCGTCACCACGCATCACAATGTATCAGGTTCCATCAACACCACCTTAATACTTGGCGTTCGTCCACAGTTCGCTTTTCATGTAATTTCCTACCACGCACGTGTAAACTGTGGAACGAACTTCCTGCATCGGTGTTCCCACTAAGCTTTGACATGGAGTCCTTCAAGAAGCAGGTCTATTGTTATTCTTCGAAGCCGGCAACGCATTGGTGACGCCCCCGGTATTACTAATGTCCATGAGCGGCTGTAATCACTTACCATCAGGTGACCCGTCAACTCGTTTTCTTGCTTAAGGCATAAAAAAAATATCCGTATTCACCCCGTTGACTAAAAACGCGTATCCGGTTTTACCCATAGGTATGGGGTGAATCCGGATTTATGTTTTTTATTAAAATAAATTTCTACTTCTTTTTATCTTTATTGATTTCGGATATTTTTTGCCAAAGTAATGTCTTACATATGTTCTTTGAGAAGTGTTGTTGATTTTTTAAATATATAACATTATAACGAATTTATGGTGTTTTTTTCTTAACTATCCGGTGTCACCCCACATTCCCCTATATGAATAAAGTATTTTGACTTTGACTTCGACTTTAAAATCTAAAGCGCGATTATAAGCGGGCGCCGACCGCGCCGTGGAGGTATCGACGCGTCATAAATATCATTACGGCTCCGCAGGCGGGCGCGGGCCGGCATTAGCATACGCGCACCTGTCTGCTCTCCCGCGCGCCGCTTGCCGCTCGCCGCGCTCCCTGATTAATTATTGAAGTTACAGCGCCGAATCACGTGTCTCGTCGGACCCTCCTCGTTATGGCCCGAATTAGTTTCCGAGCCTAATTGCCCTCGATTGCCCTTTATGAAGAACGTCCGACGACTCCACTGCCGAAACGCTTGTGCGGAATTTCCATTTCGGTGACTATGCGGAACTATTTTAACAGTAATTATGTTAGCCATTCGGAGAAGGAATTTCACTTCAAGAGCTCACTAGCCGTCTCTGTGCAGACTCCGGAAGAGAAATCGGGATAATATGAACACTGAATGTGGCAATGGCCTAGAGAAATTCAATTTTTTTCTTGAAATTCAATTCAAGTCGAAAGAACCAGACGCATTCTTTACAATTCTTTACAATTGTAGCTAAAGATCACTTCATTGGGAGCTGTCCTCAGTGACTGTCCCCCTGTGAGGAGATCGCTGGCGGTGCACAGGTGTGCGTCGCACAGCGTGGTGGCAGTTTCGCAGTGTAAATCACAACAGTTATAATTTTGAAAAATACAAGCAGAATAAAAATGTAACAATTAGGGCTTGTTTCACAATCTTCAAGTAGAGTCCTGAATAAGCTATTCGCCGGTTAAAGTGACGTTAAAGTATCATTTTACATACACGAAATGTCAACTTAACCAACGAATAGCTTACTTCGGACTTACTTGAAGATTGTGAAACAAGCCCTTAATGTTTTAACAGTGCAGTTAACGGACGCAATTTGCCTTGTAACCGTTAACTAATATATTAGCCATATTATTTCCTTCCGTCTTGCCTGTCTACTTCTTACAATAGGTATTCCTATCTGAGCTTTGCCATGGAACACTTTATTGACGTGTGTCACTAGTAAAACCCCTTCAACCCGCCACACATCGTTTAGCCGTTACTTAACAGCATACAGTGACGTATAGCTTAAGTATTTTTCGTTGTAATAAAAAGATTATGTATTGTTAACATAAGCATTAGCTCCCCCACCCGAAGCCACCGAGCCGAGGTCGTGTCGTACCAGTCGCACCGGTCGTGTCGGACGCGTCCCGTCGCTCGCTCTTCAACTTCTGACAGCGCCATCGTTTCGCTGCGAGTGACAAATGAATTTGTAACTCGCTTTAGACTGCAATTCAACACGAGACCGCAACGTTCCCGTCCCGCGCCCGTCCCGCTCCCGACGTTCGACCGTAGTGTAACATCAGTACGGGGCAAATGGCTTCTTTTAGTTCACGCTCCATAGTTTGCAGGGATGACTGATTGCATTTTGTTTTCCGTTTTGAGCACTGTGGCTGCCCAGTTGGTATTTTTGTAAACATTTTTCGTTCCTAAAAAGATTTCAGTAGATAGACAAGACCCTTGTAAATACAATGGAACTGTTACTGCTGGGAAGTTTTAATGTCGATCATAGATGTGCTGCTAATAAGAGATGGCTCTTCAAGATAAATGTCGAGGCATGTTTCATAACACGAGTCGCGGCGGTGGCAAGCGTCAGACGAACTGTTGAGAGACTCGCCGACCAGCGACAACCCGTAACCACATTTTCGTAACTTCACTCTGCCTCCCGCACCCCGCACCGCTCACCGCACTTGTTTATGTAACATAACGGCAAGTATGTAGATTTTAACTCATGAAGGGGCTGTCTTCGAGAGTTTCGCTTACAATGGTTATGCTAATGCCGTATCGAATTTATTACCACGGCCAGTGGAGCGGCGCGGCGTCGCGGCGTCGCTGCTGCATGCATTGTACCGACACTACCTACAGCTACACCACCTACCGGCGCCGCCTCTGTGTGATATACGCTCATTGTTCGAGCACCTATTTTGAGCAAAACTTTGTTTAGCTAAAGTTTTACTGAGCGCTCCACTTTAGTTATTCTGTTCGTATATCGCGAGGTGCTTCGTTTTAATAAAGAGATGGGAGGGAACGTTTAAGACTCGCTGTTAAACGTTGTGGGCGTTATTAGTTTGTCGTAATTTATCGCCGAGGCCTTTGATCTTACCCAGGCCACAGTCAGTCGATAGATACCTACTTTATGCACCACGACACAACCATGAACTGTCCTAATGCTTACGTGAACCGATGGGAGCTCGCAGATGCGCAGGTCTCCTCACTAAGTTTTCCTTCTCCGAAACAATTAAACTTGCTCATTTGTCTTGACCCATTACTACTTCACGTTTCACTACAATTCCACTTGAGTTATCGTATATGAGTAGGTTCAGTCCCCGCTGACTCCATGAGTCCAAACTCGCTTAGAAAACCAAGCATCTAAAAGCATCGACAAGATCTGTCCCTGAGGTCAGAGAGATCTGCGCCTCAGCCGTCCGGCAATGCCGCGCCTTGTTTGTTTGTTCTCAATGTGTCTGTATTGTTGTCAGCGTCAGACAGCGCGCTGGGCGCAGGGGCGGCGGGCGCGGCGGGGGCGACGGCGGCGGGCGCGGGCGCGGCGCTGGCGCTGGCGGTGGGCGCCTGGCGCGTGGCGCGCCGCCGCCGGGCGCCCCGCAAGCCGCCCGCGCCGCGCCCCGACAAGCCCACCGACCACGACGACGCTGAGCCAGACCTCATACCCAATAATTACTGTGAGTACAATCTTCTTTGTTTTATTTCTTAGTTTTAGTTGAACGAGCTCTGCTCAAGTTAAAATAAAGTAAAGAATTTTCCCAGGTACGACTAAAACAACGAAAAATCTTTAAACTCACCTAAAAACCTTAATAGGTACCCAAAGTCGAAGGTATTCAAGCAGTGTGTGTTGTCAGAGACTACATACGGAAGTGAAATCCATAGACAAAGGACGGAGACCAACAGACCTCAGAAAATGTAGCCAGCTGAAGTGGGAATGACCTCGAATAGCAACAACGCCTCGGTAAAAGGAGCACAGGACGCTCCTCGCCCCACCGACGACCTGCAGAAAATCCTGCAGGGAAGGTCTATGTCATTTCATCTACTCTGTCGTTGATAGCGCACTCGAACTACTGACTCAATGAAAAATTGAAAATACACGGAGTACAAGTCATCACACATCAATCGATATTCTCGACACAATACATGCTTATAATAATATAGGTACAAGTATTGCTCGTTTAGTACCTAGTACAGAAATATGTCTACGATGGGAAACTTAACTATTACTGCTAGAAAACTTAAGCGAGACTCAAGGCAAATTTTCAATACTCTGGCACGTCTTTAACTTGAGTTGAAAAGTTATTACAGAAAATATAGGAAGGTTATTCACCCTCCTGCTTACTTCCTCCGAACCCTAGAATATAATATCTTCATACAGAATTGTCAGGCAATGGTCATTTAGACATCAGTGGAAGAGCAAAAACTTCAACATTTGGGAAAACAGATGGAGGACACAGTCATCTGTCACATTAAACGTTGCCTTAACTAAAACCTGAGAGTAATGTTCTTAAATGCTCTTAAACAGATATCTTTCAATATCGAAGCTTTTCTATTATTCGGAGCTGAATTAAATAACGTTCGTTCGCGGATTAAACCTTACATCACATTTGCTCGTTAAAAGGCGCTTTCGATCAAACCCGCTGTAGATTTCCATAAGCACGTAATCCGCTTCAATCTTATCGAAGGAACAAAGCTAAACACTTCAATGGTGGAGCCGCGGATTGGGAATAAAGAAATAACGAATCCCTGATACAAGCTAACACAAACACACTGACAGGGGCGCGACAATTTGAGTGTGACACAATGTGGGCAGTGATATGATACAGCTGTGAGCGCCGTGCATACCGCTTGCTGGTAGTAGGCCACTATCAGATGAAGATGCCAATCAAGAAGGACGCGATTCGGGCCTAGAATTTCATTATTACAATATAAGTGCCTTGTGGGAGGAGGAAGTTTCACTTTGCTACTGATCTTACTGATAGGGAAAGCAAGCAACGATTAAGACAATTAAATACTTGTTACGTTACAAAAATATCAAATACACGCCTAGAGAGAGTGGCGGTATACATATACATATACGAGTAGTACGACTAAGGTTATTTTTCACTTTTTCGAACAGTTTACAAAATTAAATTTAACTTTTGATGTGTTTATCGTGGAATACATTATTAGATATTATGCTGGCAGCTGAACTAACCCTAGATGAGATAAGGAAAAAAATGATAAGATTATCCAGGATTAGCCTGGATATTTATTTATAATTGTGTTGTAAGTTGTAAGTGCATGCCGAGTGTGGTCGCACCAGTAATTAGATTAACGTTACATTGTAGCTTACGGCTTCACTGGGAGTGATATAATACCCTCCGTGCAATTAATCTCCAAAACTATTTTATAGTTCAAGTGGTCCTCATGCCAGTGCACCGAGTACACGACGATATAACACGAGTATATTTGACTACTGCTATTACTCGCTCGTTAAATAAAGTAAAAATGTAAAACATTTAATTCCCCGCCCGCATCCACCCGCAATGACAAGCCTTTAAATAGTCATTGTAGTAGGGATCTCCTAAAATTACCTCTTTTAGTTTTTATTGCGACGTATTTGTTGCGCGCATCTGACATTCAATAAACTACGAGTATAATTATAGTGTTTTACATTTAACATGTCGAACCGAATGATGCCGTTGTAGACCGATGCGACGAGCTCACTTCCTGCGAAGTTGCCTCCCGTCATAGTTAGCAAGAATCGAAAAAGCTGGACCCTTTTTCGATACTGATACTGATACTGTCAAACTTTACATATTATAATAGGGTATTTGACTAATTTTTAAAAATCATTTTAATTTATTCTTTATTACAAAATAAACCCACTCCATTGATATTTCCGAATAAATTAACAGTATTGTTAATAAAAATCAATGTTATAGTTTAAACTTCCAAAACCGCGCCAAAAACGCTATTTCTGTCATGGCGGCGGTTTATGATACGTGTGACGTCACACGCAAGTATCTATTAAGATTCTATATAGGAAAGATCTGATTTATTACTAGCGTGTGACGTCATCAAAGTTGTCACCAATCAAAGGGCGTTTCGGTCACTGGTAAAATTTCCTAAAATTACAGTATTTTAATTTCGTGTTATTTGCAAAAATACGTGATTTACTTGAAAATAAAGTGAAATATGTTTTTTAGTGCTACTATCTGATAGAATAATAACAATTTGTAGTATATTTTCAGTCAAATACCCTATTGTTTGAATATCGTAAGTTAGTGGGAATAGTGAACGCATGTCAATCCATTGCTAATCAGTTCAATCACGAGGTTCCAGCTGCATCTCGTGATGGACGAAGCGTGGAGCAAACTACAATGATTGTTTGCTGCTGAAAGGCCTTTGCTATGGCTTGACGACCTTTATCTAATGTTTGTTATCATTATCGAGACGAACAGCTTAACGTGTTAACACGGAAGGGCTTCAATATGTTTCCGTTAGCCGACACCCATCCAGGATCTTCTCCTGTATGGATGGTATGTCGAGTAAGAGCGCGTCATCATCCCGTCACATTTCCTTTACTTCATAAAACCTAATTTGCCAGGTTTTGCGTCGCAAATATGACACGGAATATCGGAACTATGTCACTTTCCTATATGGCGTTGTCGATTCCATTTAAATATTCACAGCACATTACGCTGAGTACACCGCTCGCGCCTCGCGTGCTTGGCCCCGTCACGCAGCGTGGCGTGGCGTGGTGGCGTGACACTCGCAGTCGCACTCTGAGCGGATACAACTAATGTGCTGTTACAGCCGCAATCCATTACCGGGCCGATGCAAGCCACGTGGCCGGCAGGGGCGGGAGGGCAAGGTGCAAGGGTCATTGGCCGATTCGAAGTTCCGAAACTCCTGACCAACAGAGGACCTTCATCAACACCTAACGAATATCTAACTGACTGTCTCGAGCCCAATTTGTGACGTCAATATGCTCTCAAAAAAGCAGACGGACTGCGTAAAGAACAATTTCACCATGACTCCGTTGGATCTCCTTCAAACTCCATTGGATCATCAATCACGTGATTCTCTGCGTGAGAAATTTAAAGAAATAGGCATATTAACAGTAGCCTCTCAATTTATTTACAGCAATATTATATTCGTAAAAAACAACTTAGGTATGTTCAAGCAGAATAGTGATACGCATAATCATCTAACTAGAAACAGACATAATTTGGTGACGTCATCTTTTCGCTTAAGTAGGGTACAACGCTCTTATATGGGGCTCGGTGTACGTTTTTTCAATAAATTACCCAAGTCAGTACGTGATTTACCTATCCAAATGTTTAAGAGATATGTGAAATCTCAGCTAGTAGGAAAAGGATACTATAGCATAAATGAATATATTAATGACAAAGACGCCTGGAAATTAGTGCCACATCCAGTTCCGCGTAGGTTAGAACATATTATGTAACTTTTCATGATTTTAAAAGATGTGCGAGGAGTTTCTTTCGGCTTTTCTTCTCCTCCATGACAAAGCACCCTTCCGAAAAGCTGGTAGATTAAAAAATGACGTGCATAAGTGTATCAGTGATACCTATATGAATAAAATATTTTGATTTGATTTGATTTGATGGTACAGCGTCTCTCGCCTGACGCCTTATATAGCTCGTGGAGGAAGTTTGCTTTTGGGCTTAAACATGGATAATAATGATCAATCAATAATCAAAATTCCTTCACGCCCCATTGCATCATAATAGGATATCAGTTGTGCGGGTGAATCATACTGCACGATACAAAACAATAGCTGGTAATTATTATCGTTATATGAAGTTATTAAATATTTCAGCATTAATTTCCTAAACTTATCCTACTTATTGCCTTTGAAGAAAATGTTTAATTTAGCTGCAATCTCCGCGAGCATTCACTTCCTTCTCCTGAATGTATTAACGACATTGTTCTAGTAACCGCACCCCGCACCGCACCGCCCGCACCGCTCCACGCGACACGTTACATAAATGAATGAACAGAGGGTAACAGTGAATGAAATAACGAATGTGTGTACCGTGCTGTAGGACAAGCAACGTTAAAAATAAAGTACTAGAAATCTGGTGTCTGAATAATTGACAAGCCCCGCGCTATCCGCAAGCACCGAGAGCGCGGCGCGGCCCGGACCCGCGCGTGAAGCACTCCACTCTCAGGAATGAGTTAAACATTATATTTCCCTTTGATGTGGTTATAAGGATAAAAATATTCAAGTCATCATAATAAAAAGAAAAAAATATAATTATGTCTGATGGTATCCACTTGACTCCATTCTGTATAAGGTAACAGTCGGCCGCAGAAGTAGCTTAACATTTTAGTACCTTGTCACATAACATTTCTTGAATTTGTCATAGATGTTGCTAGGAAACCGTCGAAACAGTTACTATTACAAAGTACTAAAATGTTAAGCTACTTCTACGGCCGACTGTACCTGCTTCATAATGAAAACCTGGAATTAGTTTCTATTGGACATCTGGCTGGGGGACCCGGAGCGGTGCAGCGGCGCGGCGCCGGCGGCGTAGGGCGATGACGAGTTGTTTAGCACAAACAGCGTGTTCTGTCATGTCGCGATGTCGTCGTGGGTAATGTCGGCGTGCGTGCAGATGGTTCCGCTCCGTTAACGCAAGGAGGCAGCTGCTTTACATATTTCAAACAGATTCCTCTCACCTCACTCCAATTTTCCTCCTTTTATAAATTGCTGTATTTCAGGCAAGATGTAGGGATGGTCCCCGCGGGAGGTATTAAAGAACCGCGACCGGAGGGGGCTGGCTGCGGGGAGGGGGGGACGCGGGGGCGCGGGGCACGCATTATTCAAATTTTGAATTCAGTACATTAGGAAACAGCGGTGTCGGGTCCACTTTAGTCCATTACCAATTTTGCATTTCACGTAAAACTGAGAATGTTCCGAAACGTACTCGCTCGCCGCTGCTGGTCCGGGCGAGCGCGGGTGTGGGGCGGCGCGGCGGCGGTGCGGGAGGGGGGCGAGGGGAACGGCAGATCCGGAGTTCAAATATTCATATTACGTACGTGAAAGTAGAAAAACGCTTCGCGGTTTAACAAGCAATCCTTGTAAAGGCTTTAATAAACCGGAGAGGATCAGCGCGGGCGGCGCATTAAACATTGACGGTGGACTACACGGGCTCGTGCACGCGAGCAGGTGTCGAGGATACTCATATAATATCATATTCACTATCGGAATGTCTAGCGTACCATCGAGGACATTCAAAATGCAGATCTATTTATGCCGGGCGGTACCAATTCAGTATTTTAGGTTATAATCGCATTCGAAAGTGCATAAATGCGCCGCGGCTCCGCGCCGCCCGCCGCCCGCCGCCCGCCGCACTCACTCGGCCGACCAGCGACAGGGAAACTTGAAATGACTGAAGTGTGGCTCCCCTCTTGGGATACCACCAAAAATGATGACTTGTTTAATTTCGGCTGATTGGGATCTTACTTGGGATGATGATAGGTTGATGAGGTTCTCCCTCCGATGCGTTGGCATAGCTGGTCTCGACGCCGAGGAATTACCTGAACTGATATGTGGGCCACCAGAGCGACTCGTCAGGACTGATGATGAATAGAAGCACTTAATTTCTGATACTTTTATAATTTGTTTTCCGCAGTGTCTTACTTACTATGAGTAGGTTACTGAATACAATTTTTGTCTGAGAACACGACGCGTTACGTTTCGGGCTGAGGGGCGCATGGGCAGAGAGCAATCACAGATTAATACAAAATTTCCGAATGAATGTCACAGATTATTATGGATGCGTATAGACTGAATACAGATAAACAATTTAGTTTTTAAATGTATGATTAGATACATGTGAATTTGCGTGAACATAAGGCACACGTGTAACTGCTTTTCCACAACTTAAAGCCAATTTACTTCAAACTTCTGTTAAACAGCATTTAACGGATAACTATTTAAGGTTACATAGCTCATGAATCATGATCAAGAAGCAAACTGAGATGACATTTTAATCTTTCTTTAAACATTCAACTATCAATTGTAGCAACGTAATCATAGGTGAAGTACCTAATAAAAAAAAAACAATTTTATCACAACCAGCTTCCAATACAAAGCTAATTCTTCTCAATATAAGTTAAAGGATCTGGAACTCGATAGAGTTGCGGCGTTTCCTTTTAGAACTGGTTTGGCGACCTTCCGTCTCCTTCGTCAGACCAGTTCTACAATTAGTCATCCTACATTATTACATTGTCATCAAATTCTAAATAGTACGTACAGTATTTACCCGTATGTAAAATTTCAGCATAATTGAATTTGAACACCGAACACTCAACTTGCAACATTGATTTACAAACCGACACCGGGGCAAGTGAAACTAAATATTTAAATCTTTAGAAAGCACAAGGCTGTTGGAGTTGTGGTTTTTATCAGTACCAATTTCTGACAATTATAGTCGGGAATGAGGGCTAAACTCTCCCGTGGCCTCCAACCTCTCATTATAGCCACCCCGAGCCTCTCATAACCCCTGGTCGGATTCGGTTATTAAAACTTCTTTTATTTAATTTTTTATATAATATTAATATGAATCCTGAAAATAGTTTAATTATTATAAATTGATTGTTTAAATAAACCGATATGATCGAGGCGTGAACTATGTCACATTTAGACGTCCGAACGGTTCGGCCGCTTAAATAGAAGTGAGCTCTCGGCAGTATCAACACTATCAACTAGTTTTGTACCGCCTGATTCATTGAATGGTCTTACTAGAGTGATATCGAGTATCGAGTATCTTATCGAGTAAACAAATGTAAGTAAATTCGTAATCGAATTATAATGAAATATCGACTTACGCACCGATAAGGCAGAGCATGGGAAAATCAATACAAATTGGCTTCAACCTATTAACGGCCCACTACTAAACACGGGTCTCTCCTCTTGAGGAGGCCTAGAGCATACTCCACCACGCTGCTCCAGTGCGGATTAGTGGAGGGGTTAGTGGCCAACCCGAGAGTCGGAAGTTTTCAAACCACCCGAGGGCCTCCGACATAGCTTAACGACTGTTATCTAATGATAACAACCGGGACCGACGGCTTTACGTGCCCTCCGAAGCACGGAAACGCTCAAGAAATTTTTGCCACTAGCGGTCAATACAAATTAATGACGGACATTTATTCACATAGATTCACACTCCGCTCCGAACAAGACTCTCGGACGCCTCGGGTAGCCTCGGGTAGCCTCGTGTAGCCTAGGGAGCAACCGAAGGTCGTCGGACGACACTATGTGAAATTCAAAGTTAACTTCCAGGATTATTTCTAACCGTCGAACAATCTCCGGACGTCAGAGTTAGTGGGGTCTCTGGATCCAGCGCAACCGCAGACGGCGGTCCGCCGGCCGCAGCCCTTCTTAGTCACTGTGGATGTCTGGAAGTGATTTATCGCTGGGGCATTTACAGATTTCTAAAAGCACGTTGTCGCCAATTACCTAAAGGTATAAGATCCCTGGCGAAATTCTGTGTTGAATGTAACATCTATAAACACCATATGTATATATATTCTTGACATAACATAAATATAGGTATAGCGGTGTATGTAGTGTATAAGGATGGATCGATGTAACCGAACTCGTATAACGACACGGTCGATCCTGACAGTACAATAATGTGAATACCTATATTCTGTTCTGTTCTGTTTTCTTCTTCTCATTCAACGCAGGGTTGACCCACAGGGCAACCTGCGTTGTACCTGAGTAAAAACTATCATTTTTATACTGATTCACTACTACAGATGCTTACAACTGATATACTGATATATAAGGGTTGTTAACCCTAATTAAGCGGCCTCCAACCTTCCCCATTACTAGCCACTCCCATTCCACCTATACTGGTCTGATTCTGTTACTGATTCATCTGATCTGTTATCTGATTCCGAATATTGTTTGCCCACAAGCCGCCCGACTCATCGGCAACTGTCTCCGAATATTACTTGCAAACACGCTTTCCGACTCCTCGGTAATTGAGACACAACCATCACAATAATCTATTATTGTGCGCACTGATATAACTGTTATAAAACAATACTTTTTACTTTTCTCACATTTAAAACCTCGTGTGTGGAAAATTTCCATTCCTGTCTGCAGAAAAACTTATTGACAATATCTGTCAAAACCCAAGCACAGACTGCTTAAACACATTGATCCAAAGTCCACAGACTACATAAAAGCTCTATAGCTCCATTTATGGTTCGCATTCGCGACACTCCCGCCAGCAAGAGAAACTGAATAAACAAGTATTCAATATTAACACTGATCATATAACTATACACTTATACCAAACTGACTGACTGACTATTCCATAGTCTTATGCCTGTTCAACAACTCGAAAGAGCGCCCTTTAACCACCCTTTCTGATCACGGAACCAGCTCACTTCATTCTATATAATATATCATCGTAACTACTAGTGTACTTGTGCCTAGACACTATTGTGTCTCCTGATGAATGAAGGAAGTCCTGAACATCGTCCGCGGCTTGTTGCACCACAAGCCCCTGTCTAGAACTGAAGATCAATTATTCAGACACCTTTTAATACTAACGTGTCATTTGCTAAATTTTCGATGAACCAATACTGTTTCATTATGTACCTTTGAAGAATTGCTGCAAATTCATGCATCAATCAACTGTCTTAAATATTATTTTAATACTTTATAATGCAATTGCTAGGTCAGGAACGCTGAACATTAAAAACTTAATTTAAGTGCTTAATTACTTAAGTTACTCACTTAATTTAACTTCCTTACAAAATGTATGCTATTTACCTATATCATACTTTCAATTTCAATATACATTATCTATAACAGCTTAATCACTTATTATTGTATCTGTACTCACTCGATTCGGCATCTCATTCTCATTAGTCAAGCACGAATGACCATTCATATTTACCTTCTACTTCTTTCTTATCTTGTTATTTTCATCATCTTTTGCTATGGGATTTTCCATTTCCAAATCTGATACGTTTACATTGAACGCAGATCATATATTCGTAAGACCCACCACAACCAGAGAAGTTTGTATCTGATCTTATCTATATCCGAACTACTAAAACTTACCGAAGACTGCGTCGTAAATAAAATTCGTCGTAAATTGCGTCGTAATTAAAATTTAATTTTACTTGTTGCTGCATGCTCACGAAAGCCAAATATGTATGAACTACAAAATATTTTATAACATCCTTTGTAGCCATGTTTGAAGCAATAAACAAATGATTTGATTTTATTAACTTTGGTTAAGATTCAGGAACTCTTGTGTTCTCTATGTAATGACAAATTCTTATTTTCACTTCAGTCCCTCTTGGACATCTGAAGGTTTCTGAGTTATCTTAATACATATACTAAAACGTTGATGAGTTTAGTAAATGAACTTAACGCGTTCTCATAATGATAACTCCAATGGTTGGTCTGGTGTGGCGATATAAATATGCTTCTTGAATCCAGGCATATCCTTATGTTTATTGATTACCGAGTGAAGCCATTTTCCGCCGAGTTCCTGAGCCAATGTGGGTTCTACCACATATCTGTGTGTAGTAACTGTCTGGCTGAAAATCCTCTTCATGTTATATTTGCTGGATTAAGTTCTGACTGAATATACAGTCATTTAATGATTTTCGGAATTTTGAACAATATGTTGTGTACTCTTTTGCATTCAAATGCAAGTAAATGTGACTTGACTTTTATCCATGTAAGAGCAATTGAAAGCGCAAATGATTGAACAACCTGATTTAATAATTAACATGTTCGATGAGCTGTACCGAGTTCAACTTTAGGTAGGTATAGTCCAGCATGTGCTAATGAGTTTTATGATCGCAGGTATATACATCTGGCATATTCTTTCTTTGAAGCATCTCCAAAGCTATGGAGTGCATATGATTTTGCTTGAGGCAATTACCTCTTGGTATTTGAAGTTGAGATAGATACTTAATGTCATTGATTAATTCATCCCATTCCTTTATTATGGGGCTAATACTGGTTCATTTCAGTTTAAACCATCAATGAATAACGATTGTAATAACACCATGAATCTGAAGATGATTGGGGTGCATTATCCACATGGATCATACAGTACTGCAATTATACTGAGTATGTTATGCTTTGTTAATGCTTGGCCTGAAGGAATATTTATTTTGTATGAAAGTATACCTGTTATTTGATACTATTATATTCTTAATACTTTGATAAATGCCTTACTATCATTATCGAACTGGTGAAATTGTTCACATTAATCTCCTGGGAAGATCTCCAAGGCAATAATCTATCCGAATTTCATGACCATTTTCTGAGATCATGGCTTGTGCTTCGCATGAGTTTTGATTACAGCGCTTGTGCTGAAGCAAGTGAATCACTCTCGGTGAGTAGGTATATAATTCACAAATATATTTTCTCATATAATGTCTGACGCTCTTAAGTTGGTGTTCTACCCGTAGTGGTTCAGTATAATTCTTCGCATTCCTTGTGGTCTGGGTGCTTAAACTTCTCCATAGATGGCTCGTATGATCGTCCAAAATCTCTGTATTGTCTATTCTAGGCGGGTGACTTGAACACCATAATACTGTACTTAAGTAGGTATTTTACCTCTGTTTGAAGTAATCTATTTCTTTCTTGACTGATGAGTTGACTCTTTCTAATGAGTAGCCACTTGCATTATGATAACCAAGCCGAAGCATGCACCACATGCAACAGCTCCCGAAGTCTCCCATGTCTTAATGTAAATTATAATTACCATTCAACACTTTGCAAAGTTCTCCTGCATGTGATGTCCATTCCTAACACAAAACATTCCCCTGTCCATTCTCAAATCGAACCAGTTCAAAGTAATTCCAATAACTTTTGCTGGGCATGTTTACTAAAACTTATTAAATCTCTCTCGAAACATTGAATTCTTTATAAAATCAAAACTGTGATGCATTGTTCACCATTTATCTAAAGAAAATAAAATAACTAAATCCCCTCTATTCAATAATCGCAATTTAGTGCTTTTACTCTACTGATCGCACAAGTTTGACAATACTAAGTACCTATGGTAGTATGACATAGTCCTTTGAATCCTTTAAAAATCAGGTAAAATATTCTTGACAACAACAGTTAATTTGAAATATTTGCTTTTAACATAAACTCTTAATCTTGTATAATATATTAATATTTGTATTTCTTCCTTGTATTTGTAAGTATTATGCAATTATTATTTAAGTAGTTTATCCAATTTATTATATTGTCTGTGCACCTTACCTTTTTCAAATTGATTTCTTTGTCCTCTGTATCACCATATCTTATTCAGTCTATATGAAAATAGTTGAATTACACTGATCATAGTAGTACCATGATAATACTATCAAATCAATAATCCACATCTATATGGGAGTATAGTTAAGAACCACAATTTATTCCAGACTCATACTACTAAGCAGATAACATCACTTTCTTATTAAAACTTATTAAATCTCTTTGTGTAACATTCTTGGAACTGAAATTGTTACTTACGTTCGACAAAGTGTTTAGTTTTGTTTCATACAAAACAAAGTGACCTTAGTTTGACGTAAAGAGACACTGCATCCATGTTTCGTCTTTGTTCTTTCTAATTTACACATGATTAAACTGTTTTGGCATATTACTTCACTTAAATTACTATTATAATTTCACTTTTACAAATAAATAACAACATCAAAGAACAACATAAACAAATCTGAGTGACAGTGACAAGATGACTGATCTGTTTCTGACAAACTGACAGATCTAGTTAATGACAGAACTGCGATTCATTGCACGCCCGTGAATTCTGTAGTTTTACATGAATAGCGATGGGAAATATCGTTACTTTTATTTCACTATCAAGTCGATGAAGTTATTCATTTTTGTCACTATTATATCACCGGTGATAAATCACCACCGGTAGCGCGCAGTAAGTAAAGATTACAAATGAACTGTGAAGTGAAATCTCATCGAGTCACCGTATCACAAATTTACGAGACACGACGTGGTTATAAATATCAAGTACCCACATAGTTTAATCAAAACCTTATCCTGTTTAAAATAAGACTCATTTTCATTTGAAGTTTTTGATTCATAGCGATATTATTAACGAAGTAAGTTGAAAGAAATCAGACAACTTAAGTCTTATGACGTTGAGAATAAGATGCAATTTCACTTAAACAAATTCTCTCTTCTAGCTGATGGCTCTGTGTCGCTCACGCACGTTCCGCACGGCTCCAGTCACAAATGTTGCTTTCTCTCTTTCGCACGATGGAATTCTGTGAATTATATGTAGCTTGGCCGGTGGCCGGCTTTAAGTCACAGTAAAAGGAATACTGTGGTGAAATCACAGTCGTGATAAATGTAACAGACGGTTTCGATGCATGTCACTGGTGTGACAAGGTGAAGCATAATTATATAACAAGTGATATATCCAGTGATAGGTGAAATGTGCCATTTCTACACATGAAACACTGCTTTTACTGTATAAGATAATAATATCTTAATAATAATAATATCCTTTTATTTAAGATAACACATAACCTCATAATGTGGTGCTTCACATAATAACATTTAACAGTCATATCTACTGAGTTTGCAGATATCAAGTGGTTAATTAGTTAGTCTATATTTACAGCTATTCTGTTTCTCTAGCAATATTTAAAATGACAGAACTGTAACTATGTACATCACAACACTGTTGTTCCTGTTATTAAGAATATCATTTAGTTATTCTGACACCATAATACAAATCATGGTACCATAGTTTGTTAGCTGTTTATAACAAACTTTTAAAGTCTCATTTTATGCAAGAAATAATAAATTCACTTTTAAAATAAACAGAAGGTATTTCTTTACCTAATTCTGTCTCAATCCTTTTACCATAATTTTTATTATTATTTGTTGGGTGTGTCAAAGTTATATTCTCAAAGAAGTACTATACTTTGAAGACTTTATCTGGATCATATTGTAACATTTGTAACTAAAACATATTAGGTACCTACCTGGATGTACCATACACAAACTATTGAGTCTTAAAAATTTCAAGACCTTCATTCAACATATTATTGCAATAATAAAACAATACAGATTACCTAAATTCCATTAGCGGTGACACAGTCAACTCTCTTTCAAGTCCCTCAGCATGGTCTTATATCAGCTTCCACGAGCACAACTACACAGGCTTGAATGAACTCATAACACTTACACACAGCAGATATCCACGTCTCCAAGGCCTGTCTTGAAGGCAAGCCTTGACTGGGGAGACTGGGGGCTAATTATATTGTATTCTCTTTGTGAAAAAGGCATTATAACTGTAATTATTTGATTTGTTGGTCCCAGCATCTCCACCATGTCGCCAATTACCTAAAGGTATAAGATCCCTGGCGAAATTCTGTGTTGAATGTAACATCTATAAACACCATATGTATATATATTCTTGACATAACATAAATATAGGTATAGCGGTGTATGTAGTGTATAAGGATGGATCGATGTAACCGAACTCGTATAACGACACGGTCGATCCTGACAGTACAATAATGTGAATACCTATATTCTGTTCTGTTCTGTTTTCTTCTTCTCATTCAACGCAGGGTTGACCCACAGGGCAACCTGCGTTGTACCTGAGTAAAAACTAACATTTTTATACTGATTCACTACTACAGATGCTTACAACTGACATACTGATATATAAGGGTTGTTAACCCTAATTAAGCGGCCTCCAACCTTCCCCATTACTAGCCACTCCCATTCCACCTATACTGGTCTGATTCTGTTACTGATTCATCTGATCTGTTATCTGATTCCGAATATTGTTTGCCCACAAGCCGCCCGACTCATCGGCAACTGTCTCCGAATATTACTTGCAAACACGCTTTCCGACTCCTCGGTAATTGAGACACAACCATCACAATAATCTATTATTGTGCGCACTGATATAACTGTTATAAAACAATACTTTTTACTTTTCTCACATTTAAAACCTCGTGTGTGGAAAATTTCCATTCCTGTCTGCAGAAAAACTTATTGACAATATCTGTCAAAACCCAAGCACAGACTGCTTAAACACATTGATCCAAAGTCCACAGACTACATAAAAGCTCTATAGCTCCATTTATGGTTCGCATTCGCGACACACGTGTCACGTAGCCGGAAGCTGAAATATTAAGCATGAAGTAGAGTCCTGATTACTGTGTTCAGCGTACGAGTTCCAAACTAGCTTCATATCGTACATGTGTCCCGGCCGGCGGCGACGGCAGCGGACGGCGCGCGGTGCGAGAGGGTCAGGTTAAATCGTAATGCGATACATTGCGGCGGAATGCGGTTCGTCAAAGCGTCGCGCGAGACTCGTTGTATGCAAAATTCAGGTTGTCGGCGCCTGGGCGGCCGCGCGCGGGGCGGGGCGCGGGGCGCTCGGCTCCACATAAATCTGGCTCGATTCGTTCCACCGGCGACGGCGAGCGCCTCACCTGCAGCCTCGAGTGCCTCTGTCGTGACTTGTTTATGACTATTATAGCAGTCTAGGCCGAGTGGACTGGCCGTCTTTGCATCGCAGATTTAATCAGCTCTGAATTTACTGCTGCTGCTATTTGTTAATGCCTTCATCGGTATGTTGTGAAATACAAACTTCCTAATTTTGGGATATTACGTGTCTAGTGAGTAGTATTAGGAACTTTAGATTATTTTATGGTCAGGTCATAACCGTGCTGTTGCTCGGAACACAATGCGGTGCACAACAGGGGGCGTCTAATCGCCCGCTGTTGATGTTGTTTTTGGTACAAACAACAACTAATACTAATAAAATTGCTTCAGTATAAAAGGTGCAAGTGTGAAGTAATAGAGCTGCACTAGTGTTCTTTTCAAAGTTTGACTGGAAAAAAACAATCAGGTTTGAACTAAAACTACGCTCGGAATACAAACAATATCCTCGCAATGCTACTAGTGAATGAAAGAGTGTATTTGTATTCCGTGTCCGCGCGAGCCCGATGCCGCACGGTAGCCGGCAGTGCGCCCGGCGCGGATCGACACGGCGCGGTGCGGTGCGGTGTGGTGCGGTGCGGTGCGGCGCAGCGGTAGCGATGTCAGGATGTCACCGCAGAACAGTAATTCAGTTAAATTGATGTTTTTTTTGCACCTGAATCGTGTTATTGACTTCCCCGATTCGACGCCAAAGTCATGATTTCATTCAAATCAACGCAGAATGAAGTATTCACATGTGTTGTTTTGTTTTCGTTGTTACCAATTATTATTGTAGTTCAATTGTAAATTTTATACACATATCTTTAGATGCAATTGCAACTGAATTGTATATTCAGTCAATCTATTGTCTATTCAAATCACGTTATGCCTATGAAAAGTTTAAAAACCATGTACAAGAGAAAAAATGTATTCTGCAAACCAACAAAAGGCCATTGAGCGACATAAAAACATTGGTGCCGCTGACCGCCGAGCCGACGCGACGCTCTCTTTGTCCCGCGCGTGACGGAGTGTCCCACGACAATGCGATTACAATTCACTGCAATCGCTGGACGCGGCGCGGCGCGACGGCGCGCGGTGGACACGGTATCCTACACCTGAGCATCCTACACCCGGCTTTATGCCCGCTTCTATATTTTTACTGTGATTTTATTGTCCCACATACCACTTCAACGTGCGTATTTCTTTGACATTGCCTTTATCAAACTTTTTTCAAGTTACAATTATATTGACTTAAGTAATGTACAGTCAGATGGGTTGCTAGTAATTCTTTATTCACGCTCCCAATTTTCTTCAAGAATTGTGCTCGTTAATTACAAATACAAGGCACGTGCCCTCGAAAAGTACTTTGGCAAACTTAGAGCACTTTTCGGTGACCTACAATGATGAAAGTTCGATGCTACGTCAGCTTATCTGGTGTTTTTAGGGTTCCGTAGCCGAATGGCAAAAAACGGAACCCTTATGGATTCGTCATGTCTGTCTGTCTCTCTGTCTGTCTGTCTGTCTGTCTGTCCGTCCGTATGTCACAGCCACTTTTTTCCGAAACTATAAGAGCTATATATACTGTTGAAACTTGGTGAGTAGATGTATTCTGTGAACCGCATTAAAATATTCACACAAAAATAGAAAAAAAAACAATAAATTTTGGGGGTTCCCCATACTTAGAACTGAAACTCAAAAATGTTTTTTTCATCAAACCCATACGTGTGGGGTATCTATGGATAGGTCTTCAAAAATGATATTTAGGTTTCTAATATCATTTTTTTCTAAACTGAATAGTTTGCGCGAGAGACACTTCCAAAGTGGTAAAATGTGTGTCCCCTCCCCTGTAACTTCTAAAATAAGAGAATGATAAAATAAAAAAAAATATATGATGTACATTACCATGAAAACTTCCAACGAAAATTGGTTTGAATGATATTTAGTAAGTAGTTTTTTTTAATACGTCATAAATCGTAAACCGCAAAAAACATTGATCAAAGTTACAACGAACTACAAGAACTTTTATATTATGTTACTTGCTGCTACGGAACCCTTCATGGGCGAGTCCGACTCGCACTTGGCCGCTTTTTTTTAATAGATAAAATCGTACTTATTTGTAATCGATGTATAAAAGGTGCCTTATAATATTCGAGTGTTCGGAATTCTGAGGCGATAAATCAGGTCTTATTATTTATTATACAATTTGTATTTTTATTGAGGAGCAACCAGCATTCATTGCGGGTTGTTTGCGAGCTCTCGGCCGCTCGACCCTCGCCGCTGTGAATAGGAGATGACGTTTCTTTACATTGCAATGTAGAATTCATGTTAGATAGGGCGTGGGAAGTTCACGTATGATTTTAATTTGTTAAGCTTTTCGCAAAGTCGAAGTAGGGGCAAATCTACTTACCAGATGAAAATAGAAATAAACATTTGTTAAGCGCTATAAAGTATTTAGTACATAGTGAGCCTTGTCAAATTCTAGTTTAATAATGTATTAAGTGTGAGCCTGCCACTCAGGGTAACAACAGATTCGAGCTAATATAGATATAGGAGCTAATGTAGGGGTGTCGCTTGACGCGCCCCGCGGCAGCGAGCCGCTCGTAAAGTGTCGCGCGACGGTTTATCGCTCGTCTCCGCGGCCGCCGCGCGCCGAACGCGACCCGCACCGAGTTATGCACGCAATAACTCCTCCGCGACGTATCGCACTGTGCGTTCACCGTGCGCCTCCACAACGTCCCGCACACCGTCGAACAATAGAATGGAATTTTGTTTAATCGTTAAAAATTCGTATTTAAGGCTTTTTAATAACGTAACATTTATATTTCCTACTTATCGCATTTGACGCGAGTAATTCTTGTAATGGAAACAATAACTCGTCCGCGACTTATTACAATACCGTGTTTCTGTTCCTCGCTCTCGTCCGAGTCTGATTTACACGACCCTTTAATTGTTCACATATTTGTTCACGTGCCGGACGCCGCGCCGGTACCATCCGATAAAACGGATAGGGTCCGCTGTGTCCAGATATTAAATCGCTCAAATTAATTTTCTTCTTTATATTGGTTTACTTGCAACCTTCACATGAGAACCTCTACATATACATGAACGTCTTTTTGTATTCAGTATTTTTGTAAACAAAAAAGTAAGGCTCATTTTTGGTGGATGCAATGTTCAGTTAAAACCTTCCATATATTATTTATAATTACAGAAATATAATTATTAAAAAAGCAGGTATTATTTTGTGAATAGCTGAAAATAAATATTTAAAAATAAAGTGTCTGAACTCGTAGTTCCAGTCAAGTCCTTGTAGCTATTAAAAAATAATAACAGGATTCACTCACTCAGCGACCGCATCGGCGCGGCGTTCGGTACCTAGTGTACCTGCTCAGATTCAGTAACTAGGAAAGTGCTCGCTTAGTGCGTCTAGTTTGTGCCTTATCTAATCTAATATCTGCTGACAGAACAAAACGGGGCAAGTGCATTTCAGGCCATGCGTAGTGTAGGTTCCGAAGTAGTAAATTTATCGACTATTACTCATTGACTACTTATGCTAATATTGCCGTGATAGGTTTTCTTGTAAATTCATCATATAACCTATTTTTCAGATTTTTTTCATTTGTCCAACTCCAACCGTTTAGCCAGCAGGGAAGGACACTTGACTCTAACCAAAATTAGCACTTAAAGCCAAATATTTTGCAAACGGACCCCTAATTCAAAAAATGGTCTAAGGAATATTTTAGAAGACCTTTTCAACGATACCCCACAGTATAGGGTACGTGACGTATAAAAAATCATCCTCACGTTACGTGTAGGGGAGGTACCCTGAAAAAAAAATTTCAATATTTTATTCTACGATTCTGGAGTTTTAATAAATATGTATATCCATGCCAAATAACAGCTTTCTAGCACTAAGGTCTCGGTGCTTTGCTTCGGACAGACAGTCGGACGGACGGACATGAAAAAATTATAAGGGTTCCAATTTCACTTCGGAACCCTAAAAACTGAAAGCTTCGGATAAAACATGATTTGATTTTAATTATTTTACATAGATGTGCAGGGGTTCGTATGTAAAGCTATTTTCATTGATATACCCAAAGATATTTTACCATAGATATGTTATGTCCATACATTTCGAGGTTTAGTTTTCGATCCGCGATGACATGTCATAATTGTCAAAGCATAACATAGAATAGTCAGGCAGAAGGGAATAAAAGAAATAGTACCGATTAGGCATAATATTATTATTCTTAAAGTATGTAATTATATAATAATTAAAAATGGCGCGATTACGATATCTCTCGCGCGTTTATTTTAGTGTGGATTACACAAATTTGGCCCATAAAAGACACTTTTATAAGAATAAAAAAATCGCGATTTGGGCTTTGTTTAGAACATTCAGTACATTTTACGAGTTATTCGAGATAAACTTTCGAAAAAATTACAAAGTTACATTAGTTGTACTTTTAGGGGGGAGAATTTAACGGTTTTTGATTCACCAACAGGCTTCCGAACGTCAAACAAATGGATACTGTACGCGCTGAAAAGCATGACCTTAGTGCGCGTTTAGGTCACAGTGTGTTTACAACAGTGTAAGGTTTATTTTAAAATAATTTAAAAATTTAATTGAAAAAATACATGTGTTAGATTTATTTTTATTTTGAATCCTTTCTCCAACCCTCGTGTAATAAGGAAGTGGCATGAACATAGTTCTATTTATTTAACCAACATGCTTTAGAAGATTTAAAAAAGATTAAATTGCAGGAAAAGAATATTGTGTACACTTATTACTGATAAAATAACTCTTATAGCGTAGGCATCCAGTTGGCTTCACTGTGAAATTTTTGAACTATGCTTACCCAATAACTTATAAGTAGCTCATCACTTAGAAATCTAGGAAAATTTAAAATAATGAAAGATAAAAGGATATTTAACGTTTTTATTTTACAAACAATCTAAAACAATCATTCTAAATTCAGTCTAAAACAATCATTATATAAAGATTTCATTTGGTTCAATTTACGAAATATGTTCACTACCTAATTTCAGTTCTGCCATATTAGTCTATGACGAATAGCATGTGCCCTATTAAAATATTTATTTTAATCAATTTTAAAAGAAATATTCTATATTAGTAACATCACGTTTTATGTATTTACCTATGGTATGTAACTCTATCATTATTATTCAATTTGGAGAAATGATTTTTGCAAAATCTCAAAACACAACTCGGCATTTTTATGACAACTATAGACAGCCTCACTCAAAGGCAGCTATCAACTGTCTACAATGAAATCCCTACACTTGACTGGATTCGACTGACTTAATTTCAACGCCCTCTCGGCATATCTACCTCCCTATACATACAACATCATTGGATATACCAATAGTCAAGTTTTCTTTGACAGTATTTTAATGATCAACATCGTATGATAAGATCATTTAATATTTATGATTCAACGATATCGTCGATCGCGAAATTACTTACCTACAATTATTGACGAAATAATAAATAATCTATTGGTTAATATATCTATAAGCTTACATAATTATTTTGTTAAAACCTATTATTATTATTATGGCGTTGCTCAATTTAGTGATTATAATCTTCGAATTTGTGCTAGATATCTTCTATAAACCAAAGACCTCTTTCAGAAAGATATCTTTCTTACCTACTGTTCATCCTTATGTCCAGATTGCAATTACTAGGTACCCACCCTAAGGACGCTATAACTATCTGTATACTACAACTAGGACGCAGCCTTCGAAATCGGCAAATCGAATAATAGTACCGAAACCACCGACTCAATCGATATCGGTAGCGACACAGTTCTTACCTGTACAAGCAGCAGCGCGATGCAGCGCGGCATCGCGAGGCACCAGCGTCACTACAAGCAATCCACTGGCCAACATTAGAGCTTTTACACACAAGCGGCACGTCAAGAAAAAAAAACAAGAGCAATAACAGTGTTTCTCATTGGAATCCATTTTGCAACTGGGTCCTATACTAAGAGCGCGGAGGACAGCTGCGCCGCCGACCTTCAAAGTTGAAATATCGGCGGCAGCCGTTAACGTGTCGACGCCGCGACGGCAGCAGTTTCCTATGTCGTTGGCGATGTGCCGTTCGTGTGTAAGAGCTCTTAGGGCCCTCGCCGACGACGACTTTTTGTAGCGATGCAGCAGCGATGCTGTCGCGCGTCCGCATCGATACAGTGGCGAAGCGGTCGCTAGCTGTGTGCCCTCGCCCACGGGCCCAGATTCAGTCGCGATACAAACGCGATACAAACGCGCTTCTGTCGCGATGCAAACGCGATTCAGTAACGGCACCATGGTAACTGCGATCGCTACAGTTGCAAGATACCGATGTCGTCCGACACGGTCGCGCGTTGAATCGATACAGTCGCGATGTTGTAGCGCGTTAGTAGCGCGTTGGCATCGCTTCTGTAGCGCGTTGCAAATGCGACTAACAAGCGTTAGTAGCGATGCTGTTGCGCGTTCATGAAACGCGCGACAGCATCGCTATAAAAAGTCGTCGTCGGCGAGGGCCCTAAACAGGCACAAAGACCACAGAGTACAGCTGTAATTAGAGGCAGTCGTTGGTAGCGTGCGAGCGTGCGACACGCGGCCGCGCGGCACGCCCGCCGGCCCGCGCCATGCTTATTCACTTACCCCTTCATTATCACGGATCGCATTACCAGCGGTCGGTGCTGCCGGCGCTGGATGGATGGCTGGATGACAAAAATGACGGCTCATTTATAAATTCACTAGCTGCAGTTGCCCGGAGCTTCGCAGGCGAAAATTATACTTATCACCCCTTTGGGCTTTTCATCCCCTTGGGGGTTGAATTTTGAAAAATCTTAACTTAGTGGATGGCTACGTCATAAGCGAAATACGTGTGCGAAATTTTAAGTTTCTAGCCCTAAGGGTTTGGCCTGTGCGTTGATACATCAGTCAATCACTTTTGCCTTTTATATATAATACCTATATACATAGATAAACTTCACCTAGCCCAATGTTGGGAGGTGTTCGAAAATCTTCAAGGAGTTACCCATCTTATTATTTCCCACATTATATTTTAAAATCCTCACACAGCCAGTGGGTATGCGGTTAGGGCAGGAGCAGGAGCTCGCCTGTGATGAATTTATTTTGATTAATAATTGGTAATTAAATATTTTTCATGAGTAACTTTTATTAAGTACGTAGAAAAATAATTTATCCGCCGTTTCCGCTATGCTAATTTGCCCTTACAACACACATATGAAAGTTGACGAAAATCTTCTTTTCACTATTCCTTAATGAAATAGTTATGTTAAAATTTTACATTAGTTACATTATTATCATTATTATGTTAAAGTAGAAGATTACTCAAGTTGTTAATATTTACCGTGAGTGTTGTTTGGGCGGGAAGTTGTCCGTTTATTTTCTTCGTAATAACTTATGTAAGAGGCTCGGGATCAGCCGCCACGCAAGCTTAAGAAGCTTTACGATTTTTCTTATTACTTTATAAAATTACTTTCTTAAATATCTTGAATTTGTCTTCGAAATATAATAAGATTCGTCATATCAAAATCGTGCGACTGAGACACGTTTAACATATAAATAATACCTACTACGTTTTAAAAGAAATGAGCGACACTGTTAAACACATTGATGAATCCATAGTGAGTAGTGACCTAAATATCTTTTACCTCACCAGTTATCAATTAGGGGAATATGAAATAATATCTAAAATAGGAAGATATATTGGTATATACAGTACTCTCACATAGTTATACATTATACAATGATACGTTGTAACGTTATACTCCGGGTTGTTCGATTGTCCGTGCGGTGCGGCGCGGCGGCGCGGCGGCGTGGCTGCGACTACGGTGAGACGGCGGCGGCGCGGTGCGTTCCGTGAACTTCCGTGCGTGCGAGAAGTTTCGCGGAGGACTTCCCACGACTTACATTCCGTTGTTATGTTGCAAATGTTTTGTTTTTCACCTCTCGCTTTGTTTCACAAGGTGCGACTTGTGCGAGCTGTTCGGTCGGTGGCGGCGGTGCGACTATTCGCTCGTCTCGCGAGCCTTGCGACTTCTTCACTAAGCCCACTTGCTTTACTGCAGCCTGCACGTTAATACCACTTGCTATACAGTTGAGCCTTACAAAGATCTCTTTTTGTCTTAAGACCGAAAATATTGTATTTATTTTAATATCCTTTTAACGAGGTACAAAAACAGATATGTATTTAAGAAGTAAAAGGTGCAGGCAATAAGATTGAGCATATTTGGAAATAATAATGTTAGATAAAAAAATTGTTAGTACTTGAAACACGTACATGTAAATTTTAAGTGAAATTTAATTAATTTTCTTTCTTCTTGAGCACCACGCCGCGGCGCCGGTGATGTGTGCTCGTTCTATGATAGTAAACAGTAATTGATATCTCTTCTATTCATAATAATATAAAAGTAATTCTGCACGTCCCGGCGACAAACAACAAACAATGAACTCTTTCATCGCGACAACAAGTGGCGCTCGACGCTCGTACACAATCATCATCATAATGTTGTATAGGAAGTTTCTCTCGTCCGTCTGTGGTTCTTCTTGGGTCGTCATGTTGGGGTTACAGGTGAGCTGTAGGTACATATTTATTATAGTTTCCCGATTCCGATACAGAACAGATAGATACACCAAAATATAGTTTTCTACACGAGGTCAGTCGTCAGAAAACCAATGTTAAATATAACTCCCGCCCACCTTTGCCGTTGGAGTCTGGCAGAAAATAATAAGTAGACCTATATGTATAATATAATACTAATTAACACGAACCTAACTATCAGGTAATTTTGTTCTAAAACATGCAACGAAATGCGATATAATTAAATTGGAGACTAAAATTGTAATATTCAATAAGAGAAAGGCTCAAGTGATCCCTTTTTAGTTGGGGAGTGAAACGACGCGAGCTTGTCGTTAGGCGCGGCGCACACTGAGGACGCAGGCGAGTGGAGACTGTAGCGGGACTAATGAACTAATGCCCGCCAATACGCACGGAAGCAGCGCGGTGGCCGGTGGAGTATGCTCTAGGCCTCCTTAAGAGCAGAGAAATAACTAATATTTTGTTATCACTTCTGGACAGAAACAGAAACAACATTTTGAATGGAAAATATTCATAATGACTCACTCCCCGACCACACACATGTGAGTGACCGAATTAATATCTAAGTAAAAAGTACTTGTGAATGATTCTTGTGGCATGTTTCATTTCACACTTGGCCGGTTTTAAGTCGAAACCAATGTACTGACTACATTTTGATGCGGCCTGATGAATAACAGATAGATATCAGAGGCAAAGACACCAGATTCCTCCTACTCTATCACGTGTTATGGTGGGATGTGTGCCGTGTGCAGGACGCTTTAGCTTAGCTCATTATCTGGGCGCAATGAGGCGCGTCACTTCCGCCACTCTCGCGTGAATAGCTGATGACGATGGCGGACGGGGCGCCGCGCTGTGGGGCGCCCGGGCGCTGCGAGGGGAACACATTTTAATGAGATCATTCGCAACTTACACTCGCAGCCTCATTGCAGCCTCTCGGCTCTCCTGTCGCTCCCACTCATTATCGTAGAACTGCAGTCGGATCAACTAATCGGAAATAATAGGGCAGCCGTTAACCCCTGTCGCTCGGGTCAGTGGCTTTGGATAACCCATTTCTGATACATAGGATCCACTCTTGATCTGCAAAAAAAAGCAAAGCAAAGCAGCAACCCATAATTGTCCCACTGCTGGGCTCGGGGTCTCCTCTCACAACGTGAGGGGTACAGGCCATAGTCTACCACGCTCGGCAAGTGCGGATTGGTAGACTTCACACACCTTCGAGAACTTTATGGAGAACTCTCCGGTGGTTTCCTCACGATGTTTTCCTTCACCGAAGCAAGTGATAATTAACTTCTAATACGCACATAATATTTGAAAATTAGAGGTGCGTGCCAGGATTTTAACTCGATCCCCTCTGTTCGAGAGACCAACGTTCTAACAAAACAACGTTCTAAAAAATGACGTGCATAAGTGTATCAGTGATACCTATATGAATAAAAGATTTTGATTTGATTTGATTTGATTAACCGCTAGGCTATCACCGCTGTTGCTGATCTGCACAATAACTAATTCTAAATCCAACACGGACATTTATTATTATTGTAAAGTTAAGAATTTAGACTTACTTTGCAAAAAAGGCTATAAGGCGAGATTTTAGTCGAGGATTAAATTTCGTCTTATCTGTGCGTCTGTCCGTCCGTTCGTAGCTTGGCGTCGAGACCTATAGTGCTGAAAATTTGTAACTTGGCATGGATTTATATATTACGTATTTATTATTTTCGTATGAGTTTTAATGGCAGAAGGGGGGCGCCGTAAAAATCTCGCCCAGGACGCTCGCAGGACTAAGCCCTTCACTGCAGCCGTGTAAAATTTAAATGGCTCCCGACTGTTAATCATTTAATGGTTTAGTTGTTTAGTATTAACTTAAAAACATTCTAAACTACTGGGCTTATTTTTATCTTTTTAGTCTTTTTACGCAGTCGGGTTTTTTGTTTTATTTTATTTTTTATTTTACACTTTTTAGTTAGGATTCATTGACTTCTTTATTAGACGAAAAAATTTGCAGTGTTGTCATAAATTAGCGAGTGGTTGTTAAACATCTTTAAATCGTTATACAATCCTAAACTGTTAGTTAAAATGAAAAATGATGATAGGAACCTAAAAATCATTTATTTTACCTATTCAACGATACCCCACTCAATAGGTTTTCTTAAAAAAAATTTGAAGACAATGTAGCGCCAAAAATCGACCATTTAATTATTTTTTTTCAGTTTTGATATACCCAGTGTCACTCTCACAATTAAGACAAATCTAACGGCACCTCTCGAGCCGTTTAGGGTACAGAGCGTGCCAAAGAAATATACTGTATACATACATACATACATACATACATACATACACACTAGTATAAATTAAAAAATCCCACCTGCTAATTTGATACCCATATTGCGTTATTCGATTTATTTTTATTTTTTGATGCTACTAACAATGGCATCTCACAGCCGCCATATTTGTTTTGTTTTTTTTTTAATTTCACTTATCTAAAAACACTTGAGTTATGAAGAAGACGAATCTAACGATATCTTAATCATATAAATCCGTTCAGCGATTTGGAAGACACGAGGTAATAAAAAATATTACATGCATATGTTACCGGATATCTGTATAATGCTGGTATTCAACACAATTCCTAGGAAATGTGTATAATACCTGGGTCATTTTGGCAATGTATTAAATTATATGAATATTATCACCATTACATAGTTTGCCTAGGTAATGTATACGTTTCCCAACTATTGTACAGAATACCTGCAGGTCCACCGGCAATGAATAAAGTTAGATTTGGGTATGTATAGTCAACTTGGATGGAGGTTGGAATTAAGAATTTACTTAAAAACACACTCAAAACAAATTATAATCTGCATGAATAGATATTTTTTTATACATTTTAAATTAATGCTTGACCGAAATCACACTTGATGGTAAGGAGAGATGCAGTCTAATGGCTCCTACACTACACTGCTCGCCTACGCAGCTTTGGATTTTTCAAAATTGGTGACAGAACCGACTTAGTCAACCCCGACCCCACGTGGTACTAGTCTGCCCTACCCCTAGAGTGAATGTAAACCCCGGAGGCGCGGAGGGAGAGCAGCCCCCGCCCGCTGTAACCAACTGCAGGCAGCATGGAGTGCCTGCAGTTTGTTACGCAAGGGCGAAGGGGCTGCACTTCCCGCAGCGCCGGAGATGTTTGGAAGCCTTTTTATGTATCAAAAACCCCTAAATTCTCCCTAAAAGTGCATATGTCACTGGAAGATGACTATTTGCAAAGCATGCTGTGGTTACCTGTAATTGTAGGAACAGTAAGATTTAATATGATAAGTAACAACTTGTATTGCAAATGATGAAACTGTATCTTATGTTGGTAATGCTATAATAAATAAATAAATAAATAAATAAATAAATAAATAAATAAATAAATAAATAAATAAATAAATAAATAAATAAAGATAACAAGAACCGCAAATTTAAACTCTAACTGAAACATTCGCTACTTGAAAGTTGGCCTTTTGAAAAGTGTCATTATAAAAGGCAGACCAAACGTACAGTTGGCAACTGTTAGGTTGGGAAATTTAAAAAAAAATGTGATAAGTTGGCAAATGATTATTCGGCGAAATAAAATCAAATCAAATCAAATCAAATGTTTTTATTCAAAATTGGTTTGGTTTACAAACACTTTTTGAAAGTCATGCAAGTTATGCCAATGCTTCAGACAAAGCCCTACTGTGAGAGGGCCCGGGAGAAGAAGCAGCAAGAAACTTCCGGGTTTTTTTCTTGCTCACAGTTACAGATAGCACTTATCATCTACTACAATCTATATTCATAAAACTCATGTCCAAGCAGTCTTGTCTTTAAAATAGTCATCTAAGACGTTCTAACTTTTGAAACTTCACGTGCATTAAAATAAACATGAGGCGACGAGTTGCGTAAGCGGTAGAAGCGAAGAAGTTTTTATTGAAAAAATGTATTTTTGAATCGCGATGCGGATACTCCTATGAATATTGATGACGGCGTAAATATTCATAGGCGACACTCGCTATCGAAAGAGTGGACGTGATGCGTCATGCGTGCCGGTAGTCCGGTACTGCCGGTCGCCGTCGTCGCGGTGCACCTGCACTATACATACAGCGCCCTCGAGTGGCTGACACGAGTAACTTGACCACGGAGATGTGCGCGTTGTGGCAAAACGCGAGCTTGTTAATTATTTGAAAGTAAATGAAGATTTAAAAATTTCAGAAGGACCTGAACATTTTTGCCTATTTTCACATTCCCTAAGACAATTTGTTATTCAAAATTCAAATGCATATTTCCTTAGGTTCAAAATTTTTTTTACTGTAGTGGTCGCATCTCGCCGCAGTTGCCGCCCCCTGCCGAGCTGCCGACATCGCATATCCGCTACATTATGAGCGCGCCGCATTAAAAGTCAACACTCAAAAATGTCCCTCTCGCCGCTTCATCGTATTTATTGCCTCTCCGCCACTCGCGTGACATTCACTGGTACGCACCACGTGAAAATTTCATGCGAATAGGGACGTGATATTTTCAAAGCACTCGTCAAAGATCACAAAAACCTCGCCGTGAACCGACGACGTGGACCAACCGACGCGCGACGCTTCAAACATTCCGCCTCTCCCTCCGTCGCATCGTCGCACAAGTTGAGCCGCCCCGCGTTGCAACTAGAAATAATTAAAAGGCAAAAAGAATTCGTCAGGACGAAACAATTAGAAGTGGAGCCGAGGAACAGATTATTAAGAAACATTAAGAAGCCGGCGAGGGCGCGGCTGCAATTTAAAACGGAGGTGGTTTCGGGAACGCGAGAGACAGCGGGACGGGAGCAGCTGCGAATTATTAATATAGAGATCGTTTATGTAATTAAGATTCATAGCGCGAATGCCAGGCGGAATCGGCGATACTGCAGGGCGGCGCGGCGCGGCGCGGCGCGGGCGCGACGTAAAGTAAAGCTAAATGAAGGCAATTCAAATAAACTTGGGCACATTAGCGGCCCCGCGCACCGACGCGCGATTAATTATTATCTTTGTTTGTGCCCCGCTCGGCCCGGTCGGCCCGGTCGCACCGCGCCCTCGAACACTGTCGTAGACCATAAGACTACACATCGATCTTTGGGTATTAAAATTATTATAATGGTTAACAAACCATAGTTGCTAAAGAAATTCGAGGTGCATTTAAAAAATAAATAATTATCTGTTTGTCCAATCTACGAACATTTTCTTCAGTCAAAGCTCAGTGCACTGAGACCCGTCGGACTGTCCAGTTCCATCGTTGTTTCTTTAATGTATGAGAGATATTCCAGGTTTGGACACTGGACATCTACAAATAAGTGGACGCTCAGTAGACATTAGCCGCCCCGGCCGACCTGCCGCTTGGACCTTCGTCTCGGGCTTTGAATGTGATTAATCAGGTTTTTTCCCTCCCCTCGGAGAGGGTCGGGGGGTTCGCGGTCGAGGATAAATCTCGAGCCTCTCCATGTAAGTAATTTATGTGCGGGGCGACTTCCCTCGGGCGCCCGTCACTTCACCAAATAAACCGAGGATTATTGAAATACACCTAATGCACAGGTACATTTGCCCGCTGTTAGATCGGATTAGCAAATGTGCCGCCGGCATAAGTTATGGCGCGGGAGACAGCTATTGCAAATTGTATTGTCCCGGTGTCTCCGCGAGCCGCTCCCGGAGATAACAATTTATTAAATTGTTTAGAACATTTTTCCTACAAGCAACAAAATGATTTGCAGCTTTGGCCTTGTGAGAAAATTTATTATGATGGGTGATGGTAATATTTATTTGTTATTCCTATAATGTAAGGATTTATAAACAGTTGCACTGAATGCACCGTGAGCCTTGTACTCGTGTGTTGACGCTTGGTGCTGGGAAGTGGTAACAGGTGTATTTATGTATTTATTTAAATCTTTATACCCCATAGAAAAGTACCGATGACAAAGACGGACTTAATGCTAAAAGTATTCTCTCCCAGTCAACATTCAGGCAGTGCGAACACAACGATATGGCGACATGGAAGAATATAGAGAAAAATTAAAATACTGGGTATTACATGCAAATTTAATAAGAACTAATGTAATAGGTGATGTGCATTGTTAATTAAAATAAAAATTCTGCCTACTCGTAATTGTACCTGTCACATGGATGATTTTGTCAGTGACGTTAGCATTTCCAGTGCTGCTAGTTCTATAAACGCAGAGTAGGTGCGGGCTGTTCTCTGATAGGATCTTCAGAATGTGCGGCAGCGCTGCGTCTGCACCGCGCGGCACCGCACGGCACCGCACGACACCGGACGCCACCGGACGGCACCGGACGGCTCGAGTGCGGCGGGCGCGGGGCGGTGTGACTCGGGCCCATTAATCACTGGTCCTCGCCTGCGAGCTGCGAGCTGCGAGCTGCGTTCCGAACAAACAACGCGGTGTGTTCCTCGTGAGTTATGAGTTATGAGCTATCCGCTCCTTTGATGGATTGTAGTGTTACAGAAACACTCGGAATATTTGCTAATACCAACTAAGTTTTGGTATCGCCGCACGAGGGTTTCAACTGCTTCACCACATTACATCCTCAATTAAAAAGGGCAAGCGACCAGCGAGGTATTTTCATGTATCTGGCAAGCATGTGACATAATCTACTTATCGGGTGTTTACAGTTGATCCGTAGCTCCTGATGAATACGTGATTCGGTCAAATATTGAGTAACATTTATCCAGTGCAAGCCGTTAATTGTTAAATTGATGAGGGCGAGGGCGGGTGAGGAGTGAGGGCGGGCGAGCGGCGCGGCGGCGGAGGTCGCTGCATAAATCTCCTGCTTCCTTGCTGCACGAGATTCGCTCGACAGAGAAAAAGACTGATTAATGGGCGGGCAGAGCGCGCGCGACGCACTGAGCCGGCGCCGCGGCGCGGGACGAGTAAGTAATTGGCAGCGGCGAGCCGGCAGCGGCGCGGCGGCGGCGCGGCGGCGGCGCGGCAGCGGCGCGGCAGCGGCGCGGTGTCCCATAAATGTTTTGAATTTAGGAAGCGCCGCAAAGATGCGATCTCTCGTTGTGAGTCGTGCCACTCGTAACGTCGCCCGTGCACGTCCCACCTCCAATTAGACCGCCTAATGACCGGGGTCCGAGTGCGACTCGCCGGCGACGCGAGCCGCATGCCGCATGCCGCACGCCGCATGCCGCACGCCGCATGCGGCTCACGACACCGTGTTTGTACAAAACGTTACGCTTGATTTGCGACTGTTTGCACAATCCGTTTGTGGACCAGGGCAAAAATAAATTGGACGTGAACGGATGTGCAAATATGACACAAATAAAACACTTTATCTAAAATCGAAAATACTCAACACGTGGACGAGTGAAATATGAAATATTTTGTCGGAGGATTCCGGGTGTGGGAAAGGAAGAAAATTAGATGTTCCATTGATGAGGGACGGCGCTGATTGAACGGGGCGCGGAATGGGGGCGCGGGGCGGCGGACAATTAATTAATTGGGCGGCGAGTGCAGTGTCACGCGCCATCCCGCCGCCCGTGTCCCGTCCCGCCGTCATCACCGGCGAACGTTACGTTTCTTGCGAGTCATCGGCTTCGCACTACCTCGCCCAACCTTCAACGATTGCCAATTACCTTTTTCCTTAGTTCAGGATTTAATGTAATTCGAGCAGATTGGAATTACATTTAGACCGGTTACTTTTTCAACTGACTTACAGCGTTCGTCGGCTGAAGCTCTATTTGGATTGAAATTACTCTCCTTGCAAACGAGTCTTAGTTTACTTTCAGCTCCGCCTCAATTCTCTAGATTCTAATTCACTGATTGTAATTGTCAGAAGTAAGCATTAAAAAATAATGAATCTATACTTCCAAGTATAAAATTATTCCGAGGAAATCTCACCACTGACTTGAGGATCTGACATTTCTCTATAAGCTACACTAGATACGTAGTGCGTGTTGTACGTGAGTTGGTGCGGACTATAAGATAAATGGGAGTCCCTAAACCCAGATGATTTTAGTATTATGTGTCAGCGAAATGAACAACAACATTATATGTATAAAAAAGTCTTCAACTGTCATACATGAAAATAGATTCTTATTTCGGCCTTTATCTGATGTATTAGTAATCAACTAATGTTGGACCATACCTATGTTATATAGTGCGGACTATGTTATATGTATAAGCATCATAATCGTGTAGTTATTGCGTAACGTTGTTAATAATGGTATCGTTATTGTTGCAGGCGAGACGTCGAGCGCGCCGTGCCTGGCGGCGGGCTCGCCCGGCCGGCCCGCGCCCGCGCCCGTGCCGCTCTCCACGCCGGTCAGTACCACCGACACCCCCCAACCCCCTCCACCATCACCGCCATCTACCACTACCACTACATCCGTCTGGTCACACTGTTCAGCTTTCACCTCCCACCATCAGGTTTGGAACGTCGATAGCGTGATTCAGGTCGCGTGACATCGCCACAGCCTAGTGCTGTCATCGTCTGTCCCACTAGCCGAGAGGATTAGCAAAACTCACACACATTCGACGATGTTATGGGAAACTCATAGGTACTCGTACAGGTACAGGATTTCTTCCGATGACTTTCTTCATCTTTACAACGTATAGAACATCCAATAGGAATCAGCACATACTTTACTTCTACATACATATTATGTACACACTTTAACTGGGAGTCGAGGACCAATGGAGCCTCTACGGGCATACTCAACATACTTCAAAATTTTAAAATAAAAATATGCCGTTAGCAAAGTTAGAGATTCCGAGAGATTGATTTTGTAGCGTTTGTTATGCCTTGAGCGTGCCGGACGTCCACACGTAGTGATTGCAACCTGACATGAAGCTGATGAAGCGATCCGTTGCTTACACTGGATAAATAGCGGCGCTCATGTGCGTCATATAGAAGTAATATTTGTCTGCGAGCGTCTGAGCGTCGTCATAGTATCCGGATACCGGATACGTGCCGCGCGGTTGTTAGGGAAACTTGAAATTGATAACTAAGTAACTCCCACTAACTGACGATGAACGTTTATAACTTACGAGTATGTCAGGACTGGTCCGTAACAGTTGTGGCAGGGTGGTGTCGAAGGCGTCTCTGATGGTAGGAAGGTACCCGTGCCAGTACCACCTCGGTACACTAGGTTATATACAAGATTCTACTCACTACAGTTGACACTATATTCGCCACAATCTGTTGTCAATATGTTATGAATTTTAGCAAGCTTGTGACGCTAAATTCGTGTTGTGACGTGCATTTAGGCAAGTAGGTTATCCTTCTAAATAGTAAATGCCATCTATTTGCAATTGCTATCCTTGAACATCCCACACCCAATTGTTAAACGAAGTTTAGATATGCTCCATTTGTAGTGATTACTTTTATTCTAACTAAAAAAAAAACATAAATATTATTTCACTGCGGAACTGCTACGCGCAGGAGTCCATTGCTTAGATTCACTGACTATTTGTATAAAACAAAGGATTCCGATGTGAGCTGTGTAACATTCAAATAAATTTTCATTGGATTACTTTTGTTCCCCCGCAGCGCGTGTGATTGGTTTAATAAAGTAAGCGGCGGCGGCGCTCCGTTCGGTTCGCGCGTCGATCGTCGATCGGATCTCATCTCCTGAAAGCCCGCGGCTGCCATCGCCGCTGCTCGTATCGCGTCATGAACAAAACCAATTTCTTTTCATAGTTAAGCCCCCGGCGCCCCCGCCGCCCCTGCCGCCCCTGCCGCCCCAGCTCCCATATCCCAACAGATGTCTCTTTCATTCATCGGAGTCCGTAAAGCTAACGCTCTATGTGTCGCACTTTACGACTTCCATATACTTTATCGGCCCATTAAAGGTTTAAGCGCAGTAACGCGCATGGAATTATTGTCTTTATTATTGCTTTTCCGTCGTAATGGTTAAAAGCAATTATTTTTTATACATTCACCAGTGATGCGTGGACGGCACCGGGACGACGCGGCGACGCAGCGACGACGTAAACTAAGTGTGATCCCCTCCACCCGCTCACCGACCGGTCGCGGACACTTTTGCAGAACTTTGTTATAATTTTGTGGTGTGAAGGAATCTATCGTATTTAGATGCTAAAGTATTTCTGTATAGTTGCACAATCAGTTCTGAAAATCTGTTCACTAATACAGTCAAAATAAGGTAAAACGGCACATTTCAATCAAACTTCAGCTCGTGCATATTTTTTGCAATCACAATTAACCACGGACGCGTAAATAAGATACATGAGAACAGATGCATTTTAGTGCGAGCCGAACTGTGATCTACGAAACGATATGAGTGGCGTGAAATATGGCAGCGACTTGCGGGCGCAGCGCGGCGCCGCCGAAAATTGGAAGCACAAATCAAACGGACGACTTCATTGGAATCTGCAAAACATCGCCGCTAGAAGTTGCCGACTCTTCTGCTCCACTACTAGGCAGCTACTAGTGCCTACCCGGGGAATTGATCGATTCTCCACCATTCATTTGATGTTTCACTGATTAAATATTTTGCTGAGCAAAAAACATTGACTGCTTATTTACCTCAAAGAATCAAAGATGGGAATAACTTTTTTTAACTGTTGCGATATGGCTTGATACTGGTTGAGTACTGTATTACTGCGACATCAACTGGGTTTATAACGTCAAATTTCCTTTGGAAAATGAGCAAAGACCGCCGTTTAAATCCGTAATGACACACAAGAGTTTTAATTGGCTCCGATGTAGACTCGATTAACATTAGCCTTCACGAATTCAGCGTTCGCTGACGAGTTCGTATCAAAATTCCGCTCGTTCCTCGCTTTATCGGCCCCTAACTCAGTTAGCGCGAGTTCGATGTTTCTATTTGATGAGGACTTCGCGAAGTAAATTCGCAATGGGAGCGAATACGATAAACTTTAATGTTGAGAAGATTCCGAAATATTTAATCCCGAGTACAAATGAGCTCGGTGGAGAATATTGTGTAACCGAAGGAACCGCGGGCTGCGCGCGCACCACCAGCCACCAGCCACCAGCCACCGCCACCCACTGCTCAGTACTCAACTACCCACTCAGAGTGAGCCCAGAACTACTCAATTACCAAATTGCGTACAGTACTCCAAAGTAGATATAATGAAGGATTTTGAAGAAGCAAGTGAACGGATGCGGGGAACACCGGCGGGGACCAGACGAATGTGGAGTTACATACATATTTAGCCAATAGTCATCCAATCGTCATTCTTAACTTTCAAAATAATTTAATTTATAACATTACCTTTTGTACAATATCTGGCCTGAAGTCGTTAAAAGTCCCTAACTGACCTGTAAAACTTTTCTTTATAAACTGAATACCGATGGGTATTCAGTTACAAAGGACCAAGTGACTTCAGCGCCTGCTTCATCGATTAAGATCTAGATAAAGCATTGCGATAGAGACGTTGTTATTTTGGTAGCAGTTGGAGGCCGCGTCGGCTCTTGGGTCCCTCGGCATGTCAGCCGCTGTCGTCGCCGTATCGCGGTATATCGCGGTATCGCGGCTCCCGGGAGAAAAGAAAATATGATCGCGAATGTGCGACGGGACGTAAAGAGGCGGTTATGGAGCGCGGCAATAAAGATACGAGTGACCGCTGACGGACTGTCGCCGCCACATAAAGTAAACGACTCCCGATATAATCACGTTAAGTCGCACATCCATTCGCGACTCGCCCCCGCGAGTTTATATCGCATCGGCCACTTTTACGACCCACTCGGCTCTTCGAGATTCCGCGCCCCGAGTGGAATGTTATTACGGTGTTACAAAGTCCGACAAAGTTTTTATGCCCGAATTTTGATTTGGCATATTATAACACTGTCTTCTAAATTACGGAGGTAATTTATGGTAAATTGACTATAAGGATCTTGGTTCTGTCTCATATTCTTAGCTGAGCATATTCTACGCGGCATTTTGTGACTCAGACTAATGATCTAAAAGGGAATGAAGATTGCCGAAGTTTTACTTTTTGCCTGCTTTAGTGGCACAGAAATCTTAATTGCTCCAATCTAGTAAGTTTATGCCACTTTGCGCTTTATTATAATTCTAATGCTAATTAGGTGTTTAGGGTTCCAAAATAAAATCGGAACCCTTATAGCTTCATCATGTCCGTCTGTCCGTCTGTCCGAAGCATAGCGCCGAGACCCTTAGTGCTAGAAAGCTGTAATTTGGTATGGATATACATATTTATTAAAACTCTGAAATCGTAGAATAAAATATTGAGAATTTTTTTTTCAGGGTACCTATCCTACAGGTAACGTGACGATAATTTTTATATTACTATGGTGTGGGGTAACGTTGAAAAGGTCTTTGATTGATTGAAAGATGAATTTACAAGCAAAACTATCAAGGCTTTGTTAGCATAAGTAGTTAATGAGTAGGTAATATTCGATAAACTTACTACTTCGGAAGCCTACATTGCGCGTGGTCTGACACGGACCTGTCCGGTTTTTTAAATATTTAAATCAACGATTAAATCGGATAATCGAATAAATCATGGCAATAATCTTTTTGGACTCTTTAGTCTCAATTTTGGGAATTGCAGTCTGTAGGTACATTTGTGTAAATTCGCAGTTGGGCTATGGACTCGGCAAGTAAAAGCAAAACAACCAACTTACCTGCCTCAGTGGCTGCCAGCCAGCGCCAGCGCAGACCCGGGCCGCGCCCGCTCGGAGCGCCTTGCATCTAACACCTGACGTGACACATACACTTTATGTATATATATATGTAACGGCAGTACATAGTTACATGTTATCCGCGGATTGTTGCAAAGTAGACTAATACTAACTTAATAACAATGGATTTCCGCAAAGTAACGCCTGATACTATTAACATACACTTTAGTCTTATTATTGTCTGCAGTCCTTTATCTTACTTTTAAACTATCAAACGCACGTCACATGAGCTGCACAAAGTAGTCAATCATGAAGACCACGACCGATACGACGAAGAACAGACAGATCGCATGATTGCGTAAGCGAACTGCGACACAGCCTCGCCCCTGACATCGTTCGACTGTATTTCTACCTACAAAGTTTATCGTAACCTAATAATATGAGTAATAAAATCCATTCCAACATCAGTAGTCGACACAAAGCAGCGCGCGTCGTAAAACCGTCTCCGAGTGCCGTTTTATAGCGGGCGATCGCAGTTTGCTTCACAGGAAACAACTCCATTGCAATCGTACTACTTCTTGTATAAAGCTACACGTTCTGAAGCCGTGGTAAGCCGTGGCGAGCGAGTGCCATAGGTAGAGGTGACAGATCTACGTGGACTGACCCAGAGAGGGCGAAATCCAATTTTTTGGGGCCAGGTTGGCAAACTCCTATGTTGTAAAATTGTTTATTTTAATAAAATTCTCGGCCTCATTTTGGCCCAAACGAAATGGCCTAATTTGATCGCTAAAAGTCAGTCAGGTATATTTTATTTTGTAAATCTGCATTGAGGAATGGTGTGTTATATAATATTTTGTAAATTTATTTTACATAAACATTATAAAGATATACATAGATGGTGGTTCGGAGAGGTCGGTAAGATCCAGGAGGCCCCCTCCTGCACAGGGTATATGTATGCAGAGGTACGCCAGCCACACAACACTCACCGTGTGCCACAGATAAAATAAAAAATATAAAAATAAACGCTTACACGCTCATACCCCCGCAGTAGGTTTTCACCTGTATCGCGGGTGGCATGGACGACACATATAACACATCACAATCACACCCATGACCCGAGTGCAAATATTTATCTGTCACATAAATATCTGCCCTGGCCGGGAATCGAACCCGGGACTCCTCGCTTCGCAGGTAGGGTCACTACCAACTAGGCTACAGGGTCGTCAACAAATAATACGAGTTATGAACATTGGACAATATTACCGTTCCGTTCGTATTAAATTATTTTTCCTGTCAGGACGGCTGAGGCTGATGAAGAATTCGGTACAATAATTATTATTCTGTATGTTTCTCCGGCACGAGTATCAATTAAGTTTTTCATCAGTTAACGGGGTCCGCCGTCCGCGTTACGAGGTCCGGCAACAATGGCCAAACTAATTCAGTAGATGCGGCGATAGCGCTAATGTAATGCGGTGTCCAGCGCTGCCCGCCGCGCAGGGCTGCCCCTCGCCGCCGCCCGGACAATTTCCTCTCTAAAACTTACTGTGTTATACTTGTCTAATATAAGTGACGGCTGTGAGGCTTGGACCATTGAATCAGAAATGATGACATCCGTAGACGAGCGAGGGTGACCGACAGCTATGTCGGTAATTCTCAGAGAAAACGGAACATAGTTTGAAAGACCAATAACCGTTAGAGAAGAAAGATTCTCGAATTTTCTACCACGCCTTGGTAAAAGTAGTACAGAACACCCCCGACCAGGTGGATTGAAGAAGACAGTGAGTATCGCTGGGACTGATAAGAGTGGCGGATTTTTCCCCTTTTATTTTTATACGGAATATTGTTTAAGTGCATCGAAGAAATCTCTAACTCAAACTCATGCCATTTACACAACCGTAAAGTACTCGTTATAAAAAAATATTTCCATAATTTATCACTGTCTGTATAGTGCAATAGCGTAATCGTCCGCTGTTCAGTCGGCGGCGTGGTGCGGCCCATGAGGTGGGCAGCGGCGGCGGTGGCAGCCCTAGCGCCGGCGCGGCTCATTACCGCGCTGATTGGGCCCGCCCGCGCCGCACCGCACCGCGCCGCGCCGCGCCGCTAGATTACTAGCGATGCGCTGATAACATTGATAACCCGCCAACTACCTACCCCTAGAACAATGCCGCACCTACCGGCCCTTTGTCCGAATACATTAAAACCATCCTTTCATCAAACGTCTCGAATGTACGCTGGTCACTATAGGTATCTCAGTCAGGAGGTAAAGAGCGCATAAAATGTCCAGTTAGGCCACTTCAACAATACCTCCATTCCATATTATGAAACCCAGCAGGAAAATTTCATGCTGTTGTTTCCATTTTAGATAGAGGAAGGTGTAATGAACGTAAACATGAATGGCACGGCGACTCTACAAATAATTATATTGTGATTCTTAACGTACCCGTTGTACGTAGCAACTGCAAGGATCTGCCAACTAAACACACTAAGTTGATTGCGAAGGCGCCCGGAGGACCGCTCCATCTGTCTATCCGACTGATTTTAAGTTGGCTTAAACCCATTTATAGGCCCACTACCGAGCTCAATTTTTGCCACTAGCAGTCCCCCATCAACTTACTGACTGTTGCTCTCGACCGATATTAGTAAGTTGCCGTGATGTAATGAGTCCACCGGGCGTTGTTCCAGGCGTGCAACGGTCCGGGCGCGTCGTGGACGTGGTCGGCGCGCGGGGCGCCCGCGGCCGCCGCGCTGGGCCGCAGCGCCTCCGCCTCGCTGCGCGGCCCGCTGCCCGGCGCCCCCCAGGACCTCAGCGTCGACGCCATCAAGGAGAAGCTGCTCGACAACCGGATCCCCGAGTCCTGCGTCTAGCACGCTGTCACTGCTGCTAGTCTGCTGTCTACTGTCGATGCTCGCTGTCGCCGCCACCACGCAACACGCCGAGCGGTCTCCGACAGCCCCGTACCGGCTCGTCCCTGTCCTGTTACTTCACTGGAAGTATAAACCTCCTCGTCTGTAAAGTGAACATCTGCAAAACTGTCAACTTGAAGCGTAGTCCTCAAAACACACAAGTAACGGAGGCCCAATGATTGCTCGCTGAACCTGATTCATAACTTACCCCAGCCTTAAAACATTCAACTCTTCTCCGTCTGTTTTCGAGGTACTCTGTGAATTGCGTAATGCCGCTCCTGTAGTGCTGACTGTTGTTCGAAATTGCGTGTTGATTGTAGGGCTCCTCGATCCATAAATATTTGACTGGAACGGACCGGACCGAGACCGGAGCGATAGTGAGCATCGACCCTCGGCCGCCGCGCGCCGCTCCGCTGCGCTCCGCCCGGCGGCCGACTGTCGCCTCCTAGCTCCTACATCATGATCGCGAAGCTCGCGGCCGGCCGATGGATACTGCAGGGTGCTGGTTTAAAGAGAGGACGTACAATAACTACTGTAAATAAAAAAATTAAGGTCCGTACGCGTCGTAGCTCATCGAAGTTTGACGATAAATGGAACAGTGAATGTGTTACTAAACTTACAAATTACGGAAGATCGTAAAACTCGATGTAAAGTTTGATCGTTCGACTGTCTCCTCGGCCTGCGGTCAGCGGGAAGAGAGGGGGGGGGGGGCGGTGGCTCTGGACATTTCTCAGTTGTCGTATATAAATGTATAATGTAGTAGCGTCTCCGCTGCGGCGGAGACATTTTCTTATACAATTTCCAACGCGTGTGGAATATCCGATCTTTAGTGACGTCCTTTTCCTGATGAAGCCATTAATTTTTAGAAGTAGGTACGAGAATTAGCTGTCTGTGTGCTGCACAACGTTTGAACCTGGTTATTTTATACGAAGCTTTATAATGAACTGGCGTATAACATATTAAAAGTACTATTATGTCTTATTTAACACCAGTTTCATTATGTTAATCAAGGTTTCTTATTGTTTTCTAATTAACTGACATTTTATTACGTAAAATGATGAAGTTAACTATGTCAAATAATTTCTAATTAATTACTTCCACAGCTTCAAAAATATTATGTTTTGTACAAGAAAAATTACGATAACTTTAATAATATATTAATAGTTGGTGGTGTTATTCGTGACGGAAATGTCGCATGTCATCTGTGTACTGGGTCGATCACAGTATCTTAATCACATTAACGAATTGTAGAGCGCACGGCAGCGCACCAGGCAAGTTCGGCTAGAATTAATCTTACATTGTTACATATTCTGCTGTCGACTGAAACAAACAGGTAGATTGATTCACGTCTTTTACCAATTAACTTGTAATTAAATCTATTGTACAGTAATATATTAGTTACACTGATATCACGCTCATTGCGCTACATCTGACATCGGATATTCCTCACGATGTTTTAAGAGATCGGAAACTATCTGTTGTTTTGTTTGAACGAATTCTGTGATGTAAATAGTAGGTTGTAAGCGACTGAGTCTTTGCCACTTTTTTTACATGTCTATGGAACATTAGGTAATTAATTGCACCGCCAGGGCGGTGGACCCGCGCAGCGTCGCTGTTCAAACATCGTACGAGATATACGACTCTTATGTTCGGTTTGCACGTATTAGGTAGTTAAGTAGTTACCTAAATTTTAACTACATAAAAGTTACTAAATTGTCTGTTTATACATATTAATTTACTTAAAATTTAGTTACCTACTTAACTGTTATACTTAATATGCGTAAACCGAACTTTACACCACACGGGGTACTGAGCGGGTGAACTGTGAAGTAATCGAATCCACTGGAAAGCTTGCAGATTCCTATGGGTAATTATTTCCATACCCCTGCCCGTGGACGCACCGCGGGAAATAGATCAATTGACTCGTCGTTAACTGTATAAAGCGAGCAGCTCGTGTGTAAAGAAGGTTGGCGCCACCTGCATGCTGCAGCACCGGCCTCAGATCGCTGGGGCGCGGGGCGCGGGGCGCGGGCGCCCTACACACACAGTAGTTGTGGCGACGGACATTCCGATTCTATCGTTAGGTAATATTACTTAAAATACTGATTTTATTGAGGAACTCTTGAGAAAGTGTAATAAAGAATAAAGAATGTCATGATGTGAGTGGCGTCACGCCTGCGACCGAGCGCTCGTTGGCCGGTCGCTCTGCGGCTCGCACTTGACACTTTGTTATTATTTATTTATATTTGGAGATATGTTGGACAATTACGTTCCCACCCTCCACCATACAGGGAATCCCAATTCGGAAATGGGACTTAATCATATCATTATTAATTTACACTATGCAACAAAATATCAATAAAATTTTCTGACATATCGTTTCTTACACATCATGAGAGGATTGAGCATTCAAACGCACTATAATTAAATTATAATCTTAAGGCAGGTGCCGTGAGCGCTGCAGACTGACCGTTTATCATTTTATTGTCATAAACAGCTGCAACCAATTATCAATGAATTCATATCACTTCGAAAGAAAAGCGAGGTGAAGTGCTAAACTTTTTTATGAAGTCGAGAGTATGACATCAATGCCCTGATGAGAAATAATAGATTTTTATAAATAAACAATTGGTACTTTTGAATGTTCAATTAATTAAAAATAAAAAATAAATATCATCTATACGTAGGGTATTTTCTGTAAATAATAATTCAAATTGTATAAATGTTAGTTACATAATTTTTTAAACTGTGTATTGTGAAGGATTAAAAAAATGTTTTAATTTTTTTTAGATAACAAAATATTGATTTAAGATTTATAAACTGATTTTATTGTATCACTGAACATTATCATTGAGCTAGACGAAAAACCCGGTGAGGAACAGAAAGGTGTGTGTCCGCTCCGAGCTCCGACGCACGACGGGAGTTTCACGCCATGGTGATGATGATAATGATGATGATGATATTTCACATCATCAGAATAGGATGTATCAAGATTATTATTATCATTAGGTGGCGTTGTTACTGATCAGCCATCCAACGCCATCTAGATTCTGTGTTACCAATAACAAAAATAACGCATAACGTAACAGAAAAATTTGATTTTACTCCCCATAAAATCTCATACCGCGGGTTTACATATGAAATCGATAGATAAGGAGTAACCAAGTAAACTCCAAAACTAATATCATGTAGATCCGTCGCACTTCAATTCCCTCATGTCGCGGCGACGCGTACTGCAGCCCAGTTAAAATTAAATGTAAACTTCTTCCACATGATCCAGCTCAGTAATAATGTTTATATAATTATGTATTGTTTGTTGTATATTTGTGTGAGTTATTATAATCTGATCAGCGGCCGGCTGTCCGGCTGTCCGGCTGTCCGGCAGTCCGGCAGTCCGGCAGTCCGGCAGTCCGGCAGTCCGGCAGTCCGGCAGTCCGGCAGTCCGGCAGTCCGGCAGTCCGGCAGTCCGGCAGTCCGGCAGTCTGGCAGTCCGGCAGTCCGGCTGCCCGGCTGTCGGGCTGCCCGGCCGACCGCGACACACCGGACGACTGGACCGCCGGTGGCGCCACCGTCGCGCTAGCTAATCTAAATTGTAATATTGTAATGTAAGACTTGTTAATATAAAGTTTAAAAAACTCGAAGAGTTCGCCCTACTGTTGACTTATTTATTTTGGACGAGATTAAAGGTTGTCTTGGAAGTACACTTTGCGTTTTATTTTATTTATTCTATACTTTTGTCGACCACTTTATAATTCATTAAGATCTAAGTAACGCATAAATCAGGTGAAGTGATATAGGTTATAGGTAACCACAATATTAAAAGTAAATTAAGTAGTTAAAATTTAACTTCAGCTGACATACCGCCTAGCAAAGTGTAGCGGCAAGCGTATATGCCGTCAAAGTCAGCCGGTGGGGGGGGGGGGGGGGGAGCACCGTAACAAACTATTTGGACCATTCAGTACATTGTTTACAAATACAATACAGTACAAACAAAAAATAAGTATGTTTATTTCATCTCCTACCGATAAATGAGTTTGGTGACTGATATTGTAAGACAACAGATTGGTAAAATATTAATTAAGCTAATAGTTGCTATGAAACGTAACGTGGAGCAGGGTCCAAAGACAGTAAAACGACGTGTGTGCGTGTGGATTGAGGGTTCTTTTTAAAAGTTATTCAGATTTTTTCAAAATCAAAGAGGAATTTAGGAAAAAAATATGAAAACATCGTGGCGAACGCAACATCTACAGCGGTACATAGTTATATCGGTACATCAGTACATCAAATCCGTTACAATATCTGAGGTTTCATCTCGAATACTGCTTTTTGTCTGGAACTCCATCCGTCGTTCTGCCGCGGGCGGCCGGAGTAAACGACGAGCAGTCTCGGCCGCCGCGCGCCGCGCGCCGTGCAGTCCGTGCACTCGCTGCAGCCGGTACAGTAGCTACAGCCGCTAGCGCCGGCCCGTCCGGCGTCCGTTTGACAAGCGACAGGTTCGCTCCGACTCCAGCTCCGAGCGCTGCCTGTTGTACATCAAGATGGACGTCCCGCATCCCACGTGCTGCCAATACAACAATTGCAATTTCTTGTTACCGCGCTTTTAGCTGTTTCAGCGCTACGGTTTGTTATGTTACGAGACTCACGTGCGCTCGCGTGGGAGCATTTCCCGCGTAAATCCCGATCCCTGGGAGCCCTTATCACCTACCGGTATGAAATATAATTTACGACCTATTCTCATGTTTACAAAATATACACAAAAGAAATCATGAAAATCGATCGAGTCGTTTCGGGGGAGTGCAGCCACAAACATCGTGATCGTGACACGAGATTTTTATATATTAGATCAAATCTTTTGATTGGCCTCTTTTAGTACCTTAGTGAATGTAATCATGCATAATCAACCCGATAAACAGGATAACTAAACTAAATTTAGATCCCTTTTTGAAGTGAAAACTTCTTTAACATCGTTGTCATTTGAAAGTCGATGAAACGAAAAAGGGACAGTACAAGGAGACAGACACATTAATTCATTAGATTTAAAGTGGGAGCAAATGAAATAGGAACAGCTATAGTGTTTTTTTTATATTCGTGATACTTTTAAAAGTGCTAAGTTGTATTCATAGATGGCGCGAGGAACAAGATAGAAGATTCGTTCTATTGCTGGAAGGATGGCGCTAGCTGCTCATTTTACTCTTCATATTATGTTAAGAGATGGCTTTAGTTACCACCGTTTTATTTTTATTTATTACAAAATAGTTTTTGAAAGATAATTAAAACTGATACACGTTATTAAATGAATACCTTTATTTTTGAAGAATTCATTTCTACCACGTGTGAATTGCAAACATTTAATTTTTTTATTTTATCAGTTTTAGGCATCTCGTGTCATCAAAGAAATAAAATGTGATTATTATGATAAGCCTATCGCGACATAATTCCGTCACATGGCAAAAACAATATCATAATATAATTTCAGTAAATCAATAATAAGAAACGCAACTATACCAGCTCCTCAAATACGCCGCCGTCCCGGACAGTCGTCCCCGGGCGAACCCGCGCCCCTCGCCCCTCACCCCTCGCCCCGTGCCCCCGCCGCCACCGGTGACACGTGTTATAAAATATTCAAATATATGTTTACATGGGAACTCGGAGCTAACGTTAACGTTGATTAATAAATAGTGGGCGCGATTGTCCCGGGGGCGGCGGCTCATTATACAAACAGGAGGCCGCCCCGCTCCCTGGTACTACAACACCGCCGCTGCCAGCCCTGCGACCTGTCGCCTGCAGTATGCCGTATGCCTGCCGTAGGCCAGTGGGGCCTCCGCGAACTGTCCGCAGACGACGATGACCACGTACCATCAGGTGGCCCGTCTGCTATTTTGTCAGCCCTTCAAGCTATAAATATATAATGTGCCCAAGATGTGCCCATTGGCAGCTGGCAACTGGCAACTCATAGCTATATCTCCGCTTCCGAATACATACCTCACAAAACTTCATTCTAGAAGAGAAAACATTATACATAGAAGAGACATCCTCTTCTTATTATTGGTTTCCTTGAATAATAATATTACTTTTTCTTCGTGCTATGAAATATTTCCAGTCTGTTCCCATTGAAGCATTGACGGTTGAACGACCGACCGGGCGTTGTGGTGTAGTCCGTGTAGTGTGCAGCCCAGGCACTTTACATAGGTAAGTTAAGCTAATGAGTGTATCTGTTACCGGCAAAACCCGATTTCAGGTCAAACTAGTTTGGCCTAGGCCAAACTACTCGTGTCAGGACAAACCAGTTTGGCCTAGTCTAAACTAGTTGGGCCTAGGCCAGACTAGTTTGTCCCGACACGATTAGGCAAAACTAGTTTCTTGTCAGGCTAGTCGTTAGTTAGAGTAATATTCATTTAATTGCATATTGTTTACCAAAATGATGTACCTATTAAGTAAGGTTTCGAACCAATTTTATAAAGAAAACGACAAATCATTATAATTACAAAGTTGCTTTTTATGCACTTTTAGGGAGAATTCAGGGGTTTTTGATACACAAACAGGCTTCCAAACGTCTCCGGCGCTGCGGGAAATGCAGCCCTTCCGCCCTTGCGTAACAAACTGCAGGCACTCCATGCTCGCCTACGCAGCTTCGGCTTTTTGGTCGACTGCGGCGACCAGCCTCAGCCGCTTCAGCTCACATGGTGCCTGCAGTTTGTTACAGCGGGCGGGGGCTGCTCTCCCTCCGCGCCTCCGGGGTTTACATTCACTCTAGGGGTAGGGCAGACTAGTACCACGTGGGGTCGGGGTTGACTAAGTCGGTTCTGTCACCAATTTTGAAAAATTGATAAAACAATTAATAAAGGAAACCATTACCATAACGAGGGGGAAATAGAAAATATATTAACAGGTGCCCCACCAGAACCCAAGAAAAAAAAGTACTTGGACAAAGAAGAAAGAAGAAAGAATCAACAGAATTCTTTTAAACACAAATCTTCATATTCAGAGGAAAAAATATTAATGTGCATTGCTACGAATTTAATGTGTTAAGGTTTTTTTTGTAATTTGTAAATAAAAATTGCATGTAAAAATTAGTTTTTTTTTATCATAATATAAATGTACGAATAGGGAACTGTTACACAGACGAAACGTTATTATTCGTCTAAAAGTTGTCTGGCCTAGTGAAGGATTTGACAAATGATAAGTGCTCTGAACGTGTTGTGTCATCATAATAATCAGCTCCACTAATCTACCAAATGAAACGTTGTCATACAAAAATTTGACAATCGTTAGTTGTCAAAGTGAAAAATAGGCGAACCGTTGGTTGGCAAGTGATAATCGGCCAAACAATTTTCGGCGAGAAGGCAGGATCCCGGTTTAAGCACAAAGATTTGTCGAATAAATATAAATCCGTAACAATTCGGTTCTAATCAGTTTTAGACTGACGAGAAACTAGTTTTGCTTAATTGTGTCGGGACAAATTAGTCTGGCCTAGGCCCAACTAGTTTAGACTAGGCCAAACTGGTTTGTCCTGACACGAGTAGGATAAACTAGTTTGGCCTAGGCCAAACTAGTTTAACCTGAAATCGGGTTTTGCCGGTAACATATCTACTAAAGACTTCGTAAAAGTAACACGTCTAAAGCGCAATGCATACGTACCGGTTTTTTGCCCGTACGGGCCACGTTCCGTACAGGATTCCACTGCGTATGCACTGTCGTATACATTTTCTATGAAACGATGTTTCCAAAACTTCATGTCTCGTCCCGTACGGGAAAACATAACATCACAATGGATTTCAGTGGAACCAAAGGTGTCCGCGGCTGGACGCGGTTCACGACGCGATCATACTGTATGTGTACATATATCATAATGTATGTAATCATGATAAAATACATATTAGTACGAACTGCTGTCTGATATCTTGATGGTAATTTCAACGACTGAGACTTTTAAGAATAGCAATATTATAAAAATCTGCGGTCACATAGTTACTTCAGTTACAGGTTAAATACCATAGAGTAACTTTGTAGCTTCTAATAACCACTTTATTAACATTGGCGACAGTGACAGGCGGCCGCGGCAGTGGGTCGGCGCGGGCGTGCGGGGCGCGGGGCGCGGGGCGCGGGCGGCCGGCGACGTGGTGACCCTCGTCACGCGGACGGTTATTGGCAATGTGGCAGATTGTGGCGTTGTTCAAACATCAATCGGACCCAAAATTGTTCCTTGTCTCTGTCAACGGGACTCGCAAGGATGTCGCGCGGGTGACGTGCGGGCGGCGTGCGGGCGGCGTGCGGGTGTCGCGCGGCTGTCGAGCGGTTCAGCGACCGGTGTTAACATTATTACCGCTCGTGTCTTGCGGCTCCCGGGGGACCCGCGCCGCTCTATTGTATGCATAATTAAATACAACGGGACACTGTTCAATAAACTATTTATTGAACAAATTTCAAAATACATATTGTTTTGTTATGGGGTGTAGCATATGAGATGGCTTTACTGCTACCCTGGGACAAACCGCTGAACGGGTCCGCATTTATGGATACAATTTTTTGTTTACAAGATGATTCATCGGATGTCAAAAATCTAAATTGAATCTCTTTTCCAAAAACGTTGATTTAGCGAATTTGAATCGTTATTGATGTTCAATGCATTAAAGTATTAGACGGAATGCATCAGGTTGATTTGAGCTGGCTCTTATACGTTGGTGGAGAAGCGATTCGGTAAAAACGTCAGCGGCGAACGAGCGATCGATGGATCCTGGGTCCATGGGTTGGTTGGTTGGTGCGATGGGTTGGTCGCCACATATCTTTGATATTACGTGCATATCAAAAGTAAAAAGGAGTCTATTATTTATAACGACAAAACAGGTGACGTCACCGATTAGAGACATAGGTATGTGCGTCGCTGAGTCTACTTGCTGGGGCACCGCTGCACCACTGAACCAGTGCTGCAGTGCTGCGGTGCTGCGGTGGTGGCAGCCGCAGTACGAATAATACTTAGTAGTCAATAAGTGATGTTGAATTGTGCATTAATGCATTAAACATATCGAAATATTCAGGCCATTTTTTATTATTACCGTTAAACGACGGAAGTATGATTTTTGATAAACGTATGTTAGATGATGAACAACTGTGAGGAGTCACTTTTAGTCAAGTTCCGATGAATCGATAAGACCTCATAGTATTTTTTTCGGCGAAACGTTTTGAATTTCACTATACGTATCGTTTTTTTAAATTCAAAGGCAAGTCAACATTATAACCGATATCCACAGATTTGACTGCACGTACAGAAATCTGTAAGTAAATAATTATGTTATTCTCTAGCCAATTGAGAATGACATAATTCATTAAAAAAATTCTTAACTAAATCTTAAAATAATGATAAAAAATTATTGACACAAAGGTAGTACTTTTTGAGTTTTATACTATGCCAGTTTATATAGGCATCTGACCTGAGGCCCAAAACATTTGCCCATCACGTCTTTAATTCACGTTTGTTTGCTTCAAGTGTTAACTTATTTCAACTAAATTCCCTATAAATGTCAGTTTGCTGCGCCAAGAAATAAAATGTGGGCCCTCAATGATCAATCCAGATGCACGCAATAATTCACCTGCTCTCGGCTAAATACCAGTAGATACTGTAACTTAATATTGCTATTAAACAACTGTTAGGAGCTTAATTTTTATTTCGTATCTACAGCTTATAATTCGTGTATAATAATGATTATGCCTGTTAATTAATAATTTAGTTATTTTACTAAAATAATGGGGTGTAAAGAAACTATATCCATCCTTGATAGATCCCGCCATCCCCTTGTACGATGCAACGTGATCCGCACCCTGCACCCTGCACCGAACACGGCTGTGGGCACGGGCGTAGCCAGGTTTTAGTTTCGTGGGGGGTTCAAGTTTCGGGGGGGGGGGGGGGGGTGTTCAAGAATATACAACGACTAAAAGTACATAAAATAACCCTAAAGAAAATTGAGACTATTTTTCCTCACGACGTATGTAGTGCCATCTATTATTAGTTTAGTCAAAAAGTTCAAAAACGTGTTTAATAGAAAATATAAAGCTCCTAAAAATATGTGCGATAGCTCATTCGATTCGGAATGACGTCTAGAAAAATGTTTTTTAAGGTTTATTAGCACATAAAAATGTCAGTCCTTAACTTTTCGGGGGGGGGTTTGAACCCCCGAAACCCCCCCCCCCCTGGCTACGCCCATGGCTGTGGGGTTGTTTCTTGACTTCAGAACAGATGTTCACGACCAAGTTCACTTCGCAAGATCAATCGCAATTCGCAAGACACTTCTGTTCTGAGATTTGTTTCATGAAGCTTAGCAAACTTCAGCTGAGGAGAAAAAGTAAGTCCATGGGGTCAGATGGAACCTCTGCTTTCACTTGTCGGATTTCACTTAATTAAAGTAAATAAAACAAATTAGTAACTGCACTGAATATAATGAACTATGATTGTCTTACGGTCTTACGTCTGTTCGGTAAGACAAAAATATTGATAAGCACATTATATCACAGCACAAGTTAACAATGAGATGTAAGATATTATGTCTCCACTATATTTATATTTTTAATATTAAAGTAATTAACAAACAGTAATGTGTTATATAATATAAATGATAAAATAGTCAGTAATATTTTATCTATTAAATTGAATATGTCAAGTAAACTCGATATTATTCATTTTATTATCACAAAGTAATAGAAGAGCATGGCATAATGGAATGTCTGGTGGATTTATGGGATCTTACATAAAAAGCACTCGAAGGATTACAGATTTGAGTAACATAATAATATCAAGGTTTTAAAAGTAATTAATAAATAGAAACCCTTAAACTTAGGTAACACAATAATATAATAATGTTCGTAAGTCACTAAAGAAAAATAAGTTCAGGATATTTATGTAATGTTGTAACATAGGTAACAACAGGTCAAGTGTTGTTGCTGCAGCCTTGGTGACTGCGGCGAGTCAGGGCTGCCGGGGCGTGGTGGACGGTGGTGAGGACCGTTGCGGGGCGGCGGCGAGCTAGTACACCTCGACGCTCTCCTGATGGATGACGGTGTCCTGCCGGAACATCTCGATGTCCACCTGGCTGTCCGCCTGCATCAGCTTGGCGCGGCCCTCCTGCGGAACACGACGGTGCAATGTGTTATGGCTCACAATAGAAGGATGAACAACAAGGTATGTCGCAGCAACGGGCGGTACCTTGGGATGCATGAGGATGAAGGGCAGCTCGGCGCTGAGCTCGCCGCCCAGCGCGCCCAGGAACAGCTTGACCTTGATGCTGTAGCTGACCACGATGCCGAACGCGTCCCGCTGCTCCGCGTCTAGCAACCTGCTCACAACAATCACATCCATCCAGTCAGACATATTACATGGAGGTTTTGAACACATTGGATTGCCATGGAGTAAAGTGCAATGCCATAATTATAATCAGGGTGTCATAAAACCACAAAAGCCGGGCCCCGTCCTTGGCGGGAGAGCTTTGCAATATTTTTTCTAACAATACTATTATTAAGTTATTAATATTATTACAGATAGGTACCATCTTTTTCTTAGCTACCATCCACTTGATTAAGTTAGCCACCAAACGACACGTCGTGTTCCGGCTAGGAGCACAGAAGAAATAATAGTACTTATCTAGGAGCTTGAGTTACTGGGAGATCTTGCCCATGATGATGTTGGTTTATTGAAGTTCTTGGGCGACAATGAGTACTTAACATCAGGTGGGTCGTGTGCTCGTGTGTCGCTGATGTACACGGTACGGTAAATGATGAATGTAGAGTGTTGCGGTGCTCACAGCGTGGTGGAGGCGAGCTCGGCGTCGTCCCGCTTCAGCTGTCCGTCGAGCGCGATGCCGCGCCGGTCGCGCAGCGTGTCCAGCGACGGCCGCAGCTGCACGATCTTCTGCAGGTTGCCGCCCGGCTGGATGGGGCACCCGTCCCTACAGACAGACAGACACACCATGTATTGTCGACTTCAATACATTCATTATTCAGGGTCTCATAATGGCCACATTTGCCTGTTTTTTTAACAAATACCAATTGAATATTATATACGACTACGTATCAAATAATTACATCTAGAAAACTTCTTTACGGAATGTAAAATTACGCTCCATTTTAAAGTTGCCTCGGTAATGAGTTGAACCTAGTGAGTTACATGCATGCGGTACTGACTCGGACTCGACGCTGGCGATGACGTTCCGGTACTGTCCGTTCTGGAAGAGCATGACGTCCACCGACTGCAGGATGCTGGTGCGCAGCTTCTTCACCACCTTGTTGCTGTTGTTGCGCACGCAGATGTTCACCGCCACCGCCTCGCCGTGCATGTACAGCTGCCGGGGAACATTATATTTGTTGATTGTAGCGCTCATAGCATCACTTTAGTAACGGCGCGGCGGCGGGTCAACTACCGCCCGAGTTTCCGTGCTGGGGAGGGCACGTAAAGCCGTCGATCCCAGTTTTTTAAATAACATAACAGTTGTTAACAATTGTTGTTGTATGCCGAAAGCCTTCTGGTGACATGAAAACTTCTGAAATTTAAGTTGCCTTCTAACCCCTTCACACAATCTGCACTGCAGTAGCGTTGTGGATGTACCTATGTATGTTTGTTCTAGGCCACCGCAAGAGAAGAGACCCGTGCCGACCATCATCATTGGCAGTAAGGCCACAAGTCTCTGTACTCTGTGCTTGGCACTAGCGTGGTCCACTACGATGACCAGGTGACCCACCTGCTTGTCGAGGGTGAGCTCGAGCTCGAGCTGGCCGGGCGACAGCGTGAAGTCCTTGCGCACCACGGTGCACGGCTGCGGGCCCGGCTTGTCCGGCGCGTACTGGATCTTGCGGATGCCCAGCGCTATCGTGCTCCTGGGGACACACCACACACACTATTCATTACAACCTATGCAATATACATGTACATGGAACATCCCACGTCGCGTCGTAGTGGAAAATCACCTTTAAAATATAGAGATTTATATCTATTACATTTGAAATATTAACACCATTGTTTTCTCATGTTAATATCCTATCCTAATTTATACCATTAGAAATGTAAAAGTTTGTAAGGATGTACGGATGTTTTATTATTATTTCATGCAGAAAGTGATACCGAATGGACTTTGATGAAATGTTGCTCACTAACATATCATTATTTAGTATTTTTATCCCGGGAAACGCGGGCTAAGCTGTGGGCGGAGCACTACATAATTTCGGATGACACACACTGAAAGCATTGAATTAATTTATAGAATAAAAATTCTGTTAATGTATGTGAATATCATTCGAAACTTGCTGTACATTTGCACTTTGATACTGAAGTTGAATGTTTATTGCTTCAGTTCCAATCACAAAAAAAACCTTTGTATTTAATGAAATCCATCATTCTGTCGCTTGAGACAATCTCATACGATATATCTTAAAAATAAATCTTTAATTTATTTATCTTAAGAATTCTAAGATAGCTTATGCGGTCGCCACTACGAGAGTCGCCGGGTCGTCCTGCCAACCGACAGTCACAGCCGCCGACTGCCTGAGGGCGGTGTGTGTGTGTGTGTGTGTGAGAGAGAGCAGACCTGCGGTGCGAGCGGTCGATCTCGGTGTCGCCGACGAAGAGCTTGACATAGTAGTGCACGCCGCAGGGCTCGCCCTCGTCCTCCAGCCCCGGCTGCAGCGTCACGGAGCCGGGCGCGCCCGCCGGCACCGTCAGCCGGAACGGGATCGTGTGCTCGCCCAGCTTCTTGATCAGCCGCTCCTGGACACCCAACACCAGCACCCATTGTACACAGCTAACATACATGCAGCTGACATAAAGATGAATCGCTTTCCTGATTTACAACATAGGGATCTCGTACTTGACATTTGTGTCGCATGCCTCGCAGCTAAAATAGATGCACGCCAGTCGTTTTGAATTGTCTCCGGCATGTTGGATCCAACTAATCCGCCCGTGTGTCACCTGTCGGGCCTCGGAACTATCTCCGCATAAATCCGTTTGCAGAAATATATTTTCAGGCAATTAACATTTTAATTTGAATAAAAAATGTGGATCCACAAAGGCGGTGACAAATGTCTCATGCATTACGACTTCCTGCGGAACCAGTAATGGCTTCCTGAGGCGCGTGGACGGGAAGGGAAAAAACAAAACGTAAGGACGCGGTATAAAAACGGTACTTTTACGCAATCGCTAATTGAATGCAAACAAAACAAGCAATGGTTCTGCAATTAATTTAATATGATACCTAGGTACTAGTTGTTACTCGCGGCTTTTCCCCGCCGAAATACTTTTTATTACTACGTTCTCTAAAATTTAACTATTAAATTAAGTTTTTCATTAGAAAAATCATAATTACCGAAATAAGAAAGAAGTCTAATAGTTGCTTGTCGGTGTGGTGGTGTTGGTGTAATGACTATGATTCGCAATCAATTACGCGATAGTAAAGGAAACAGTAAAATGCTATGGAAAAATGTTAAAAATGTAGTATGTAATATAAGTACTTCAAAACCTAGCAATCTAGAGTTATTAAAGTATAAGCCTAACCCAAAAACCTCTTTAAATACGATTCTACATAAATGACGCACCCATAAATCTTTTTTCTTAGAACTTTTGATAATTCTGAAATTTCCGGTATAATAAAATGGAAAATTGAAAAAATCTAATTCTACCTCTGCGGACATCTATCTCCAAAATATTGGAAAAGGTAGTGAACAAGAGACTGCTTGATTATCTTGAATGAGAAAATCTCTAAGAAAAAAACCAATATGGCTTCGGCCGAAGAAATCTACGGAAGATGCGGTATTCTACGTAACAGAGACAATTGTAGGGTGGTTGGACGAGGAAAAAAAATGCATGGGAATCTTTTTAGATTTGGCAAAGGCATTTGTCACGGTTTCCCACACAATATTGTGGAGGAAGCTCGAACTTATGGGAATTTGTGGAATTGCACTAAATTGGTTCAGGTCCTATCTAACAGATAGAAAACAAAAAGTCTGCGTGTCTTCTCATGAGAGTGAGCTTGCCTCAATCAACTGTGGAGTAACACAAGGAAGTGTTGTCGGTCTAACGCTTTTCCTTACTACTTACTTTAGAACTACAACAATTCAAAACAGTAATATATGCAGATGATACAGCCATTCATAATACATGGTAACTCCTGGACAGATGTGACGCTTGCAGCACAAGAAGCCCTATCCAAGATATCGTATTGGTTACAACAACATTTATTAATGTTAAACGACAAAAAAACTACATAACTAAGTATCTTTAGCATAACAAAAGCCACAAAGGCTCCCAATGATCAAGTTTTAAAGATACATGAATGTAACAACCTAAATGATAAAACGTGCTGTTGCCGACATTTGGAGAGAGCTGAGACTATTAAATACCTAGGGATCATTATAGAGAACTAAAGTAGAAAACAAATAGATTTCCTTATTAAAACTCCAACCAGTTGCTGATCACGATCTAATAAAAATGGTATACAATGCTCTGGTTCAAAGTATCTTAAGTTACTGCATCGTTTCCTGGGGAGCAGCATGTAGTACTCAATTTTTACAACTAGAACGGATCGACGGACAGACGGACGAACGGATAAACCACGCAGATATTCTACAGACACATTGTATGCAGAATGTGGAATCCTTAGAGTGCGTCAACTAACATCTTAGCTTTGATTCAACGATGCCACAAAAATTCTGTAACCTCGACGATCACCAACTATAAAGTACAAAGAAAGCTGAAGCTTACCTAAATCGAATACGATTTTTTTCAGTAGAATATTTTCATTTCTAGGATCTTACATCTATAGCAAACTACATCACAAACTAAATCATGTAAATCATACTATGTATATTATCCAAAAAGAAAGTTAAATCTTGGCTAGCCCAATTAACATATAAAGAAACTGAAAACTTACTTTGCAGTAATAAGTAGAATCTTAATTAAATGCACATCCACACATTTACACTCACGAATCAACACACACACACACACACACACACACATACACACAATTTTTGTATAATAGATCTCTTTTTGTTTTATACACTTGTATTTATTTTTTATTGTTTTATTTATAACGAAAGGTTCAGAACCTAGTTTCCCACAACACAGGGAGTCCTAGTGTGGGAGCTTGTAATCAAAATAACTATGTAACAAAGGATACGCAATAAATATTTTTTTCATTTCAATGGCTCTGTAATGCATGTACGACTGAACTCACCTGCGTGCGAGACAGCTCGTAGGAGCGCTTCTCGGGGGGCGGGTAGATCTGCTCGGAGACCAGGTACAGCTCCTTGAAGAAGTTGAGCCCCATGACCTCGTCCTCCTCGCGGCCGTAGCGGAACGTGCACACCACCTGCACGAACACCTTGCGCTGCGCCACGTACTCCGTGTCCACCACCACCACGCCATCTGACAAATGGTATGTTATCTGTAACTCACCTCAGATACATTTTTTTTGTAACCTGAGGGTGAATCATCTGATTGAAGCATTTACCTTAGCTGATAGAGCATCGAGAAGTGTGTGTGGATTTTTGAATGAACTGACGAGAACATATTTTACAACGTCATCCGATAATACGCATTACTTGTTCTCAATCACATTTTTGTGTTGAATATTCGAAAGAAAGCACCCCTAAGGAGGAATTATCTTTTCTTTTACTGTTGATTAATAGCAATCAAGAAGCTAAACCGCAGCTTGGGGAATTTTCGCGAACGTCATTAAACACGCATCGGTTACGGTACACACGGTTAATGGAGTAATAAAGGTTCTCATTCTGAGCAATCTATATATTTATATCGGCTGTAATCGTTTTACATCACAACATACTAAAAGATCGGTTGCCTTCGATTGGCTCCAAACAAAATCTGCACTTCAACTATTTGATCAGTATCTATAGTTGAAGGAGTTTCGAAGTAACAGCTGCGTCTTGCGCGCTCAGCACCTTGTCTAAAGAACATAGTGGTGAAACAAATGTCATGATGAACGGATGTTTATTTATATGGAATAGTAAGAGCGGTCCTCTTTATGTCATTCGAAAGTAACTTAAAATAATGAAGCATTGTACGTGTATAATATTGAAAGATTGCCGAGCATAATTAACGAACCCGCTCCGAAGCTCCCGAACCTTGGAAACATATCCATCGAAATTCCATCCATCAGGTCCTAACTGTCCTAACTGTTACCCGCTGACGATCATCACTAACCTATGGGCTCGACGTACGATATGTGATCGACGAAGTCCCGCTTCGCCATGTACATCGTGAGCTTGCCATTGGGGGAGCACTTCTTGAACACCTTGAAATTGTACACCATTGTGGCGGGAGTTGGCTGCAAGCGCAGCACACCTGGACACCTGGACAGCTGCGAACTGGGAGCTGGGACTGGGCTGTCGAGTGGCGACGGCCGATTGCGCCGCCGGAGCGCCGCCGCCGCCCTATATAGCGGATTACAAGCCCGAGCGAGGCTTCAGCACCGCGGTAATCTTGTTTTACTAATTACGCTCACGTGAGCCGACCACGCTGCGGCGGCGGCGGCGGCCGCGTGGGCGAACGACAGAAAAACATAAGCTATACCCAACTCCGTCATTATTTCGTCCCTCGGACGACTTATGTTGTTTATCGTTCGAACGGAAGGCCGGCGGCAGGGGGTTGCGGGGTGGGGTAGGTCAGGCAGGTTGGCCTCTGGCGTCCGGCCGGACGTACCGCGAGGTTGGTTTACTGTAAATTAAAAAATTCGGTTCGACATCGAACGAACCCGCCTCGTAAAAGCCGCATATTCAATAAGCGGAGGACTGGGATCGAATCTCTTGGCCCGTCTCTACAACGTCTCTACTCAGCATCTTGAATGTTCATTTTGCTTCGATTCCGGCGTAGATCGTCTCGACCGCAGAGGTTTTTTTATGGAAGTAGTCGGCAAACGAGCTTACGAACCACCTAATGGTAAGTGGTAACAACACCAAAGGCATCACTGATGCGTTGCCGGCCAAGAAAGAGAGAAGAAAAAGAAAGAAAGAACTGGCTCTCAAGCCCCAAGAAGGAACACGATGAGTCGTTTGGCGGCTGACTCATGCTCAAGGGTGGTAGCTAGCCAGGCGAACCCCATGGAGAAATAATAGTAGTAATATGGTATTAATTAACAATTCAAATCAATATTACCAATATAATCCCTCGAGGGGCCCTACCACCAGCGAACCGTGTCGTTTGGTCGCCTCTTACGAGACCCTTCCGACGTGGGATTGGGGTTAGTATACTGAGCCGCCCCAATACGGCTTACTACCTGCTGCCTAGCTGCCTCAGCAACGCCATATCCCCTCCCCTGCTCCCTCCTTTCACACTTCGTTTGTAGGGTAATACATAGCAGACTACTCTAGTTTATTCTACTGTAGTAGATCAGAGACAACTTTATTCGAAGAATGCGCCGTATCGTTGCAACATTGGCCACTGCGCTCCACCATCATTCAGCCTCCCCTAGTGGAGGCGTGCCGGCCATGGGGCGCGCGGACTATAGCGCAGGATACATTGTATATCCACGTTCTGTTCTATTACATCTGAAACGACGCAGTTTCCATGAAAGCGACTGACAAATCCGTTCCGAGCAATCTGAGTCAATTTGTCTGTGGATGGCGCTCGCGGCTCGCCCGATACACTACACTTAAAGCCAGCCGGGTAGCCGAGCGAGCGGCACCGCGGCGACACATCCCCGGGACGGGATTTAATTTTATTTTATTTACCTGTACACACGATATTATTATATTTTATGTGCCCATATTTCGATCGAGTTGCATAAAGTTCACACAATCACCACTGAACATTCAATCGACATTTTTATTTCATTCAGTAACTCCTTTGTCAGGCCAATATTATCTCGCGTTTGGAATCGAAGCTACGATGATTCGTCGATTCATCATGTAATAATGGTGTATAAGGGGTTCACTATTAACAGACTCCAATAACAGTGGTGGTCAACAGAAATGAAACTGCTGGTTAAGAAGGTATGTATGTGCAAGCGTATGGAATCGTGTGGAACGTATTGCGTAAGTAGGTAATCGTAGAAGAGTATGGAATAATTTTATTGACAATCTTCTATAGCTTCGGCTACATACTACACACTTACACAGTGCAACTACCTGTTAAATAACATATTATTTATTTAGCGAATTACATAACGTACATTTTCACCAATAATATTTAAGTAATAATAAAACAAAAAAACACAGCGAGCGGCGACGGCGTGGAACACATCTCCGGAACAGCAAGAAGCTACTGCGGTGTTGAAGAAACGGCTCGAAGATGGTTGACGGATGGCGGATGCATGAAAATAATCTGCGTATGAAGACGATGCGGCGCTGATGATATTTGCAACTGTTTCTTGTTTCTGAATTAGCACGTCAATCAAATACGTCAAATTATCTCGCATCGAATATCCAGTTCGCAGTATCTCAGTAGCCGGGGGTAGATAGGAAATAAATATTTTCTTCAGACCTTCGCCTTCTGCGTTAAGGTAGTAGCAGGGTGTATACATTATATAATTATCCTTATTTGGGTTGATTGGGTTGATTAATAAGTAGTTGATTTTTCCAAACGGACGTTGGAATTGTCCTTATTATTTCTGGGCCCTCTTACACCCTAGGCGAAAGAATTACTTCAGTGCCTCAGTAGGTGTATTAGACACGTACCCAGGTGGATTAAGTAGTTCAGTAAATTTAATGTTAGTTTAACTACGTTGTACGACACTACTGTGTTGTCCCACAGCTCGTAGGGACTAGGGACACACTCCGCGGCCGCGCGCATTGCCTTTAGTTGACATGTCATTGTGCGCGGTATGCACATAACGCGTGTCGCGTGTCGCGTGCTCCACTCGAGTGAAGATATCTGCAGAGAGCGATCAGCGATAAAATATTAAAAAAAAATCTGGGTAGTTATTATATCCCCTACAGTTAAAGTGGGGATGAATATTTTTCTCGTCAGCGGTCTACCCCATCGTATGGCGTATTGTTGAAATGGTCTTTAAAAAATATTATGGTCTTTCGATTCAGGAGTCCATTTGCGAAATATTCGATTTAAAGTACTAGTTGAATAGAGTCTAGAGGACTCTAGACTTTAAGGGGGGAAGCCCCTGCCAGCTAAATCATAGAATTTGAACATGTGAAAAATTCATGATGAAGAAATTCATGAATTACCTACTATACAATAATTATTATAAATTTAAAAGGAAAACTATCACGGCTAGCTTAAGAAGTTGTTGATTCTATTACTCGTAATTTTCTTACATAAATAAATGAATAAACGCTGAACTCGATGAACTACGGAATCCCACATTACGGTCGCCTGACACGCACTTGGCCGGTGCGGCATCGGCACACTGCGTCCATCGCTCTCTGAAGAGTGAAGTCTACATCACTCATGGTGTGTGGAGACTGGAGTGTGATTCATCGGCGCAAACGCAGGCCCGCCCGGTCGTTCACCTCGACCTCCCCCCCTCCGCCACCGCTGCCCCCTCCGCTCGCCCGCTCCACATCGCGGCGGAACATCGATGCATGCTTTCTAATACTATAACACCTTGGCTCGTTAAAAATGCGTTGCATTTCTAAACTGAATATTATTCCGCGCGCGAGCCCCAAGCGCACAATAAACAAACAGCATTACAATATGAGCGTGCTGAGCGGATTGCCGCGGCGCCGCTGCGTCTAGCGGCTTCAATTTGGCCCAAATTGTTTGTACCCTACAGCGACAGCGTCTTAAGTTCTCTTCTTTCTCTACCTTTTTGTAATCAAAAAGCTAAAAACATAAAACATCTGCGGCGGCCGAATTAACTTACAATTTCGTGCTAGTCTCGTAGACATCATGATGCCTTATCCTACAAATGTTGATTGTTGTCGCAGGATATTGATGTCCTCAGCAGTCTTATGCAACAGGCACTCCAACATCTTCAATTACATATCAAGATCACAGAACATCACCCATTATTTAATCATACCGATCTTTTTTAGGTACCTATAAGATTATAAAAATGTTGACTGGTATCACGCCGTGCCACGCAGCCTGCACCAGAAATAAAGTGCGAAATCTGACGCTGCGTCGCGTCGCCTGAATTGAAATGAATCGCATCGTGTTTCAGTTTGACTTACGTAGCCTTGAAAGTGCGATATTGTCATCGTTCAGTGTCAAGGCTGGCGGCCGGCGGCTAGCGAGAGTTGCCCGAGCCTGCCCCGCCTCCAGCACGCCGGCCAAGGCGCTGACGTCAGCTCCGAGCGACTCCGGCGCACCTCCCCCTCCCCCGCCCCCCGCCCGGCCCCGCGGAGGCCCGGGGAACAGTTACTCGTCCCTCGGCCTCCGCACTACTCCGCGCGCCGCGCGCCTCTCCTCGGATCATTCCAGCAGTTGTTTGTTTACTTTACACGAATCGTTCGTCGAGCGATGCTCCGCGCTCCCGAGAGCGCATTGTTGTGAACATTAGTACACGAGTGTCCGCAAACTTGACGGTACATTAGCCCAGTTGCCTGCTGCTTGGAAAATTGCAATATTAGCAGTGGAGTTTCGATGCGCGCGCGGCGCGAGCTGCAGCTCCTCAGACGTGTGTCCGCGGACCTCTGTGCGGAGTTCGCGGTGGCAGTGGACTGGTGAGAGCGGTGAGTTGTCGTGCCGTGACTCGTGTTTGAAACAATCATTTATTGTTTGAAGTGAGGATTGGAAGCTGTCATTTTAACGTATACGGCGTATACCATATTTTCATACTGTAACTATCTGGTTACAGTACAGCGAACATTCCGATGATAAACTTTCTAGTTAAGTTAAAGCCATTCATTGGGTAAAAAAATATGCTATTAATAAAATGTCAAGTGTACTATAATGAAATATTATTAAAATTATTATGCGTCTGTCGCACTTTTTGACCTACCGCCTAATTGAGCCCAGAGGCCAGAGCCACTACGTGATTGTGTAGTAAGGGTTTCTGCAAGATAGAGCATTATCTAACATTATCAATAATTATAAGTTTCATGTGTTAACAGTCTCATCTCCATACTGTATTGAACCAACTTTCCGCAGTACTCACTGGACTTAACTAGGTACCTTCATAATAATTATGCCTACCTATCAGTGGCATATCTAACCCTAAAGAGGCCCCATATCAATATTTCGCACCCTTAGAATGAAAGTGACCTAACTCAAAATTCCTGTAATTTCTGTTTTTGCTATAAACTTACCTTAAAATGCGTACCCTAAAACCCTGTGATGAAAAAGAGCTCGAATTATGAGTAAGAAAAGGACAACCTAATAATCGGTCACTTTCATTGATCGCTCTATTCATCGATATATACTTTTTTGAAAGCTTTCTTGCTCATTTCCCACAAATTCCAATTTTTGAGTTAGGTCACTTTCATTCTAAGGGTGCGATTTGTTGTGAGGCCCCCTCAACGTTAGCTGTCAAATGTAAAAGGAGTGTAGCGGTCGTAGGCCGCTGGCGAGCTTTTTTGGAAGAGTTAGTGGGGGCCCCTATAATTGATACGGCTGATACGGCGGTAGCTACGCCCCTGCTAACTATAATGCTTGCTCTAATGATATAAAACGAATTTGGATTATAATATATTTATCGGGACCGTCAAGGTGTAATGATGACCAGCTGATTAGCTAAAGCCTGACATGAATAATATTGAATACTGGAGAAGCTGAACCAGTCGAGAACGAAACTTATTATTGAATAGGTGTGGGAAGTGATGTACATTAGTGTAGGCTGTAGCAGCGAGGTATAGCACGGAGGCCTTTTAAACTTGACCAGTTCTTTTTGACACACAAGTCAAGTCAATTTTACCCAATGAGAGGTAGCTGCTACTGGTGAATGGGATGGAATAGTGGGAATTCTTTTCCCACTAGTCCTGTCAACAGGACTACTCAACAGGACAAGTGGGAATAAACGGCGGCGAGTGGCGACGCTACTATTTATGGGTACCTACCTATGTTAGTATTTGATTTCTCTAGGTGGCTGTTCTAGGTGGCTTCGCCGTATTGGGGCGGCTTAGAATACTAACCCCAATCCCACGCCGGATGGGTGTCGTAAAAGGCGACTAAATCCGGCCCGCTGGTGGTAGGACCCCTCGAGGGATTATATTAGTAATATTGATTTTAATTATTAATTAATACCATTATTACTATTATTATTTCTCCATGGGGTTCGCCTGGATAGCTACCACCCTTGAGCATGAGTCAGTCGCCAAACGACTCGTCGTGTTCCGGCTGGGGGCTTGAGAGCCAGTTCTTTCTTTCTTTTTCTTCTGTCTTTCTTGGCCGGCAACGCATCGGTGATGCCTTTGGTGTTGCTGATGTCCATGGGCGACGATAGCCATTGTAAATGGTCAGGTGGATCGTCAGCTCGTTTGCCGGCTATTTCCATAAAAAAAAATCTCGTGATTAGTCCTGGCTATCCGGGGTTTCCGAGGTGTCCGGGCTGTCCGGACTATTTAAAAAATCATGATTAGTTTAAAAATCATGGTTGCTCCTTACAATTATATCTAACTAGGTATAAAGGGTTATTATAAAACTGTAATCTTGTCTGTTACTTTAAAATTATAAAATAGGCAATATTGTAGAAATCAAAGATCATAACGGCAATTTCATGTACGTACGTAGTGTAGTGTATACATACGAGTATGTGCACACTACGAGTACCGTACGCACGAGTACCTTGCCATCGTGTCATCGCGCCATCGCATCGTGCCCTCGTGCCAGCGGTGGGCTAACTCCGACAGTGAATTTGTGGGACCTATTTTGGAACAATGTTATATTTTGTCTCAGTGTTGAAATCACTTTGAAATTATTTGGCACAAAAAATAATTAAATCCCGTCTTTTTTCAGAATACAAATATTTTTAACAATAGCAATAAATGAATGCTCACGTGTTCACTCCTGTTTGTATGACTTGTATCATTTGTATCAGAAACTCTTCGACTCGACAACCGTCAATACTCGTAAAGTAGGTAATTACATTTTAACAGAAATGTCTATTAATGTTGTGTACTTTACATTGAAATATAATGATTGGTTATTGGTAATACCGATAGTTAATTGTCGTAATCGTATCGTTCCAGGGACATCCACCGCGGCCGGAGCCAGTGGAGCCAGTGGCCATGTCGGCCAGCCCCGACCAGCAGCCATCGCCAGGTATGTCTACAAGCCTCAGGAGTTCTCAAACTTTTTACTCCTCCTGCCATATACTAATAACAGGTGTTATTAGTGTATCAGGTCACTTGGCGCTTCGTCCTTTAAAGAGTGAGCCATGTAACATCCACAGCCACAGCCTAGCGTGTTCTATAATAATATTTCGGGCGGTGGATGAGCAGCGCTGGCGAGGTCGAGGGTCTGGGAGCCGTCTATTTGTTCCCTTCGAGCATCGAGCGAGCAAACAGCGTGATGGGCTGTTAGCGCCGCGCAGCGCTTAATGAAGGCAATCCGCTGAGCGCTGAGCTAACCCCTAACAAAAATGCAGGCACCAGTTTATCAATTTTCAAAAGATTTTCCGTGGTTAATTTTCATTCTTCTTACTTAAACTCAGAATACTTGGCAACTCACTTGAGGGCGATGAATAGTTGGCAATATTCTACGTATAGGAAACAGCCGTTACTTGAGCACGGAGCGGCCAACCGGCCGCAAGTTGAATCACATGACAAAAACGCACCGCTTCGCGCAGTTATTGCTCCTCCAAGCTAGTTTCATCAAATTGATAAATTTTACATCGGAGAGAATACTCTATTAAATGCTTATTATCCCACGTGCCAGAGCCTGCAGCGTATCGCGCCGTATCTCAGTACAAATCTTTCATTTCCGCGCCGCGCTTCCCTTCAGTCCTGACGAAAAGATACATCTCACACATTTTGTTACTCGATACATCTCTACTTTACAATACGTCATCATATTTTAACTTCGTTACATTTGTACTTTTGAAACCAAAACCAAAACGATTTACCAAATTTAGAAGGGTATTAGTGAACCAGATGAATATCAAACGTTAGAAGAAACTCCTCGGTGCGACGTCCGGAATCTTCTCTTAGGAGGAGAGTTTCGGAATTCTCCTACTCTTCTTTTTAGTGAAGGCTCTCAAACGAACGGATTATTGCGAATATTCAGTAACGTTAAGTATTGTTGAAATACTTAACGTATTTATTGCGTTCCGTTACAGGAGTGGTAGAGCTACGCGAGGACGTGCCGCTGAAGACGAGCGGCTCGGCGAGCGGCGCGGCGAGCTGCGCGGGCCCGCGGCTCATCCTGGCCGCGTTCGCCGTGCTCTCCGCCGCCATCACGCTCGCGCTCCTCACGCAGATATACTCCGGCGATTATGAAGTAAGATCGTCTCTTACCGTCACCTGATGGTAACTGGCTATCGTTGCATGGACATCAGCGACACCAAAAGCATTACTGATGTGTTGCTCGCTAGCTAAGAAAGAGAGAAGAAAACGAAAGAAAGAACTGGCTCTCCATCCCCCAGACACAACACGACCCTTGGGTCAAGCGAGAGCTCAAAGGTCTATCCAGGAAGAAATTATAATAATGGTATTAATGAACTACATATTAAAATCAATATTACCAATACTATATAATCCCTCCGAAGGACCCTAGCACAAGGGGGGCGTATTTAGTCCATCCGTCGTGTGACTGGGGTTAGTATTCTAAGTTCTAAGTACGACCATCCTTGGAGCGGCAGGAGCGGCAGGAGCGGCACCGTGCTCATGTCGAGCAACATCGTGTGACGCTGGTCGTCGTGTGTTGTGAGTTATGTGGTGTGTGTGTGTGTGTGCAGGTAGTGCCGCACGGGTCGGTGGCGGGCTCGGGCGAGGCGTGCTCGCGCGCGGGCGCCGCGGCGCTGCGGGCGGGGGGGCACGCGCTGGACGCCGCCGCCGCCGCCGCGCTCTGCCTCGCCGTCAGCGCGCCGCACCGCACCGGGCTCGACGCGTGCGTACCTATAACCATACCATACCTATACACTGAACGAACACACGCACATGCACACAGAGACAGACAGAACAACTCGCTAAAATGCTAAGGAAATGAAGTCTGTACATGCGGCCATATATGACCATGACAATAGTCTATCTCGCTGAGCTACAAAATAAATAGACGAGCGGTCCGCCACCACGCCGCCGCCGCCCGCCTGCGCCGTCATCGTCTCGGTCCAGGTAGTGGTACAATGTACATGAGATAAACACAACACTGTCCCATTTGTCAAAGTAGTTTTAGCAATATTCCGGTCCATAATATTTCATAACCTATGCAGGTGAGATAAAGCGATGCAGCATCCGCAATAGATATAATATAATCCTAGGTATGATTTAACAATTTGTTTGATTTCTTGGATATTTTCAAGCTACCAGTCGGTACCAATTGAAATTACATGTATTTATTCTTCAATTAGGATTATCATTAAGCTCTGTGTAGACTGTGTACCAATTACCATGTAGATGTTGAACAGCAGCGGGGACATGATGCGCCCTGGACGAACTCCGGCACTTGCGTGAAACTGGATTAATAATACAAATAATACAATTGTGATCTCTTACTGATGCTATTCCATCTTCACAGAGCCGTGTAAGGATTGTACGAGATAGAGCAGAGAGAGAAAGAGTACCTATTACTAAAGTTGAGGTCATACCATAGATATATTACTCTAAATGGATACATAACTTCATAGTAATTCATCTTAGACTTTTTTATACTTAGCCTTATAAAAATCACAATCGAATGATATACATTTCCTATATATCCATGACTATAGATAACATGGACACAATAAAAATGGTCATTTCGTTATAGCGTCATCGATCTTCAGGTTCCTCTACAAAGTCTGTGATCCAGATAGAGTAATATATACGTGGGTCATACAAATATAACTTAACAGAAACAAAGCGACAGAAACAGAAACAAGCGAAACAGCATTTAATTGACACACCTTTATCGTATTTATCTATCTATGTATTATAATTCCTTACCAATTATTGGTCCTATAAGATAATAATATATGATTTTAATTATTTATCTCATTCCGCAATCAATTTTATTATCATTTTATTTCTGCGTTCTTCGTATGTGTATACAGAGCCATCTTTATCATTTGTTAGGAAACTGTAAGGTAATACCTCTTGTCCACAAAGTACAAACATTCGTCACTCAGACCGTCCGAGTCGGACAAACTATTTAGATATATTTGTCAACGAATTTCTAGGTTTACAAGTTAGTATTATAACTACAGGATTTTGTATTAATTTCCATTTTTTTATATTTTATCATGTTTCTAAGTGTATAACATGAAAGAGCCATCTGTGTTTTAAGTATGGAACTACATTATAAGGCCTGATACTACTAATTAACTAATAATACCGCTAGATGTCTCTAATTCATTATCTCCCAGTTGCAAGACAAAATATGTGACTCTACCTACACCAGCTGTAGAGGAACCTTTATGATAATTAAGGAACACTTTTTATTATAATATAATATACATATTATGTACTCCTTTAAAAAGGCACGTATTCAATAGGGCATATTTTCACATGTTTATGAAATTAATGCGAAATCGTATTCATTACCATTACTACCGGGAGCAATTCAACGTTGTGGTTTTTTTTAAATAGGCTTTTCGTATTAACTGTCGATGAGACAGATTAGTCCCGATTATGATAGTGTGCGCTGTCGCCTCCGTAATGGCAATCCATAAAAAACTTCGACAAGGCAGTGCCGTTGCCAGGAGAGACGTGTTCTCTCCACCCGGCGCGGGGTGCCGCCGGCCCGGTAGCCGCGGCCGGCGTTGAGCAGGTGCGCACTGCACGCACCAGGGTGGAGCCATCACACTCCTAAATTTTTAATGGCAATGTAAATTTGATTGGCAGCTTTTACCAGACTTTTTGTAAGTCTGTTGGGGTGGAATTTAGTAATAGAATTTAAAATGATAATTTCGCTCTCCACCTGTACAGGTGCTCACAAATTGCTTATAAATTGTGACAGGTCCGGATCCCTGCTGTACTGGGAGTACCGGTCGGCGGTGGAGCGCGCGCAGGGCCCGCTGCTGGCGGAGTGGGGCGGCGCGGGGGCGGCGGATGACGTCACACGGGCGCCGCGGCTGGTGGCGGCGCTGGCGGCGCTGCACACGCGGCTCGGCGCGCTGCCCTGGCCGCGGCTGCTGCAGCCCGCCGTCGACCTGGCGCGGTCAGTATGACCTGCCGCTAAGTAATAAATACAAAAAAAATTGCTAAACGTTATCTTGTATGTGGCGCTGCGACGTCGGCTGCGACCGGGTGTGAGTGGGTGTGAGCGGGTGTGGCTGTGTCCCCAGGGGCGGCTTCCCGGTGTCGGCGGCGCTGGCGGCGGCGGCGGCGGCGCGCGGCGTGGCGGGGTACGCGGCGGGCAAGCTGCGCGCCGACCCCGCGCTCGCCGACTACCTCGCCAGTCTGCAACGCAACACTAGCGCCGGTATTGTTCCAAGTTTTCTACGTATCAATCTATCTAACTCTATAATACACGATTTTTGACTTAGTTTAAGTCGTTCAAATTACTACTCGTCGAATTTCGCTATCGACACATGATCGACACGAGGCTTGCGGAGTTGCTCGAGCTGGAGAAGGAAGTTTGTTTGGTTATCGCAGAGCTGTGCGCGGCGTGGGGCTGCGACGGCGCCGTGCGCACGAGCCGGGCGCCGGGCGTGCCGGCGGGCGCGTGGCGCGTGTGGGCGGGGGGCGCGGGGGGGCGCGCCGCCGCCGCCGCCCTGGCCGCCGCCTTCCCCTCGCCGCCCGCGCCCTCTCCGTCCTCCGCCGGAGAAGCGGCCGCCAGGTAGGTGTCACCCGCGAACACGTCAACTGCCACTACTGCCACCATGCTACCCGCTGCGTTGGAGGCCATGCAGCTGAAAAAAGGGGGAAAGCAGAACCGTAGGGGTCACTGCAAGACCCAGTAGACGACCAGGGCGAGGAGGAACTAATGCGGTACCGCATCGACAGGAGCGACACACAGCCGCAGCAGCCGGCTGTAGTGCTGTACCGACGCTTCCGACGTAATATTGTAGCCTGTACGTAATACTCCACAAACATTGAGGAAGTTGTGGAGTATGTCAGATTGGAGAGTTCGGTTGGAATGTCGTCACAATTACTTTGTGGTGAGGTTGCCTGCCGAACAGCTGTCGACCTTCATGGAATAACACATCAAAACAGACTCAATTTTCAGGGTAGTGGAAGCTTTGCGCCAACAATCGTTACTTGCGGTTGGCGGACCGGGCGATGACGCGGGCGGAGGTGCGGGCGGCGGCGCGGGCGGCGGCGCGGGCGGCGGACCGGGCGGCGGCGTGGCGTCGGGGCTCGCGGTCGTGGACCCGCAGGACACGTACGCCGCACTCGTCACGTTGGTTCACTGATTTTAACATTTGACATTTTCACGTAACGTATAAATAACATTAACTACAGTGTTGTCTGTTGTTGTTGGTTAACCAAAGTAAAGTAATTGCTTAATTCAAGTGACCAGTAACATTATCATTGGTGCCATTGAATTATTTTTTAACGCTTCACACTCATAGCCCTACACTAGGATTCCCTGTGTCGTGGAAGCCATTGACAACACACAAAGACAACAGATAAATGCCCAGACCAAGAGCAGACATTCAAACTCATTATTCAAATTTCCGCTTCGTTGGAAATCGAACCCAGGACCCTTGGCACGGTGATCCGGCATGGTAATCATTGCGCCACACGGGTTGCCATTATCATTGAAACTTTTGTCGGCAGTGGGCTGTCGGTGGCGTTTGGCTCCGGAGCGGGAGCGGGAGCGGGAGCGGACGGCGGGTGGACGCGCGACACGCCGCTCGCGCCGCTCGACCTGGCACCCGCGCTGCTCGTGGATCAATACGTGTGTGGTATGTCGACCCGCACCGTCCGCACTTCTTATACACCTGATTGTATGTCAAATCAATTGGGACTCCTATGTCAACCCATTATTTAGCTTTTCGATACAACAACCGAAACTCATAACAAGAAGCATTTTACGCTAGGTTATCTACAACTATATTCACATTCGGATCAGAATTTACGTAAGCACTGTGTTGCCTAGCAACCACAAACAAACAGGTGCATGAAACTTTTGGTCGTATAAAGTGCGTTTGAACTAAATCTGGAGCTCGCAAGTCGCGTTCCGTTCCACTCTTTATAATTTAATTTCTTTTTAAACATAATATTTATTTTGCAAAAGTTTAAAATAATATGGAATAGTTACGTATAAAATCGATATAGACTGTTTTAAAATACATAAACATAAATATAAAATGTTATTCGGCTTTGTTTAATGAAATTTAACTTATAAATAACTTTATGCTCATGCATATTGAGTGGAATGAAATATCTGTATAATCTGTACAGTGCCATCTCTGAAGAACTTATTTGTGACGTGGCGAAAATTGGAACTAATGCCATCCCATTCATAACTTACTAATAGCGCCCTCCTTAAAGTCACAGATAAGTTGATTTCACTGTATTTCGAAATATAATACGACCAAGTTGCAAAGCATGTAAGCGCCATTATAGCTGTGAGGTTTTCTAGTCATTTCTATTTATAGTCATAGGCAGGCAGACCTGAAAACAATAATTTTGTGCAAAGGTTTGAAGTCGCTTCACGAAATTAAGGATGTGCGAGCGTGAGTTATTCAATGATGAAAATTGTTTTAAGATGTTGGTTTTTACGTCGTTTTCTCTTAGTGTGTTGTTGTTATAGGTCAATAGTAAAATAATGAAGATGTCACAAACGTTATAATGATTATTTAGTTCTTTAATAGTTATTTGGTGTGCGAAATACAAATCAGTTTGTGAAAACCCTATAAAAGAATTTTAATGATTTGTTGACAAGAATTATGATACGAGTTTGATTCAAATATAGGGAGGGTAGTAATATCATAAATTAGAAGATAGTGTGCAGTACAGTGTGTGTGTGGGCAGGCACGCGGTACGTGGTGGGCGCGGAGTCGGCGGCGGCGCTGGCGCAGGCCGCGGCCGCCGCGCTGGCCGGCGCGCCGCCCGCGGACGCCGTCGAGGTACCGCTCTCCAGCTGTAGTTACCCTTACACCACCAGTGTAGCCGTTTACCCTATAACAATATGTATAATCAGACAAGCTTCATTACTACTGAGGGCCCTGACTGCACTTTCAGTGCTGTTCTATTATTCGCTTTATTGAATCCGATATTTAATACTAATTTTGCTTTTTTAATAATATTTTCCTTTTTTTTTGTAAAAAAGAAATAGTAAGTGTTACTTTAAACATCATAATTTTCATGAAGGGCGGACGCGTATCGATTTCCCCCGACGGGGCGGTGGCGCTGGAGGCGGGGCGCGCGCCGCCGCCGAGCGCCCTGCTAGCCGCGCTGCTGGACGCGCCGCTCGCCGCACCGCACAACGGCACGCCGCCGTACGCCGCCGTGAACCTAGTGCAGCAGCGCGTCGACGCCCTGCTCTCGCACGCCGACAGCCGCGGCGGCGGGTTCGCCTCGCGCTTCTGATACCTTCTGACCTTCTGACAGCCCGCCCCCGATCACATGGACGCGATGTCAAGACTCAAGTCTGACCAGTCCGTTACTTACCGTCCGGCGCGTCCGCTCCCCCGCACACAGGGGTCCCGTCGACTCTGATCGGCTCGCCGAGACTTCTCTCGCGCGTCTCGTCTCTGTTTCCTTCTCCCGAAGTCGTAAATACATGTGATATTTTCCAAAAAGTGTTTATCTTTAAAGCAGTACTATTATGTCAAGTGTCAACTCTTACTAATATTATGAAAAATATATTAATAATATATTATTTTGATTATTACAATACGTTCTGTTATACATTTATATTGTACACCTGTTATCAATTTAAAAGCAGTGATAGCCTAGCGGTTAGAACGTTGGACTCCCGAACGAAAGGGTCCGAGTTCAAATCCTGGCACGCACCTCTAATTTTCTAATATAATGTGCGTATTAGAAGTTAATTATCACTTGCTTCGAGGAAGGAAAACATCGTGAGGAAACCTGCACACCGGAGAGTTCACCATTATAGTTCTCGAAGGTGTATGAAGTCTACCAATTCGCACTTGGCCAGCGTGGTAGACTATAGCCTATACCGCTCACATTGTGAGAGAGACCCCGAGCTCAGTAGTGGGACAATTAAAGGTTGTTGCTTTCATCTTTTTTATCAATTTCATGCAAATTAATATCATTCAGTAATAAGTTCCTAATGGCAGGCAACGCGGCGACGATGCCAACTTTCTATTAGGTAAGTAGTTATTATGTCGTCCGCCGTCTATTTAATTTACATAACGTTTTCGACATTTTAAATGATAATAATTATAATGTTCAAAATAGTGTCGCTTGTACCTCCTACGAGTAGGTACTGGCTGTCGCGTGTCTTGTATAAAATAAATGTCGGTGAAACGCTTTGGATATTAATCTGGTTTTTGAAGTTACACTTCGGGACTTCCATGGAGAGGGTATGAAAGAACTGGATAGTATTGTTTTTATATATTTGCAACGTATAAACTCAAAAACAACTAAACCGATTTTAAAAAAATTTCACCATTAGAATGCCACATTATTCCTGAGTAACATAGGTTATATTTACTACTAGAAAAATTAGGGATCCTTGCCAAAACATCAGTAACGTGAACCAAGGTGTGAAAAATGTTGCCTAAAAATTTCTTTCATCGCATACGCTGCGGAAACTATTGATGATAGAACAAAAAAATGTTCTACAATATTAGAGAAAATATCAATATCTACAAAAAACCTCGCGATACTATGTGTCCAACTATTGTAGTTATGTCACTATACCTAACCACTTCTTACATTTTAGAAGGTAATAAAAAAGCTGACCAAAATCATACTATGATAACCATACCTTCGTATTAATCCTTATCCAAATAAATCATTTCATACTCAAAACTATTTCAATACCTATTGATAACTTTTTGAATTACTCAAATCGGACATTCCATTCAGAAAATATTACGAATATAAGGAAAATAAACACCGCCGACGCTGCCGCGCCATGACCAGTGTGGCCCCACGCAAAGCAGCCGTAGCGTAGGCCTTTATTTACTAAAAAGCAATAAAATTTAAATAGATGTATGTATATGTTACCGGCAAAACCCGATTTCAGGTTAAACTAGTTTGGCCTAGGCCAGACTAGTTTGGCGCGACACGATTAGGCAAAACTAGTTTCTCGTCAGTCTAAAACTGATTAGAACTGAATTGTTACGGATTTATATTTATTCGACAAATCTTTGTACTTTAAACCTCTTAAATTACAGCTATTTTAGTCACGACTGCACTTCAAATTGTATTCGAACACCAAATGTAGTAAATGATCACCAAATTAACTGCTCGCGTTTGTTTCTTTTGGATTCTTTTAATTTCCAGATGTAGGTCAAAATGGTTACAAAACCGACTTAGTCAACCTCGACCCCATGTGGTACTAGTCTGCCCTACCCCTAGAGTGAATGTAAACCCCGGAGGCGCGAAGGGAGAGCAGCTCCCGCCCGCTGTAACCAACTAAACTAGTAAACTAGTTTAACCTGAAATCGGGTTTTGCCGGTAACATATATACAACAATGTAAATAGAGGAATGTAAAAAAAAAACCATTATAAATCAATTACTTGACATACAATTTGTACATAAAACTAAAAAAATCAATTTTAATACAAAATAGTTTTTGAAAGATAATTAAAACTGATACACGTTATTAAATTAAATATTTATTTAATTATGTCAATGAAGTATAACTTCTCACGCGCGTACAAAACCCTTTACACGCACCCTTTTTCAAGACATTTCTGACTGCAGATTTCATTCAATTACACTATTTTCAACTTTCTCAAGTTGAAATGGTAATAACCACAGACCAAGTTGATACCCCACTACCGCGGTCTGTGGTAATGACATACCTAAATAGGGTTGCCAGGCGTCCGGATAAAGTCGGACATGTTTAGGCTTTTTGAATGCGTGTCCGGCCAAATTTAACGGTGTCCGGCTTGTCCGGCTTTGTTAGGCTTTTTATATTGTACCAACTTATAAGAAACTTATACAAGGACACAAAACAATTTAATTTAATATTAATGACTGTCAGAAGACGTTCCTGAATGTAATCAAGTTTCCGAAACTATTAGTATCCACGAAGAAAACGTTAAAGTTGACGATAGCAAAGGTTTTGACCAATTGCAAAATCTCAAATATTTTCTGATCAAAAATGGGGATGTTGATGGCTGATTTCAAGAAGCTGTTGCAGTTGTAATTGTAGTATACAAGAAATGAGTAGCCTATTTTAAATTAATGAGAGTAGTCCAGATGGCTTTTAATTTAAAATATTTGACGTTTAAAGATTATTACAAATATATTTTGAAAAATATTGAGCTTTTAAAGCACGTTTCTGCTAATTATTTAATATTTTAGTTTGTTTATTTTAAATGTTATTAATTAGTGAAGAAGTTTTAAAAATTGTCTTAATAATATTAGTACATAAAATTCTTGATAATTACGGTGTCCGGCCATTTTACCCAAATGTCCGGCCAAGCTGGCTGGTCTGTCCGGCTTTTTGGTTGGCCGACCTGGCAACCCTATACCTAAATATGTATATTGCTAATTTCCTAACTAATGTTGCAGTTGGGATCTTGGATTTTTAGGGTTCCGAAGTAAAATCGGAACTCTTATAGTTTCGTCATGTCCGTCCGTCCGTCCAGCGGTCCGAAGCAAAGCGCTGCTAGAAAGCTGTAATTTGGCATGAATATTCATTTATTAAAACTCTAAAATCCTGGAATAAAATGTAGAAAAATATTTTTGGCTACAGGTAACGTGAGGATCAAATTTTTTTTCGTTGCGTACTCCATTGTGATGGGATATCGTTGAAAAGGTCTTTCAAAAATATTATGGGTCTCCTAAGACCATTTTTAGATTTAGAGGTTCGTTTGCGAACAGGGCCTGATTAACCCTTAGGCTAATTAGGCTGCAGCCTAGGGCGCGAGGATCGGAGGGGCGCGCTAAAATCGTGTCTTCGCATGCACTAATCTAGCATCACTGCATCTACCCTACACAGGCTACACATTTCAACTAGACCGAGACAGTCTAGTCCCTAGAGACGAGTCCCTGATTTTACCAATAAATTTTAAAATTTTAAAAAGCGCGCATAAAACAAACACTGACTTGTTACTCGAATCGATCGGTGGTCGAGCGAGTGGGTGAGCTGGCAACGGAGTGCCACTTGCCAGGCACTCAGTGCCTAGTGCGCGTTTTGATTAATCCGCCTTGCAATAATGTTCGGTTTATATGTACTAAGTAGTTAACTAAATTTTAAGTAAATTAATACGTGTAAAGTTGTAAACGGACAATTTAGTAGTTAAAATTTAGAAATCAAGTAGACAAGTAATTTAGATTTTTTTCTATTTTCTGTTAAGTAGATTTTTATCACTTAACACGTTTGGACCATTGAACTATTATTACTAGCGTATAGAATAGACACCGCGAACATCGGGTTCGGGGGTGTGCATTGCACTTATCATCGGTAAGAAAACAAAATATTAATTTAAATCAACTAAAACGAATTTAATTAAATTATTGTGCAATGTTCCCACCATTTTTTAATGAAAAAATCATAAGGAGCCTTTGAACTTGGCAAGCCACTAGCGTGTTAATGGACTAAATAAGCTTGCTTACGCACTGTCCTACGTGGGTGAATCAACGCGAAGGCGAAGCGACGCGGCGCGAAGCGAAAATAACAAACAGTCGAGATGTATTGAAGTGTCCTACGTGACCAAAAGCACGTAGAGGAAGTTGCGGTGTCCTACGAGGGAACACGGTGTTAGGCTTGCAGTCTTGGTTCGGCAAGTGTCATATACAAAGTTACTCTATGGCAAGTGTGCAAACGAGGCTTCTAGTTTGAAAAGAGAACAGAGGGCAAGCCGGTGGTGGAACGCATATTTTGTTTGAGATGTCTTTTCTATATACAGGGTGGATTTTTGAGACGGGTCAGTAAGGGCAGGTACCTTAACCATTATAGTTATAGGAAAACGTTCCTACGAGACTATCCATAAGTTTTTAAGATATTCTGAACTGCATTCACAGATGTTTGAGAAAATGTACGGTCAGCGAAAAAAGTGCTAAAATCCAAAAAAAATTAATATGCGTATCGATCCTACTTCGTATGGGAATCAAAATACTCTATGGGACCATTTAAGGTATGAGCACTAGAAATGACAGAAAACGCTAAAAACATTTTCCATACATTTTGTACTGAAAAACGATAAATCAACTCCTAATATTGTTTATTGCCAAACAATCATGACAAGTGTCTTGTCAGAGCGACAGTGATAGATTTATTCTATCCCTGTCGCTCTTCCGCATATTAATTGGCATGACAAGAGAAATAGCAATAATAACTTAATGTGCATGATCGTAATATAGATATCCCCGTTGTGCCTATGCAAAATACCGAAGAGTAAATAAGACAGCCACATACTATGATTGTACAGTATCACTGATGTCGCTCCCTCGAACATTTCTGGTCGCCTAGTACTCGCTTTAATTAATAAACGACGACAAAAAGTGTCGTTACAACTTTTCCTCTTAATTTTTTCCGTCTAGCCCCCTTTCGCAACGCGCGATAAGGAACTTCGTTCTAATAATCTTCACTTATACGCGCGTTTCTGTGATACCGTGTCCTACGTGGGCGATTCAACGCGAATGCGATCGCGAAGCGATCCGATGCGAATTTAGTGCGACGCGGAGCGAAGCGGCGCCTCTGTCCTACGTGCACGCGAATTGTCACTTCACCGCCAGTCGCCACTGACATACGCCGCGCCGCTGAAGTTCGCGCGAAAATATCAAACCAACTGATCGCGTTCGCTTCAAGCCGCGCCGCACCGCAACGCCCTCTACGTGCTTTTGGTCACGTAGGACACTTCAATACATTTCGACTGTTTGTTATTTTCGCATCGCGCCGCGTCGCTTCGCGTTGGCGTTATTTCGCCCACGTAGGACAGCGCGTTAGTGTGTCCGTGTTTTTTTAATGAGGTACTTTGCCTTTATGTACGATCAGCTTAAAAAATGGTTTGCCACCCTAAGGTTGAATGTCATGCAGATTAAAGGACAACGTTAGTTTCGCTTGCAGATCGATCTGAAAACTTTTATGAACCATCTTAAAATTTTCACACTACTACTCTACTCACTACTTTTTTGGCGGGGGCGCGTCCTCATAATTAGCCTAGGGCGTTCAGATCTCTTGATCAGTCGCTGTTTGCGAAATATTTGGCTTTGAGATGCTTATTTTGTTAAGTGTCGGTTAAATATCGGCTAAACGGTTGGAATTACAGCTTTCTAGCACTAAGGGTCTCGGCGCTTTGCTTCAGACAGACGAACAGACATGACGAAACTATAAGGGTTCCCATTTTACTTCGGACCCCTAAAAATTTAAGGTCATCGGGCGTCTACTTAGCGCCCAGACTAACATGCTTGGCGCCTTTTGCAAGCAAGCAAGCCTTTTGCGACCAAGTTTTTTTTATTTTTAATAATATGTACTATAATTATTATGATTTTGGCGCCCCCCTTAAACTGCCGCCCGGGGCAGGTGCCTCGGCTCGCCCTCCCTAGATCCGGCCCAGCGCGAATGGAAACTGACAATAGTGGCAATCGAGTGCACACGAAGCGGTCCGTCACGTTGACGTTAGTTGGTTGATGGTTCGGTCCGCGTCCACGTGGCACGACTGGCACGACTGCTCGACTGGCACGTGCCGCACGTGGACCATCCGTGGCGTCCGTACTCCGTTATCCGTACGCCGCGGTGCCGCCGCGCCGCACGTGCAGTAAATACTACACAATACATAATACAAAAACTACAAACAGATGACGTCACGCCCCGCGCCATCGAGCTGACGCCACTGACGGCCAGTGCGGCGCGCGCGGCGCGGCGCGGCGGCGCGGGCGCGGCTGTCGACGTCGCTTTAATACTACACTCGCCCGATCTCTTTCTCGTCATTGTTCCAGTGAAGTTGTTCAACTGTGTCGAAGTAATAAAGATGTAATTATCATACATTTTTAGATTGGCAAGAATGTTGCCTGATTTTTTTTTTGTAAACAGTAACAGTTTTGACACTCTTTGCTAATATTCTGTACTTGTTGGATTGATAAAGCTAAAAAGGCATGCCAATGATGCAATACAATAGGCCGGTAGGTAGGTGGTATGTACATCAACAAAGATACAGGCGTACTCTACTTCGTATCGGCTACTCTACGGGACTACGGCGTATCTACTTATCGAAAATCAGTTATAAAGTATGTAAGATTTTAGCGTGGCTATGTGAAGTGCAAAACAAAAGAAATTTTTGGAGTATAACTATCGATTTTATATTTAAGCCCGCGGTATGAGATTTTATACGGAGTAAAATAATACTTTTTCCGTTACGTTATGCGTTATGTTTGAAATTCATAACACAATCTAGATGGCGTTGGATGGCCGATCAGTAACAACGCCATCTAATGATAATAATAATCTTAGTTCAACCTATTCTGATAATGTGAGATATCATCATCATCATCATCGTCATTATCATCATCGCCACGGCGTTAAACTCCAGTTGTGCGTCGGAGCTGATACAGAATTTTTTTGTGGACTTCAGGCGGATAGCGGACGTGCGGCGGCGGCGAGCAGCAGTAGCGGTGGTCATACTGGTCGTATAATAATAATAACAATAACGCTTCACACTCATAGCCCCACACTAGGATTCCCTGTGTCGTGGGTGCCATGGACAACACACTAGGCAAGGACATCACACCCAGACCGAGAACAGAAATTCATACTCATCATTCAAATTTCCGCCTCGCTGGGAATCGAACCCAGGACCCTCGGTGCGGCGATCCGGCATGGTAACCCTTGCGCCACACGGGTCGTATATTTACTGGTATGTTTTACTATAGTAGTATACCTAGTCATAGAATGACCAAGAGAAAACGACGGATAAATCCTTCGCGTAATAAATTGCAGTAAAAGTTAAAGAAACTCACCGCCGCATTCGGTATCGGTTTGCTTGTATAGAGCGCGGGAAGGGAGCTGGTGGCTGCGCTGACCGGCGCGCGGCGCGGCGGCGGCGGCTGAGGGAAATATCATGCATCGAATTGATGCCTACATGGCTACAGTACTAACGATTATTTATCGTTCTCAGAATCGTTTAACTTAGCAAGTACCTATCTATACCTAATACTCGCGATTTGTACCCAACAATTTAATGAGTCTTTTTATCCTCATTCATTGTTAATTGTTTACGAGAATATAATAATATCATAATATACGTACTGAACTGAGTAGTAGGTATAGGTAAGTAATAGACGATACGGCCCTCGCCACGAGTCTCCTGTTCTGATGAAGAAACGTTTGATACTTTGATAGTCAGGGTTATCATTATCATTGATTGGACTAACAAATAAACTGGACAGGCACCTACCTACGAGTTAAACTCGCGTGGAGAAGCTTCAGTACGTTGATTATGCATAAATTACCGTTATTTAAGTTATACTTTTCAAGTTATACTTCATAAGCGACTTGCAAAAAGGTTGCGTTAAACGTATAAAAATATAAGTATATAAAAGTATGAGAGCACTGGATAGTTGATCATAGATGTCTCTAGCTTCTTATTACCTTTACCTCTTTTAAAATTTAATGTTATTACTTATACAAATCTCACAGTCTCAACAGCGTGATTCAGGTTCCTGAAAAACGCCATCTAGTTTGTACTTGTGTAAACATAAGTAGTACACAAGTAATGCCATCAAAAACAAAACTTGTAAAAAAAACCAAGTCTCGCAACTCAGTTCTTCTACCGTAAAAAGTTGTGAGATCCATGTAATACCAAGTCGGTTAATTTATTCAGTTCCTACTTAAGGGTCCTTCTGTCTTAAGTTATTACGTAATTAGCTAACCTAACAAGTAACAACATCTTATAGTGACCATATTACCAATATTAAAAATCTTTTATGTTTTAAGTAAATAGATCGACTTGACCATCGCATAAAAACACAATGTATCTCACAAGTAATACCTACATATTATATTAAATTTGATAGTATAGTGCGATTGCCAAGTCAATCTATTTATTTAAAACATAAAAGATTTTTAATATTGATAATATGGTCACTATAAGATGTTGTTACTTGTTAGGTTAGCTAATTACGTAATAACTTAAGACAGAAGGACTGAATAAATTAACCGACTTGGTATTACATGGATCTCACAACTTTTTACGGTAGAAGAACTGAGTTGCGAGACATGGTTTTTTTTACAAGTTTTGTTTTTGATGGCATCTCATTTCTTTTTGTAGATAGTTCTACTTTTTTTCCTTTTACAAGTTACCTTTGAACATAATTATATCTAGGTACCTATCTACACCTATTATTCCATTATATTATATACAGGTACACTGATTCATTCACTGCAAATGTTACTTTGTTATACAGGTACAGTGATTCATTAACTGCATATGTAACTTTGTAATCCTATATATTTATATGGGATTACAAAGTTATTTATGCAGTTGATGTATCTAGAAAACTGGACCGAAAAAGCAAAATATTTTAGTTTTTCCTTGATCTATACACTAAACACTAATTGTGTTCCAAATTTGAAGCTTCTATGTCTGATAGAAGTGCCTTAGAGTTTTGATGATCGGTCAGTCAGTGAGTGACGAAATTAAGAAACTTTGACTAGTTATAATTCTTAAACTATTGGTTCAAATTAAATGAAATTTGAAATATACCGTGTTTACACAATGCCTGCTTGGCTACTAAAAATTCAGGCTTCTAGCTATATCCAAAACGAAGTTATAGGGGGTCGAAAATGGCCTGAATTGCTTCGAGAAAAGGATGGTACGGCCGTGCCGCTTTTTTGCTCGACTTGCTTGGTTACTAAAAATTCAGGCTTCTAGCTTTATCCACAACGAAGTTATAAGGGGTCGAAAATGGCCTGAATTGCTTCGAGAAAAGGATGGTACGGCCGTGCCGCTTTTTTGCTCGACTTGCTTGGTTACTAAAAATTCAGGCTTCTAGCTTTATCCACAACTAAGTTATAAGGGGTCGAAAATGGCCTGAATTGCTTCGAGAAAAGGATGGTACGGCCGTGCCGCTTTTTTGCTCGACTTGCCAGATATGTTATTATATTAGTGACTTGAATATTTTGATAACTGATATGACGGTGGAGGTTCAATCGGTCGTCGAGAATGACGAATTTATTTCTTGTTTTTATATTCAAATTTAGTTTTATTTAGTACAAAAATAGTTTTTGCAAGATAATTAAAACTGATACACGTTATTAAATTAAATATTTATTTAATTATGTCAAAGAAGTATAACTTCTCACGCGCGTACAAAAGTACACGCACCCTTTTTTATTTTTGCCGTTTTTTAAGACCATAACTCTATGGTCTTAAACGTATGGACTTAAAAAGTCTTTTATCATGTAAACATATAAGTAAAGAACTATTTTCTGTATTTTTTCAAAATTCTAGCCTAAGGAGTTACGGAGCTAAGGATGGAATGGTCAGTTTTCTTTCTGGTCTTTCGGTCATAAAAAAGCCCGTGAGGACCAAATTTCAACTCATTTGGTCAAGTAGTTTCGGAGCAAATTGGGTGTGAATTGTGAAGTCATTGGTGTGAAGGGAGGATAAACACACGAGTGATCCTATAAGGGTTGCGTTTTTCAAGTCAAAACTTCTTTAGCATCGTTGTCATTTGAAAGTCGATGAGACGAAAAAGGGACAGTAAAAAGAGACAGACACATAAATTCATTAGATTTAACGTGGGAGAAAATGAGATAGAAAGCATTATACGGTGTTTCTTATGTTCGTATTACTTTAAAAAGTTCTAAGTTGTATTCATAGATGGCGCGAGATTCAGCCCTGTTGCTCGTGACCAGCAGGTGGTTCAGCTGCTCGCTTGTTGGATAATTAAATTCCCTTTACCTCATCCTTAAGAATACGAGCTCGACGACTCCATTACTGTGCCGAGGAGTATGAGACATGGACTATGAGGGTGTGAGGGTGGAAGGAAGTGAGGTGAAACACTTAGGTTACCCTAACGGAAGTAACGGAATATAAACCGGTCATACATTTGTGCGTTCTTTTCAATAGATACAGAGCCAGACAAGTCCACCAGCCTTGGACCAAGTTTAAAATAACAAAATTATTCGTACCACTCGACCACTCGACCACTCTTGTGAGCAATATGTTATTACTGCCTTGAGCGAATTTATGTTAATGAAAACGTTCGAATTTATGTTAATGAAAACGTTATTTTCCATTCAAATGTAAACAGAATATTAATGAGAAGATTTGCAAAGAACTCATCTTGCGTTACTAATTATTCCACTCAGTCTGATTACCGTGTTTATTTCCATCGTCAGTAATTCCTTACTTAAGTAGTACCTACCTACCTATAGTAACGTAGATAAGCCAAGAAGCGCACTTGCAACGCAACAGGTAGGTATTTAACCTTTCCGTCTGACATTTTGACGCATAAAGATAAGGGGTCATTCATTAATTACGTCACACTAATTTCATGACTTTTTGACCCCTCCCCCCCTCCTTGTCACAGCTGGTCACATTTGTGAAACCTTCACCCCCTAGTGTGACGTCAGTCGTCACATATTATGAAATTTTACACCTAGAAATTATTAAATTAAAACAGCAGTTCCGAAATAACTTTTATTTCCATTAATTGTTTTTTAATATTTACCTATACATACCAATTATTCGATTTTGAAATGTGACGTTACGTTTAGGACCCCCGCACCCCTTGTCACACAATGTCACACTACACACCCCCCCTCCCCCCTAACGTGTGACATAATTTATGGATGGCCCCTAAGCGAATAAGCTTTTCGCCTGATTTTCAGACTTAATTTAAGGCTCACCTGCAAGAAATAATACTTACCTATCACCGTTAGGTGTAAGAGAATACGACAGGACTACCATGTCTGCCATCGGGTTGTAGTGGGAGGTGGGAGGTGGGAGGTGGTAGCCTTGGTAGTGGAGAGCCGTGAGATGATATACACTGACGAGCAGCAGTTCAACCAACATGTTTGATTCTCAGATCAAAAAAGGGTGCGTGTACTTTTGTGCGCGCGTGAGAAGTTATACTTCTTTGACATAATTAAATACATATTTAATTTAATAACGAATATCAGTTTTAATTATCTTTCAAAACTATTTTTGTACTAAATAAAAATAAACAAGTAAAAACTAGATGGCGTTGTTCACGAACCTGAATCACGCTGTTGAGACTCTGTGAGATTTGTCGAAGTATTAACATTAAATTTTAATGTGTACTACCTATGTTTACACAAGTACAAACTAGATGGCGTTGTTTACGAACCTGAATCATGCTGTTGAGACTCTGTGAGATTTGTACAAGTTAAATTATACATTAAATTTTAAAAGAGATAAAGATAATAACAAGCTAGGGGCTAGGGCCATCTATCCAGTGCTTTCCTACCCCCTCCATGGTAGCGCAAACGTTTAACACAACCTTTTTGCAAGTCGCATAAGAAGTATAACTTCAATAAATAAACGTATTTTATTGATCTGAGGGTTGATTTTGACGTTATGATTTCAATGAATACCAATTAGGTAGGTACATTCCTTACCTTTTAACCTACAACCTACAACTACAAACTGAATTGAATGAATCAAGTAGTAGGTAGGTAGTGGTATCTAATTAATCGTAACTTCGCAGTTAATTAATAGAATGTGTGTAGGTAGGTCAGTAGCTGTAGGTAGATATATCACATCACTGATAGCGCTACCAACCAATACGAATAATACGATCCGCGTGATCAGTGGTCGGTCGCGGTCGGTCGCGGTCGGTCGCGGTCGGTCGCGGTCGGTCGCGGTCGGTCGCGGTCGGTCGCGGTCGGTCGCGGTCGGTCGCGGTCGTTCGCGGTCGTTCGCGGTCGTTCGCGGTCGGTCGCGGTCGGTCGCGGTCGGTCGCGGTCGGTCGCGGTCGGTCGCGGTAGTTCGCGGTCGGTCGCGGTCGGTCGCGGTCGGTCGCGATCGGTCGCGATCGGTCGCGGTCGGTCGCGGTCGTGACAAACACAAGATGATAATATTGTTACGTCATGCGGAGGCATAGGTACTCGTAGTATAGGAACCACCACCTACCAGCACCCACCAGCACCTACCAGCACCCACCAGCACCCACCAGCACCTACCAGCACCTACCAGCCTGCATAAAGTTCTCGGAAATATGGAAACTTACAAACATCATTTATAGTGATGTTACTAATCAATAGCAATTGCTACGAGTATACGAGTATAGTCCGGTCAATTTAGACATTCGAAGGTGCATAAATTCCCAACAAGCTGAAAATCAGTAAGATTGTTCAAAACATAATTATAAATAAAAATTTTAAGTTCCCCATCATTCCCGTGTATGGAAAAAAAAATATTCAAGGTCAATTCACCGTTTCTGAGATATATCGATTCAAAAACGCGCTAAATACACTACCATGAGTTAGCGTGGTAAACGTGTGCATATTATGACGATAAAAACTTACAACTTTTTGAATCCTTATATCTCAGAAACGGTGGCATGTAGGAAAAAAAAGTATTGATACATTTTTGTAGATAATTTTATGTCTCTACAATTTTTGTCTGGGGTACCCCAGATTTTTTATGATAAAACTTACTGTTTTGCTGAGAATCGCGAAAAACTCATTTTTTTGACCTTTGACCTTGATTTTTTTTTCCATACACGGGAATGATGGGGAACTTAAAATTTTTATTTATAATTTATGTTTTGAACAATCTTACTGATTTTCAGCTTGTTGGGAATTTATGCACATTCACTATCATTTTTTGGTCTAAATTGACCGGACTAATAGTGTACTACGTTTTGAGGTTATCGATGTAGGTATCTAATTTATTTAATAAGTTTGATACCTAATGCTGATGCGGTGTTCGGTGGTTGAAAATAAAAGAAGTTATACGATCCTGTATTCTTAAAAAAAATTACAGTTGGGTCGTGTGGGTCGATATGCCCGTCTGGTTTCACCGGTCGCAGCGGTACTCCCCTGTCGCAGTGCCGACGGTGTTGGAGGCCACAGCTGGAGACCAGGGTGCAGGATACGGCGGGGCTGGTCTGCGTCCGGGTTGTGTGTAAGCTTGTTTGCAAACAACATTCAAAAACAATATTCTAACAATATTAAAAAATATATATAATAAATATAATAGATAATACTTAATAATTTTTTCAAAACGAGCGTTTTTAAAAACGCGCGTGACGTTTTTCGTTACCGTCGTTTTTGTGTCACCGTCCGTGTTACAAATCTTAAAATTTCACTCACATCATTTTTTTCATTTATTTCATAACGCGCCTGAAGAAATATAACTTCAAAAATTAAAAAACATTTTTTTCAGGGTACCTCCCCTACAGGTAACGTGAGGATGAATTTTGAAGTTATACTTCTTTAGACGCGTTATGAAATAAATGGAAAAAATGATGAGAGTGAAATTTTAAGATTTGTAACACGGTGACGCGATAACGGTGACACAAAAAACGAGGTATCGAAAAACGTCACGCGCGTTTTTAAAAACTTTACATATAAAGTTTATCTTTGACCCACCTATCCCTGGACCCCTGACCACCTGTGCCCCCAAAGGCGGCACTAAGTTGGCGCACCAAAGGCGGCTTAAATTGGAGTCCCAGTATTTTTGTAAGTGTTTTTGTATCTGCGTTTTCTTAATATTGTTTTTTTTAACATTGTTTTTTAAATTGTTTTTTGAATATTGTTTTTTTATTATTGTTTTATTGAAAATGTTTATTTTGAATTTTTTTTTGAAAAATTTTTTTTTGAAATTATTTTTTTAATGATGACAATGAAGTATAACTTCTCACGCGCGTACAAAAGTACACGCACTCTTAATTTTATTCGTCACATACCCTGTATTGTGGGGTATCGTTGAAAAGTTCTTCCAAAAATATTATAGGTCTTTTAAGACCATTTTTGAAAATAGGGGTTCGTTTGCGAAATATTTGACTTTAAAGTGCTAATTTTGGTTAGAGTCATGTGTCCCCCCCTGCCGGCTAAACGATTGGAGTTGGACAAGTGAATAAATTCTCAAACATCATTATATCCTATGATGAATTTACAAGGATGAATTATCACGGCTAGGTTAGAAAAAGCAATTAATGAGTAATAGTCGATAAACATACTACTTCGGAACTTTACATTGCGCGTGGCCTGACACGCACTTGCCCGGTTTTTTGATTATGATTAGCATAATTATGACTGGTTTTACCATTTAAACAGTTTCAAGCCATAAACATTACGTTTACTAAAACTAGTAGAGATTTTATTACAAATTAAAAACTCATTTTTCGGTGTTGGTATCGTGCAATCAACCATTTGCAACTTCAAAAAATCATTTATTTCGAAATCACAGACTCTTCATTTTTATTATAATAATATGTATAGATTGTGATACCTACTCCTTTGTCTGTAGTGTGTCCGACTGTTCATGTCAAGTTCCTGCCTGTAGTAGTTTAAGTGCGATAGCATACATACACTGTCTCGTGTGTCTCTGTATTAAATGGCAAATGTCACTGTCACTTACGTAGTGGTTACGTACTCAGAGTTGTGCGCTGGTGTCGCTAGATGACGCCTCGCTTGATGATCGAATGGACGAGTCCATTCGATCATCTATTCGATTATAGTATTATTCGTTTACTCGAACATGACCCAACTCGGTACAAGACGGGGAGTCTCAGCGGAGATCCCGGAGTGGACGGATGTGTCCCTATAGTGACAGTGACGTGCCATAGTAAAATACGTAGACATAGTCGAGCCAGTGAACAGTGATTATATTAATACACATCGGATCTCCTACACTGCCTAAATTATTATTCCATTTTGTTTAAAGACGCCCGTACAAGGTTACTTTTTAGGTTAATTTCCGAATACAATACCTTATTTTCTTGTGTAATAAAATTCTCTCACATAATTTACCTATTTATGTCCTTTCATCCATCCATCCATCAGCACTCGGAGTACCACTGCTGGACATAGGCCTCCCCTAACTTGCGCCACTCTGACCGGTCCTGGGCCTTCTGTATCCAGCGGATGGCCGCTGTCTTCAGGTGGTCAGTCCACCTGGTGGGGGGGCGTTCTATGTAACGCTCCTTTTTCCGAAACGTGGGCGCCATTTGAGGACCTTTCTTCCCCAACGGTTATCATTCCTTCGCACTTTGTGGCCAGCCCATTGCCACTTTAGCCGGCTAATTCTTTGAGCTAGTGGATTAGGCCAATAGCAAAGCACCACGTCTCGGATCCGTGTGTCATCACACACTGCTCGAATACCTTTAACTTCAGGCACTGAGGTAGTGACTATCGTCAATTAAATCCTACTTATTAAACCTATTTATGTACTTAAATGTAATGTGAACTCATTATGGTCCGTGTAAGTACGCGTAGGAGGTACCTGCCAATTAACAATATTTTCACTAACAAGAAATAAACGTACGTGTAACTTGTAAGCGATAAATTACATACTAATTATAAATTATGATTTATTTATATCATTCTCATTTAAGATTAAACTGGGCAGTACAGTAGTGAAGGTTGTCCCTTGCACGTGTTCCCCTCCTCCCCCCCCCTTTCCCCTCACTCGAGCTGCGAGCTACGACAACATTATCATTGCACTCATGCACTGCAGTATCTCGTATCTCCACGACTCGAACCGCGACTCGAACCTCCGCGAGCTCCACGCACTTCCGTTCCGTTTATATAAATCTCCGATGTAACGCAACATTTTTAATCGACTTCAAAAAGGAGGAGGTTCTCAATTCGACTGTATTTTTTTGTATGTAGGTATGTCACGTACTCATATGTCATAATTTTTTACTGGGTGTACCGATTTTGATGATTCTTTTTATATTCAAAAGCTGGTGCTTGTCATGTGAATACTTACCTCCTCCTTTTTTGAATTCAGTTAAAAATACATAGTAAGTTAATAATAGAGTACCTACCTACTCCGGTAATTTACTTACGACTCTTGCGAGATGAACTAATGTTGTGGAACTGTATACGGAGACCACGCGCGACTACCTCAAATGACGGACCGCCGCGGCGCCGCCGCGCCGCGACGCCGGCAACACGGCGAGCGGTCAGCGCTGCCCGCGGCCCTCGCCGCCCTGGGGCGCCTCAGACGTCACGAACACCGAAGGCGTCACAGTCGCAGTTCCACTACAGAGGACCTACATTACATTATAACTTCCGGCTCACCAGCCGGTGCGTTCGCCGCCGCCGCGGCGCCGCCCACAGACTATACATTTAGGTGATCAATTGATCATAGAATAAATATAGCGTTTCATTGTGAGAATAAAATAAATTATTTCGAAATAAATACATTTTCTGCCAAAAATAAATATTTACGTAGTATGAGTTGTGTCGCAGTCGCAACATCGGCAATAAATTATTAACATACTCGTCGATAAATTAACATAGATACATACGATAACAAGGAACACAATAAAGGTGGTATTTAAACAGCTGAGCACAGGGGAGACACGAGGGAGCCGCGCGATGCGTCGCGAGCCGCTCTCACCGCGAGGTCGCCGCGGCCGGTCGCGCGGTCGCGCGGTCGCCGGAAACACAACGCGACCAAATAACATACTTTGAAACCAGATTTCTATTTTTAGCCTCTTCAATGAAAGTAAATTCCAACCATGTATAATACAATTAATAGAAGACCCGTTCCGGAAAATAATTTCTTAATTCATTCCGACAAGTTTTACAATGTAACTTTGGGGGATAAGCTGCTCGCGTCCGTAGGAAGTTACTTGGATACCGAAAACCCTAAACGTGTACCCTGGGTAGTGGTAAACGAGCAGCAACTCCGGTGGTAGGCCACAACATCGGCTGCCGGCTTAGATTACCACCCATCAGACAAAGCCATGCCGCCAAGAGATCCGTTGTATTCCAGCGTGATGTTTGATGAAGTCGAATGTTGTAACGGGTAAACAGTTGGGGGTCCAAGTAGTGGGAAAGCCACCCACGAAAGGTTGCCCTGCCATCTGCGAGAAATCTCGGAGTGGCTCCATCATGCCGATTGGTGGATCAGGGGACCTGATAGCGATCTCCGGGGGGGTTCGGGAGTCCACTCGGTCTCCAGACTAAGCCCCCAATAACACAGTGACTCTAACTCTGTCTCTTGGTTTACGACGCAACGCCTCGTTCAACTGCCATCCTCCATCCTATTCACTCCCAATTTTTAACCTAATGACATGTCTTCTGTGCTGATAAGAAAAAAGAGCAAGAGTAAACGACATTCACAGCGATTGCACGTCCTCTCACTCGAAGTGCATTTTACAAACATCCGAGTTCCGAGGTATACTCTAACCTCAACTCATTCCATCACCACCTTGACACTGGGGAGCCGCACTTGCTTCCACTTCCACTTGCAAATCAGCGCCGTAGCTACCACTACGGCATTATGCTGAGTGAGCTCCATTTTCTGTGCCACTGGACACATGCGAGCATTACAGACCAATGTTGTAAATATTCATTGTTGTGTAAAAAAAATATATGTATATATATGTCTTTTTTTTAATGTATTTATTTTGATCTATGTTCGTGTGTGTACCGGGTGTGTAATGGGCACAGAAATAAACGTTTTTTCTTTCTTTCTTTCTTTCTTTTTTACATTACACAAAGTGAGTATCGACCGCATTAGTCTAGACATATCGGCGCAAAAGTCTCTCGCCAGCCATGTGGCAGTAGAGCTTTTTGATCCCTCGCCAAAGCGGTCGAGACTAACTTCTGTCGTCCCACGTCGGCCAGTAAAGGAGTTGCCAGCCTCTCGGTATTCTACAGGATACATTTTGGAGAATGTGCGCAGGAATTACATGATTTGATTCCGCCGTCCTCTTTCCACCATCGAACCCAACGCACGATGGATGTCCCTTCGTCGTTAACATCCCCCCTGTACGGACGACGCGCTTCGCTTCATCATTTATTATGCGTATAAAGTCAACATTCACAAGTCACGGGCTTTAGAAGCACGGAAGCGCTCGAGACACGGTCAGACGGTCTCCCACCCACTGGCAGACCGCAGCTGTACTGAGCATGTAATTTATTCATATTACATAATTAAATCTACGTTACATGAATATAAACAGTTTTAGACGCAAAATTCTATATTTGCACATGGTTCTGTTGTAAGAATAATTGACCAAGACGTTGGGTTTGTAAAGTTAAAAGCTGGTAGAGTCAGAGCTTGGTATGATCTGTTAACTAAATAATAAGTAACAGATTAATTGTCATTCAAGCGTTAGGTGCTTATGACTTGGGGGCTCGGGGTCGGAGGCTGGAGCAAACCACTCGAGTATACCTGTAGTGTTTAGAGGGTCAATAATACACACATTTTACTCTGTAATAGGTGAGGTAGGTATACGCAAGCGCACGTCTCCACACCGCAACTAGCACGCAGCCTCGCTGCCTGACTGACTGGCAGTCAGTCCGTGACTGACAGCTGTGCTTATACACTACATCCCTTCTTTATTTTATAATAAATAATAATTGATTACAACTGTTCGTTAGCAAATAATATATTGCAACATTTACATAGATCTGACAATAATAAATTATTCAATATCCAACTTTTATTTTCTTTGTGTTATTTATTATCATTATTGTTGTACAACATGTATTTCCCATTTCTGTACATCGTTTTCACCATCATAAACTCACACCACTATGTGAGTGCAGGGTTAAAGTTTGGTGTCAATCTGTTAGCCTCAGTTACTTATTATTCATCGATATATTTTTCTGTAGCTAATTTAGAATCTTGTAGCTCCCTTAGTACTGTCCATGTAATATTGTTTCGGTATTATTGTTGTACAACATGTATTTCCCATTCCTGTACATCGTTTTCACCATCAGAAACTCACACCACTATGTGAGTGCAGGGTTAAAGTTTGGTGTCAATCTGTTAGCCTCAGTTACTTATTATTCATCGATATATTTTTCTGTAGCTAATTTAGAATCTTGTAGCTCCCTTAGTACTGTCCACATAATATGGTTTCCCTCTTTTCTTTAATTGAATTATAGACCTGTCAATTTCTGTCTCTCACATTACTGTCATTGTTAGAGTGAAAGGTATTTTACTGGAAGCTTCATAAAAAAAATTGATCTTATACGCATAAGTCAATTTGGAGATCTCATCTCGAATTTCACTAAATACAACTCTTGTAGATCATAATTATATTTTTAACAAAAAGTTGTTTGTTTGCAAACCATCTTGACAGCGTATCACGCGTATGCTGCTGCGGCTCTTAGATACGGGGTTATATTTTGGGGTAATGCAACAAATAATGACAAAGTTCTTAAAGCCCAAAAAACGTGCATTCGAGCTATATTTGGGCTTCGACAGACCGATTCGTGTAAGCCTTACTTTAAGCAGTCAAAAATATTGACACTGCCCTGTGTCTATGTGCTAGAATGTGCTGTGTTTGTAAAAATCAATATTCAATTGTTCAAATATAAAACGCGCGCACGGCATAATGATAAGTTGCAAATTATTACGCATAAGACACATCTGTTTAAGAAAAGTATATTTTATATGACTCCAGTCGTATATAATAAATTACCTAAAGATTTGCGTAATATAGCAGAATTGGCACTTTTTAGGAAAAGCTTAAAGATCTGCTAATACTCAAATGCTATATTACTCCATTAAAGAGTACTTAGAGGATACTCAGCTATGAGTGGCTTATGACATTTTTAATTTTCATATTACATTAATTTATATATATTATTTCAATTTGACATTGCCAATTATTTTTAATTTTAATTTCACAGTCTGATTTATGCGCGGTTCCTTTTTATTTGATTTATTATTTATATTTTAATCTTGATTTTAAATTTTTAGCTTATCTTATGTATTGTACGCCTTTAAGGCAGGACATAGCGAACAATTTGCTTATTTGTAACATCTGTATATTACCTATTGTCCACAATAAAGAGTGATTTGATTTGATTGATTTGAACAAACGTCAAATGTAGCATTGAAAGTAGATTAACCCAAGCCATTTACCACAGTCGTCTACTTCAATTATCAAAAGTAACAACATAATTTCTGAAAAATCTTGAGTAAGTCCCTCTATTGCCAAGGCTCACCCAGCCGATATGCATATATTATCCATTTAGTGTCATATGTGTGCATCATATGTGTGCAATATGCATCACCCATACACACCCCAAACTTCACTTCTTCAACTTCACAACTTTCTTTCTCGAGATGGAAACTGATCTCGTATTGTTCAGTATCATGATTTATCATGATAACCTATTTATAGGTACTCGACTGGTACATGACTTAAAGGTATTTCCCTAACGCTATCTTGTTTTCTTCAAGACAAATTGAGAACAAAACTCTTAAATTATTTATAGAATTAACTTTTGCTATTTTGACCTATCGTGATATTACTTTCCAATTTTTTCTTGAGGGTACTTCATTTATATTGAGGGTAGGTCACAAAATTTGAAGGTAATTTGAAATTTTCAAACGTTAATCTTAAGAATTTTGAGTCATTCAACTAGACATAATTCATGATGTCAATATAATATCTACAGTTCATACAACTCGCTCCACGCATTATAAGGGTCAACTTTAAACAATTTTCCTATGTAATATTATTATTTTCATTTATTGTCAGTAAGGAATTCAAACCACTGTTTGGCAACCCATTCATTTAATGCTAAGCTATTTTGCTCTACCAGTATTTACACTGTTAAAGTCACAAGGGTATTTTGAATAGTACCAGTAGAATCTCTAATAATCTTAAAAATAGTTGCTTGTGAAACTACGATCACAGCTGACCAATTTATTGTCTCTTTAATTATCGTGTGAACTTGAGTATTCTCTTCATTATCTTAACTCTTGATTCACTATCAGTTTAGTCAGTTAAGTTATGATTCTCTGGGAATTTGCGTTTGCTTCCCAGGGGAGTTTCAGTCGTTGACAAGCACTCTGTGTGAGGATGCTTTGTGAGATGGTGGTCCTGCGTGCACGGTTACACCCACTTACACATATGTACATTCGGCTTAGTAATGTGGCCACTCCATCTTCTAGATGGAGATCTAGTGCTTTCAGCTTCCACAACATCAACGTCACTTTAAACTTGATAGATCTGTAATACAGAAATATAAGACCGACGACGAGCCTCGGACTGTACTGCTTTAGAGATAAATCTCTAAAGTTGCTACTTAGCACTGTCATTCAACTAGACATAAGTTTTTTTTTTCTTTTGGCTAAGTCTTTTGGTCATTAGCCATCACTTGATGACGCTAGTTAACTATTTATGTCAATTTTACATGAAAAGAGCGCAGAGAAGCACCTAAGGTGTTGTCATTTTGCAGATAGTTCAAGTTGGATGAATATAAGTAATAAGTTGTATCTACGTAAAATAGTTGATTACAACGTCGTGTTTTATTGGACTACCTCAATATACTGAAATTTTATTTCTCAGTGTCTCATTGTCTCTTTACTATGGAGACAAAATCATAACCTTGACATATAATATTTACCTTTATTTGCGACAGCTCAAAAAGATTAATATTTACATTGCAAGTAAAGATATTAGATGGAAATACTACGATCTTCTGAGTCTGTAATTGCTCATTGCCACATGGATGAATCTTTATTTTTTCAATAATAATAATATATCCAATAAATTATTGTGGATTATATTATATAAGAATTGCAAAAATTTAATATAATTATCATAAAAGCCGAGTCCATTACCATGGACTCATAACTGCTGTCGTTTGTCATATTTTGTCATAATCTGCTCACATATGTGATATGTTCACATATTACATATTATACTCGTCTGTAACGAATTATTATAAAATAATGAATCGTCAAAGACGGAAGTATGTCATTGTACATTTCATACATGGTCAGATTCAAATTTACTTCAAAAGAAGTTATGGAATGTTAACACATGAATGGAATAAAATATACCATACCAATAATCACTGTCTTACTTTTATTCCTTACATAATACTTGAATTCTGATGCCACATCATCTCTTTACTTGGTATTTGTAATTCATATTGATTGAGGTAACTTTCTGAAAACCTGCAATTTGTTATTTCATCCCACGATTTAATATCAGTGAAATGGGACCGATTATGATGGGAATTATCTCCATCAGGCATCTCGAATCGGTGTCTTATGAATCATATCCAACAGACATCTTTGGCTTTCAATGATATTCATAACGACATATCCATAAAATATAAATTTGTAAATATTTGCTGCCACTGTGTATGCATGGCTTTTTACAAATGTAACGTTATTACAAGTGTAACATGATTGCGTAGCCTTAAACATTGATTTATAATATTTGCGGGCACCTTGTATGCATGGCTTTTTACTAATGTAACAGTAACATGACTGCGTAGCCTTAAAAAATTGATTTATAATATTTGCGGCATCGTGTATGCATAGCTTTTTACTAATGTAACAGTAACATGACTGCGTAGCCTTAAAACATTGATTTATAATATTTGCGGGCACCGTGTATGCATGGCTTTTTACTAATGTAACAGTAACATGACTGCGTAGCCTTAAAACATTGATTTATAATTGACAGTATATATTACGGTATATTATATACCACTTGTATACAGAATACATTACAGTATAATGTATAATGCTCAATCATCTCGAATGACTTGCCATAGCAGTAATTCAATACATCGATTAGTTTGGCTTCTTCCTCAGAATTCCAAGTCAAGTACCTACTCCATACCTTAATTTATTTTATGATAATTATGGTAAATACCCAATGAATTGAAAACTTTTTTTCCATTTTTTTTTTAGCTATAAAAGCGTTACAATATCTCTGACATTTTAGACTGAACTTTAATATTCCACATACTCATCCATCCTTAATTTTTAATATACCTTTTAGGAAATACTCATTATGTTGAATAACTTCCGCAAACACTATATTTTAATGTCTTTTATAATTTGGCTGAACATAAAAATGTTCCACGTCACTTTACCCAGAACTTTGATTTTTCTTCTCGAAACAGCCATCCTTGAGCCATTAGGAAAATTTTTGAATGAAGCAGTGAAATCGGTTAAGCTATCAAGAAATACTAAAGTTCATTTTTATTTGTATAAACAAGAAGATAAGTATATTACAATAATAACGTGCTTCTTTCGAGCAAATGCGTTTTTGTACACAAGGTATAGCATTCTCCTTACGAGTCTTGTTTAAATTTGCGTGCCCCTTTCAGGCCTTTTTGTACTCGAGGTACATTAACAAGCTCTTTACGAGTCTTGTTTAAATTTGCGTGCCCCTTACAGGCCTTTTTGTATTTAAGGTACATTAAAAAGCTCCTTACGAGTCTTGTTTAAATTTGCGTGCCCCTTGCAGGCCTTATTGTACTCAAGGTACATTAACAAGCTCCTTACGAGTCTTGTTTCAATTTGCGTGCCTCTTGTAGGCCTTTTTGTACTCAAGGTACATTAATAAGCTCCTTACGAGTCTTGTTTCAAATTGCGTGGCCCTTGCAGGCCTTTTTGTACTCAAGGTACATTAACAAGCTCCTTACGAGTCTTGTTTCAATTTGCGTGCCCCTTGCAGGCCTTTTTGTACTCAATGTACAGTAACAAGCTCCTTACGAGTCTTGTTTCAATTTGCGTGCCCAATCCGGACTTAATACTTGTAACGGGACAAGTAGGATAGACCCGTACAACCTGCGTGAACCTTGACGTAGCTACAATTATCAATATATTTAATTTAATATTGGCTTTAGCGATAAAAATATTAACATATATAATGCTTCAATATTGTTACGTGATACGGATTTTAAAGTATAATAAACTTTTTACATATTACGTGCATATGCGTAACACTTTGTTTGTAGCTTTACAGGTTCTTCCTTAATATGGTTGTATAGGCAATGATCTTTAAGTGAACTGTATTGGCGTGACCATAATAATAATATTGAACTGCTAATTAATTAGCAAAATTACGTCTTAAACTTGTTTAGATAATCATAATCTTTTGAATTCATGGTAGAACGGTATTTGAATTATGAAAACATTAACCACAGCATTGTATTAATAAGTGGGGTAGATTCTCAATCGTTTCTTTCAAAGTTATTGTAAGGGTAACGTGGAGTTTCACGTTTTTATTAAATACCCACCAAATACAAACAAAACTTAGGATATTGTTATTGTGATGCGGTAACTTTATTTGAAATAAGAAACGAAATAAATTACTCTTTCACATACTACAATTTCCTACAGCAATATCATAGGAAATTTATGGTCTATTTGAAATAGTTACTTGAGGCATGGCCCTTCGTGAACAAAATGATTTGCATGGCCTTCGAAGTATTTAATTAGTTTTGATGCTTAGACAACCATTTTCTGTACAAATATGGCAGTGGTACTTTAAGTTGCCGAGTTATTAAAACGTCAACACTCAAATAATTGTTTCTTAAGTGCACGCTATTAGGTATACCCACATATAAATTATGTGGTTGTAATGTAATAATACACTTTACTTACTTAAATGCGAATATAACAGAACATATTCGTTAAGAATTTGCCTGCCCGAACTTATGCAAGCAAGGGCGGCATTACTCCTTCTTTTTCTTCCAACATTTTTTGGTAATTCCTTATTATTTTTACCGTCGTCGCCACTTGTAGTGTTTAGAGGGTCAATAATACACACATTTTACTCTGTAATAGGTGAGGTAGGTATACGCAAGCGCACGTCTCCACACCGCAACTAGCACGCAGCCTCGCTGCCTGACTGACTGGCAGTCAGTCCGTGACTGACAGCTGTGCTTATACACTACAATACCTATTCGCTATAATTATTAAGAGATTGGTAACGAAATGAAACGCCGCCATAGCAAAAGTCATTCAATGTGAAGAGATTAATAATTATATGGTTAATAAGAATTTATGGTTCGGAGACTTCGGGAGTACCTCCCTGGTGTGGAAAACTTAGAGATCAGCCAAACTACGAAAACATTGTCAGGCTGGTCACTGGTCAGGTTAGCGTTTGTATGTGTCGGGGACGCACATGCCACATAGGTAAGTATAAATTAGATTCTTATCAAAATAAATTAGCTTATCGGCGCGGCGGGGAAAATAATTATAATATGTAGGTAGGTCTATATCATTAAATGTAATGAACTGCTTTTTTAAATAATATAGTTAGTTGGGGCAAGACGTTTAGAATTAATGACAGTGTTGTTGAACCCGTACAATAATTTAAATTCGGTAATTTGGAAGAAATTTTAATAAAATGTATTATTTCAATATTATAATTTTAACCATCAGAAAAATTACCTTTAGAAAACATTTCGAAGAACCATATCAAAATAGGACATCATTTTTTAAGTGTGGACACCCTACAATTATGAAGGACAACCTCAATCCGGCCTGTGATTGGTCGAATGGTCACTCCGATATGATGTCATCGATCTTCAGGTACCTCTACAAAGTCAGTGATCCAGATAGAGTAATATATCCATGGGTAGATCTACCGTAATTATGTGGTACCTGGCAACACTGAGCCTCATCGAATCGTCCATTGAATATAGAGGTAAGGAGAACCATCTCATAAGGAGGGAAAGTTGAAAAAGTGTCCAGCTGTATACTGTAAATAGAGGTTTCAGTACCTACCACCATCCTACCACAGTCAAATTATCAAAACAATACCATAAACATAATTCTATTATGATTACATTGTATCTGTTTCAAGACTACTGTTACGCACATTGACTTATATTATATAGACAGGCTGTTCAGTACTTACATTTTGTTCACCTGTGTTGACCCCAACTGGGGCCAACTCAGTTTAGGTCACTTTAGTCGGCTGCGAGCAAGCTACACAAGTAAATGTCACGTTAGAAAAACTCTGACTGTTCAAAAACAATTAATAACGTATTATTGTTTATTGAGCACAGTTAAAACGTTCTCATTATTTACGTTTGAACTTTATTTCACTTTATTTAATCATAATTGGTAAGTAACTATATTTTTATTTACAGTCTTAAAAATTATTTAGTGTCAAATATTTAATACCGACATCTTGAACCAAACTTGACAGAACAAACACAGAGTACTTAATCACTACGGAACAGGGTTGCCAGACGTCGCGGAGTGAGAGATCGTACGGTGGGTAAATAAAAGTCGTATTTCCTAAGATGGCTCCAGAATAAAAATAGTACGATTCATTTAATGTAGGTACTAAAACTTTAATTAGTTTTAGATGGCGGTCTACAAAACGAAATTGAAAGAAAAGTAAAAAGTAAAACTATAAATTAAAATAAAATCTTCTTATCTTTATATATATAAATTACGTGTCACGTTGTTTGTCCGCGATAGACTCCTAAACTACTTAACCGATTTTAATCAAAGGGCTTCCAACATTTTTGTATGGAACCTGGCATACCTACAAGTCCGCCATTTTGAAAAAACCTCGATTCGGCGGCCAGTGATGAAACATGTGTCAATCGATAGAGTAAATGATTACGATCAAAATTTTACAGTGATGAAATCTCGTAAGTGGTATACTTTCTGAGATATTAGAGTTCAAACCCGTAAAAATAAAGTAAAAAACTTTGTTTCGGCGGATATTGATAAAATATGTGTCAATCGATAGACTAAGTGATTACGATCAAAAAGTATTAAGTGATACAATGTCGTAAGTTATATACTTTCTGAGATATTTGATTTCAAAACTGTAGGAAAATAAAGTAAAAAAACTTCGATATACCTATCTTCAGCTTACGTAAGTATGACCACATTTCCCAGTTTGATTCCTAACTTAAATGGCTACCAATTCGACACAGGTGAAACTTCAGAATTCTCTCAACATTTTATGCTATTTTGAATAATGTGTCTTCTCCTGTTTATTTAAAGGAAACCCATAGCACTGCTTATTTCGGGAATTCCTTTGCAATACTGTTCTGGAACTCCTTGCTTGTAGACATCAAAAGACTACCAAAAGTTCCTTCAAGAATCACGTCCGGCAGCACTACCTGAAGCAATTAGAATGTCCTCGCCCGTGGTCTTCAACCACATGTTATATACGTAGTTATAAATATTTATGTACTTAATATATAATATAATATGTATATAATTATGTAAATATGAATAAATATGTATTTATTTAGTTTTCTTAATGATATTGTGATATTTTATATGTATATAGTTATAGTGTTGATCCACTAATAAATAAAAAAGACAATTACCAATGTTTTATTTTTCTACGGGTTTGAACTCAAATATCTCAGAAAGTATATCACTTACGACATTTTATCACTGAATACTTTTTGATCGTAATTACTTAGTCTATCGATTGACACATGTTTTATCAATATCCGCCGAAACAAAGTTTTTTACTTCATTTTTCTACGGGTTTGAACTCAAATATCTCAGAAAGTATACCACTTACGACATTTCATCACTGAATACTTTTTGATCATAATCATTTATTCTATCGATTGATATATTTTACATCACTGGCCGCCGAATCGAGGTTTTTTCAAAATTGCGGACTTGTAGGTATGCCAACTAGGTTCATTGCCCTTTGCACACCGTGTGCAGTTTGATCCAACTTGAAAGATAGGATAGCTTACATCTCAATGTATAGTCGCAATATTATTTTATTGCAATTTTTTTTTGATAGAACGAAGTCTGTCCGGGCAGCTAGTTATAATATAAATTTACATAATAACATACAAAATTATAAATGTAGAAATATCGGGACATAGGTAATTATAATGTGCGCCATCTATTGATAAATCTATGAACCTATAATAATTATATCATGAACCTATTATACTCGTACATAATTTTCTAACAATGCATACAAATACATATTTAAATTATTAATGTTTACTTACGATGTTAAAAAAAAATATAGTAGTCACTCCGAGATGAACTGGAAAAAGGCATAAATCGTATGATTGTCGCCATGGATATAATTATAACTTTTAACTGGATACATAACTTCGAGGTACTTGAAGACAGATGACGTCACAACGGAATGACTATTTGACCAATCGCAGACCGGATTGAGATTATCCTTCATAATTGTGGGGTGTTATGTCCTATTTTCCAAATGTTTTCTAATAATTTTTCTGGTGGTAAAAAAATATATTAACACATTTTATTATAATTTCTTCAAAATTGTCCTTACGTCATGAAAACGGATGTTGAATGTGATAATGAAATGAAACAATGTAATTTATTACGGTACATTTCTTTTATTTTAAGTGCACAACACTTATAAAAAAAATTTAACACAGCTGAATGATATCCTGGGATTACAGATAACACAATGAATGGAGGAACACAATGGTCATTCCGTTATGACGTAATTAATCCACAGGTACCTCTACAAAGTAATCCAGACAGAGTAATATATCCATGGTATATGTCCAGTTATAGTAATGTATCCATGATCTCTTTCGGAGTAGGGTGTTGGCAACACTGGGCGCATAGTGACTCTGTGATTGAGTTCTCTGTGGCACGAAAGCGTGACACGAAATTCCTTAGAAACAGCGCGTCCATATAATATAAGTCAATGGTTACGCACTGTTACGCGTTTACTTTACTTTAAACATGACCCTTCCTGACAGTCGGGTAATGAAGAATATATTTCATAAAAACGAGTAGTCCATTCTGCCATAGGCGTGCAGATATTATACAGTCAATTCTTTATTCTAAGCAGTCAATTATGTGTATTATTAAATTAAAATTGAAAATGTTAGAGGTTAGTTAAATAATTATAATCCTCTCTTTACATACAATATCATTGATTATAATATTACGTCAATTTATACATCGTAAATGTCAATTCATTTATATTTTTTAGGGCTTGTTTCACCATCTTCAAGTAAGTCCGAAGTAAGCTATTCGTTGGTTAAGTTGACATTTAGTGTATGTGAAATGACACTTTAACGTCACTTTAACCGGCGAATAGCTTATTCAGGACTCTACTTGAAGATGGTGAAACAAGCCCTTAATTTAGTAATACTACAGAATACATAATAATATTACACTTTGTCATTTAATTAACATCATAAATTACGTCACACGTTAGGGGGGAGGGGGGTGGGGCCGATGTAGTGTGACATTGTGTGACAAGGGGTGGGAGCAGTGAACGAATATACTACGTATATTAGTTCATTGGGTGGGAGGGGTCCTTTTCATGACGTCACATTTCAAAACGAATAATAATTGGTATGTATAGGTAAATATTAAAAAACAATTAATTCAAATAAAACTTATTTTGGGACTGCTGTTTTAATTTAATAATTTCTAGGTGTAAAATTTCATAATATGTGACGTCACACTAGGGGAGGGACTCCCTCCGAGGGAGGTCTCACAAATGTGACCAGCTGCACGACAAAGACGTTGGGAGGGATCAAACCAACGCCTGTCAAAAAGTCATGAAATTAGTGTGGCGTTGTTTATGGATTGACGCTAATGGTCACGTAAATGTATCATTTAAAAAGTCATTGTTCATGTGTAATCAATGGTAGGCATCCCTGCTCCCAGCATGCTTTTCATCGGCCAAGAAAGAAAGGAGAAAAAGATAGAAAGAAATGCCTCTCAGGAAAACCGGAACACGAGTCGTTTGGCGGCTGACTCTGAACGCTCAAGGGTGGTAGCTATCCAGGCGAATAGGGTTGCCAGGCGTCCGGATAAAGCCGGACATGGTTATACTTACTTATAAGAAACTTATACAAGGACACAAAACAATTTATATTGATGACTGTTAAAAGAAATTACTGCATGTAATCAAGTTCCGAAACTATTAGTATCCATGAAAAAAACGTTAAAGTTGACGATACCAAAGGTTTTGACCAATTGCAAAACCTTAAATATTTTGTGATCAAAAATGGGGATGTTGATGGTTAATTCCAAGAAGCTGTTAATATACAAGAAATGAGTAGCCTATTTTAAATCGATGAGAGTAGTACGGATGGCTTTTAATTTAAAATATTTGAGGTTTAAAGATTATTACAACTTTATTTTCAAAAATATTGAGCTTTTAAAGCACGTTTTTGCTAATTATTTCATATTTTTAGTTTGTTTACTATAAATGTTATTATTTATTAATTAGTAAATAAGTTCTAAAAAATTGTCTTAATAATATTAATACATAATTTTTTTAATAATTTAGGGTGTCCGGCCTTTTTACCCAAATGTCCGGCAAAACTGGCTGCTCTGTCCGGCTTTTTAGTTGGCCGACCTGGCAATCCTACGAGCGAACCAATGGAGAAATAATAATAGTAATAGATAGCCACTTACCATCAGGTGGATCGTCAGCTCGTTTGCCAACTATGTCCATAAAAAATATATATTATTATATGTAATAACGGTATTAATTAGCACTTAAAATCAATATTACCAATATAATCTCTCCGAGGTGCCCACCAGCGGGCCGAATTTAGTCGCCTCTTACGGCACCCATCATCCGTGGGATTGGGGTCAGTATTCTAAGCCGCCGCAATACGGCAAATTCTTTATTATCTATTGCCAATGTATCTAAGCTATGGCAAATAAGAAAAATAATACGTAGGTAGGTCTACCTAGGTAACAAAAAACTGCAAGGTTATGCGCTTCACAGGTACCTACTGCCGAAACCGGCAAGCGGTACTGGTTCTCTCCATATCTAGTTGCCCTTATTAAATTAACTCTTTTTTCTTTTTGCGGATAAAGTACTTAAATAAATGAAGAAAACGGTAAGTATGGTGAAATATTATTTAGCTAAGCATACAATGGTCATGATATCCAAACAATTATACCTATTTCAAAATTAAAAACTAATTGCATGATCGCGAGTTCCTCAAATAGTGTTGAGACTGTTGAGTGTCGGGCCGAGCGGCGCGCGCGCAGCCGCCTCGGTGCAGGCAGTGCCTGTTGGCTGCCGGTGCCCGCCACCCGTCGCCCGCGCCGCGCCGTCGCGCAGCCGTCAGTCCGCCACTCGCCACTACGTACTACGTAGTACGTACAGTATCGCGAGCAGCGCGGCCGCGAGCGCGTGCCTCCGCCTGCAGTCTGTTGTCCGATGCGTATCGCATGTCGCGCGGAGTGTCCGAGTGTTAACTGTCAAGTGGTCGCGCTGATCAAGATTGCGCTACCAACTGCCTGCGACGCCCCGCGCCCTACGAGTGGCGATGTCCTCTCGCCTCGCACGAAACCTTCTCCACTTTCACATCCAAAGTAAGTTGACGACGACGTCGCGACGGCGGCCAGACCCCTGAGACGTGCCTCCCATGAAATAGAACGGTAGATGTGATGACCCTTCGAGAGTCGAGATGACAGACGGATTAATCGAAGGTGGTCATGATGGCGAGCCGTCGTGAGGCGAATTACATCTGCCTGGCGGCAGGAGACAACACTGCTACGTGTCGATCACGATAGCTCTGTCAAGAGCGTATCGGCCGAGAAGGTCATGGATTCATGATCGTTTTGTAATAGAACGCATGAAGATCATATTCTCTCCTGGCCGTCCCGGGCTAGCTCCTCGCCTTTCGCTTCGGACACATAGTTCGGTCGAACCAGTTAACGAGTGAAACCACCCCATCATGACGCGCCAGGGACGTCCCTGGTGGTACAGACTACAGACGCAGAGCGATCATCAACCGCTTAGTTGCCGACTGATAACAAGAACCTTACAGTAACTTTATTAAGAAAGAAAGAAAAAAATCATTTATTCGAAGGAGACTATATATGTATATATATATATATTACAGTGACTTTAAAGCGGTGCCATTGGTATTGGTAGTTTATTTTGATCATTATAGCAGCATGTCTAGGGTTGCCAGGTCGGCCAACCAAAAAGCCGGACACACCAGCCAGTATGGCCGGACATTTGGGTAAAAAGGCCGGACACCCTAAAATATCAAGAATTTTATGTATTAATATTATCAAGACAATTTTTTATAACTTCTTCACTATTAATAACACTTAAAGTAAACAAACTAAAAATATTAAATAATTAGAAGAAACGTGCTTTAAAAGCTCAATATTTTTCAAAATAAAGTTGTAATAATCTTTAAACGTTAAATATTTTAAATTAATAGCCATCTGGACTACTCCCATCGATTTAAAATAGGCTACTCATTTCTTGCATTCTAACAGCTTCTTGAAATTAACCAATAACATCCCCATTTTTGATCAGAAAATATTTAAGGTTTTGCAATTGGTCAAAACCTTCGCTATCGTCAACTTCTTCGTGGAAAATAGTTTCGGAAACTTGATTACATGCAGGAACTTTTAGCATGACGACTACTAAAATATAAATTGTTTTGTGTCCTTGTATAAGTTTCTTATAAGTTGGTAAAATGTAAAAAGCCTAACAAAGCCGGACATCGTTAAATTTGGCCAGACACGCTTTCAAAAAGCTTAACCATGTCCGGCTTTATCCGGACGCCTGGCAACCCTACATGTAACATGTAGCGGCGGCGGCGCGGCGAAGGCGACGCTACAAAACTGGAAATCCTTCCTACTTCAACGCTCTACATCGATTGACGATTAGATCATAACATCATAAGATAATGATTATCTACATAAACAAATAATTACTGTGACTGCTGTTCAGTTATTAGCATTGCGTTAATTAACAAGCATCTATATATAATTAATTAATTCAATTGAGAACTGTTCTATGCTGACGGACACGAGTCATCCAATAATTTCCAGGATGACAACTGAATGGCAAAAGTTTGACGAATTTTAGGATCCATATTATAAAACAACGGCAACCGAGGGTTTAATGTAGAGAGACGCGCGACGGCTGCGGGGGATTGCACTGCACCAGCGGCGCGGCGGCGCGGCCGCGGTCCGCGACCTGGTGACGTGGTTCCGTCCCGCTACTGCACAACTACATGTGATAAACATTGCACCGCCCGCGCGCCCCACCGCTGCACCGTCACCGCCGATCGCCGTCGAACGCGCGATATCTGATTAATTATCCGATCGTATCTGAGCAGACATCAAAGTTGAAGGTGATACGAAGTAAATTTACAACGTTGTTTACAATGCGCTCGCTCGTGGGCCGGGCCGTCCGGCGCCCGGGCGCCGCCGACTCTCGACACGACACGCCACGGCCGCACGGGCACCTGTGCCGGTGACGTGGGCGCCGTGGCCGCCGCCCGCCACCCGCCGCGCCGCTCGCTGATAAAACAGAACACTTGTTGATTTTCTCCGTGATAACAATTGCATTCGAAACAATTTATCTTATGCGCTAGTACCATATCACTAGGTAGTTATTGCATAGATTGCAAGTGTTCGTGCAAAAATATCAGTTTCTTGCGTTACGTTCAATTCGTACATGTGACACAAGCTTTTATTGTATAAAAATACGCACGTTGGTGATTATACATATTATATTTAAGTACATAACTAGACATTGTTAGACTAGCAACTATGATTCCGGTTTCCATCATCACAAGCGTAATCGTGCATGTGGAGCATGTGGAGAGAGGGTCCTACTCGTAATGCAGCTGCATTCTGCTGAGTTGCTGACTCTAGCAGTCGCTGGACAAAAAGCTTAGAAACGCCGGACCGCCGCCGCGCCGGGCACCCCATAATAATCATCCCCCATATAATAGATTATTGTGGGGCTATCAATCATCAAATAATCGACAGGTTCAAACATAAAATAACTTCTTAAAAAAAATTACGTAATATAAAACTCAGGTTTGCATTTTCTGACTAAAATGTCCGGAGTCAGGTTTTTGTCAGGACTTTTCAAATTTCTATATGGTAACCCTACTCGCCGGCGTGAATAAAATTACTAGTAGCACACAATAAATAATAGTACCTACTACGTACAATCTATTAGTAGGTTGAACTGATTACAACTTATACCTACTACAACCATTTAGTCCCATGTAGCGCTACAAAAACGGTTGGATTGTATTACGATTCACGATACAATATAATAATGATACAATAGTGGTAGTGGCTGTGGTCAGGGAGTTCTTATTTTCACAAGAAATGAGACGTCGAGCCAACCCAGAGCCGGGCCCGCCGCGCCAGTGCTTGTGGTTCATTAATAGAATAGACGCCGCAGCTTTTAGTAAAAATACAACAACGCAATGTACACGCTATTATTATCATCACATTTATACAGTTATTTGTCAAGTTCGTATACATAGGTAGAGAGATAACGGTCATCAAAACAAGCTCGATACGGCGACAGCGACAGTCGGGCTCGGCTGCGGGTCGCCGCCGCTAGATGTCACTATATGTCACGAGATGTGCGATAACCCGTTCACTGCACCGACGCGGCAACGGCGCGGCGGCGCTGCACTCGGTGCACTCACCGCTCACGCACGCGTTGCGCCCAAACGACGAACTCAGATGCGCAATTACCAAAATGCGCAGTAACGAGTTCGAGTGAACGACTCCTCGTTATTTCTAACTACGCCCATTACGTCATTGTTCATAGCAGGCAATAGAAAAAAAAATGTTGAAAACTTTTAACCGACAAAAAAAGGAGGTGGTTCTCAATTCGACAGGTATATTTCTTTTTTTTTAATGTATGATCACGCAGCAATCGGCACAGGGTGGTCCCATTTTGATGATTCTTTTCTTAATAGATGGAGTATGTCTTGAAGTTAGTCCATTTTTTTTTGAAAATTTTATTCCCACCCTAAAGGTACGAAGATACGGGATGATTGATTATTAACCCACGGAATTTTTACCCGCTATCCCAATAACTTTGTACTGGATGATCCGTTTTTTATGATTCTTTTTTTATTAAACAGTGTATACCTTGAAGTTACTCTTATTTAAATTTGGAAACAAAATTTTTCCCCTAAAGCTACGAAAATAGGAGATGATTGATATTTCAACTACAGACTACATTCTTACCTGGTAACTGAATCTACAACCAGTAACTTATTATTAATTTTCATAGCAGCTATAAGTTAAAAATATATTAATTTTTAACAAAAAATTTAAGGAAAAAAACTGAAAAGCGAAAAATAAAAGAAACTTTTTAGTATTATAAATTAAGAAACTGAATTAACAGTAAATATATGTATTATTAAATATATTTATTTAACAGTAAATTTATTTTGAGCCGGTGCCAAACAGATGAAAAGATGTGCGCCGCGCTGCTACTGCCGTGTGCATCGCATGCCGCTGCCCTCATAAAATGAGCTTTATGTAATTAATTTTGCTTGATTTTTTGGCACCGTCTCAATTTTTTTTATTCACTGTTAATTTAGCATCTTAATTTATAAAAAATAATTTAATTTTAGTATTATTACTAAAAGGTTTACTTATTTTATTTTTCGCTTTTCAGTTTTTTTTTGTTGGTTTAATATTTTTTTGTTAAAAAGTAATAATATGCAACCATTTCGTTCTGTCCTCGTTTTGCTTCGGTTTTCGTACAGATCCCTATTTTTTTTAATAAAAATAATTTAAATTAGATAATTGTTTCTGAGCATCTTACTGCTGAAAGAATTTTTGAAATCAGGCTAGTATTTTTTGAGTTTATCCATTATACACAAACAAGCATAAAATCAAAACTTTCCTCTATACGTACCTATAGTATATAATAATATTATAATCACCAAGACGAGCCAAACAAAGCGCAAGGGCACTACCTACCTTTTCTCGAAGTGCTTCGTTTCCTTGACAAACAAGCAAAACTTTCGTTTGGATTGTACCAGATAAACAACATTCTCGGGTATGACGTCAGTAGTGGACACTTATACTTTAGATTTTATTGATTACCATAAAAACCCCAATTTCATCACTCACTGATGATCATCGAAATTCCTAGAAAGCTGAAATTTGGTATTACCTAAGTTACTATATTAAGAGGAAATACCACTACCGAAACATTTCGAAAGCCATTAAAAATCGAAACTATTGCCGTCGCGCTGTAGGCTTGTAACTCCCCGCTGGCATTGACTTATATTATATGGACGCGCTGTTTCTAAGGAATTTCGTGTCACGCTTTCGTGCCACAGAGAACTCAATCACAGAGTCACTATGCGCCCAGTGTTGCCAACACCCTACTCCGAAAGAGATCATGGATACATTACTATAACTGGACATATACCATGGATATATTACTCTGTCTGGATTACTTTGTAGAGGTACCTGTGGATTAATTACGTCATAACGGAATGACCATTGTGTTCCTCCATTCATTGTGTTATCTGTAATCCCAGGATATCATTCAGCTGTGTTAAATTTTTTTTATAAGTGTTGTGCACTTAAAATAAAAGAAATGTACCGTAATAAATTACATTGTTTCATTTCATTATCACATTCAACATCCGTTTTCATGACGTAAGGACAATTTTGAAGAAATTATAATAAAATGTGTTAATATATTTTTTTACCACCAGAAAAATTATTAGAAAACATTTGGAAAATAGGACATAACACCCCACAATTATGAAGGATAATCTCAATCCGGTCTGCGATTGGTCAAATAGTCATTCCGTTGTGACGTCATCTGTCTTCAAGTACCTCGAAGTTATGTATCCAGTTAAAAGTTATAATTATATCCATGGCGACAATCATACGATTTATGCCTTTTTCCAGTTCATCTCGGAGTGACTACTATATTTTTTTTTAACATCGTAAGTAAACATTAATAATTTAAATATGTATTTGTATGCATTGTTAGAAAATTATGTACGAGTATAATAGGTTCATGATATAATTATTATAGGTTCATAGATTTATCAATAGATGGCGCACATTATAATTACCTATGTCCCGATATTTCTACATTTATAATTTTGTATGTTATTATGTAAATTTATATTATAACTAGCTGCCCGGACAGACTTCGTTCTATCAAAAAAAAATTGCAATAAAATAATATTGCGACTATACATTGAGATGTAAGCTATCCTATCTTTCAAGTTGGATCAAACTGCACACGGTGTGCAAAGGGCAATGAACCTAGTTGGCATACCTACAAGTCCGCAATTTTGAAAAAACCTCGATTCGGCGGCCAGTGATGTAAAATATATCAATCGATAGAATAAATGATTATGATCAAAAAGTATTCAGTGATGAAATGTCGTAAGTGGTATACTTTCTGAGATATTTGAGTTCAAACCCGTAGAAAAATGAAGTAAAAAACTTTGTTTCGGCGGATATTGATAAAACATGTGTCAATCGATAGACTAAGTAATTACGATCAAAAAGTATTCAGTGATAAAATGTCGTAAGTGATATACTTTCTGAGATATTTGAGTTCAAACCCGTAGAAAAATAAAACATTGGTAATTGTCTTTTTTATTTATTAGTGGATCAACACTATAACTATATACATATAAAATATCACAATATCATTAAGAAAACTAAATAAATACATATTTATTCATATTTACATAATTATATACATATTATATTATATATTAAGTACATAAATATTTATAACTACGTATATAACATGTGGTTGAAGACCACGGGCGAGGACATTCTAATTGCTTCAGGTAGTGCTGCCGGACGTGATTCTTGAAGGAACTTTTGGTAGTCTTTTGATGTCTACAAGCAAGGAGTTCCAGAACAGTATTGCAAAGGAATTCCCGAAATAAGCAGTGCTATGGGTTTCCTTTAAATAAACAGGAGAAGACACATTATTCAAAATAGCATAAAATGTTGAGAGAATTCTGAAGTTTCACCTGTGTCGAATTGGTAGCCATTTAAGTTAGGAATCAAACTGGGAAATGTGGTCATACTTACGTAAGCTGAAGATAGGTATATCGAAGTTTTTTTACTTTATTTTCCTACAGTTTTGAAATCAAATATCTCAGAAAGTATATAACTTACGACATTGTATCACTTAATACTTTTTGATCGTAATCACTTAGTCTATCGATTGACACATATTTTATCAATATCCGCCGAAACAAAGTTTTTTACTTTATTTTTACGGGTTTGAACTCTAATATCTCAGAAAGTATACCACTTACGAGATTTCATCACTGTAAAATTTTGATCGTAATCATTTACTCTATCGATTGACACATGTTTCATCACTGGCCGCCGAATCGAGGTTTTTTCAAAATGGCGGACTTGTAGGTATGCCAGGTTCCATACAAAAATGTTGGAAGCCCTTTGATTAAAATCGGTTAAGTAGTTTAGGAGTCTATCGCGGACAAACAACGTGACACGTAATTTATATATATAAAGATAAGAAGATTTTATTTTAATTTATAGTTTTACTTTTTACTTTTCTTTCAATTTCGTTTTGTAGACCGCCATCTAAAACTAATTAAAGTTTTAGTACCTACATTAAATGAATCGTACTATTTTTATTCTGGAGCCATCTTAGGAAATACGACTTTTATTTACCCACCGTACGATCTCTCACTCCGCGACGTCTGGCAACCCTGTTCCGTAGTGATTAAGTACTCTGTGTTTGTTCTGTCAAGTTTGGTTCAAGATGTCGGTATTAAATATTTGACACTAAATAATTTTTAAGACTGTAAATAAAAATATAGTTACTTACCAATTATGATTAAATAAAGTGAAATAAAGTTCAAACGTAAATAATGAGAACGTTTTAACTGTGCTCAATAAACAATAATACGTTATTAATTGTTTTTGAACAGTCAGAGTTTTTCTAACGTGACATTTACTTGTGTAGCTTGCTCGCAGCCGACTAAAGTGACCTAAACTGAGTTGGCCCCAGTTGGGGTCAACACAGGTGAACAAAATGTAAGTACTGAACAGCCTGTCTATATAATATAAGTCAATGCCCGCTGGCAGCTACTATGTGTGGGTGAGCGCGCTATGCGTGTGTGCGTATTGCAGTTTGCAGTTGCAGTTGCGTTTTTATCGGTAAATTTTGTCGTTTTTGAAGTTTCGTAACTTCTATAGTAATTAATTTAGTTAAAAAAACGAAACATACCGACATGGCAGACGTAGAGATGTATTGTTTTCCAAAAAATATTTGCTCTAATGTTAATATCCAGGGAGGAAACAGAAAAATACGTTTGTATGGGCCGAACGGTACTCCGATATCCTCTTAATTAGTATTGTGGCGATGACGCGCACACGTCACACGCTGACGTCACGCCAACCTGAATCACGCTATCGAAGTTTCTACGATCGCCGGCATATACATACAAATGCCCCGACAAGACCAGTCGGGGCTCGACCGACACCCAGTCAACACATCTCGCCTGGCGGGAGATCTCCCTTTGCCAAAGTATATACACAAGCAACAAAAGAAACAACTAAAACTTGGAACTTTTACCCCCCAAACCCTTAAACTGAACTTTTACCCCCCAACCCCTTAAACTGAACTTTTACTTCCCAACCCCTTAAACTAGGGGAAGGAAGTTTGTTTAAGACTTCCGCTAATAATGCTGGAGATAGAGGTTTAAAAATTGATATAGGGCTCCTCGTTTTAAATAATAACATACTCATACTAATAACATTTCAGGATTTTTAATAAATCACATCGACCCTTTAAATTAGAGGATGGAAAATTGTATGGGATTTCGTATATTGTCATAAGCAACTTACGAAAACAAGTGAAATCCCACCAAAACATTTTCATGTAAAAAAATGACAAAAATGAACATAAAAAATTGACGTAAAAAAATTTGACATAAAAAAATTGACATAAATAAGACATAGTTAAGATACTTTACTGTTCTTATGTGCGTAGCACACTTGAATACTGTTCACAAATATGGAACCCACAATATAATCTTTACATAAATAGACTTGAATCAATACAGCGCAAGTTTATGAAACACCTACAATTTAAAAGTAATAAATTCGACGAAAGTTATGATAAGCGATGCATTAGACACCATATATTACCACTCTATGAGAGAAGAAGAATTGCAGATGTTATGTTCCTATCTAAAATTGCAAGGGCCAGGTTGACTGTCCAGACCTCCTCGGTAAAATAAATATAAATGTGCCATCTACGTCAACTAGACGACCCTTAAAATACTTGCAGGCATCTGTCCACTCAACGAATTACAGAAATAATTCTTTCCTGATAAGATCTGCACATATAGCAAACGAATTGAATGACTTCCCCAAATTCGACTTGTTTAACACGTCACATGCAAGAATAAGGAACAAATTGTCTTCCAATTGGTTTACCGCAAAATCGTTAATATCCTTATAGTTAACATACACTTACTTAGTGATTTCTTTGTTTTAAATTTTAATTAATTTTTTTTTGTGTTAATAAGCATTCGAGCTATAGCTTCAATATGCGAAAGCAATTAAATGGTGTATAGATTTTTAAGTACGTTATTTGTAAGCTGTTAAGTATCACTGTATGCTTTCCGAATACAATAAAATAAAAATAAATAAATAAATAAATAAAAAAAATTATGATTGATGATGATGATGTTTCACATCATCAGAATAGGATGTATCAAAATTATTATTATCATTACAATATGGCGTTGTTACGGATCAACCATCCAACGCCATCTAGATTCTGCGTTGCGAATTACAAATATAAAGCATAACTGTTTACATAACGTAATGGAAACAAAATTTATTTTACTCCTCATGAAATCTCATACCGCGGGTTTAAATATGAAATCGATAGATAAGGAGTTAAACTCCATAAAGTTATCAGATGTCATGTAGAGCCAAGGTTTTAACTACACGCCCGAAGTCCGAACTATACAAGTCCTATCTTCACAAACATTACAACTAGACAAAATATGTCGCTAGCCGTTTCGCTGCCGTCGCATGGCCGCATGGCGTGGCATGGCCGCATGGCGTGGCATGGCCGCATGGCGTGGCATGGCCGCATGGCGTGGCATGGCCGCATGGCGTGGCATGGCCGCATGGCGTGGCATGGCCGCATGGCGTGGCATGGCCGCATGGGCGTAAGGTGAACAATGTACCTCACTCACATGTATCTCACTGTTCATTACATTTATGTTATACAATATAGTCCTTTCGTAATATTTTGACTAAGTTGTAGATGTAGACCGTGTAAAGTTTGTGAACAAAGGGCTCTACATGAGATCTGATAACTTTTTGATGTAGACCCACATGGTCTCGTCTTGTACATGAAAATTTTACATGAAAATGTTTTTGGTGGGATATTATTAATAATTTAGAAGTTTAGATACAGAGAGACACATTTTAAAGGGTTGTGAAGTAATGTTCATGAGAAAACGCACTTAGATATTTTAAAATCAGAGACGAATGTTTAAAATGTATAATTATCTGTATATGTATATAACAAATTAATACGTACCTACTTCACCTTCTCTAGTAAATGAATTAATGGCGGTTGACTTTAAGCAAAAGTGAAAGCAAGGTTTCACGGAAATATAATATTAATTACTTAATAATAAATAAAAAAATAATAATAATAATCATAACATGTTAATTTATGTGTTGGCCACAGAACACGCGTCCCACCAGCCCACCAGCCCACCAGTCCACCAGCCCACCAGTCCACCAGCCCACCAGTCCACCAGCCCACCAGCCCACCAGCCCACCAGTCCACCAGCCCACCAGTCCACCAGCCCACCAGCCCACCAGCCCACCAGCCCACCAGCCCACCAGTCCACCAGCCCACCAGCCCACCAGCCCACCAGTCCACCAGCCCACCAGTCCACCAGCCCACCAGTCCACCAGCCCACCAGCCCACCAGCCCACCAGTCCACCAGCCCACCAGCCCACCAGCCCACCAGTCCACCAGCCCACCAGTCCACCAGCCCACCAGCCCACCAGCCCACCAGTCCACCAGCCCACCAGTCCACCAGCCCACCAGCCCACCAGCCCACCAGTCCACCAGCCCACCAGTCCACCAGCCCACCAGTCCACCAGCCCACCAGCCCACCAGCCCACCAGTCCACCAGCCCACCAGCCCACCAGCCCACCAGTCCACCAGCCCACCAGCCCACCAGCCCACCAGCCCACCAGTCCACCAGCCCACCAGTCCACCAGCCCACCAGCCCACCAGTCCACCAGCCCACCAGTCCACCAGCCCACCAGCCCACCAGTCCACCAGCCCACCAGTCCACCAGCCCACCAGTCCACTAGCCCTCCAGTCCACCAGCCCTCCAGCCCACCAGCCCACCAGTCCACCAGCCCACCAGTCCACCAGCCCACCAGTCCACCAGCCCACCAGTCCACTAGCCCTCCAGTCCACCAGCCCTCGCTACAAGCATCATGAGTCATGACAATGTCAATTGGCAAACATAATTATTTCAACAATATCGCTCAGTTTAGCGGCCTTACCACAGAAATGATAATTACACCACTTACACGGTCGAACATGGGTCGAACACATATACCTACTTAGTATAACTACTTATTATAAGTAGTATTATTTCTTCTGTGGTATAATCCATAATTCGACGGACCAGTTCGACAACTCAAAATGCACAAATGCTGCTAAACATACTTAAGCATTGCTGTTGTTATCGATATTATGAAATATTTAAATGATAAGGATACTTGAAAATTACCAGCTAGGTAGCTAGAATACTTATTTTTGTAATAAAATATAAGTTTTATTTAGAAAAGACGTGCTGAGGAGTTTCTTTACGGCTTTTCTTCTCCTCCATTACAAAGCACCTTTCCGAAAAGCTGGTAGATTAAAAAAAAATGTTGTGTATAACTGTTTCAGTGATACATACATGAATAAAAGATTATTTCAATTCATATTTCATAACGAAATGTTCGACTGGCAGACGCTTTTTTCCCTTTAAATTTTAAACGTCATTTCACCGACACCTCGTTACAAAACAACATTTACAAAATTTACGTGAAAGACAGAGACAAAAAAATACTTCTTCGTCACCGTGGCCGATTACATTATATGTAGATTATACATTATACAGGTGTCCAGCGACCAACTAGCGATAATTTAAGGGCATGAAATATACCTAATTTTATCGATAAAAATACCCACACATGGGGATCTAGCCCTCTTCCTTTTGGAATGGCTGCCATTTTAAATTTCTTTATTATGTTAGGCAACTCTACCGAAAGACTTTGATTTCTCTGGACTTAAAGGTCCCATAGATGTGAAAAGGCTATTAATTGAAAGGTAATAATACCATCTATTGATTACAAAAAAGATTGGATGAAGTTTCAAGTTACAAAGGTCATTAAAAAATTATGATATTCGATTTAAGTCAAAATTTTCACTAGTATTTTAATCTTGTTCTAAAGCCTCCCAAATAGTTATTATTTCGATGGGCTTCATTTTAAAATTAACTACTTTTCACACAACACAACCATTATGTAGATACTGAACGTAGAAGTTGACTAGACGCGTAATGTGTAAAGTCTAAAAGCCTCTGCGCACGGCGTATTTTTACGGCGCCGAAAACGCGATCGTACGAGGAAACACCTCGTCCGCCTCGTCAATCTCGTCATTTGCGTTTTCGTCGGATGCGCTTCAAAAACGCGCCATGTGCAAAGGTTCTAATTCGACGGGACAGATGCGCTCGACCGTTTACAAATCGAAAAGTTGACCTACAGTTTTCTATCTAAAATGTTTTTCCTAAGCCCTCCTCTGTATAACACCTGTGCCTGTCTCCCGGCAGGAGGCGCCCGCGTGCCGCCGCCGCCGCCGGCGCCGCCTGAAGCCTCATGACCTGCGGGTAAGATAATTCTTACTTACTTTCTTCAAATATTAAAGTTTTTCTATTGACTGTGATATTTTTATGTACAGTTAACTGTATTTAGAGCCCCGGGTTTCAAATGTTCTGCTGGGTTTACCCATATTCATATCGTGAGGAATCCTGGACGCATGAGAAATCACCGTAATATACAATAATATGTCGAAAGGTGAGCGACGTCTGCCAACTCGTACTTGGCAAGCGCCCTCGACTTCCACCTTAACCTTTCTCTCTCGGAGATGATATGAGACCGTACGCGTTATGTTAATTGCGACGGTTGTCGGCAGAGCGCGCGGCGGGGGCGGCGGGGGCGGCGGGCGCGGGGGGCGCGGAGGGCGCCGGGCTGCGCGCGCGCTGCTGGTGCTGCTGCTTGCTGTAGCCGCAGTCGCCGCAGTCGCCGCCGGTGAGTAGGTATTTCGACTAGAAATTATTTTTTCAGTCGGAGATAATAGTGGGCATATTTTTTTCTCTTGTCTACCCATGGCGTTGAAAAGGTCTTTCAAAAATATTATTTTTATTATTATTTATTTTTTATGGGTCTGCCGAGACTATTTTTCTATTCAGGGATATCCGTTTGCGAACGGTTTGATTGAGTCATATTTGCCAAGGAAGCGAAGTCGATAAATTTAAAACTACGGAACCCTAAATTGCGCGTGGCTTTTCAAGTTCCGCAGTCAAGACGGAACCTTTATAGTTTCATCATTGTTTATCACAAGTCGACTTTAATACAGAAACAATTATAGGGGAAAAACGATCCCAAAAAATGATCCAAACAATAGCACGGCATAACAAAATGTAACGTTAGCTCCAGACGATGAAGAGAGTCGGGACGGCGTAGCGGTGACCGCCTGCTTGCCGGGCGGCGGGGGGCGCACCGCCGCCGCCCTCGCCGAGCTGGCGGCGCGCGCGCTGGCGGCCGGCGGGCTGCGGGCGCGCGCCGTGCCGCCCCCCGCCGCGTGCCGCGCGCCCGGCCGCGCCGACAGCGCCGCCTGCCTGCGCGCCGCGCAGCGTGCGCTGGCGGCTGGGTGGCTGGGCGCCGCGCTGCTGCCCGCTCCCGCCGCCGCCGCGCCGTCCGCCTGGCGCCTGCGCGACGCGGGGCTGGACGAGCTGGGCGACGCGGCGCCGCCGGCCCGGCGCGCCTGCTGGTCGCTCGCCCCCGCGTCCCCCGCGTCCCCCGCGCCGCCCCCGCTGCGCTCGCTGCTGGACCTGGCGGACGCGGCGGTGGCGGCGCGCTACGCCGTGCCCGCCGCCCGCCTGGAGGCCGCCGCTCGTGATGCTAACGTCACGCTTGATCCACTAAGGTGAGACGCACCGACTTTCACGCTAATTATTATTTTCTGAGTCACCTGGCTAGACTGTAAATTCGCTCCGTCCGCCTAAAATTCTAAATACTAAGAATAATTAATAAAATTAAAAGTCAAAAGACGAAATTTGGCCTTTACGGTTAGAAAGTCGAACACGTTTCGGTGCATGGATCGTTGCATGCGCGATGGTCGTTCAGGCTTGCTTCAGGAGACGGTTCAAAAAAATGCAAAATTTTCATGAAAGCGCACTCATAACAAGCTAATCGAACGAATCGGGTGTAGATCTTCCAGCATAAATAATATTAAAAGTCCGGAATGGTGCGACACGGAGAACGTGACCTGCGCGACGCTGCTGACGAGCTGCGAGGAGGAAGCGGCGGTGCTGCTGGCGGCCGTGCGCGAGCACCGCCTGCGCGCGCGCGTGCGGCCGCTGGGCGCGCGTCTGCCCGCCGTGGCGCGCGCGCTGCCCGCCCCCGCCGTCGTGTGCGACTGGGCGCTCGAGACCACCGAGTTCGACACGCGGCGTGCGCGCCCACTCGGCCCGCCGCCCTGCACGCGCGACGACTGCCCCTTCGAGAGCCGCAGACTCATCAAGCTCGTCCGCGCGACTGAGCTCGCCCGCTCGCCCGCCGCCCTCCGCGCCCTGCTGCGGCTGGCGCTCGACTCCGAGGACGTCCGCGCACTGACGGCGCTCGCACGGGACCTGGAGCCGGCCGCCGCGGCGCGCCGCTTCCTGGAGGATCGGCCGATGCGCGTCTCGCCGCGCGACGTTCGCGTCGTCGTGTTCCTGCCGGACGACACTGCGCGCGAGGCGTACGACGGCGGGGGCCTCACGGCGGCCGCCGCGCTCGCCGAGGAGGACCTGGAGGCGGCGGGCCAGCCGCGCGGCGCGCGCTTCGAGGTGGAGGCGTACGACGACCGCTGCGACGCGGCGCGCGCCTACAAGTACCTGCTGGACGCGCTGGGGACGGGCGCGTACGGAGCGCTGTCGGCGGCGGCGGGCCCGGCGTGCGGCGCCGCCTGGGCGGACGTGGCGCGGCAGAGCGCGGCGCACGCGCTGCCGGTGCTGGCGTACAGCGCGCAGGCGCCGGCGGCGGGCGCGCGCGGGTTACTGGCGGCGGGGGACGCGCGGGGCGCGGCGGCCGCGCTGGCGGCTTGGCTGGCGCACGAGCGCTGGCGGCGCGTGGCGGTGGTCTCGGAGCCGGCGACGCGCGCCGCGTGCGACACGGCACGCCTGCGGGTCAACGTCGTGGAGCACCTCGAGCTGGCGGACGGAGAAGTGGTCGAGAATGAAAATATCGTGCAGGTTATTGCTTCTTCTTATCCACTTCCTACCTAGGTAGGGCTTTTAATGTCGGAAGCTTTTTAAGTCTGATATTGATTTCCGATATCAATAAAAGAATTGTACGTATATGTATCGTATGCTAGTCTTAACTGAGAGGCTGAATGTAATTTTCTCGTATTCCGAGTTTAAAGGATTATTAGATTTTTTCCGTATCTTATCTTATCTATTTTATCGTACTGGACCTGTGATACTGAGCGTGAAGAGAATGATGTACGTTAAATTTGTTTCAGTGGGCGCAGAGAGTGGCGGCGGCGCGGGGCCGCATCATATACCTGTGCTTGGAGGACGCGCGGGCGGCGCGCGCCGCGTTGTGTGCCGGGCGCGCCGCCGCCCTGCGCCCCGCGCGCGGCGCCGTGTGGCTGCTGCCCGCCGCGCTGTGCGCCGGCTGGTGGCGCCCCGCGCCGGGGGACTCGCACAACTGCACCCTCGAGGAGTTGGAGGAGATGGCGGACGGTCACCTCTCACTGGGCTACGAGTGGCTGGTGAATTGGAAGAATGGCTCGACGGTCGGCGACGCGACCGAGAAGGCGTGGCGGACCCGATGGCGCGTTCAGTGTCGACGGCTGGCGGGGAGCGGGGTGGGGGCGGTGGGAGCGTGCACGCGGCCCGGGGCGCACGCGGCGCTGCTGTACGACACGCTGCGGCTGTGGGCCATCGCGCTGGACCGCGTGCTAACCGCGCGCCCCGCCGCGCTCGACCTGCACGACCCCGACGTCGTCAGGTACGATCGACGGGGACGACGAATCGGCACCCGTTCTTTTTCGAAATTATGTAAGTTCCCGAACGACGTTCATAGTTAATTAAGGAGGAACTTTCGGTGCAGGACCCTCGTGACATCGGCGGTGAACGCCGACTTCGTCGGGATCACGGGCCCCTTCCGCTGGAGCCCCGCCGATGAAGACGGAAACGCCTACGCGCGGGATTCACCGATCGTCGTGTCGCAGTGGGACGCCGCCGGCGGCGCGCTGCGCGAGCTGGCGCGCTGGAGCCGCGACGGCGTGCTGGCGGTGGGCGCGGAGCCGCGCTGGCGCACGGCCGACGGCGCCGCACCGGACGACGGCGGCGACGACTGCGCGCTGCGGCCGCTCGCCGACCTCCTGGGCGCCGACTGCGCCGCCGCCTTCGTCACGCTCGGGGCGGCGCTGCTGGCGCTCGCGGTGGCAGCGGGGGCGGGCGCCGCGCTGTACTTCCGGCGGCGCGCCGAGCGGGCCTACCGCGCCAAGCTGGAGGCGCTCGGGCTGCGCGCGCTGGCCGCCGCCCCCGCAGAGCCCGCGGGGTTGGACCGCTGGGAGCTGCCGCGCGAACGCGTCGTCATCAACCGCAAGCTCGGGATGGGCGCGTTCGGCACCGTGTACGGCGGGCACGCGCTGCTGGGGGAGGGCAACTCCTGGACGGCCGTCGCCGTCAAGACGCTGAAGCCGGGCGCGAGCGTCGACGAGAAGCTCGACTTCCTGTCCGAGGCGGAGGCGATGAAGCGCTTCGACCACCGCAACGTGGTCCGCCTGCTCGCCGTGGTGACCAAGACGGAGCCGGTGTGCACCGTGATGGAGTTCATGCTGTATGGCGACCTGAAGAACTACCTGCTGGCGCGGCGGCACCTGGCGGCGGGCGGCGAGGGCGAGGACGAGGACGAGGGCGAGGGCGGCGAGGCGGACGAGGTGTCGGCGCGGCGGCTGACGGCCATGGCGCTGGACGCGGCGCGCGCGCTGGCGTACCTGGCGCGGCTGCGCTACGTGCACCGCGACGTGGCCGCGCGCAACTGCCTGGTGAGCTCGCGACGCGTCGTCAAGCTGGCCGACTTCGGCATGACGCGGCTCGTGTTCGAGAACGACTACTACCGGTTCAGCCGCAAGGGCATGCTGCCGGTGCGCTGGATGGCGCCCGAGAGCCTGGCGCTCGGCGTGTTCTCGCCGGCCTCCGACGTGTGGGCGTTCGGCGTGCTGCTCTACGAGATCGTGACGTTCGGCTCGCTGCCCTTCCAGGGGCTGAGCAACGCCGAGGTGTTGGCGCGCGTCAAGGCGGGCCACACGCTCGACCTGCCGCCGGGCATCGAGCCGCAGCTGTGAGTATCCGCCGCGGGTTGCGAACTTTGCCACCCTCACGTCCGGACTCGTTAAAACGATGGAGCCAAATTACACTGAAATTAATATTGTCCTAGGGAGGAACTAATCCGGAGCTGCTGGCGGCGCGAGCGCGCGGCGCGGCCCGCGGCGGCGGCGCTGGCGGGCGCGCTGGCGGCGGCGCCGCGCCTGCTGCGGCCCTGCCCCGACGCGCCGCTGGACGCGCTGCCGCTCGGCGACCCGCCCTGGCACCTGCCGCCCGACCGCGCACAGGTACGCACCCCGCACTCCGCACCCCGCACGCTCGTACGGTCCGATACCTACATGTGCAAGCGAGTCTCAATACTGCCGTGTCAGATGTTTCCGGATCGAAGTTACTAAGAAAGTCAATTGATTTCCGATGTAAAAACTTTTCAGTTGTAAGTAATATTTTAACAAGTGTTTAAAAGCAGCATAACTTGTGTGCAGGCGCGCTGGGTGTCGTGGGGCGCGCCGGCGTCGCAGTCGCAGGCCACGGACACCACGTACCTGAGCGACGCCGCGCGCGACACCGACCGCTTCCTGCCCGACCCCCGCGACCCCCCCGACCACCGCGACCCCCGCACCGACCCGACCGAGACACTACTACATTCCCCATCGATCTAGTCAATTCGTAGCTACTATTTATTTATACGTTGTTACTGTACAGTGGTTGGATAATTTAATTATATAATGTAGATGTAGGTGTCAGGTGCAACTAAAAATGTACATTTTTGATATTGTTTAATAATTGTAAAGTTTCTATTAGTTTTTATTTGACTATACGTTGAACGTGGAGTGAGTTTAATGAAAAAATATAATAATTAATTAATATATGTATAGTATGTATTATAAGTTAATTTAAAACTAGTTGCAGCGCTGTGTTACTCATGCTGACGATAGCGGACAATTTTGGAAAGAATAATTTCTTACATTGAGCAATAAAAATTTAAGACAAATAAAAAGCACCGATTTTTTATTACCATCTTGTTGATTCCAGTGTGGTGAAAATCCTTTACAATAATGGTTTCACAGGGTCGTGTGGGTTAGGCCATCCACTCACTGGTGATTTTTGTCACCGTGACTTTTTGTCACTGTTTCTTACTGTCACCCACGATGCGCCCACTTGAACAGTCACTGGGCAACAAAAAAATGGATTTCGTAGAGGTTGCAGTAATAAGTGCTCTCGAAATACGAAGAAGAAAAATGAAATGAAAAAAACGCTACTGAGTGCATCCCTTACACTGAAAGATTGTTTAAAGGTTTTTTTTTTTAAATTTGACAAAAAATCACAATCGGCGGCTGGCCTAACTGGATCGAAATATCGGTTATACTTTTAAAATCATGTGTTTACATTATGCAACTCGGAACATAATGTCCGCCCGCCGGCGCACCACACAGGGACTCTTAGTGCGGGGGCATGAGCGTGTAGTAGTGTGTATTTATCGATAACACGATATATCAATAATAATATTATAAAGAGAAGAGAGAGAACGTCTAGTCACTAGTCTGTACATTAGAATCAAAGTACAGAGTATTATTTAAGTTTGTTATGCGCTATGGCGAGGCACTGTAAGTACTAATAGTAAGTACCACAATGTTGATTGTTGAGTCATGTTATATAAAGGCGCTCCCCCACCCAACCGACCTGAAGTATTCGCCTGTAATGTAACAGATAACAAATGAGTGGAGGTTGCCAGACCAGCCTGGTGTTAATACCTAATCTCATCAAAAACATAAATGTGAAATGAGAGCCAAGTTCAAAAAAATAATTGAGATCTATATCGGTGCCAAGTTCTGTGTAGAAAATCATAAAATTTTTGTCACAAGAACATGTAATTCAAGCTTTACATTTGACTTGGCTAGTTTTCATTAGTTAGCAACCAACAAACCAAATTTTAGAAAAGTAACATAGGTCATCAACCTAAGCCTAACAGACTTAACAAAGAAGAGTCAAACTAAGTACCTAACTACTGTCCAAGGGCGAAGATAGCCACTTACCACTAGGTGGATCGTCAGCTCGTTTGCCGGCTATTTACATAAAAAAATACAATAAAACAGAACAATCACGATATAGATATTGATATTTTATAAAATAAAACCGCCTCATCACTCGGTTAAGTGCAGGCATGGATATATTACTCTATCTGGTTCACTGACTTTGTAGAGGTTCCTGAAGTCCGATGACGTCATATCGGAATGACCATTCGACCAACCACAAGCCGAATTGAGATTAACCTTCATTCGCATTCATTATCAATCAAGATCTGTATGTTAAGGTAGCTTTAGTTTCTTCTACTTAATTTTTTTTTACGCATTCTACATACGTTCATACGTTTCTGTTTTTATTACGCATGCAGTGTTCACATCTATAGAAGGATGTTCACAATAATCAACTGTATATTAAGTAGGTATTTACTAAGTTTGTAAAGTGCAATGTCCAGTTTTGTGAACCTAATAAAAAAAATTATTGGGTGTTCATACTTACACAGAAAAAATATGTCCTATTTTCATATGGATTTTCAAAACGTTTTCTATTGGTAATTTTTCTGGTGATAAAAATTATAAAGTTGAAATAATACATTTTATTAAAATTTCTTAAAAACTACCGAATATAAATTACTTATTGTATCATGTGTCTAATGCTTATAGTCCGGTCAATTTAGACCAAAAAATGATAGTAAAAGTACATAAATTCCCAACAAGCTGAGAATCAGTAAGATTGTTCAGAACATAATTATAAATAAAAAAAATTAAGTTCACCATCATTCCCGTGTATGGAAAAAAAATATTCAAGTTCAAAGGTCAAAAAATGAGTTTTTCGCGATTTTCAGCAAAACGTTAAGTTTGATCATAAAGTACCCCAGACAAAAATTGTAGATCATAAAATTATCTATAAAAATGTATCAATAATTTTTTCCTACAAGCCACCGTTTCTGAGATGTAATGATTCAAAAAGTTGTAAGTTTTTATCGTCATAATATGCACACGTTTACCACGCTACCTCATGGTAGTGTACTCAGCGCGTTTTTGAATCGTTATATCTCAGAAACGGTGGCTCGTTGAAAAAAAAGTATTGATACATTTTTATAGATAACTTTATGATCTACAATTTCTGTTTGGGGTACTTCATGATAAAACTTACCGTTTTGCTGAAAATCGCGAAAAACTCATTTTTTGACCTTTGACCTTGAATATTATTTTCCATACACGGGAATGATGGGGAACTTAATTTTTTTATCTATAATTATGTTTTGAACAATCTTACTGATTTTCAGCTTGTTGGGAATTTATGCACCTTCGAATGTCTTTGACCGGAGTATTAGTTCGCGTCACTCACGGTCGTCATGCTCGAATCTGATTAACAGTTCAGGAAAAAGCTTCTATTGAAGGAGGGCACTAACAGGATAACAAAATGTTTCCTTCCTCATTTGCTGTTAGAGCGAGCAGTAATCATGTTGAACTTTCAATTTAAAAACGTGGTAATGATATAAAACAATGTGAAAATGTGTAAAGCATGGCCAGCCCTGCCACTGTACGCCTTGCTGTGTCTCGCGCCGCCGACCGTGCCGCTGGCCGCGCCGCCCGATCAGCAGTGCAGGGAGCTGGCCGCCAGATACGCTCCGCGGTACCGGCTCGCTGTCGATCAAGGTATCACCGGTCATTTCTTCAGGTGCTATTGCTATTCTCGAGCTAGTGTTGTGTTTCTGAATCTTCTCGATAAAGTTTTTTAGTGGGTGGGTAGGTAGGTACCTAAGGTACCTCACCTACATCTCAACAAGTTTTTTATTGTGTGTTGACAAATGAGCTGAAGATCCACCATTCGGAACACGATGAAGTCGTTAGACAGCTTACTCTGGCAAGATAATACCTACCTATCTAATCATGAATAATAATAATATTGATAGTAATAATCGCAATGCCTAACAGCATAAACAAAGCCACATCCCATTTAGCGCGTTAGTTAAATTGTTAGCCACAGATACGATTGTAATATCATCGTTGACGCGTTAAGGGGATTGCCTTGCCCGATGACCTTGGAGATTTGGTATTTTTTAACTAAGCGCCATCTACCGACCAACGACTATACTACAATAAAACGAACTGAAGATAAAGCAAGAAAACATGTGGCACAGAGTTTTCATCGTTTTTGCCTATTTATATTCGCTCTCTGAGATATCTTCGAATACATTTTGTTCCTATAGTTTTTGTAGTCTTGTACGAGTACCTGCCTACATGATAATAATTTATTTATTTTGAACTACACTATGCATTATGCCTGCTGATATATTATGTAGCTTTCATTCTACTAAATGATACATTCTGAAGTCTGATGATGACCAGGTAAGTACTGATCAGTTTTCAGTAACGGGAATAGTTAGGATGACCTAGCTTTCAACATTTATCTAATTGAGCATGGGTGCTACTACATGAAACATTCTGAAGGTCTGATGATGACCAGGTAAGTGCTACAAGATTTTAAACTTAACTCATCGTGGACTGAACACATTTTACTATAATACGAGTACTCACGATATTTATTTTGTATTCCGATATTTCGACCCAGTTGCATGGATCGTGGTCACGGATGAACTGCGGTGGCGCGGAGAAACTTTTGACAGGATGACAGGTGACATTTGACACTAGTACATAAGTCTATCAACTTTCCGTCTAGTTCGTTTTTGCGTTTTGTTGACAATATTACGACACACTACACTCACCACATCTTGCCGCAGCACACTTTGCACTTTCTGATTTTGGGATTTGCATAGACTAACCACTGGATTCCATGTTTGCGCTAATTTAAATCCATCCTCCCTATTAAAGTTTTTGGGGTGTTTTTTAATCTCGATGGCCTCTCGTACTAGCCGTGGGATGTAATGGCGTTCCGTGGAGATTACCTGCGGGCTATGTAGCTCAATCCAGTGATTAGTCCCCGATTCAAGCAGATGTTCTGCTACGGCTGATTTCTTCCTTTCATCCTTCTTGACCGCTGTAATATGTTCTTTTATGCGCTGCGATATTGACCGTTTTGTTTGCCCAATGTAACAACTACCGCAGCTGCAGTCGACTTTGTATACCCCTGGGCACTGATAGGGTATCCTGTCTTTGGGTGAGCGTAAAAAGGCTGCAACTTTCTTACATGGCGTGAAAAAGGTTTTTATTCTGTATTTTCTATTTAATATCCTACCAATTTTATCAGTCACGCCCTTAATGTAGGGAAGAAATGCTGATTGCCGTTCAACCGTGCTTATAGTGGTGAGCCTCTTGTGTGTATGTCTTCGTGTTTTCGATGTGTGGCCGTTGCGACGCAGTACTTGATGTACGTGGTCTAATTCCTGCGCTAGGTGTTCATCATCACATAAAGCATAGGCTCGGTTCGTAAGCGATGTCGCGACCGATGCTAGATGTTTTGGATGATGATGCGACGTGCCGTGTAAGTACCTATCCGTGTGAGTCGGCTTCCTGTATACTTTATGGCTCAATGTACCGTCCGGGCGTCTACCTACTGAGATATCCAAGAATGCTAAGCTATTATTACTCTCTGTTTCGCATGTGAATTTGATGTTGATGTGTACGGAGTTTAAATGTGTCAAATATGTATCTATTTCCTCTCGTCCTCCCTTCAATATGGCAAAAACATCATCGACGTATCTTCTCCAAACTATTACATTCTGTGGACCGCTCGCCATGGCCTTCTCCTCAACGTATTCCATCCAGATGTTAGCTACTACTGGCGCGACGGGACTACCCATTGCGACCCCGTCAGTTTGGAGAAAATATTGACCATTGTATATGAAGTAGCTAGACCGGAGGCAATGTTCTAACAATTTGACATAAGCCGCAGGGATGTTATTAACCTGAAGAATCTTGACAACTACGTTTAGACATTCAGTTATTGGAACCTTAGTAAACAATGACTCAACATCAAAACTAACCATTGTTTCATCACCCTCAAGTTTAATATCTCTCAACATGCGTACGAAATGTCGGGAATCCTTCACGTAGGACGCTGTTTTACCTACCAATGGCTGCAGTACTCCTGCTACATGCTTGGCGAGTTCGTACGTCGGCGAGTCAATTTGACTTACAATAGGCCTTAACGGAACGCCCTTTTTATGAACCTTCGGTAGTCCGTAAAACTTGGGTGGTTGTATCAAACGCGGTCTAAGCAAGTACTTGTACATGTCCTCCCCAATAGCATCTCGACATTCTTGAATTAATTTTGTGGTTTGTCGTGTCACTCGTGCGGTGGGATCGTAATTAACCTGACTATAAGTTGATGTATCCGATAAAATGTTCATGATTTTATTTTTATAGTCTGTGACATCTAACACTACCGTCGCATTTCCCTTATCAGATTTTAAAATTAAAATATTGTCATTGTCGCGTAGGTTTTTTAAGGCCAACCGTTCTTCAGACGTAACATTGGGTACCGGACATTTTGCATTCCTAAGCACAACTGACACGTCCTGTCTAAGCGCCTCAGCGTCATTTGGTGGCAATTTGTTACGTGAAATAATCTCCTCTACGTTTCCAATGATCTTTTCGTAAGGAATATGCTTCGGTGTAGGTGCAAAATTCAGCCCTTCGTCCAGTACATTTAAGGCGTCGGTAGATAATACTTCGTTTGACAAGTTAATAACATTGTTCGATTTATCAACAGTTTTGAGGGTACTTTTCTGTTGTTGCTTCAATAATGCCTCTATCTTACGATTATGTTTTTCATGCACTAAGTCCGCGGTACGTTGGGCTTGTTGATAAGTTATATGGTCAACTAAATCGAACACTTCCTTGTCCAACACTACACTGCACTCCAAATGTATGCGCAACAACTCACACTGTGTACGATCAAACACATAACGATTGTTACGGATTTCTTTACGCAAAAGTTTCTCACTCGCGATGCGTAGAATGGACTCGGACCCTCGTATATCATTGCGCGGTTTTATTTTAACACATTTGGGAATGATATTTAGGTCCCGACACTTTGTTAGAAATATTATTGACGCGCCAATGACTTCGCGTTTTTTCCGAGCCCGTTCAAGATGACGTATTTTATTTACAAATTCCGGCCCGTACCGGCTTGCAATACAAGATTTTAAACTTAACTCATCGTGGACTGAACACATTTTACTATAATACGAGTACTCACGATATTTATTTTGTATTCCGATATTTCGACCCAGTTGCATGGATCGTGGTCACGGATGAACTGCGGTGGCGCGGAGAAACTTTTGACAGGATGACAGGTGACATTTGACACTAGTACATAAGTCTATCAACTTTCCGTCTAGTTCGTTTTTGCGTTTTGTTGACAATATTACGACACACTACACTCACCACATCTTGCCGCAGCACACTTTGCACTTTCTGATTTTGGGATTTGCATAGACTAACCACTGGATTCCATGTTTGCGCTAATTTAAATCCATCCTCCCTATTAAAGTTTTTGGGGTGTTTTTTAATCTCGATGGCCTCTCGTACTAGCCGTGGGATGTAATGGCGTTCCGTGGAGATTACCTGCGGGCTATGTAGCTCAATCCAGTGATTAGTCCCCGATTCAAGCAGATGTTCTGCTACGGCTGATTTCTTCCTTTCATCCTTCTTGACCGCTGTAATATGTTCTTTTATGCGCTGCGATATTGACCGTTTTGTTTGCCCAATGTAACAACTACCGCAGCTGCAGTCGACTTTGTATACCCCTGGGCACTGATAGGGTATCCTGTCTTTGGGTGAGCGTAAAAAGGCTGCAACTTTCTTACATGGCGTGAAAAAGGTTTTTATTCTGTATTTTCTATTTAATATCCTACCAATTTTATCAGTCACGCCCTTAATGTAGGGAAGAAATGCTGATTGCCGTTCAACCGTGCTTATAGTGGTGAGCCTCTTGTGTGTATGTCTTCGTGTTTTCGATGTGTGGCCGTTGCGACGCAGTACTTGATGTACGTGGTCTAATTCCTGCGCTAGGTGTTCATCATCACATAAAGCATAGGCTCGGTTCGTAAGCGATGTCGCGACCGATGCTAGATGTTTTGGATGATGATGCGACGTGCCGTGTAAGTACCTATCCGTGTGAGTCGGCTTCCTGTATACTTTATGGCTCAATGTACCGTCCGGGCGTCTACCTACTGAGATATCCAAGAATGCTAAGCTATTATTACTCTCTGTTTCGCATGTGAATTTGATGTTGATGTGTACGGAGTTTAAATGTGTCAAATATGTATCTATTTCCTCTCGTCCTCCCTTCAATATGGCAAAAACATCATCGACGTATCTTCTCCAAACTATTACATTCTGTGGACCGCTCGCCATGGCCTTCTCCTCAACGTATTCCATCCAGATGTTAGCTACTACTGGCGCGACGGGACTACCCATTGCGACCCCGTCAGTTTGGAGAAAATATTGACCATTGTATATGAAGTAGCTAGACCGGAGGCAATGTTCTAACAATTTGACATAAGCCGCAGGGATGTTATTAACCTGAAGAATCTTGACAACTACGTTTAGACATTCAGTTATTGGAACCTTAGTAAACAATGACTCAACATCAAAACTAACCATTGTTTCATCACCCTCAAGTTTAATATCTCTCAACATGCGTACGAAATGTCGGGAATCCTTCACGTAGGACGCTGTTTTACCTACCAATGGCTGCAGTACTCCTGCTACATGCTTGGCGAGTTCGTACGTCGGCGAGTCAATTTGACTTACAATAGGCCTTAACGGAACGCCCTTTTTATGAACCTTCGGTAGTCCGTAAAACTTGGGTGGTTGTATCAAACGCGGTCTAAGCAAGTACTTGTACATGTCCTCCCCAATAGCATCTCGACATTCTTGAATTAATTTTGTGGTTTGTCGTGTCACTCGTGCGGTGGGATCGTAATTAACCTGACTATAAGTTGATGTATCCGATAAAATGTTCATGATTTTATTTTTATAGTCTGTGACATCTAACACTACCGTCGCATTTCCCTTATCAGATTTTAAAATTAAAATATTGTCATTGTCGCGTAGGTTTTTTAAGGCCAACCGTTCTTCAGACGTAACATTGGGTACCGGACATTTTGCATTCCTAAGCACAACTGACACGTCCTGTCTAAGCGCCTCAGCGTCATTTGGTGGCAATTTGTTACGTGAAATAATCTCCTCTACGTTTCCAATGATCTTTTCGTAAGGAATATGCTTCGGTGTAGGTGCAAAATTCAGCCCTTTGTCCAGTACATTTAAGGCGTCGGTAGATAATACTTCGTTTGACAAGTTAATAACATTGTTCGATTTATCAACAGTTTTGAGGGTACTTTTCTGTTGTTGCTTCAATAATGCCTCTATCTTACGATTATGTTTTTCATGCACTAAGTCCGCGGTACGTTGGGCTTGTTGATAAGTTATATGGTCAACTAAATCGAACACTTCCTTGTCCAACACTACACTGCACTCCAAATGTATGCGCAACAACTCACACTGTGTACGATCAAACACATAACGATTGTTACGGATTTCTTTACGCAAAAGTTTCTCACTCGCGATGCGTAGAATGGACTCGGACCCTCGTATATCATTGCGCGGTTTTATTTTAACACATTTGGGAATGATATTTAGGTCCCGACACTTTGTTAGAAATATTATTGACGCGCCAATGACTTCGCGTTTTTTCCGAGCCCGTTCAAGATGACGTATTTTATTTACAAATTCCGGCCCGTACCGGCTTGCAATACAAGATTTTAAACTTAACTCATCGTGGACTGAACACATTTTACTATAATACGAGTACTCACGATATTTATTTTGTATTCCGATATTTCGACCCAGTTGCATGGATCGTGGTCACGGATGAACTGCGGTGGCGCGGAGAAACTTTTGACAGGATGACAGGTGACATTTGACACTAGTACATAAGTCTATCAACTTTCCGTCTAGTTCGTTTTTGCGTTTTGTTGACAATATTACGACACACTACACTCACCACATCTTGCCGCAGCACACTTTGCACTTTCTGATTTTGGGATTTGCATAGACTAACCACTGGATTCCATGTTTGCGCTAATTTAAATCCATCCTCCCTATTAAAGTTTTTGGGGTGTTTTTTAATCTCGATGGCCTCTCGTACTAGCCGTGGGATGTAATGGCGTTCCGTGGAGATTACCTGCGGGCTATGTAGCTCAATCCAGTGATTAGTCCCCGATTCAAGCAGATGTTCTGCTACGGCTGATTTCTTCCTTTCATCCTTCTTGACCGCTGTAATATGTTCTTTTATGCGCTGCGATATTGACCGTTTTGTTTGCCCAATGTAACAACTACCGCAGCTGCAGTCGACTTTGTATACCCCTGGGCACTGATAGGGTATCCTGTCTTTGGGTGAGCGTAAAAAGGCTGCAACTTTCTTACATGGCGTGAAAAAGGTTTTTATTCTGTATTTTCTATTTAATATCCTACCAATTTTATCAGTCACGCCCTTAATGTAGGGAAGAAATGCTGATTGCCGTTCAACCGTGCTTATAGTGGTGAGCCTCTTGTGTGTATGTCTTCGTGTTTTCGATGTGTGGCCGTTGCGACGCAGTACTTGATGTACGTGGTCTAATTCCTGCGCTAGGTGTTCATCATCACATAAAGCATAGGCTCGGTTCGTAAGCGATGTCGCGACCGATGCTAGATGTTTTGGATGATGATGCGACGTGCCGTGTAAGTACCTATCCGTGTGAGTCGGCTTCCTGTATACTTTATGGCTCAATGTACCGTCCGGGCGTCTACCTACTGAGATATCCAAGAATGCTAAGCTATTATTACTCTCTGTTTCGCATGTGAATTTGATGTTGATGTGTACGGAGTTTAAATGTGTCAAATATGTATCTATTTCCTCTCGTCCTCCCTTCAATATGGCAAAAACATCATCGACGTATCTTCTCCAAACTATTACATTCTGTGGACCGCTCGCCATGGCCTTCTCCTCAACGTATTCCATCCAGATGTTAGCTACTACTGGCGCGACGGGACTACCCATTGCGACCCCGTCAGTTTGGAGAAAATATTGACCATTGTATATGAAGTAGCTAGACCGGAGGCAATGTTCTAACAATTTGACATAAGCCGCAGGGATGTTATTAACCTGAAGAATCTTGACAACTACGTTTAGACATTCAGTTATTGGAACCTTAGTAAACAATGACTCAACATCAAAACTAACCATTGTTTCATCACCCTCAAGTTTAATATCTCTCAACATGCGTACGAAATGTCGGGAATCCTTCACGTAGGACGCTGTTTTACCTACCAATGGCTGCAGTACTCCTGCTACATGCTTGGCGAGTTCGTACGTCGGCGAGTCAATTTGACTTACAATAGGCCTTAACGGAACGCCCTTTTTATGAACCTTCGGTAGTCCGTAAAACTTGGGTGGTTGTATCAAACGCGGTCTAAGCAAGTACTTGTACATGTCCTCCCCAATAGCATCTCGACATTCTTGAATTAATTTTGTGGTTTGTCGTGTCACTCGTGCGGTGGGATCGTAATTAACCTGACTATAAGTTGATGTATCCGATAAAATGTTCATGATTTTATTTTTATAGTCTGTGACATCTAACACTACCGTCGCATTTCCCTTATCAGATTTTAAAATTAAAATATTGTCATTGTCGCGTAGGTTTTTTAAGGCCAACCGTTCTTCAGACGTAACATTGGGTACCGGACATTTTGCATTCCTAAGCACAACTGACACGTCCTGTCTAAGCGCCTCAGCGTCATTTGGTGGCAATTTGTTACGTGAAATAATCTCCTCTACGTTTCCAATGATCTTTTCGTAAGGAATATGCTTCGGTGTAGGTGCAAAATTCAGCCCTTCGTCCAGTACATTTAAGGCGTCGGTAGATAATACTTCGTTTGACAAGTTAATAACATTGTTCGATTTATCAACAGTTTTGAGGGTACTTTTCTGTTGTTGCTTCAATAATGCCTCTATCTTACGATTATGTTTTTCATGCACTAAGTCCGCGGTACGTTGGGCTTGTTGATAAGTTATATGGTCAACTAAATCGAACACTTCCTTGTCCAACACTACACTGCACTCCAAATGTATGCGCAACAACTCACACTGTGTACGATCAAACACATAACGATTGTTACGGATTTCTTTACGCAAAAGTTTCTCACTCGCGATGCGTAGAATGGACTCGGACCCTCGTATATCATTGCGCGGTTTTATTTTAACACATTTGGGAATGATATTTAGGTCCCGACACTTTGTTAGAAATATTATTGACGCGCCAATGACTTCGCGTTTTTTCCGAGCCCGTTCAAGATGACGTATTTTATTTACAAATTCCGGCCCGTACCGGCTTGCAATACAAGATTTTAAACTTAACTCATCGTGGACTGAACACATTTTACTATAATACGAGTACTCACGATATTTATTTTGTATTCCGATATTTCGACCCAGTTGCATGGATCGTGGTCACGGATGAACTGCGGTGGCGCGGAGAAACTTTTGACAGGATGACAGGTGACATTTGACACTAGTACATAAGTCTATCAACTTTCCGTCTAGTTCGTTTTTGCGTTTTGTTGACAATATTACGACACACTACACTCACCACATCTTGCCGCAGCACACTTTGCACTTTCTGATTTTGGGATTTGCATAGACTAACCACTGGATTCCATGTTTGCGCTAATTTAAATCCATCCTCCCTATTAAAGTTTTTGGGGTGTTTTTTAATCTCGATGGCCTTTCGAAAAAACGCGAAGTCATTGGCGCGTCAATAATATTTCTAACAAAGTGTCGGGACCTAAATATCATTCCCAAATGTGTTAAAATAAAACCGCGCAATGATATACGAGGGTCCGAGTCCATTCTACGCATCGCGAGTGAGAAACTTTTGCGTAAAGAAATCCGTAACAATCGTTATGTGTTTGATCGTACACAGTGTGAGTTGTTGCGCATACATTTGGAGTGCAGTGTAGTGTTGGACAAGGAAGTGTTCGATTTAGTTGACCATATAACTTATCAACAAGCCCAACGTACCGCGGACTTAGTGCATGAAAAACATAATCGTAAGATAGAGGCATTATTGAAGCAACAACAGAAAAGTACCCTCAAAACTGTTGATAAATCGAACAATGTTATTAACTTGTCAAACGAAGTATTATCTACCGACGCCTTAAATGTACTGGACGAAGGGCTGAATTTTGCACCTACACCGAAGCATATTCCTTACGAAAAGATCATTGGAAACGTAGAGGAGATTATTTCACGTAACAAATTGCCACCAAATGACGCTGAGGCGCTTAGACAGGACGTGTCAGTTGTGCTTAGGAATGCAAAATGTCCGGTACCCAATGTTACGTCTGAAGAACGGTTGGCCTTAAAAAACCTACGCGACAATGACAATATTTTAATTTTAAAATCTGATAAGGGAAATGCGACGGTAGTGTTAGATGTCACAGACTATAAAAATAAAATCATGAACATTTTATCGGATACATCAACTTATAGTCAGGTTAATTACGATCCCACCGCACGAGTGACACGACAAACCACAAAATTAATTCAAGAATGTCGAGATGCTATTGGGGAGGACATGTACAAGTACTTGCTTAGACCGCGTTTGATACAACCACCCAAGTTTTACGGACTACCGAAGGTTCATAAAAAGGGCGTTCCGTTAAGGCCTATTGTAAGTCAAATTGACTCGCCGACGTACGAACTCGCCAAGCATGTAGCAGGAGTACTGCAGCCATTGGTAGGTAAAACAGCGTCCTACGTGAAGGATTCCCGACATTTCGTACGCATGTTGAGAGATATTAAACTTGAGGGTGATGAAACAATGGTTAGTTTTGATGTTGAGTCATTGTTTACTAAGGTTCCAATAACTGAATGTCTAAACGTAGTTGTCAAGATTCTTCAGGTTAATAACATCCCTGCGGCTTATGTCAAATTGTTAGAACATTGCCTCCGGTCTAGCTACTTCATATACAATGGTCAATATTTTCTCCAAACTGACGGGGTCGCAATGGGTAGTCCCGTCGCGCCAGTAGTAGCTAACATCTGGATGGAATACGTTGAGGAGAAGGCCATGGCGAGCGGTCCACAGAATGTAATAGTTTGGAGAAGATACGTCGATGATGTTTTTGCCATATTGAAGGGAGGACGAGAGGAAATAGATACATATTTGACACATTTAAACTCCGTACACATCAACATCAAATTCACATGCGAAACAGAGAGTAATAATAGCTTAGCATTCTTGGATATCTCAGTAGGTAGACGCCCGGACGGTACATTGAGCCATAAAGTATACAGGAAGCCGACTCACACGGATAGGTACTTACACGGCACGTCGCATCATCATCCAAAACATCTAGCATCGGTCGCGACATCGCTTACGAACCGAGCCTATGCTTTATGTGATGATGAACACCTAGCGCAGGAATTAGACCACGTACATCAAGTACTGCGTCGCAACGGCCACACATCGAAAACACGAAGACATACACACAAGAGGCTCACCACTATAAGCACGGTTGAACGGCAATCAGCATTTCTTCCCTACATTAAGGGCGTGACTGATAAAATTGGTAGGATATTAAATAGAAAATACAGAATAAAAACCTTTTTCACGCCATGTAAGAAAGTTGCAGCCTTTTTACGCTCACCCAAAGACAGGATACCCTATCAGTGCCCAGGGGTATACAAAGTCGACTGCAGCTGCGGTAGTTGTTACATTGGGCAAACAAAACGGTCAATATCGCAGCGCATAAAAGAACATATTACAGCGGTCAAGAAGGATGAAAGGAAGAAATCAGCCGTAGCAGAACATCTGCTTGAATCGGGGACTAATCACTGGATTGAGCTACATAGCCCGCAGGTAATCTCCACGGAACGCCATTACATCCCACGGCTAGTACGAGAGGCCATCGAGATTAAAAAACACCCCAAAAACTTTAATAGGGAGGATGGATTTAAATTAGCGCAAACATGGAATCCAGTGGTTAGTCTATGCAAATCCCAAAATCAGAAAGTGCAAAGTGTGCTGCGGCAAGATGTGGTGAGTGTAGTGTGTCGTAATATTGTCAACAAAACGCAAAAACGAACTAGACGGAAAGTTGATAGACTTATGTACTAGTGTCAAATGTCACCTGTCATCCTGTCAAAAGTTTCTCCGCGCCACCGCAGTTCATCCGTGACCACGATCCATGCAACTGGGTCGAAATATCGGAATACAAAATAAATATCGTGAGTACTCGTATTATAGTAAAACAGGTAAGTGCTTATAGTTTCTCAGTAACGGAAGTACTTAGGATGACCTAGCTTTCAACATTTAACTAATTGAGCACGGGTGCTACTACATGAAACATTCTAAAGGTCTGATGATGACCAGGTAAGTGCTTATAGGTTCTCAGTAACGGAAGTACTTAGGATGACCTAGCTTTCAACATTTATCTAATTGAGCACGGGTGATACTACATGAAACATTCTGAAGGTCTGATGATGACCAGGTAAGTGCTTATAGGTTCTCAGTAACGGAAGTACTTAGGATGACCTAGCTTTCAACATTTATCTAATTGAGCACGGGTGCTACTACATGAAACATTCTGAAGGTCTGATGATGACCAGGTAAGTGCTTATAGGTTCTCAGTAACGGAAGTACTTAGGATGACCTAGCTTTCAACATTTATCTAATTGAGCACGGGTGCTACTACATGAAACATTCTGAAGGTCTGATGATGACCAGGTAAGTGCTTATAGGTTCTCAGTAACGGAAGTACTTAGGATGACCTAGCTTTCAACATTTATCTAATTGAGCACGGGTGCTACTACATGAAACATTCTGAAGGTCTGATGATGACCAGGTAAGTGCTTATAGGTTCTCAGTAACGGAAGTACTTAGGATGACCTAGCTTTCAACATTTATCTAATTGAGCACGGGTGCTACTACATGAAACATTCTGAAGGTCTGATGATGACCAGGTAAGTGCTTATAGGTTCTCAGTAACGGAAGTACTTAGGATGACCTAGTTGATGACCTTGTTTTAATGTTGCCATTGAGGGCCATCCATAAATTACGTCACACTAATTTCATGAATTTCTGACCCCTCCCCCTCTCTTTGTCACAGCTGGTCACATTTGTGAGACCTCCGCCCCTAGTGTGACGTCACATATTGTGAATTAAGTTCCAAAATACATATACATATGTATATAAACCAAATATTCGATTTTGGAATGTAACGTCACAAAATTTAGGATCCCCTCCCACCCTTGTCACACAATGTCACGCTACATCGAAACCCCCTCCTCCTTAACGTGTGACGTAATTTATGGATGGCCCTTTGTGATTGTTTCTAAATTACAATAATTAATTAATTCTATAGGAAATAAGGAGTAATCAAGGTCTTTGGTCCTGCCGAAGGAGATCAGTGTATTTTAATAAAAATAAAAAAATATATAAAAAAATATAAAAAAAATAGGAAATAAGGTTATGGGGGCATCAAGAAATCTGTAGAGTTTAAATTTTCAAATATCACCATTATATCTAGCAGGTACGCGCGGTAGCGTGTCCAGCCAAGTTCAAGCTAACAGAACTGGCGATCAGTACCGCGTGTAAAATTTCACGAACGATTTGGAGCCACTTTTGACCCCCTCATAACTCAAAAAGTATTCGACATAAGTCTGTAAAATTGTTCATTGCTTGAGACTTGCGAAATACATATTTGCTCCAGATTTCATAAACACACCTCAAACGGCTATTAAGATAACGTCCAAAAATCATCATTTTTATCACTGAATGACCTATAGATCAAAACTCTAAACTAGTTCCAGATGACCTAGAAAGTTAAAATTTGGCTTCCAGATAGGTAGTTGAGTATACAAATACAAATACCAAGGAATAAATCAGAAACTACCAAATTTTTATAATTTTATTATAATGTGTAATATTATACGAATCATTTCGAGTTACTTTTGACCCGTTCATAATTCGAGACCTATTTCACCTAAATACATGAAATTTGGCACATTTATTAAAACCCCTTAGCTTATTTAAAATTTAAAATTTCATAGATGTGGCTAAAACTGTTTTTGATACATTAACGTTTAAAAATCCGCATTTTGGTGACTGAGTCACTGACATAGGATTAAAAACATAACCTACTTCCAGATGGCCTAGAAACTAGATATTTTGCATCAAGGTAGACTATCAGGCGTATCTAAAGGAAAAAATCTAAAAACTGAAAGTTATTGATAATTAGTGAAACAAGTGAATTAGCGGTTCCACTGTGTAGAGTAATTTTACAAATAATAATGGGTATATTCATTATATATAAACACTAATAATTTCTAGACAAAAAGTAATGATATCTTATCAAAAACATAAATGTAAAATGAAAGCCAAGTTAAAAAAACGATTGAGATCTAAATGGGTTCCAAGTTCTATGTAAAAAAAATAAAAATTTTAGTCACAGGGACATGCAATTCAAACTTTTAAAGCACCATGGCCGCCTATTTCTTGTACTTTGGAAAAAAGTAAGTTAGATCTATAACTCGTCTTCCAGATATATTTTTTGTTTCTGCTTGTGATTCTTCTTCAATAATCAAATCTTGTAAATCTTCTTCATCTTGTTCAACCAATGTTCAAACAATGTAGTGTCAAATTAAATTAGCTAGGGAAACTATCTAGTATCTAACAAATACCATAGTGTAAGCAAACAGAATAAGTTACCAGCAAAATTTCCTCTGCTCCCTCATCAACTTCTATCCCAGACAGATCGTATGTTTCTGTTAACGGCTGAAGTTCCTGATTTTGTAATTCTTAGTTTTGCTGGTTCCTGAACTGCCTGAAACATAATAACTTAAGTGAGCGAATGTAATGTTTTTGCTGCTACAGTCAGTAATAAGCCATACACAAAAATTCAAATGAGTCCAAACACGATGGTTCTACGCAGTGCCATCATTGAGATCCTTTACTCACCTTCGGAGTCCACCATCAGGTAGGTGAAATCATCAGTCACCAAGGTCTTAATGAGACCTTTCAAATGAGTCCAAACACGATGGTTCTACGTAGTGGCGTCACTGAGATCCTTTACCCATTTTCGGAGTCCACCATCAGGTAGGTGAAATCATCAGTCACCAAGGTCTTAATGAGACCTTTCAAATGAGTCCAAACACGATGGTTCTATCTAGTGCCGTCACTGAAATCCTTTACCCACCTTCGGAGTCCACCATCAGGTAAGTGATATCTTCAGTTACCAAGGTCTTAATGAAACCTTTAAAATGAGTCCAAATACGATGGTTCTATCTAGTGCCGTCACTGAGATCCTTTACCCACCTTCGGAGTCCACCATCAGGTAGGTGACATCATCAGTCACCAAGGTCTCAATGATACCTTTCAAATGAGTTCAAACACGATGGTTCTACGTAGTGACGTCACTGAGATCCTTTACCAACCTTCGGAGTCCACCATCAGGTAGGTGACATCATCAGTCACCAAGGTCTCCAAAAGCCTTTTCAAATGAGTCCAAAGACGATGGTTCTATCTAGTGCCGTCACTGAGATCCTTTACCCACCTTCGGAGTCCACCATCAGGTAGGTGACATCGTCAGCCACCAAGGTCATAATGAGAGCTTTCAAATGAGTCCAAACACGATGGTTCTATCTAGTGCCGTCACTGAGATCCTTTACCCACCTTCGGAGTCCACCATCAGGTAGGTGACATCATCAGTCACCAAGGTCTCAATGATACCTTTCAAATGAGTTCAAACACGATGGTTCTACGTAGTGACGTCACTAAGATCCTTTACTAACCTTCGGAGTCCACCATCAGGTAGGTGACATCATCAGTCACCAAGGTCTCCAAAAGCCTTTTCAAATGAGTCCAAACACGATGGTTCTACGTAATGCCGTCCCTGAGATCCTTTACCCACCTTCGGAGTCCACCATCAGGTAGGTGACATCATTAGTCACCAAGGTCTCCATGAGACCTTTCAAATGAATCCAAACACGATGGTTCTACGTAGTGCCGTCACTGAGATCCTTTACCCACCTTCGGAGTCCACCATCAGGTAGGTGAAATCATCAGTCACCAAGGTCTTAATGAGAGCTTTCAAATGAGTCCAAACACGATGGTTCTACGTAGTGCCGTCACTGAGATCCTTTACCCACCTTCGGAGTCCACCATCAGGTAGGTGACATCATTAGTCACCAAGGTCTCCATGAGACCTTTCAAAAATTCAAATGAATCCAAACACGATGGTTATACGTAGTGCCGTCAATGAGATGCTAATACCCACCTTCGGAGTCCATCATCATATTAGGTCTCGTTAAAAAAATAAACACACTAGAAATAATGTACTCAATAGGGTAGGTACTTACCAATAGTTTTGGAGAGCTCGGTCACGTTTCACTTACATTTATTCATTATATTAGCCACAGTCAGTCTTACTCTATGATAGGGTCAATAAACTAAACGAAATTATAATCTACTTTACATATATTTACAAACTTAATTTTTATTCTTCTCTTACGAAATATTTATATTTGTACTATTTACAATATGACTTCATTCAAAAATTTTTCAAAACGTGAGGTTTTAGTTTTTATTTGGAAAAAATAGCGCGCGTACGAGTCATCGAGACACTGATGTATCGCGTTCCGAGAGTCCCGAGCACGCGACGCAGGGCTTAGCGGGGGCGCTCCAGCGGGGTACTGGTGAAGTTTTGGGTTTTTATTCATTTTTTCAAAATATTAAAATAATTAAGAAAAAAAAAAACCATACAAATTGTGAAACACGTCATTACATATTTTTAGTACAATATTCATGCCGAACTATTTAACCGTTACAGAGAACATTTACAATTTAGGTTGAAGAAGGACCTATTTAACAAATTTTTTTCCCAATATTTGGGAGAGGTTATTAAAATTTTAAATAATAGAATATCATTGTGATGACCTTCAGTATACCATATATTTTTTATATGGAAATCGCACAAAAGGATTCATCTGCAATCTTCTTCAAACTTATAGTATTTTTGAGATTTGAGCGAGCCAATCCCCTTAAGTAACGCAGGTGGCAGATAATGTGGCAGTGACATAAAACATACTTTCATCCTATTATACTTAAACAGGCTTCCGAGCCGTGAAAATGAAGGGGCGGCCGACGCCGGTGGTGGTGTGGGGCGGGGAGCGGACGGCCGCCCCCGCCGCCGCCGCCGCCGCCGCGCTGCTGCACGCCGCGCTGCGCTACGGGCTCGGCTACGACGTGGAGCTGCGGCTGCAGCAATTCGACGCCTGCACCGCTGACGACACGCAGTGAGTTTTTTCCAGTCTGCGACATGTTACAATTATCATTATTAATTGCAACACGCGGTTGTTGGCCGTCCGCATCAACGATGTCGACCGCGACGCCGCGACGGTGCGGCGGTCGACACATGTCATACGATGCTCCAACCCAACGTGCGTGGTGCGCAGGCTGGCGGTGGCGCCCGCGGCCGCCATCCCGCGCTGCCGCGAAGACCAGTACCAGTGGCTGGTGCGGCTGCTGGCGCGCGACAGCACGGCGCTCGTGCCACTGGGGGCGGCGCTGCTGGCGCGCGCGCCCGCCCGGTGCGCCCGCGACGGCCTGCTGCCCGCCTATCATCGCCCGACGCTGAGCTCCTGCGCTGCCAGTCTCACGCTCCTCGATTTCAGGAAATTAAAATCGGAGTTACCCGCCTGGTAGGCTTTCATTCTTAAAAAATGTGACGTTGAAGGCTAAACGATGCGATACTCAGCCTCCTCCCGAGCCGACGATCCACCTGATGGGTGCAGGGCGGCCCCCGTCACCCGTGATCATCAGCGACACCGAAGTTATCATCGATGCGTTGAAGAGGGGCATAGCTCCCGAGGGCCGCGGCCGGCGCGGCGCGGCGGCGTCGGCGGCGCGAGTGGCAGGCAGGGTGGTAGCCGGCAGGCTGTAGCCAGTTTCGCAGATGTTGTATAGTGTCATCTTCGCGTACTTAGTTATTGGATTAAATTAATAATAAAATCATTACTGATATTAATGACTTAATAATAATGAATAATATTGATGATATACTCATTATGTGAAGCTTCGCCACCAAGTGAGTCGGCTTCTATCTCCTCTTACGACACTAGTACATGTACCTGGCATGGGTTTGGGATCACTATTCCAAGCAGTCTCAATACGTATACGCACGGTTAAAAATCTGTCATTTATTATAGTAACATCCGTGCCGGCCGGGATTTAAACTTGAGAGTTGAGCCTGTCGTTCGCCAGAGAGATCAGAATCTTTTATTTAATCTGAGCCTAGCGTATATAAATATGGTACTTCGCGTTCACCGAGAATCATGTTTGGCAAAAATGTGGATAAAGGTTGATTTATGCTACACCGAACCGGGCCCGAGCCGTGCCTCGCCCGTGCCCGGACGAGGCACGGTACCATTTTATCCCTAGTTTGTATTTCAATTGAAAAAATCAATTTTTGTGTCATTGTGATCGATGTGAACGTGGGCTTTCTTGCACATTTTGCGATTTGTACATTTTGCGTGTTGTGTACATTTTGCGTTTTGTACATTTTGCGTTTTGTACATTTTGCGAATTGTACATTTTGCGACTTATGTTCATTTTGCGTTTTGTATATTATGCTCCGAAGGGTCATTTTATATGACGCGACGGTGGAGTGTTTATGTTACACCGTGCGACGACCGAGCCTCGTCCGACCGACGCCGCACGGACGCCGCACGGTGTAACATAAACACTCCACCGTCGCGTCATATAAAATGAATGATACCATGCCTCGGCCGTGCCTCGTCCGGGCACGGTCGAGGCACGGCTCGGGCCCGGCTCGGTGTAGCATAAATCATCCGTAATATGTAATGATGTGGGTCATAATAAAATTTGACGAGGACTAGAGATGGCTACTTGCCCGGATTTTTTTCAACTAATCATAACATTAATCTTAAAGTATCTAAGCACAGTGGAGTGGATATCAGCCCAACGCAGGCTCCACTGGGTCCGTCCGCCACGTTACTTTAATTAAGTAGTTTAATTACATGTATAACTTTATTTTTAGCAATTTCAACGTACGCGGCTGCTCGCCCCACGAGGACCCCTTGGCGCACGTGGTGCTGGCTGCCGCCCCCACGCCCCCGCTGGAGCTCGACAGGCTGTTGAGCTTGTATCCTTTGGGATACGTTTGCAAAAATAATATATCCCTGACATTTTTGCTGTTCAACAGTATTTCGTGCTTCGATAGAACCGTCAGACATCTCGACGCAGCAAATTTATCTTTTCTATTGCTCGATAGAAACCTGGAGATGTACGCCCCGGGGCTGCTGCCCGTGGCGCTGCAGGCGGCGGCGGACGCGCGCTGCCCCGCGCGCGACCTGCACAACGCCACCGACCTGGTGCACCGCGTGGGGGACGGGCCGCTCATGCGGAGATACGCGCCGCAGATCGCTGATGTCGTTCAAACGTTCTGTCCCTCGTTTCAAAACTTGAAGGATGTTTTACGGGAGCGGCCGGGCGACGCGCTCGCCGTGGAGCGGGCCACCTGCGAGTGGGCATTACAAAATGGTGACACCTTCGAATCGTGGATCGCGAGACCGCGAGATCGCGATAGGAGACGCCGATACGGGTTATACTGCTACATTTGTAGGGACGACCGACTCAACGAGGAATATAAAAAAGTAATTGAGGTGGTCCGAGCCGCGATGACCCCCGACGATTTCGATGTAAGCGTCCATCCGATCGAGCACGACTGTCGCGGCGATCACGGCTTGGAGGAGATTTTTTCGAGTACCATTCTGAGTTCGCCACGATATGTGATGGGCGCCGTGGCGTGGAGCTCCAGCGGGGGTGTCGAGGCCGTCGCCCGGAGCGCCGCCCGGCAGCGGGTGCCGCTCGTGCTGGCGGGCCCGGCGCCCCCGCCGCCCCCGCCGCCCCTGCCGGAACCCGCAGCCGCCATCGACGGAACGCTAGACGATCTGGCCTACCTTTATCGGGCCTTTCTAACTTATTGCGGCTGGACCAGGATGGCGGTGCTCTCGGACGGATCCACGTACGCCAAAGCTTTCACGGATCGCCTGCTCCGGGGACCAGACCTCGTTTACGTCGACGCGACGGTGACCCCGGCCACCGCCACCGACGTCTTGAAATCCCTTCGAGCGGACGAAGCGCGAATCTTCATCGTGAATACGAATTCGTCGATGGCCGTCGAGATTATTCAATGTGCAGTAACGTTGGGTATGACGCCACCGAACTACGCGTGGATAGTGCGCGAGTGGAGCCCGCTGGGGGAGAGGGTGGCGGCTGCCGGCTGGGGCGACATGACGCATGTCTCGCTGGGCACCGCGTGGCGCGGCGGGCCGGGGGGCGCGGCGGGGGTCGCGGCGGGGGACGCGGCGCTGCGCGCGCGGCTTGGGGCGCTGTGGCCGGGCGCTGCGTGGCCGGCGCTGGCAGCGCCCCTGGCCGACGCGATGTTGTTGCTCTACCACAGTTTCATCGAATTTCACCGACTTTATTCTACAAATTCTCATAGTATGCGGCACGGTGAATATGCATTGTAAGTTAACTTTTATTTTAGGGATGATTTATGCTACACCGAGCCGGGCCCGAACCGTGCCGAGCCTCGTCCGACCGACGCCGCACGGACGCCGTACGGACGCCGTACGGACGCCGCACGGACGCCGCACGGTGTAACATAAACATTCCACCGTCGCGTCATATAAAATGGATGGTACCGTGCCTCGTCCGGGCACGGTCGAAGCACGGCTCGGGCCCGGCTCGGTGTAGCATAAATCAACCTTATCCTGGGTTTATAGTATTCTACTTAATCCAGCGAAAGTTTCTATAGATGATGAATGTTGTGTTCGTTATCAACCAACTCTTATATCTTTTAATAAAGAGTGTATTTGCTTGTTACTACAACGAACACTGCAGCTGCACATCACACGGTGATGTCACGCCGACAGTTTTTGCATCAGTTACTTACATGAAGGATGTTACAGGGAGGTGCCACCCGTTTGTTGAAATATATACCATCAATCAAGTATATACCATATATGTTCACCGCGGTTTGTTCCAAAGAAGGTAATTTCATAACACGGACATCATACTGTTATTTTGTTTTCACTTTCAGGAGTTTCGTCGAAATTTATGATAAAATAAAAGTAGCAGGAGTGGGAAGGGAGTTAAGTTTTCGCAACGGGACCGTCGAAACCCTGACAGGGTACCTGGAGCGGTGGCGAGGGGCGTCGAGAGTGGCGCTCGTCGCCTGGGAGCTGCAGCAGGGACGGCCGCTGCGGGCCGAGGCCGAGGGCGCGTGTGGCGCGCGCGTGCGGGACTGGCCGCGCTGCTCGTTCCCGGCGGGCGGACGCGGCTTCGCGCAGCGCTGCTACGATGTGCCCCTGTACGCGCTGCTGGCGGCGCTGGCGCTGCTGCCGCCGGCGGCGGTGGCGGCGCGGCGTGCGCGGCTGCGGCGACTGGCGCGCCGCGACCTCAACCTGCTGGCGCACGTCCTCGAGGGCGAGCGACTCGCGCCGATCGTCGGCGGAGAATCGCTCCACCTGCATAGAAAAATCGGGACCGGCAACTTCGGGAGCGTCTACCTGGCGACCCTTCGACGGTCCAAGGAGAGGGCGGTCCTGGTGGCGGCGAAGGAGCTGAGGGACGAGTCCGACAAGAGGGAGTACCTGCAGGAGGCGGGGACCCTGCAGCGGGTGGACCACGAGAACATAGTGAAGTTCGTGGGGATCTGCCTGTCAAACGGGTCGCTGCTCATCCTGATGGAGTACGCGCTGCACGGCGACCTACTGCAGTACCTGCGCGCGCGGCGCGGGCCGGGCGGCGAGGTGGCGGGCGAGGCGGCGGGCGAGGTGTCGGCGGCGGAGCTGACGCGTCTGGCGCGCGAGGCGGGCGCGGCGCTGGGCTACCTGGCGCGCTGCGGCGTGGTGCACCGCGACGTGCGCGCCGCCAACTGCCTGCTGGACGCGCACCGCACGCTGAAGCTGGCGGACTTCGGGCTGGCGCGCACGCTGCGCGACGACCTGGAGTACACGTCGACGCGCCGCACCGTGCTGCCTGTGCTGTGGCTGGCGCCCGAGAGCCTGCGCGGCGTGTTCTCGCCGGCGTCGGACGTGTGGTCGCTGGGCGTGCTGCTGCTGGAGCTGGTGACGCTGGGCGCGCGGCCGTACGGCGCCTGCCCGCCGCTGCTGGTGCTGGCGCACGTGCGCCGCGGCGGCCACCCCCCGCTGCCGCCCGACCTCACTCCGCAGGCGTATGTTTAGATGTTTACCGATAAACAATACTTTTAATAGACGTACCATAATTAACAAACTTAAAATTTACGAACCCCACAGGAGGTGCCCTTAACTCCCTTAAGACATTCATTTAACCCTACTTCTCGAGGGGAAGAGCCAGCCTCGTACCTTCTCAACTGAGCCTTCAGACTCGCCCCACTATTCGCATGAAGTTGTTAAGCCCTCTAGGACCAACAACAACTACTTATTCATTCGAAACAAACAAATCATGTTTTATCCTAGAAATTGAAGAAATCTTATACGAGTACAACTTGATAACATTTTTGTCAACCAACGTTGGTATGGCGCTTTTGGAAAATCAATTAGGAGTAGAAAATTTGTTAGTAGGTACATTGACTGAATTTTAGTGTTGTTACACTAAAAACTAAACCCATTCGGCGTTTTTTGGAAATTAAATCCGTGAAGGAGGAAAGAGATAAGTATTGGAAGTTTGAAAATCCGTTGATTTCGAAACAAGCACGATGATTCGTGTTCAGCTTTCTGGGTAAAACTGATGAATTAATACTTACCTACCTACGTAGTTCATGCTTTAAAAAAAACTTTCTTTGATAAGCTAGATGTAAGATTTTAAATGAAAAAGCAAATTCAATGTATTTATTTATTTACACACCAACAGCTTTTACATACAATTATTACATTTGCTTAACATTATTGCAACATGATCTGGTATGCTTGCCAATTACAGGTGCGTACATCATTTCTATAATTGACAAGCAAGCATACCAGATCATGTTGCAGATTATATTTAATGTAATTATATTTTAAGATATATTTATTACTTAGACGATAATTATGGTGGTGGACGTATCTTGAAAGTAAATAAAAATACCGATTAGCGCGGGCAACGCCCGTGCAACTGCTAGTTCTTTTATAGGCATAATGTTATGTTGGATTCTCTTGCGAGTGCCACTTGTCCATTGCAGAGCGTCATTGATGATGGCGTGCTGGCAGCACAAGGCGGCGGAGCGCGCCACGGCCACCGAGTTGCAGCGCTACCTGGCCAGCCAGCCGCTCGCGCTGCGCCGTGCGCGCCTCCCCGCGCCCGACATCGCGCCGGACCTCGCGCCGGACTTCGCGCCGGACCTGGCGCCGGACCTCGCGCCGGACTTCGCGCCGGACCTTGCGCCAGTGATCGCGACCCCCGGTCGGCCTGCATAATGTACTTATTTGTGGTTATAAATAAAGTAAAATGCTTCATCCGTATTAGGGCTCACACCAACCGTACTCGTGGTGCAGCCTGCTGAACTACGGAAGAGGTTAAGGCGACAGGTATCCATGTGCTGTGTGTGTTTAAATGTGTCATATACATACCTATATCTAGGTGGTGGGCTCAGTGGGCATAGACTTAAATATAAGACGGGCTGTATGTATTTGTATTTGACTATAATTATGTATTTGTATGCATTGTTAGAATATTATGTACGAGTATATTAGGTTCATGATATATTATAGGTTCATAGATCTATCAATAGATGGCGCACATTATAATGACCTATGTCCCGATATTTCTACATTTATAATTATATATATTATTATGTAAATTTATATTATGATTATATTTTAATTTATGATTTTATAAATTACTTTTCTTTCAATTTGGTTTTGTAGACCGCCATCTATGGAACATGTCAGGTAACATATTACATGTCCTATAGATGGCGCAGTAAAATACAATTCGGTAATGTCGGTATCAAGTTGTAAAAAACTTGACTGGACAAAAAAAAGCCTCATTGAAATATTATAGTGTACATATTTTAGTAGAAACATCAAAAAGGGGAATTGGCAATTTAAATACTTTAATTGTCGTTTCTTTGTTTTCCAGGTAAGTTTGTGTGATTTAGGTTGTATTTAGTGTAACTCATAATGTATGATACGCTTAAATAAAACTTTGTTTTTCAGAACAACACGTAGTTTATTATCAATTCTTTGAATCCCGACTGATTGTCATATAATATTATTATTATTATTTCTGCAATACCGCAATGTACAAGTTGGCATTTTCGTTAATTCAATAGGTACATACAATATCTAAAACAAACAAACAAAGTAAGTCAATTTCATTACAAGTCACGTATTGAACATCACTTTCTACCACATGGCATGGTGACTGATTTTGAAACACAGTTCTATATTGTTGGGAAATATATTATAATTACAACGTGTGCTGTCTGGGTTTACCTGATTAGGTATTAGAAATAAAACACAAAATGGTTTTCAGTGATACAACACAACCCGCGCACTTGACGGCTGGATGGTGACTCCTCGTGTGCGGGTAGTACAGATACTCTTTTATTATTATGTATGTCACATCTCTCCCTTTCAACAAAATTTTAATTATGTAATTTGTCCACTGATAAATAACTGATAAGTTCAGCTTTCATTAAAATATAATTTGTTCGAACAAAGTACACAACTTATTTCTAACATTCGTAACATTTTATATCTAACAAAGATTACCTTTTTTTGCCCAGTTAAATCACTATTTTTACAATACACAAAAAAATAAGTTACTATTATAAGGATTTATAACATTATTTTCTTATAATGATTTATTCCTATTTAGTCTCTTTTATTCTTAATATACGGCCCTCTCTGCTTTCCCTTGTTTTTCCTTTTTTTTAATTATTATTTTTTTATTTTTCCTAACGTAACTGGTTCGCTATATGTTATCGTCGTGGAGAAGAACCAGTTGAAGAAACTCCATAACAACACTTTTTATTAGGTACAAAATATTTGATTATTTTGTATACTTATTAGCACCTGACCCAGTACATCGTCGCAGCACGGCTGGACCAAAGGGTATATTTCACACTGGAAGTGACCTGCAACAAAACACAACGAGAGCATTTCTCCAAATTTAGTGCTGACCTGGCCTTTAATGTAGTTTAATTATCAAGTTCTGGTCTGGAAATTCAAACAGGCCTGTCAAACAGGGTATATCAAAGAAGTGAATAAATTCATCCGGACTAACGTTTGATTGACTGTGGCGTATTTCATTTAATTTATTGCGTCAATGAATAACCCAAGTTAATTTATAACCTTATCATTGACTAATTGTAAGTAATTTAGTCTATCGACAAAGCAATATTCACATTCTATGGGCAGAGTATGACTTTGAACTCATTTTTATACTTTTACCTTGCTTGTAATACACGTAAAGAAACTTCCATGACCTTGTGCGAGTATCATCAATTACTTCGATCTCGTCTCTTGCACGAGCGTCTACCACCAATGCGTACGTGGAGTGTTGAAACACCAACGCTCCTGAGCGTCGTGTTATGTCAACTAGAAGCCCAGCGGCCTCAAATTCTTCGTTATTATCCAAATTCCCCTTTTTCCTTTTCTTACATTTTTGCGGTGTTACACATGGGGATGTTAATGGGATTATAATTTTCTAAAACTTGTATTTCACACTTGAAATTTATTGTGATTCTTGAAACTTAGAACGATTGACGTCATTTTTTTCCATAATTAAATTATTACTTTTTTAATAATTAAAAAAAATTGACATTGAAAGTTATAAGTAATAATTTAATTATTACTTATAACTTATAAGTTACAGTAATAATTTAATTATTACTTATAACTTATAAGTTATAAGTAATAATTAAATTATTACTTATAACTTTCAATGCAATTACGTATCAAGTACTGGCGCTGTGCTTACACGGCTCATGTTGTACAGCACGGCTTATGCTGGGTCTGGGCCTGTTCGGTGGTCACACAGCACGCTGCAGCACTGACACTCATAAGATACATCTCGTGTTACTTATTAACATTTATTTTTGTTATCTCTTTTTCTTTCTTGTAACTATTTTTTTTGCTGTAATTAGTACCCTGGAATACATGTATTTTCATTTCATTTCATTTCATTATACTCGTATTATAACTTCATTTCATTTTCATTTCATTTCGTTTTCGTTTTCAAGTAAGGATCATTCAATTCATTTCAAGTAAGGATTTTATTAGTTACTCCAAAAGTATCTTTGTACTTGTAATTGATTAATAAATGTTTTTTGTTCGTTGAAACAATTAAATAGTAGGTCCTGTACATGTCGGTGATAACTATTTTATCACTTATTCAAACATGATTGTTTTTAATTATTATTGAATTTTCAATATTTAGTGAACAGATCTGGTCCACAACAACAAATGTTGTGATTCCATTTAGCAGGAATTCAGGCTCATACTAAGTTAATTCAGGCTTATTACGAGTGTTATGTACAGAGTTGTGCGCTGGTGTCGCTAGATGACGCCTCGCTTGATGATCGAATGAACTAGTCATTCGATCATCTATTCGATTATTGTATTATTCGATTACTCGATTATACCGGACCGAACTCGGTACAAGATAGTCAGTCTACACCAGGATCTCGGGGCAGACGGCTGTGTCCGCGGAGTGTTGTGCGTACTTACAGTGAATATTATAATACTTATAATATTGATTTATTATAAGTATTAATACTCGTGTAAATAATAATACTCGTGGTTCGTTGAACATAACATTGGCGACAAGGATGAAGAACGACCAGTGGATTAAATTCGATCCGCTGGTGAAGCACCTAAGGGATGCAATGTAATCAAAAAATAATAATATTAGCGTGTGAACGTGCGTGATTACGTGATCGCGCAGACACGAGCCACAAGCATGTAAGTACCTGGAATATTTTTATAAAAAAATCTAAGCTTCTACAGCGTTCATTATTACAATGTAACAGTCCAAACTTTATCAGGTTTACAGCAAACTATTAAGGCTAAAAAGTGTAAATTGTTGCAATTATTTACTGGTAATAAAACAATCATAAAATATTTATTACTAAAATAATACATTATCTAATTATTGCTTCCCGAGTAATGCATACCAAAACAAATATAATTATTTCTTGGATGTAAGGTTCACCATTAAATTTTTATTACGTCTAAAATACACTTTTATAAGGACAAAGATATTATCATTTATCATTCATTGCACGTGTATAGGATGTACACAAAAATACTTTAAATAATGCCTACTAGATTTCGAACAGCAAAATATATGCATTAGTCAAGGAAAACAAAGGAATAATAAGATAAAAAGTGAGTTATCCACATTATTTTGGTGTTATTTGCGTTACACTACAAGTGTATTCACCTGAATAACATTTGGTATTCAGTAAATGCAAATTAATATACTCTTAAGGTCTCATAAAGTAGGGCCTATCATAACAAATTATAGATAATAGTAATAATATAATCTTGGAGACAAGAGGTCTATAGAAATCAATACACTGTGCATCATAAATATACCATACATCGTAATGTCTTTTACAAAATACAAATAACAATATACACGCTGTTTAATTGTGATTGAGATGAACAAATTATAGAGCACATCATTGTGCAAGACTGCAAATTTACAAGTAATATATCACAATATTTCGTCTATATTGCTCCCGACCTATTTTCTCACTGAAAAAGGGAGGGTATGCACAAAATGCCTATCAATGAAATCATAGATAAATTAGCATTTGTTATTTATTTCACACCAAACCATGACTACGCTATTGCAAATATCCTTAAAATAGAAGTTATTCTTATAAACATTTATCTAAAGCACAGATACCTACTTCTGCTACAAAATTATATAACGTTGGAAGTCCGGCAAAAAGCACGGCATAAAAAGGTCAAGCACCTAGAAATAAACAGATTACATCATACAAATCACATGACATAATTATATATACGTCATATAATGTACCACTTCGATTATTCGAAGACACGCATTTTCAAAGAGGAATAGGCGAAGAAAGTACGTATGTTATAATTTAACTCCGGTTGAAACCAACAAGTGCCCTAAACTTTATTAATACCACTGAATAATATCAACAGAAACACGCAATAATTCGAATAATTCGAAAAAAAAAGCGTTAATTCGCTTCCTAAAGATGCGATGTAATTATGTTCATGTTAAAACTAGCAAGTATTACCTACTAGTAACATTAATTAAGACTAAATTTGTTCGAAGGTGTTTCACACTCATCTTACGGTTTAAGAAGAACTTTATTTCTCATAAAGAATTAACATAACTCACTTACCGAAAAATCATAACATAAAAATATTATTATATCTTCATGGTAAAACTGTTTGAAGATCTATTGATGAGAATTATTGGTGAAAAAATTAAATCCAAAATTCACACGAGCTAATTCACTTGACAGTTCAAAATCTATTTACTTTTAACATTAATCGACTTTCACTATAGAGAGTGTATTTAAAATTAGGTATATTTGCTAGTCCTAACAAAGTGACAAAAATAACATGTGCTGAAAGATAGTATCTGTTTCCTCTAACTACACGCAACTGGTGTGACAGTACCATCACAATAAATAGTAGTTGGTTCCCTTCTTAAGGCTAAGACATAAGGGACAGTAAAAAGGAATTAACAAACCGAAGTGTTCAACAGTACTATAGTGCGACCTATCACAAAAGAGATATTTTATAGGATCCAACTACTTCCGGAATCAATGTCAAACTACAAATTGGGACACAATGGGACACAACATCATTTGGAACAACATCATAATGAGACAAATTATATTGAATGAATATTTTGATACTTTGTTTTGTAAAATAAAACAAAAATAAGGAAAATTATAACTTTATTGCACTCCAACATTATTCATAGCATAGGTACAATAACTAATGCTAAAACAGCATTTCCTTCTGTGGAACCGACGTAAATATTGAAATATGACAAAAGGACTGTTTAACAAAGTTTAAACTTAAAAGTAATAGTAATCTCTCTCTCCTGGTTATTGCACTGATATGACAATGTCAATTGGTGCTGGTACTAACGATATACTATAACAAAACATTATTCCACGTTAGTTATAGCCGTGGTAGTACGATGTGAAGATTATTCCCATCATAATCGACCACATTTCACTGATATGAAATCGCGGCATGAAATAACAAATTGCAGATTTTCAGGAAGTTACCCCTATCAATATGAATCACAGATATCAAGTAAAAAGATGATACTCTTTCGGCATTAGAATTCAATTATTATGTAAGGAATCTGTAAATCTGTTTTATAATGATTCGTTACAGAGGAGTAGGTATATGTTCACATATTCGAGTCAGATTATGACGAAGTATGACAAACGACAGCAGTTATGAGTTCATGGTAACGGACTCGACTTTCATGATAATTATTTCATTTTTTTTTACAATTCCTATATAATATCATCCACAATAATTTATTGGATACATTATTATTGAAAAAATAACGATTATCCATGTGGCAATGAGCACTAACAGACTCAGAAGATCGTAGTATTTTCATCTTATATCTTGCAATAGTTATTCTTTTTGAGCTGTCGAAAAATAAAGGAAAATATGTCAGGTTATGATTTTGGCTACATAGTAAAGAGACAATGAGACACTACATCGAGCTCAATAGTATTTACTAGCAAAACACAAAAAATTAGGTAACTACCTATTATTTTATTACATTAATTTTAAAAAATATGGATAAAGGAAAAGATAAATGTCAATCAAAAACAAATATCAACAAAATAAATTCTTCCAATTCCAAGTCAATTGTTCCAAGTTCCCACGAAGTTCCAACGATCTAATATCCTTAATTCAATGACCGAAATATGGTTAATTAAGAAGAAACATTAACAAAATAATATTTTGTTATAAGGATATATCATATCATTGCCTACTAGCCTTCCAAGTGCAAGTAAATTGTTATATGTTCAAGCGATTGAAATATCTTTAACGAGTAACCGCCCTCGCTTTGCTTCGGTTTTCTCATTTTTTACACCTTGGGTTATATTATTGGAGTTTTATTAAGGTTCCCTAACTTTTTTGAAAATATAATATAGCCCTTGTTACTCGGAGATAGTGTAGCTTCTCAACAGTGAAAGAGTTTTTGAAATCGGTTCAGTACTTTCGGAGCCTATTCAATGCAAACAAAAGATCAAATCTTTCCTCTTTATATATTAGTATAGATCACATACAAATTTTACGCCTGTGCTTGAAGCTTTGTAATTTGGTCTCAACCAATTTTAAGGTCAGCAAAAGGCATTGGGGCATGCCTCGTCATTGAATCTTTGAAGGCTTTGGCAGCACCAGCCAAAAGTAACAGCAGTACTTCACACAAGGCCAACATGTGCTTTATATAAGGTTAAAAGCGTTTTGCTAGGATTCCAAGCTTCCTAGCAAGACCATAGCTTAGAATTCAATGAACCGCTAAAGCTAAGGTTCGAGGATATCTCAACGCCAATAACTGAGGGTGGCCGAGGTATTTCAGGGATACATTCTGAAGAGTAGCAGTCAAGATGAATGGACGTTGAAGTGAATGAAGTGGCGTTGAATCTCACAAGGTAATCAAGTAAACAAGCAAAAAATTGTATGCAGAGTAATCAAGTTTGCTGAATTGATAATTTATTTGGGTATTGGGATAAAAATACCTTCAGCCATTTTGTGGGGACCAGTATGAAAATGCTGGGCGGTCAACAGATTAATTTACTCAGTCATTCGAGACGAAAATGTTAATTATGGGTAAAATCACCTTAGTTATTCATCAACATTATGATTTGAAATTTCACTATCTACGAAAACAGATTAACCGAACATCAAGTGGGATAGATCTAGGCTGTGTTTTTGTGATTGTGTGATTTAAAAGCCAGTTTAATTTCCTGACCAATAACTGTTAAGTAAAATAAATTACAGACTAGGTCAGCATCAGGACTCCCACCAGATTCACTCCAAAAAAGAAGCTTGCATGGGTTCGTAAAACACAATAAAATTGCAAAGGAGCAACTCGGTGTAATAATTCTATATTTCAGTATGCTATGAAAACGTACCATGTTAATGGATCAAAATAATGATAACAATAAATTCTTATAAATTACTAAAAAAAACTGTCAGTCTCCTGGCTGTTTGTCCTCCATTGCGCACCGCTTCCCTCTTACCACCTGTGGATGTGGCGTCTCGATGATGGTACACGTCCTTGGTAACAGCAGCACTGACGATGTGTTTCCAGGTACGGACTTGTGACAATATGTGAAAACCCCACAATGGAACATCGTGTGGCAGACCTAACAGCATCTTTCCATCGAGCAGGTGATCTTCCACTTTTCATCTACGTGCCTTAGATCACTAGACGTTCTAAACAGGCGATCTTACTTCGTAATCTAATAACTTTCTATGTTACAGGTTTCGAGCAGTATAAAAGTGTTTTTGATGTGAAAACATATAGTAAACAATGATATTATTATCATTAAATTACGGACACCGATGTGCATTAGTCCTTGGTCAAAACCTTTTTATATATATATATATATATATATATATATATATCATTAAACAGCGTCTATTAAGCTTTCCACCAAAGCAGCTGTTTATAGTTAATTTTTATTACTACCTTGTTACTACTACCAAAAAAAAAAGGAAAAAAGATAATATGATTAGGGAACAGGTATTTGAAAATATCTAATAAATGAAAATTAGTTTCAGGCTTTCCAGCGAAGTAACATCAAAATAAGGATTAATATAACTGGCACAAGATCCAGGGAGAATATTGTTGGTGTTTATAATCTATAAACAAATAGAATTACAGTCTGTAGTGTGTACCGGAAGACTCACACTTGACTGTTATAGAAAAGAATATTTTAAATTTAAATTAGGTATTCGCTGTCATATGCTTTTTACTGAATGTCTTCATGTCAGTGAACGAATATACTACTGGAATAAGCCTCTCAATACTATCTAACGTTAAATATCAGCACCAAAACTCACACAAATGCGAAGTATACATACACAAACCACTCACTACGTTATACAAACTCATCAATTGGACTATTGTCAAGCAGTTGTCCAGCCATGCGAAATCGCTGACAGGATTGGTTCACGGCATGACCCGATTACGGCTATTGGTTCGCGCGTCAGTGTCACTCAGTGTACTGTCTAATGCGTTGTCGCATTGTCAGTCAGGTTGTCAGGTGCGTGGATGGCATTACGTATGAGGGGGCCAATTATAAAAGAAATATTATTTTTTGGACCAACTACATAATAATAATACTTACATATTAGCTATTTAATCAATTCGGTTATAATGACAAAGGATAATTAATGAATAAAACATTAAAATAATATACATATTTAGATTTTAGTTCAATCATGGCTTTATTTAAAATATTTTGTAAATTTGATACCAATAAAAAGACTTTTTAAACGAACATATAAAATCACCAGAATATTTATTCCTACATTTTAATATGAGTTTACGAGATTAAAAATTCGAAGCCTATCAAAAAATTGTTTTCTTTTTAAAAAAAATTTGGTCTTTATTTTGATGTGAGTTATCATGTGGGGTATCGTATAAAGCTACACGCTAAAACGGATTTTCAATCTTTTATAATGTATTATTTTCGATTTATGACGAAGAATTAAAAAAATCTTTTTCACTCTTTTATCTATACATATACCAACAGCAGTATTATGCTGTTTAAAATAGGATTAATTAACCTAACTAAGAATCAACATTAATAAAGGATTGTAAGCTAAAAAAAGTCAACAATTACATATTAGGTAATTAAATAAGATACCTATAAAATTGCACAACTACAACCTTCTATTATGTATGTAATATCTAGTTAGAAACAATCTGGTTTTATATAAGGTTTATATTTTTCGAATTGCTTAGAATTGATTGTTTGATAACAAATAAAAAAACTATTGAAATCAACAAAACTTTGGGGAAAATTATTGTACTCGTAGACTTAAAACCTTTGTTTGAAAACTCAAAATAGTAAAATGGTCTTATTTTGATATTACAATATTCGATCATTATCCTTCAATCCTAAATTGTTAGTATAATGTGCTAACTACATTATGCATAATCCAATCCATACAGAAGATAAATAGATTTTGTATTTTTAAGATTTTGGTGCACTTTTACACGTGAAATGTGATTCCATGATCCTTGGAACGATTATCTGTATGATTTTTGGACTACATGAAGGCATTTTAAAACCAAATTTATCCAAAAATCTTGTTTATTATAACTTTCGACGCCAACGGCTGACCGTATGAGTGACACCAAACTGACTGATTCGCGTTTTGGTTGAGTTTATAAGCCCCGCCCACCGCGGTTGAGTTTTCGTTGCGCTATTTTGAGGCATCAAAGATGCTTCCATGTGTATATTAGTTCATTGCTTCATGTATGTATGTGCTATAATAAAAATCCCTTGTAATCTACTCTGTTTAGTATGTTTTTGCCAAAACCCTTCAGGTTATGGGCCCAGGCACTAATCCGTGCGTGAAAAGAAATATTATATCAATGTATGTATAAAAATTTAAAAATTATTATACGAGACATAGCGGCGCGGTTTGCCTGCACCACGCGACAAGTTGTCTTCTTCGAGTGTTCCAGTTATTCCAGTGGAGAAGCTACGTGGCATCGAAAACTACGGTAATTGGAAGTTTCAGTTAAAAATGTTACTGATCCACGAAGAATTATGGGACGTTGTTTCGGAAGAAGAACCGAAAGAAAAGCTTGACCCAACATTCATGAAGCGTTCACTTAAAGCTTTAGCAAAGATATGCTTATCTGTGCAACCAAATGTATTCATGCATGTTAGGAATGCGGACTCTGCGCGTACTGCATGGCTTAACTTAGAAAAGGCATACGAAGACAAGGGATTGTCTAGGCGGCTTGGCTTATTACGATTGCTTTTCGCTTGTAAATTGAGTGACTGCGAAAGCATGGATCGTTATATAACAAAGGTGTGCGACCTTGGTCAGCAACTCAGCGACATAGGAGCTCCTCTTGAAGATGACTTCATTGGTGTTATACTTCTTAGTGGTTTGTCAGAAGATTATGATCCACTTATAATGGCATTAGAAAATTCGAATATGACATTGTCGAGTGAAATAGTCAAATCAAAGCTTATGCAAGAGAAACAGCGACGTGAAGGTAAAGGTTCCGTTGCTTTGATGGTTCACAAGAAACCTATCAAGTGTTTCAAATGTAAGAAACTTGGCCATATTTCAAAGAATTGTAAGAAGGCAGCTGATAAGGAGCACAATGGGAAGCAAGCAGCACAGCACAGTAAAAGAGCATCGCTGACTGCATTATCGGCTTGTTTACAGAGCAATGCGTGGCTGATTGACTCTGGAGCTAGCAGTCATATGTGCAATGACAAGAGACTGATCAATAACTTTGAACCTGGTCATGTGACAGAAGTTAAGGTAGCAAATGGTGAAAAACTCTATACGTCTGGTCGTGGTAATGTATTAGTGAATTTAAAACATTGCACGAAGCCAATTAGTGAGGTCTACCATGTACCTAACTTGGCTACAAATTTGTTGTCTGTCAGTGCTATGACTAGAAAGGGATATAAAGTTGTTTTTGATAAAAAATATTGTAAAATATTTAATGGTAAGATAGTTGTAGCTGGAGCTAAGCATTTTAATGGTGTATATAAACTTGAAACTGCAGAATCTGTTAGAGAGTCTGATTCGGGTGTGTTAGGATGTCGTAACTATTCTGTATTTGCAGAGGTTAACCAGGAGGTGATACAGGCTGGTGCACCAATCGTGGAGACCAGTGGGCTGACACCATTCCAGTCCTGTACTCGTGTCAACGAAGAGGCTCGCGCTACAGTGCAGGTGACAAATGCTGGCTGTGTAGATGAAGCTACAGTTTTTCAAGCTACAACACATAATGTTTCGCAGGAGAAATGGCACAGAAGATTAGGTCATTTGAACTCCAGAAGTATGCATCTACTGAAAGAAGGTATGGCAGATGGTATTTCTTATGATAATACTCAGTTTAAATCATGTGTAGCTTGTGTGGAGGGAAAATTGAGCAAACTACCTTTTCCTAAGAAGTCCCACAGCAGATCTAATGAGTTATTAGGTATTGTACACACTGATTTATGTGGTCCCATGCCAGTGAAATCTTTAGGTGGTGCTAGATACTTTCTTACGTTTATAGACGATTACAGTAGAAAAACTTTTATTTATTTTCTAAAGAATAAAAGTGAAGTCTTCGAGAACTTTGAAAGTTTTGTATCTTTGGTTGAAAACCAAACTAATAAAAGGATAAAGGTCCTTAGATCTGATAACGGAGGTGAATATGTTAATTCTCGTTTCAAAAATTATTTTAAGAAACATGGAATCATCCACCAAACAACCATCCCACATTCACCACAACAAAACGGCGTCTCCGAAAGAGCGAATCGGACCATTCTTGAAAAGGCTCGGAGCATGTTGCGGGATGCGGGCTTAGATGGAAGATACTGGGCGGAGGCTGTGAACACGGCAGTCTACTTGAAAAACAGATCTCCTACAAAGGCAGTGATGGGGATGACACCAGAAGAGAAATGGACTAACAAAAAGGTTAATCTAAGTCATTTACGAATATTTGGTTGCCTTGCTTATGCTTTGACAAAGAATCATCATCAATTGTACAAAATTGGATTCGAAATGTAAAAAGTATATATTCGTAGGTTATTGTGAAACCAGTAAGGGATATAGATTGATAGATCCAGAATATCCTAGTAATTTTTTAAAATCTAGAGATGTTGCATTTATGGAGGACAGTTTTTATAAAAAGAGTCATGTAAATATTGATCCTGTAGATGAGGTTCTCATGATGACAAATAGCTCACAGACTGAGGGCAAGATCTCTCATGTTGAAGTAGCACAGTCTGATGCCTCTTTATCACCAGAGAACCAGGCAAGGGTTAATGACAGAAGACTTACTATCTTTAACATAAATGACTCTGTTAGTAGCTCAGAAGTATCAGGTGCTTCCTCCGATGAAACTTACGTTCCAGGGACGACAACATTGGAAGACCAGTCTTCAATAGAATTGTCAACTGAGTTTGAGGATTCAGATAGCAGCGAAATAGCTCATTTAGCGAACCTGAGCTACATCAGAAATGAACCTGAGACTGTACAGGAGGCCTTCAACTGTCCAGAGTCTGTCCATTGGAAAAATGAAATGAAAGATGAGTATCAATCCTTCCTTAAAAATAAATGTTGGACATTAACTGATCTACCGAAAAATCATAAACCAGTCAAATCCAAGTGGGTTTTTAAGAAAAAGATTGGTGCAAATGGAGAGTTATTGAAATATAAGGCTCGCCTTGTTGCCAAGGGCTACACACAGCGTTATGACATCGATTACGAAGAAACTTTTTCACCAGTGATAAGATACTCCACAATTCGTATATTATTAGCTATAGCAGCTTCTAAGGATATGGATATTGATCACATGGATGTGAAAACAGCGTTTCTGAATGGAGACTTAAAAGAGACCGTTTACTTGGAACAACCAGAGGGTTTTAAAGTCAAAGGAAGTGAACATAAGGTCTACAAACTCCATAAGGCGATATATGGATTGAAGCAAGCTTCTAAATCCTGGTATGAGAAGATAAATAATGTTTTACAAAATAAACTACAATTTAAAAGATTATCTTCAGAGCCCTGTGTATATTTCAAATCTAATAATGAAGAATTAGTCATAATTGGTCTGTATGTTGATGACATTATATTATTTTCAACACAAAACTCACAATTGAAAATTGATATCAAGAAAAAGCTCATGAACGAGTTTGATATGAGTGATTTAGGGCCAGCCAAATACGTATTGGGGATGCGAATCACAAGGCAAAAAGATAAATTGCTTTTAGACCAGTCTAAATATATTAAAGAGATTATATCTCGTTTTAATATGTCTGATTGTAAGCCTGCGCAAACACCCATGGAAACGGGACTGAAACTTACAAAGGCTGATAAAAAGGAAGACAACTTAGAATACAGAAATTTAATTGGTTGTTTAATGTATGTTGCAGTTTGTTCCCGGCCTGACATCGCTCACGCGGTAAGCATGCTGAGTCAGTTCAATGATTGTTACAGCGAAGCTCACTGGAAAGCTGCGAAGCGCGTGCTTCGATACTTAAAAGGTACCGTAAACCACAGTCTTGTTTTTCAAAAAGGCACTTTAGACGTCGTGGGGTACATAGACGCGGACTGGGCCGCATGTGAGGTCGATCGTAGATCTTACACTGGGTTTGTATTCAAAATTGGGGAATGTACTGTTTCGTGGGAAAGCAGAAAGCAAAGAACGGTTGCGCTTTCTAGCACTGAAGCCGAATACATGGCTCTCTCAGATTCTTGCAGGGAAGCTGTATTCATACGTACATTAATGTTTGAATTACTGTGTAAGCAATGTTGTATAACTATATATAACGATAACCAGTCTGCACAAAAATTATGTAATAATCCTATGTTTCATGGTAGGACTAAACACATAGATGTGAGACATCACTTTATTCGAGAGATTGTTAAAAATGGTCTAATACAATTGAAATATTTGTCAACTAATGAAATGACTGCAGATATTTTAACAAAAGCTCTCACTAAAGAAAAACATGTTAAGTTTGTTAAGTACTTGAATTTATGTGACAGTAATTAATTTATGTAAATTGAAATTATTAGATACTTATAGGAAATGTACTTATAAAGTTGTTACATGTTTAGAATGTGTTTAGATTAAGTACCTAATGTAGAATTCTGGATTCTATTTGTTTAAGGGCCAGTGTTGGTGTTTATAATCTATAAACAAATAGAATTACAGTCTGTAGTGTGTACCGGAAGACTCACACTTGACTGTTATAGAAAAGAATATTTTAAATTTAAATTAGGTATTCGCTGTCATATGCTTTTTACTGAATGTCTTCATGTATGTATGTGCTATAATAAAAATCCCTTGTAATCTACTCTGTTTAGTATGTTTTTGCCAAAACCCTTCAAATATTGTACATTTGGGGGCACGGCAGTGCCCCCGCCAAGTCGAGCAAAAAAGCGGCACGGCCGTACCATACTTTTCTCGAAGCAATTCAGGCCATTTTCGACCCCCTATAACTTCGTTGTGGATAAAGCTAAAAGCCTGAATTTTTAGTAACCAAGCAGGCATTGTATAAACACGTTATATTTCAAATTTCATTCGATTTGAACCAGTAGTTTAAGAATTATAACTAGTCAAAGTTTCTTAATTTCGTCACTCACTGACTGACTGACCGATCATCAAAACTCTAAGGCACTTCTAGCAGACATAGAAGCTTCAAATTTGGAACACAATTAGTGTTTAGTGTATAAATCAAGGAAAAACTAAAACATTTTGCAATTTCGGTCTAGTTTTCTAGATACATCAACTGCATAAATAACTTTGTAATCCCATATAAATATATAGGATTACAAAGTTACATTTGCAGTTAATGAATTACTGTACCTGTATAACAAAGTAACATTTGCAGTGAATGAATCAGTGTACCTGTATATAATATAATGGAATAATAGGTGTAGATAGGTACCTAGATATAATTATGTTCAAAGATAACTTGTAAAAGGAAAAAAAGTAGAACTATCTACAAAAAGAAATGAGATGCCATCAAAAACAAAACTTGTAAAAAAAACCAAGTCTCGCAACTCAGTTCTTCTACCGTAAAAAGTTGTGAGATCAATGTAATACCAAGTCGGTTAATTTATTCAGTTCCTACTTAAGGGTCCTTCTGTCTTAAGTTATCACGTAATTAGCTAACCTAACAAGTAACAACATCTTATAGTGACCATATTATCAATATTAAAAATCTTTTATGTTTTAAATAAATAGATTGACTTGGCAATCGCACTAAACAATCAAATTTAATATAATACGTAGGTATTACTTGCGAGATATATTGTGTTTTCATGCGATGGCCAAGTCGATCTATTTATTTAAAACATAAAAAAAATTTAATATTGATAATATGGTCACTATAAGATGTTGTTACTTGTTAGGTTAGCTAATTACGTGATAACTTAAGACAGAAGGACCCTTAAGTAGGAACTGAATAAATTAACCGACTTGGTATTACATTGATCTCACAACTTTTTACGGTAGAAGAACTGAGTTGCGAGACTTGGTTTTTTTTACAAGTTTTGTTTTTGATGGCATAATATTATAGAGTAGAAAAGTAGCGGAATTTGGAACTTTGGAAAAATAAATTATAAAGCTGTGTATTGTTTAAATCTGTCGAAATTAGAATTACTATATGTTTGCTCGATTGTGTCAATAAATTAATTACATATAAATATAGTCACATGTATTATAAACAAAATAAATTAAAAAAAAGGAAGAGATGTTATGTACAGAGTTGTGCGCTGGTGTCGCTAGATGACGCCTCGCTTGATGATCGAATGAACTAGTCATTCGATCATCTATTCGATTATTGTATTATTCGATTACTCGATTATACCGGACCGAACTCGATACAAGATAGTCAGTCTACACCAGGATCTCGGGGCAGACGGCTGTGTCCGCGGAGTGTTGTGCGTACTTACAGTGAATATTATAATACTTATAATATTGATTTATTATAAGTATTAATACTCGTGTAAATAATAATACTCGTGGTTCGTTGAACATAACAACGAGGATATGTAATAAAATAAAGCGATAATGTGCAAATATATAGATATTTACTTAGACAGCCGTACAGTGATATCGGTTTGTCATTGATCATTTGGAGTGGTCGTTAAGAGGTGCGCGTGTGAATACCTTTAATAACAACTTCGCACGCAAATACATTAAAACGATAAGATTCGTTATTATTAATACATGAATATAGGTATTTTAACCATAGGAAACATTAAATGGTATTCCATTAATTTATGCGTTTTGTTTACATATCCTCCCATTAATAGCCATATCCTCATATTTGTTGACCTGCAGGGGTAATTGGTATAGAAGTTATTAGTTTCGATACTTATCAAAACGTTCTTTCAATATTATAAATCTTTTGTTATTGGTCAGTACTTAACTGACGTTTTCGTGACCATGTCATATTTTGTTTTCGATATCATTATTGATATCTTTAGTATTGGTCAATAGTGTAAGTGAGTACTTACACTATGGACCAACTAGTTGACTAGTTGAGTAACTGACGTATTACGGTAAACATTACCTCCCACGGTTTAGTGCAACATTGATTTCGAAAGCGGTTCGGTACCACAAGAGATATCTTTTATTATTTTTCAGTATTTGCCTGATTTTCGATACCATAACAGATATCTTTTATTATTTTTCAGTACTTGACTGATTTTCAATACCATAACAGATATCTTTTATTATTTGTCAGTACCTGACTGATTTTCGATACCATCACAGATATCTTTTATTATTCGTCAGTACTTGACTGATTTGACTTGATCGATATCATAAATACCTTTTATTAATGGTCTATATTTGACTCAGTTTATAAGTATTTTATGCTTCAACCTTTGCATTTCTAGTACGACATTTAAGACATTTTGCAGCAAAATATTTGATTACTGATAATATGATTATTGGTTCCCATGTCTACTCCATTTAGTTGTCGTTTGATCTCGTTCCAGTTTTATGTAGGTACGTGAAAGTTAGTTTTCGTTTTTTAATGCCTTTCATTACTTAACGTTAACTGTTTGTTCAGTTTCTCAATTCATCACGATATTATTCAGCAGATGCAAAACTAAGCTTATTGGTTGCATTCTAGTACAACCTAGGTAGAATCAGTATTATACCGGCCAATGAAGGAATGTTCTAAATTATTTTGTTAAAATAATTTTGACTTTTTCCGTTTTTGACCATAGGAGTATAATCCATTTAAAACATAAATTTATTTATAATCTTGAATCAAGTTAGGAACAATATTACCCGGAATGAACTACTTGGTAATCATGGTGATACGGTTCCTATAACTGGTTTGTACTTTACCATGAATCAACTTATGCAAATGGTGTAACCAACGCATGTGGTGTATATATTTTTTTTTCTCAAAAACACAAATAATTCGATGGCCTTGCACTTATCCTCGACTACAAAATTTCATCGAAATATTTAGAGCATTTTTTCGAGATACTGATTACTGTTTTAGCGAGGAATACGCAAGATCGTTTCCGCCGCGATTTGGAAACAGTAATAATTCAGTCCCTTCGATATTGACGTTAATAATACATATTTTCAAAATGAGATAGGCGATATGCAAAATTGCTCGCTTATTTAGTGAAATGTTCCATCAATAAAATCGGAAACACGTTTCGATACGATATAAATAAGCAAATACTTATTAATTATCATTGTCATATTTTTGTATCTCAGAAACTAAATATCATTTGTTTATCAAATCTGTAATGTATATTATTATTTTTCCCCTACGTGATCATTTTAATGGCATTAAAGCATAATTAAAATTGGAACGACTTCTTGATTTATATAATCCAATGTTTTACACATGTCAAATATATTATGTTCTTGACGAGTTTTCACTCATCTGACAATTTTGCAGTGTATTTGACTTGATTACATATGTAGTCATTACATATTTGTATGTATGTTTTTTCTTTTAATTTCGAAAATGTAAACAGGTACAGTTTCATGTATGTATGGTTAGGATCTTCACTTACAACAGGATCTATCACCCTATATTCTACTAATAGGTACCGGCAAATTAATGTGCTTAATACATTGTTTTGGTGGTCTCAAACCATCTTCGCATTATTTGCCTTTCAAATGAACCCTGTTTGGGACACATCGGTTGGATAGTTTCAGTCTAAAGGACATGGCAACAAACATTGTTTGTGGTTTATTATATAGATTTTGCTTAGAATCAATGATATTCAAAAATATATTTTATACATTATAATATCATTGCTTAGAATAACATCAGCAAAATAACATCGTTGAATAACATCGTTGAATTTACTTGCTACGTAAGTACTATACTTTAAATTTAAACGTGGGTACCAACCACGACACAGGGAATCCTAGTGTGGGGCTATGAGTGTGAAGCGTTATTTTAAATAACATAGTAAGTTAGTAAGTATCTCTATTTTTGAGACAAACTATGAAGATACCGTATAGCAATATCGCTATGATATTGTTTACGGTTATCTTATTAAGATATTTGATATATTAATGTGAAGACTGAATTTGGATTTGATTTGATTTGGATATTGACATTTTAAATTATTATTATCATTTTGGCAGGTATAAGTATCAAACATTTTTCAACTTACTATAATTAATAATTATCATTGTAAACTAAATATTACTTATTTAGTTTTTAACCTATCACACGAACAAGATCCTTTTAATCGCATTTTATGATCCCAAATAATCCCAATGCTTGTACATTTCAAGTAAACTGGCCGTGTCGATACCGACCATACAAGAATGAAACAATATCTTAGGTATATATTACCTATTATTGCGCCAACACGCATAGTTTTTATTTTGTACCATTAATATGTGTATTTTGTAACCTATGTGTTATCAATACGAATATCAGGCTACAATATATGGAATGTAATTTAATGTACTCGATGCATTTGTTAAGAAGTTGTGAAGTTTAATACCTTCGTTAATTCAACAATCAACTTTATTAATCAAGAATCATCAAAGATTGAACACAAATGCATTTGTAGGTAGGTACTTAGTATTTTATCAAATCTTCTCGTCTTTTCTTTTTCCGTAAAAACATACGATTCTTTTAAAACTTTCCAAAACTAAACATAGCATGCGTTTCCAATATTTCAAATAGCACCGACATTTTCGTATGATAACTCAAGGTTAAAATTTTGTGAACTTAAAAGAACCACAAATTACTCACACTTTTTCCTTTTGTTTTATATTTTACCTCGGTCGCCAAATGTGCTGTCTGGGTTTACCTGATTAGGTATTAGAAATAAAACACAAAATGGTTTTCAGTGATACAACACAACCCGCGCATTTGACGGCTGGATGGTGACTCCTCGTGTGCGGGTAGTACAGATACTCTTTTATTATTATGTATGTCACACAACGTATATCATATTTCCGCAAAAAAGTAAGGTTTAGTATAAAATAAATACATTTCAATTTATAAGTTTAAAAAATTCGCTTCAAACTGTCATGGTGTGGTTGTGACGTCAGTCCTCAGGAAAACAATAGACAAGAGGTCATTATTAGTATGGTGATATTCATTTGTTTTAAGAAGTGTGACGTAATTCGCGCTCATTGAGACTGACTGGCGTTTTAGCTAAGATGGCGGCTTGCCGTATTTTGTAGTTTTATTTTATCAAAAATATTGTTTATCTCGCTAATAATAATATGATAAATGCGTGTTTTGTAATCCATTAATAGGGTTTCATTAAATAAATATGACGGCGCAGCGGCAATCGCCTAGAGAAGAACCTTATTTTATTTTGATCTTTCTTTATGTTTCGTGGTTCCTAATTCGAATCTAACGGCCGGTCTCAATAATGTACTAACAGATGGAAGACTGTGGATAGGGCTACCATTAGTATGTTATCTGTCATATTTGTCAATTTTTGCGTCTGAAAAATTGACAAGTATGACAGATAACATACTAATGGTAGCCCTATCCACAGTCTTCCATCTGTTAGTACATTATTGAGACCGGCCGTAAGAGTGGTCACTCTGACGTAACGCCAAGCGCTGGAGAGGCAGCCATCTTGAGAGCACATTATATTTGAGAAAGGGTGATAGAGCGCATGCATCCACGTGTTAGCGTGCTATTATATAAATACAGTGTAATGCATTCTCTTTGTATACCTATCGTGAATATCAGTATGGTAATTGACTTATGCAGCCTACTGTCATCAGTATCCGTCAGGCGTATTGATGTATTGATCCAACGTCAGTTAGTATCGATTACGTTATAGCAAAGAGCACCAAACGCGATTCATTCGTCTTTCGACATTTGGCCTGAACGGTTGGTTGCAAAAGTCATGTCTCTCTGGAAGTTAGTAATATTAGAACCTAATTTTAGTGTTAAAATTATCTTGTGGAAAAGTATAATAAAATAGCTGTTGGATATCGTCGTTTCATTGAGCTGAGCCTAACATCTCAGAAGTGAGATCGAGAGATTAAAAATCTCAGGCCACGCCCAAAGAAAGTGAGTATATGCACATATATTTTTTTGTCTTCTCTGCTCGATGCCACGTGCCAAGACACGTGCTTTAATATGAAAAATATTCGATGACTTTTTTTTGTCTCTTTTCTTTTTTTATTCTGCTTGCGCTTAACCTCTGTCTACCCGAGAACTGATATTAAGTAGTTACGACATTGTAAAGGGCTTGCTGAGCACAGTTGACCGTATAACCAAAAAAATGTGTGGGTACCAAACTGAAGTATTAATAGGACATATTATACTTGCATGGTCATCCTTGTCCTAAGTAAAGGAAATTAAGTAAACGAGTATGTTTAAAATTTTAGTTACAAAGACGTGGGTAGTCGTAGGGTTTTTTTTAAGTAGTGTTAAGTTCCTTCAAGGCCAGCAACGAAAACAATACCTACTGGAAACGATCACTACCTGCGAATGCTGTAATGAAATTAATATACGAGTATTGAAAACTAAATAAAACGCCAGTTGTTTTACAGGAAATTTTTTCACTGAATATTTATTATTGAAATATTTGAAAATATTATGTGGTGATTCCGTAGAATGTTACATTACGTTGGTCCATATAATTTGTCTGTTTAATTTGAATAACGATTCATTTTAGACCGTTCTATTAGGTTGACACTATAATCGTATTATTCCTTTGATCAAATTTAATGTAAGTCTTTTCAGCATGTAGAACTGCAGGTAATACAACAGTATGGCGGTTTCGGCTTGATTACGATGGACTGATGATGGGATGAAGAGATGGACGCTGGAATAATTATTCTGCCGTTATTACGAGCCTCTTCGAGTGCGAATTTGTTTGGTCCTGGAGAGTTTATAACACAAGAAATATAGTGGTGACGCCCTTTTTGAACTCTGAAACCATCCAACCGATATGCTAGGAACTGAAAGGCAATGATGCGAAGATGGTCCATGATGCAGTCCATTCATGAAGTCGATTTTTGACTTTTTTTCCGTACAGTTTTTTAATGTTATGGTAAACGCCGGGTGTCCAGAATTCTTATACGTCACATATAATTCGTCACACTAGAATACATAAAACATATGCAATAATTTGTTACATATTGTTAGAAAATCCAGTGAGGGTAGTAACACAAAAATATTTTTTTATGATCATATCTACCGACATAGCAACTCCATAGTGTCCATGGTATATCTTTTGAGCGGTAGACCATGACTTAAATTTACGAGTTTCCAATTTTATTGTATTGACAATAATTGAGTCCAAAACTTTAAGTTCCTTACATTATACTTACCTGGTGACGTGAACGCAAAGTAAGTAGGTAAAAATAATAATTATGCTAAAAAAGATATACACTTTTACGTGTATTCAACGTTTTGTAGTTCTATTGTTGAGGCCAACTTTAAGATGTGCATGTGAAATATTTTAATCTCGTGTGTTATTACTCATTATGGAGCTCCTCGTCTGGAACCAATTGTGAGGGTAGTGCCTGATCAAGACATCTTTACCATAAAAATACTTTGTCGTGATAACTAAACATGTGTGCCACATTTCAGATCGATGGACACGGAGAAGAGTCAATTGACTTCATCTGAATCGGATAGAATCTGATTATAGACACCGGACAGGTAAAACTAAATAGAAGCTTATAACTGGTAAGATTTGAGATTTCTTTCAGTAGGTGAGCTTAGAGGACTATTTGAAATGTTTGAGGTTAAAACTGTTTTATTGAATTTGAATTGAGGTTTATATTGGACGATAACTTATTGCCCATAACGGTATTAGACGGCTACTTCGGAATATTTCTTCTTATTTCCGTTGATGTTGTTACTAGTAATGATAATATGAAACTGTATTAGAGGTAAGTACATATATTAGTACATATATTACATATAATTGAGACGCACAGACTAATCGAAACGAACCTAAACCTTTGACTGGTGACAGTGAGTGAGATGATCATAATGATGAGCAGATTATTATAATTAGGTAATACAGATGTAAACAGATTCTATTGTGACAAGCGAATCCCGGTCCACGGTCGGGATTCTGTCATAATTCATTTCCTCAAGGATTGTTTAATAACGAAGCTGAACGTAAACAGTGAACGGCTATTTCCTAAAATAAATTTGTGCACCTTTTTAGTACGCGATTAATATTACTTAGACGCCATATTCACGTCTTCACACTCATGTCTTATGGGTACCTTGGAAAACGCGCTTATTCCTAACTTATCAGCATTGCACGTTGCAACGGTGCAACACACAAATACGCGTCACGCGATGCGATCGGAATACAAATATTATAAAGACGTAAAGTTCGTAAGTTTCTTGTGTTCGCGAGCTTGTTTGTGAAAAGTAATCTCTGGAACTTCTGAACTAATTTTGAATATTCCTTCACTTTTAGATTTTGTTTTAATTGTGAGTAAAATATGCACATCTTTGCTAAGAAAAGAAGGAGAATTGTGTGAGCACGATTTTGTGTAAAGGATCACTGTGACTACGGCACCTATTTGAAAAATTCTTCCACCATTGTAAAGTACACCATTCGGGTTATGTTATAAATTAGCTAGATTCGTTGGGAAGTTTTTAACTCAAAAGTAATAGGCTATATTTAGGCTATACTCCTTTGCTGCTTTACGAGTACACATAGTAGGAGGTACTAGGTATAAGTTCACTTGAGGACAAGGACTAATTGCTCCGAACTCGCTTCGGCTGGTATGCTATATATGTATATCTAAATTTTAGAAACCACAAACGAATTTGTCTGCTTTCTTTATTTAAAATTGTCGTGATAGTTAAAGGATGGTGAATTATTCGTAACGAATTGATAACCTCCTCCTTTTTTTTGAAGTCGGTGTACGTTTCGGTAACATGGACGGTGATTTTTTAAATTTACCGGTATATTTTGGAGTGAGTGAACCGATTGAAACAAAACAAACTCTAGATGTTAATCCAATTTTTATGTGCAGGTATAATAATGATGACGATATGATAATATGACGATGATGTGGTGTGACATATTATGATGATGATATGATAATGAACACATACCTAATACTGAAGCTCGAGAGTATCTGATTTCACCTAAACATTCTGAAATCATTTATCAAGAAGTTGTTCATTGTGAAATATAAATAATTGTGTACCTTGTATATTAGCGTAGGATTAGTTAGTTTCATTAGTAAACTAAGGAATTAGGTCTAGAGAGACTCTGGAGTAAAGAGATTTTTCAGGATAGTGTTGCAGCCGATTCAGAGTTAAATAAAATTCTGTAAATGTGTGATTAGTTCCAGATTTTAACCAGAAGTTTTGACACGATGAGTGGCGATGTTGCGATTCATTGAGGCATCAGGTAAACTATAGACTGATATACGAGTATAGTGGGTCTGATGTATGGCACCAAACTATTATATGATGAAGCGTCATTATTACAAGTTTATCGAATTCTACAACGTTTCCCGAAGCTATATAAAAATTGGTGATCTGTATGTGTGATATGATGTATGTATGGCATGTGTATATGGCGTGTGTGTCGTGTATGCATTTTTGTATGTGGTGTGAAACTTCAAAGTATCAAACAGACTCGAGAGCCATTATTGAATGGATGGGAATACCTACACAATGTTCATTGATGTTTGGTAGATGTGATTGTTGTCTTCTTGTTGAAGAGAGATTCATCACGGAGAGAGGTTTTTTTTAAAAAAAAGATGGGCCAGAGTAGAGGATGTCATTCAGAAATCCTTTCCCTTGCAATGTGGATGTAACACCTTGGTGATATTACTTAGCTGGTTACCGGGTAGTAGGCTGCTGCTCGGGTGGACGGGCATCTTCGTTTCAGATGGATGAAAGAAATCTGATTAGAATAATAATACCTGGAATGGAAGGGAACAATTTTCTGGTGTTAGACCAAGTGGACAGCGCCGATAACGAATGTCAAAATCGAGACCATGCTTCTATTGGTAAGGCAAGACGCAATCGTAAGATGTTAAACCAAAATATGGTGTTAGACCTACATATGGTGTTAGACCAAATATGATGTTAGACCAACATAATATGGTGTTAGACCAACATATGGTGTTAGACCAACATATGGTGTTAGACCAACTACAAAACGAAAGTGAGAAGCAAAGACGTTATCCGCTTACCGGATATTTCGAAGAATGGTAATCTCCATCATCAGCATTATCATCATCGTTTGGCTCAATCTCAGGCAGCGGCAGTGATTGTCGATTTGAAATAGTACATTCTCGTCCATCAGATATACAAACGTGTGAGTACGAAGGATTTGCTTGGAGGACTTGTGCTTTTTCCAAAACAGGATCATATTTATTCAATGTGGGGATACATCAGTGCATCAGGGCAGATACACAGATGCCACTGTTGCGAAAAAACCACGACTGAAGAGCCTGTAAGTCGCAAAAGAAGATACACGGTTCGGACGGTGAGCTAGAGCGACGGCTGAGGGATTGTCAAAAGACGGTCGGAGCGATGAAAATGAGAATAAAAATGAGCTACAATCGGACCAAGTGGACCAAAAGCTTGGTCGTGATGGATGTGGTGGAGAGCTCGAGCAACACTCTCTGATCACGGCCAAGTATGAAGCAAGAGATGAGGACAATGGAAGGGGCAGCAGACGTTCAAGACGCGCCACGCAGCAAGGTAGCTGATAATTTAAACACGACCTGGAACCGTTTGGGTATGTGATGTGTATGCGCATAGATAGATGTCAAACAACAGCCAGTAATAAACCTGCGTTCCTCCTGACCGGTTGTACTTATTCTGCCACCTACCCTACCGATACACTACACTGGCGTCGCGGACGAACGGAAAATTACCTAACGCGTGTTGTTTGTAATTGAACAAATTAACAATCATGGCAAATTTTTCCGGCAACCTAAACAGTTTTGATCATAATTCCCAAGAGTGGGAGATATTTAAAAGTAGGTTAGTGCAGTTTATCAAACTAAATAAAGTGCAAACGGATACTAAAGCGCCATTATTGTTAACGCATTTATCCGATGAAACATACCGTCTGGTGAGGAATTTAGTGCACCCCAAGGAGGTCGAAGATGTTGGATTCGACGAGTTGGTGACAAAATTGGATTCACATTTCACGCCCAAACGTTGTACGTTCGCCGATAGGGCGAAATTTTACGAGGCGACACGTGACGTGGCTGAGAGCGTCGAGGTGTGGGCGGCTCGAGTACGAGGACTCGCCGTGCATTGCGAGTTCGGAACCGCCCTGGACATGATGCTGAGGGACAAATTCGTGCTGGGACTGAGCGTCGGGCCCGAGCGCGACCGTTTGTTCGAGCAGGACGCCGCCACGCTGACGTTCGCGAGGGCCGTGGAGGTGGCGCAGCAGGCCGAGTGTGCGAGGAGGGCGCGCGCCCTCACCGTGCCTGCCGCCGTGCACGTGAAGCAGGAGCCGGTGTATCGGGTGAGCGCGGGGCGGCCGAGCGCCCCCGCTGCCGGGCGCAACGCAGAGGTGCGCCCCTGTTCCGTGTGCGGTCTGAAGAGCCACGACGAAGCCAAGTGTCGATATAAAAACTATCGCTGCCAGGTTTGTGGAGTGAAGGGTCATCTCAAGAAGATGTGCAAATCGAGCAGAAATCGTTCTAGTTGCCGTCTACACAACCTGGAGGCGGATTCGTTTGTGTCGAGTGAAAGTGAGTGTAATAATTGCAGGGAATGCGAAATCTATAGTGTGAGGTATGTGAACTATGCACCTATATTACTTAACGTTTGTGTTGATAGCAAAACAGTAAATATGGAACTCGACTCGGGCTCGGGTACTACTATAATATGTGACAAACTTTACAATTCGTCATTTAAAAATCATCAGTTAATTAAGAGTAATTTAAAAATGTGTCTTTATAATGGACATAAAATAACGCCCTTGGGCTATTTCTCGGCAAAAGTTACATATTTGAATCAGTCACATGATTTAAATATTTATGTAATTTATAATGGCGGTCCACCCCTATTAGGACGTGATTTTATGTCTAAGTTTAATATAAGCTTGAATGTCAATAATAATTTTGTATATGTCGATCCGATTCCGAGGGAGTTACCGCTGTTATTAAGTGAATTTTCAAGTCTGTTCAAAGATGGTTTAGGTAAATTTAATAAATTTAAAATAGAATTAAAATTAAAGCAAAACACAAAGCCAAAATGGTTTAAGCCTCGTACTGTCCCCTTTGCCTTAAAAGACAGATTGGAAGAAGAAATAAACCGGCTTGTCGGTTTAGGAATATTAGTACCGGTAAACTTTTCTGAATACGCCACCCCTATAGTTCCAGTTTTAAAAGAAAACGGTAAAATAAAAATAGCGGGTGATTTTTCGGTAACCTTAAATAAAGACATGATTATTGATAAGTATCCTATGCCGCGGATAGAGGAAGTTTTCGCTAAACTCGGCGGCGGTCAGTATTATTCCAAATTGGATCTCAGTAACGCCTATAACCAATTTGAATTAACAGAAGCTTCACAAGACCTCACAACAATTAGCACTACTAAAGGTTTATATAAATATACTCGGTTAGTGTACGGGCTCGCTAACGCGCCCGCTATCTTTCAACGCACAATGGAAACATTGTTAATAGGTATAGACGGAGTCAGCTGTTGGCTCGATGACGTTTGTATAACGGGACCGACTACTCAGGAGCATCTGAAACGACTACACGAAGTCTTAAGGAGACTAATGGATGCCGGGTTACGTTTACAAAAGGAAAAATGTGTTTTCTTTCAAAGCAGTGTTACATATCTAGGTTATGTAATCGATAAAAATGGTTTAAAAACGTGTCCAAAAAAAATTAATGCTATATCCAATGCTCCACATCCGACAAACATCATGGATGTTAAAAGATTTTTGGGTGTAGTTAACTACTATCGCAGTTTTATACCAAACGCTTCTAGCATGTTGAGTCCCCTTCACGATCTACTGCGTTCGGGCGCAAAATGGGAGTGGGGACCGAAGCAGCGGGAAGCGTTCGAAGGGGTAAAGAGGGAGTTATGTTCGGAGCGCGTGTTGGCCCATTTTGACCCGGAGGCGCAGCTAGTGCTGGCGGTGGACGCGAGCCCGACGGGGCTGGGCGCCGTGCTGTCGCAGCGCGACGCCCGCTCCGGCTGCGAGCGCCCTCTCGCGTTCGCGTCACGCTCGTTGTCTGCCAGTGAGCGCAACTATAGTCAGATACAGAAAGAGGCCACCGCCATCATATTTGGAGTGAAACGTTTCCATCAATATTTGTACGGGCGACAAGATCCTTTCATTTTAAAAACGGACCACAGACCTCTATTATCTATTTTTGGTACTAAAGCAGGAATATCAGTGATGGCAGCGTCGCGGTTGCAGCGTTATGCGATTATCCTGTCGGCTTATAATTATGACGTCCAATATATAAGTAGTTCAAACAATGTAGTCGCGGATTACTTTTCTCGTGCTCCGGTTGAATTCAAATCGGATAGTAGTGGGGAGGAAGATGTATCGTTTTTGAAATTTTTGGATACAAGTGTGGCTCCGGTAACGTTTGACAAGATTAGGAAGGCTACTGAGGAGGATCAGACTGTACAAACTGTTATAAAATATATGAAGTATGGATGGCCGCGAAAAATAAGTTGCACTTCAATTTTGCCTTACTTCAACTGTAAATTGGACTTACAATTAGAGAACGGTTGTCTCCTTCGTGGTCATCGAGTGGTTATTCCGAGTGTATTTCGAAGTCAAATGTTACAGGAGTTACATTCGAGCCACTTAGGAGTAGTGAAAACTAAAAGTATTGCGCGAAGTAAAATGTGGTGGCCAAACATCGACGCCGACATTGAGCAGTGGATCGGGTCGTGCAGTGCATGCGTGCGCACCCGCAGCGCCCCGCCGCGCGCGCCCCCCGCGCCCTGGCCGCGCCCGCCGGCCGCTTGGCATAGGATACACATCGATTACATGTCATTAGATCAGAGGGTGTATTTAATAGTTATAGACGCGTATAGCAAATGGCTCGAGTGTTTATTAATGGATAGCGGTACCTCCACTCGCGCGCTGATAAACAAACTTAAGGAGTTGTTCTCGAGGTTTGGCTTGCCGAATATTATTGTATCGGATAACGATGTTAAAATTAAGTCGACGGAATTTCATGTATTTTGTGATATGAACGGCATTCGGTATGTCACATCTCCCATTTATCACCCGGAGAGCAATGGGCAGGCTGAGAACTCCGTTAGGACATGCAAAAAAATGATAAAATGCATTCTAAATGATAATAAATCACAAAGCAGCATAAATGAAAAATTATTGGGATATTTATTTGAATATCGGAATACACCACATTGTGCTACGGGGGTGACTCCCGCTGAACTGATGGTGGGTCGCAGCTTGCGTTCCCGACTAGATCTCATCCTGCCACAAACCAGTAGCTCTCAGGGTGTAGTAGAACACCGTAGACTATTTACAATAGGTGAAAAAGTATGGATAAAATGGTTCACGTCACGAAAACAATTATGGACGCTAGGTACAATAAGGGAAATAATTGGAAACCGAATGTACAAAATATTTGTTATCGATCATAATGTTATTTGTATTCGTCACGTGGACCAAATAATAAAATATACAGGAGTGGAAAATAAAAAAAATTGTGAAAATGTTGATTTGGACACCTGGGTACCATCAACTTTACCATGTTCGACACCTGTGCCGCCATCAAATCCGGTTTCAACTGTTCCAGAACAAAGTGATGACACCCAGTGTTCAAATCCAACAAGTGTCCAAATATCAGGGGAGGAAGGAATGGAACCAGGGGGGCCGCAGACGTCTCAGACGGTCGCAATGCCTTCTCCTGAGACTGAGACGGAGCCTGAAGAAAGGCGCGATATGATGAGACCCACTGTCGAGTCGGTAACGTCCTCCGACGTCGGTAACACTAGCGTCACTAGCGCGCCGCCTGCGTCGTCTGCGGCGCCCGCGGCGCCTGCACCGCCTGTACCCCGACGACCTACGTTAAGGCCTAGGACTAAGAAAGCTAACTATCAATTTTAAAACTAATTAAGCTTCTTTTTGTATTCAGGTGCAATAAATTAGAAAGGGAGGAGTGATGTGTATGCGCATAGATAGATGTCAAACAACAGCCAGTAATAAACCTGCGTTCCTCCTGACCGGTTGTACTTATTCTGCCACCTACCCTACCGATACACTACAGTATGATAAATCTGTTTTGACCTTTATTACTATTGACCTTTTTTTAAAAAGAGTACTGGGAGTTTTTTTCCTCCGGCTTTTTTCTCCCGGCCTACCCTAACTTACATAGACTAAGTATAATGTATTTTTCTCTTAAAGCCGATGATAAGCTAGGTTCTGTCTATCGTGACATTAGACATTAGGCAATTTAAAGATGTAAGGAAGGTTTTGCTAGTTCGGGTAGTCACAATCCAAAGACCTTTGTACTATCTATTCAAAAAAAAATGAATATATGTAAATATAAAACAATTTTTTAACATTTATACTGTTATTAGCGCCCATTTGTAGATGGACAGTTTACGCGCTGTAATTTTCATTTCAATATTTTAACTGATGGGCATTAAAGTGACTTGAGGAAAATTTCTGTTATTGAAAATGAATGATATCGAAATAATTTAAGTAATTGATTGTGATTACCCTAACTTAGTAACTGGAAGACTATTGTATATAGCTGCTTAGACCGTTTGAATATATTATATTGATATATTAGCATAATGCTGACCAGAGCAAAAAAAATGTAAATAATTTTTAACACGAGTAATGTTTACTTTAAAGACATAGAAATTGTCATTATATTGATATATTTACTGCAAGTGTAACTCTAATAATCAAAATTTGTATTCATGCAATTAGTTATGATAGATAAAAAAAAATGTTCTAATTGACAGAGGTATCTTAGAACAGAGATGAATGTATTATGTAGGTATAGGAAGTTTATTAACGTATCGTAATAATACTACTATGAAGATTTGATGACTGTACAGTCTCAATGTATTTTTGAAATCACGTACGAGGACGTACGCACAGTCGGATGGCCGAGCTGTTAGCGTGCTATTATATAAATACAGTGTAATGCATTCTCTTTGTATACCTATCGTGAATATCAGTATGGTAATTGACTTATGCAGCCTACTGTCATCAGTATCCGTCAGGCGTATTGATGTATTGATCCAACGTCAGTTAGTATCGATTACGTTATAGCAAAGAGCACCAAACGCGATTCATTCGTCTTTCGACATTTGGCCTGAACGGTTGGTTGCAAAAGTCATGTCTCTCTGGAAGTTAGTAATATTAGAACCTAATTTTAGTGTTAAAATTATCTTGTGGAAAAGTATAATAAAATAGCTGTTGGATATCGTCGTTTCATTGAGCTGAGCCTAACACACGTGTTTGGCGGACGTCATAGTTTTTCATGTCAATTTTATTGCTTCTTTGTGATTTCATTATTTTGTGATTTTAATAGTTTGAAGTGCTAAAGTTAATTATTATAACAGAATAATTATCCGTGATCGTATTTTATTGGAACATCTCCTCGCCCGATAACTCACGCCATACCTACAAGCAATCACTCATATAACAATATGGAAAACCATGAGGATATGAGCGAAGTCCCTATAAATACATAATTTTAGTGATTTTTACTTACTGTCATCATGCCTATTTCCGCATCTTTGTCCTTCTGTTTTTTCGTATTCTGTGACAGCGCTTCGTTCCGTACCATAGTTCCGTAGTGATTAAGTACTCTGTGTTCGTTCTGTCAAGTTTGGTTCAAGATGGCGGTATTAAATATTTGACACTAAATATTTTTTGAAAATGCAAATAAAAATATAGTTACCTACCAATTATGATTAAATAAAATCAAATAAAGTTCAAACGTAAATAATGAGAACATTTTAACTGTGCACAGTAAACATGACATCTACTTGTATCGCTTGCTCGCAGCTGACTAAACTGCGTTGGCACCAATTGGTGCCAACACAGGTGAACAAACTGTAAGTACTGAACAGCCTATCTAGTATGTATACATATAGGTATATGTCAGTGGGTATATTTTTACCCATCTGGCTAGCTAGAAACTCCCACACTCCAACTCTCCATCTAGAACACAGAGGATCTATCCTCCAGGCTCCATGTATGTTATTAATCAATGTAATCCACTCGAATAATAAAATTAAGAATATCATTTGGATTAATTATGTTAAATGTTATTGCCTATTGTGAAACTTGGAACTTTAAATAACATTTTAATAATAATCCCGTGTGGCTTTTATTTTTACCTATAATAAAATTAATGAGTATTTTTTGATGAAGTACTTAGGACTAATAACCAAGTATTGATATTTACTTCATCGATATGTACAAGACTAAAGTTTTTTTTTATGGAAATAGCCGGCAAACGAGCTGACGATCCACCTGATGTTAAATGGCTATCGTCGCCCATGGACATCAGTAACACAAAAGGCATCACTGATGCGTTGCCGGCCAAGAAAGAGAGAAGAAAAAGAAAGAAAGAACTGGCTCTCAAGCCCCCAGCCGGAATACGACGAGTCGTTTGGCGGCTGACTCATGCTCGAGGGTGGTAGCTATCCAGGCGAACCCCATGGAGAAATAATAATAGTAATAATGGTATTAATTAAGAATTAAAATCAATATTACCAATATAATCCCTCGAGGGGCCCTACCACCAGCGGGCCGGATTTAGTCGCCTTTTACGACATCCATCCGGCGTGGGATTGGGGTTAGTATTCTAAGCCGCCCCAATACGGCTACGGCACGAAAGTGCGTTTCAAGCAAGTCTGCACTTTGCTATTATGTTGGTAGCATTAATGGATTTTTCAGATTAAAAATGTTATTTAAAATTGTTTAAAATGCCATGTTTTATACTATGTCGTAATATATGCACGTTGAATTTTTCAAGTGTGCGTGGATGGCCAAATCCGAAACTATAGGTAAGGAATAGCGAAAAATGCTAAAAGGCCGATTTTCATGACAACTAAAACTGCATCATTACATTTTTGAAAAACCAGTAGGTATTCCTAGCCAAGAATCGAACGCAATGATTTTGAAAAAAAATAACCTGTATTATTACATCATTCGATAGTGTTGCTAACAAGGATCGAATTTTGTGAAGTAATGACATACGAAAAATCAATATTTCTGGTCAGGAATCGAACACGTTGATTTTGAAAAAAAAAAGATATAGAAAGATAAAAGGATAGAGAGTATCTTTTGCGGTAGGAAAACATGTCGTAATTAGGAACTACGATACACAGTCCCCTGACAAATATTTTATTTATAATTTTTTGTGAAATTAAAAATACTTAATATAATTTTATTTAATAATTTACATATTATTACGTATTTATCAACACCTCACAAAATTTAAAACATTAGGATGGTATTATTGGATTACAATTCCGTAAGTCATAAGTCGTAAGGCTTTGTAATATGGCACAAGACCGTTTTTCGTTGTGTAAATTAAAAAAAAATCTCTTTTTTTAAATCAGATAAATTATTAATATAAATTAAGTTACTAACACGGACCTGAAAAAAAGACGGACGTAACTTCGTCTAATCGAGAGCACCTACTTGAAGCGTAGCAATGGCCGACCGCTGCATAATTTTTGATTCGGGATGGTGTCAATTTCAAAGCAGTATGGTGTCAATGTGTGGTGGTGTATGTACTTGTATGAATAGAGAATTGGTATTACTATGGGTGCTTCACTGAATTTGTTGTTGGGATTACGTCCGTATTTTTCACTTCTTTGGCATCAAAAAAAACAATAAAAAAAACAATATTCAAAAAAAAATTTAAAATAAATAAATAATATAAAATAAAAAATAAAAAAAACAATTCAAAATAAAAATTTCAAAAAACGATATAAAAAAACAATATTAAAAAAATATTAAAAAAATTTCAGAAATATTCAAAAGGGGCCATCCATAAATTACGTCACACGTTAGAGGGGAGGGGGGGGGGGTCGATGAAGTGTGACATTGTGTGACAAGGGGTGGGAGGGGGTCCTAAATTTCGTGACGTCACATTTCAAAATCGAATAACTGCTATGTATAGGTCAATATTAAAAAAAATAATGCAAATGAAACTTATTTCGGAACTGGTGTTTTAATTTAATAATTTCTAGGTGTAAAATTTTATAAATGTGACGTCACACTAGGGGGGGGAGGTCTCACAAATGTGACCAGCTGTGACAAGGGGGGGTAGCGGTCAAAAACTCATGAAATTAGTGTGACGTAAGGGGCCATCCATAAATTACGTCACACGTTAGAGGGGTGGGGGGGAGTCAATGAAGTGTGACATTGTGTGACAAGGGGTGGGAAGGGGTCCTAAATTTTGTGACGTCACATTTCAAAATCGAATAATTGGTAGGTATAGGTAAATATAAAAAAAAATAATGGAAATAAAACTTATTTCGGAACTGCTTCTAGGTGTAAAATTTCATAATATGTGACGTCACACTAGGGGGGGGGAGGTTTCACAAATGTGACCAGCTGTGACAAGGGGGGGGAGGGGTCAAAAAGTCGTGAAATTAGTGTGACGTAATTTATGGATGGCCCCAAATAAAAATTTCAAAAAATGATAAAAAAACAATATTAAAAAAACAATATAATATAATAATAATAATAATCTTTTTTCATAACGCGCTAAAGACGCGCGTTAAAAAATCACCTGTGACGTTTTTCGTCACCTTTTGAGTCATCGTCACCGTATCACAAATCTTAAAATTTCACTTTCATCATTTTTTATATTTATTTCATAACGCGCCAAAAGAAGTATAACTTCGAAAAATTTTTTGAGCGCTTCCGTGCTTCGGAGGGCACGTAAAGCCGTCGGTACCGGTTATTATCGTAAAATAACAGTCGTTAATTCATGTCTGAGGCTCTCAGGCGGCATGAAAACTTCCGATAATTGGGTTGGCCACTAACCCCTCCACCAGTCCGCACTGGAGCAGCGTGGCGGAGTATGCTCCAGGCCTCCTCAAGAGGAGCGACCCGTGCTCAATAGTGGGCCCATTAATGGGTTGAAGCCAATATAATTATATTTACCTTATGTGTATACGATAATGTTCATTTTTATTTTATTTTATGGAAATAGCCGGCAACGAGCTGACGATCCACCTGATGGTAAGTGGCTATCGTCGCCCATGAACATCAGCAACACCAAGGCATCACTGATGCGTTGCCGGCTAAAAAACAGAGAAGAAAAAGAAAGAAAGACATGAATAGAAAATACTATGTCGAAGCCCAAACCTGTAAACTGTGTACCTAATAGTTTCTCAATATAAAGTGTAACAAGAATGCATAGATTGTAAACTATTATTAGGGCTCGTTTCGCTCGTCCTGATTATGAAGGACAACCTCAATCCGGCCTGTGATTGGTCGAATGGTCATTCCGTTATAACGTCATCGTACTTCAGGTAACTCTACAAAGTCAGTGATCCAGATACAGTAATATATCCATGGTACTGACACTTACTGGAGTACTGGACTGACCTACTTTTTCTTTAATCAATGGCACTGACCAGTGTTGCCAATGCTACGGCAATTACCGTGTTCTACGGCTTTCAGGCCAAAAAATCACAAAATCTACGGTCTACGGCCTGAACCCTAGGGCCGTAGCAAAATCTACGGCTTTTCACAAATTCTACGATCTTTTTGTTATTTATTATTTTTGCAGACATTTAACGAATGTTAAAACCCTTAAAACAGCGCCAATAGGCTAATATGAAAAGTGTTCCTTGTTTTATGGACATCAAATTCACTGCCAACGACCTTTTTTTTTTTTAGTCTGAGCATCCGCGCGTGGTATATAATGGCATAATTGGATAGCATAATATATTGGCAGCTGTGGACACGGCCCACAGTGGATCTTTTTCCATAGAAACACGGCTTTTTTATCTAAGGTACACGGCCTTCCAAAAATTTTCATTGGCAACACTGGCACTGACTGACAACGTAGTGAATAGTGATTAATACTCTGTGTGACTGACAGCTGACTGACCAAACAATTCTGGGGAAGTGACAACTGACATGACGTGAAGAAATTAAAGACTTAAAGTTATCTAGAACGTTAGCAGATTAAATTGTATGAAACTTTTTTGAGAACAGAATTTACCGAATAAAAGTGGAGTCAGGAGTGTAGACTGTGTAGAAATAATCTATCTCAACCTAGTCTGTGAAAATGATATTTCTCTTTTAACTAATTATTTAAACCCATGTCTTGTCAAAGGTCCAAAATTGACAAACAAATTAAGGAAAATTACAGCACTTGCTATTGTGAATAATTAACTGCATAAATGAAGAATTGTTTTTTGTATTTTTAGTATCGATTCGTGGATCAAACTTTTTCATGCAATAAATACAATTTGTGTGTTTTTTCAAACTACAAGAAAATAAATTTGTTTTCAAACATGGGCATTTTTGGGACTTCCTCGCCTTTTGATCAAGATGTTGGTAAGTATGAGCTCCTTTTGTCTGCTTAGTGCTTACTGTTAATGACTCAGTCATCGCTCGATAAGTTATCTCACTCCGCTTTGTTGATGTCACTATAAGAGATAAGTACTCTTTCTTTGTATCTCATCAGTGGTTCATGCAAACAGAACGGTTATGTTTGTATCAATAATGAAAGTTATAAGTAATATTGTCTTCTGTGGCAGCTTTTACTTCACTAGGATTATTATCTTGCATTCATATTAAAGCATTCTTGCGGTTTGGGCTTAAGGTGGGTATGAAAGTAGCATTAATTTTAGTGTCTATAAAATTATGATTCTTTTTGGGAAGATAGATGATAGTATATTTGAATTTGTGATGTAAATTTAGGTTTTATAAATAAATGTAATTCAAAATTTGACAGACATGTTAAATAACAAAAAATGCACATATATTGCTATTTCATTGCTGTTCTCTTTGATATATTGAAAAGTTTCACAATATTTTTTATAACTATTAAAATCAAATAAACTAAAATCCGTCCACAAATCTTAGAGACTAAACTGACGTTTTATGGGTGACCAGTTTTGGGTGTATTACATTTGAATATCGTAGGAAAACAAATATTTCACGTAAGAACGTTTATTTGGCTAAGTAGCTGGTTAGTAACAACAGTCTGTCACAACATATCAATGTACCCACATTAGAATGTCATTATCAATTAATAATGCACAAAGTGGATATCTACAACTATATTGAGATATATGACAGGGTGCAAATTAAATAGTAATGACCATAAACCCAGTGATGACCATAAACCGGAAAGTAAATCGCTAAAATATTCGCAGACTTCATGGTGGGTTGACTATTTGTATGATTAATGAAGAGTCTCTAAAAGTAGTATAAAAATAAGTTTAAACAACCATATCATACTATGTATCCATGATATATTTATCCTTACTAACTGAATTTAAAAGTTATTCTGCTTACAAGAATGAGTATTGGGTTATGTTTTCATTCGATTTACAGATAATTTTATACTATTTAGCCGAATACTAAATATCTAGGTATTTATGAGTGTCGTTTCTAATATGTTACTATTCTTACGACATAGTTTATGACTCAAAAAACCGAAAAAGTAAATCGTACAAATTTAGCTGGTATCATTATTTCGAACTTTGACATGATTGGTTGTCATTCACTGCGTTCCACTAGACGTTCACAACGTTCACGCTCACGACCGCGATTTTTCCTGTTCCACTAGCTTGTGAACATTATAATCATACACCCAAGTGGAACGGGCACAGAGTACTTATATGTTTTAGCCATTGATACAAAATTTATTTATTTATTTATTCAATTTGGACATACATTAGTGTCTTACAATTTTGTCTATCTAACACTCTTAAAAACTAATGAATTAAGTTTTTCTCAGATTGTAGATAAGTAATTACAATAAAAATTTGCATTTGCGACGCAGTGCGGTCGGTAGTTCCATGTACTTGCACCAATTTTTTATGTTACTATTTACTATTTCATTACTATTTATTATTTACTATTTCAACCTGAATCGACCCCACCTACGGGTATTCATCAGATTGCTCACCGGACACTGCAGGCTCAATAGACACCTTATGTTGATAGGTTTGAGCAACACTGCAACTTGCAGATTCTGCAGCGAGGCAGAGGGAACGTCCATCCACATACTTTGTGATTGCTCTGCCATAAGTCACTGCAGGAGTCGTATCTTAGGAGGCCACCTAATCCCACCCAGTCAAGTAAGAGAGCTGGAACCCAGGAACATCCTATTGTTCGTCCGAGCAATAGGACTTGGTGACCAGTTGTCCCAGGCCCGAAATTTCAAATAATAATAATATGTTACTATAAATTTACGGGTTTTGTATTTTACCTCCACTTGTAATATACTCGTAAGACATTTTTTCAAAATTCATAATTACGGGAAGTAGGTTCCCTAAAGATTTAATTCCTTTGCGAGTGTCAAAGTATATGGCACTGTCAAGTAAAAATCAAGTTTATAATCTACATCAAAAGATTCAACTCAAGATTGTATGTTGCCTGCAACCTAATTCAAAACTAAACAACCAAAACCTTCTCAAATTTCTGAGCGAACAGAAACTCTCTTGAATTCCTCACAAAAATGGCATCGACAGACAGACAGACGAAAGGACCACCTGATGGTAAGTGGCCACGGTCACCCATGGACATCAGGCGGCCTATTTAATGTTGCCGCCCAAGAAAAAGAAAGAAACAAGTGGCTCTCGAGCTCCCAGTCGAGCCCCCGGTCGGAACAGGAGCACACGAGCAGTCGTTAACTGTTCAAGCGAGAGTAAAGTCAAGTAGAATAATGTGAACCCTTGCACGACGGCAGAGCGCGCCACCAGCGAGAACAACACGAGCGAGGAGTGGGGGCTGATCCTGGAGATCTGCGACCGCGCGGGCGCGTCCGCCGCCGCCGCGCGCGACTGCCTGCGCGCCGTGCTGCGCCGCCTCGCGCACCCCGACCCGCACGTGCAGGTCAGTCACTCGCCGCACTCGCCACACTCACCACACTCACCACACTCACCACACTCACCACCGCGCCGTCCGTGACCGTCCTACGAGCTACGTCTTACGTCCTACGACCGACCTACTGAGCACGGGTCTCGTCTTGAGGAGGCCTAGAGCTTACTCTACTATACTGTTCCAGTGGAGGAGCCAACCCTAGTGTCGTTCGACGTGGCTCAACGACTGTTATCTTAAGCTAACAACCGGGACCGATGGCTTTAAGTGTCCTCCGAAGTACGGAAATGCTCAAGAATTTTTTGTTAATAGCGCTCGCCCGTCCAAGTAGGCATGACCGCAACCGCTGTTGCTTAACTCGGCCGATCGTTTTGGATCGGCCCAAGCCGCCGAGCGCTTCGTCATCATTTCGTCATCGAAAATAAAGATGAATATATTTTTTTTTGGTAGGTACTATAGTGCGTATAATAATCGTAATTTGCAGTTTAAAAATAAGGTAGACATAAAATGAAAAGTAGTAGAGATAATGTTGAAATCCGTCAGTGAAGGTTAAAACGATCGTTCCAACTTCCAGGTGCACGCCGCGACGCTGCTGGACGCGTGCGTGGCCAACTGCGGGCGCGCCTTCCTGCTGGAGGTGGCGTCGCGGGACTTTGAGCTGGAGTTCCGGCGGCTGCTGGCGCGCGCGCAGCCCGCCGTGGCCGCACGCCTGCGCCAGCTGCTGCGCAAGTGGGCCGAGGGCGAGTTCCGCGACGACCCGCAGCTCGACCTCATCCCCTCGCTGCACGCCAAGCTCGCGGCGGAGGCGCCCGGAGCGGAGCCCGCGCCCGCCGCCGCCGCGCCCCCTGCCGCCGCCGCCGCCGCCGCCGCCGCGCAGCGGGAGCAGGTAACTATTGTCATTCACCTGCCCAGACGTAAGGAGATTTCTTCGAAGTTTCGAGTCCTTTAAGATTGGGATCGTTGAAAATTCGAACATCACTCATCATTCGAAGGTTCACACAGTAGAGTGGTTTAGTTGGTAAATGGGTACACCTGATAGTTTATTGATAGAAACAATGTAGAGTAATTAAATGATAGATGAGAAATGATAATGCCATCAAAAACAAAACTTGTAAAAAAAACCAAGTCTCGCAACTCAGGTCTTCTACCGTAAAAAGTTGTGAGATCAATGTAATACCAAGTCGGTTAATTTATATATCATTAAATATATCTCACAAGTAATACCTACGTATTATATTAAATTTGATTGTTTAGTGCGATTGCCAAGTCAATCTATTTATTTAAAACATAAAAGATTTTTAATATTGATAATATGGTCACTATAAGATGTTGTTACTTGTTAGGTTAGCTATTTACGTGATAACTTAAGACAGAAGGACCCTTAAGTAGGAACTGAATAAATTAACCGACTTGGTATTACATTGATCTCACAACTTTTTACGGTAGAAGAACTGAGTTGCGAGACTTGGTTTTTTTTACAAGTTTTGTTTTTGATGGCATCTCATTTCTTTTTGTAGATAGTTCTACTTTTTTTCCTTTTACAAGTTACCTTTGAACATAATTATATCTAGGTACCTATCTACACCTATTATTCCATTATATTATATACAGGTACACTGATTCATTCACTGCAAATGTAACTTTGTAATCCTATATATTTATATGGGATTACAAAGTTATTTATGCAGTTGATGTATCTAGAAAACTAGACCGAAATTGCAAAATGTTTTAGTTTTTCCTTGATCTATACACTAAACACTAATTGTGTTCCAAATTTGAAGCTTCTATGTCTGCTAGAAGTGCCTTAGAGTTTTGATGATCGGTCAGTCAGTCAGTGAGTGACGAAATTAAGAAACTTTGACTAGTTATAATTCTTAAACTACTGGTTCAAATCGAATGAAATTTGAAATATACTGTGTTTATACAATGCCTGCTTGGTTACTAAAAATTCAGGCTTTTAGCTTTATCCACAACGAAGTTATAGCGGGTCGAAAATGGCCTGAATTGCTTCGAGAAAAGTATGGTACGGCCGTGCCGCTTTTTTGCTCGACTTGGCGGGGGCACTGCCGTGCCCCCAGAAAGGAACACGTGACCGACTTCGCTTGGCTCAATTAGCGCACTGACTCCAAATGCATTCATGTAGTATTAATGACGCTACAACAATGTACGGGCTCCATACGTGCTGGAGCCCGTACAGCCCGTAGTAGATGGATCGGCACCTGTAACGTGACCGACGAGCGTAATACTTCATTACACCAGGAGGAGCTGGCGCGCGCTATCGCCCTGTCGCTGCGGGACGCCGCCCCCGCCGCCGCCGCCCCCGCGCCGCTGTACCCGCGCGTGGAGGACGCCGCCCCCGCCCCCGCCGCGCCCGGCCCCGCGCCCGCCCCGCCGCCCGCGCGCAAGGTGCGAGCGCTGTACGACTTCGAGGCCGCAGAAGACAATGAGCTGACCTTCCAGGCCGGCGAGATATGTAAGTACTGCGGCCCCTTCAGCGCTCCGCTCGGATATCGATCCGTACACGAGCCGTGATCGTTCCGTGTGGCTCGGGACTACTCGGAGAGGTTCAAGACACTGTAGTTTTTAAGTAAAAACGCCGTATTTTTAACTATGTTTGATGTTCATAAGAACCCAGATCCTTCAGAATAGAATAATAAAAATTTTACACCCTTACGACTACCTGACACCAACAACAACAATTTACAAAGAAACAAAACTCCTTAACATTAAGCAACTATACACATATAACACATGCATACTTATATACGAGTACAAAATAATTCACAATCACATTCATTCAGAGATAATATTTGAAACAAAAATTAAAACAAATAAATACGCAACACGTCAGCCAGTCACCTTGTACTGCCTAACATTACAACGAATTATGGAACGAATAACTTAACATTTAGGAGAGCACGGTTTATAATAAACTTCCAAAATGTATAAAAGAAGCGGCTTCTCAAAATATTTTGAAAAATAAATTATTTACACATATTTAATAATAACGAGCAACTATACGATCTGTAGGCAAAAGAACATACAAGATACGTGCGAAAAACATAGCCCTTCCTTGGCAGTTGGGTAAAAATATGAAACATGTTTTGACTTGGGCCACCGCCTTATAACAGTATGCATGCAGAGAATTCGCTTCTTAAAGGGGCCACTGACGGAACGATCGATCGGTGCGATCCGTCGTTGCAGACCGATCGCACCGACCGATCGGCAGTGTATGTCAAGATCGTTAACGATTTGCTTGGTCGCAGACGATATCGGTGATCGCAACAAAAATCCATGCAATCATGAATATCGCACCGATGAATCGACTGTGTGTGGACCTTTGCGATCAGCGATGCGATATTTGTCTCATTCTGATGCCGGCCGCCGCACGCGTCGCATGTCTTCAATGCCTTGGCTAGTGCGTTACGTAGGTACTACGTAGTCTACATACCTACCAACACTCGATGGACGAAACAAATAATTTTTTTTTGCCGTATTGGGGTGGCTTTAGAATACTAACCCCAAACCCACGCCGGATGGGTGTCGTAAGAGGCGACTAAATCCGGCCCGCTGGTGATAGGGCCCTTGGAGGGATTATATTGGTAGTATTGATTTTAATTGTTAATTAATACCATTATTACTATTATTATTTCTCCATGGGGTTCGCTTTTACTTTTATTTTTCACTTTTACCTTTGGTGTTGCTGATGTTCATGGGCAACGATAGCCACTTACCATCAGGTAGATCGTCAGCTCGATTGCCGGCTATTTCCATAAAAAAACTTCGTGGACTTATCGAGGACCGATGCCGCGATGACAATTCAATATTAAAAAGAAAAAAAGAAAGAAAGAAAAAACCTAGTTACACGCTTTATATTAGCTTTAAACGGTTAGACTTCTTCCAAACTTCGTAGACCTATCGAGGACCGATGATAATTCAATATTTAAAGAAAAAAGAAAGAAAGAAAGAAAAAAAAATGTTCGGTTATGTTCGGTTTACATGTATTAAGTAGTTAAGTAGTTAAATAAATTTTAACTAAATTTTAAGTAAATTAATACTTGTAAACGGACAATTTAGTAGTTTAGTAATCAAGTAAGAGTTTTACTTTTTTCTTTTGTAGCCGAATCAAAGTTACTGCCACATAGCTAAGGAAAAGAAGTTCATTTTCCATTTTGTAGGGCACGTATTGAATTATTTGAGCACGTCTTTATCCTTCCGTTTCAAACAAGTAATGTTTGATCGTTGCGATCGATCGTTACGATCGATCGTTCGTGTATGAGCGGCACTTTTGAACCGATCGATCGGTGCGATGTCCGGCAGATCGATCGCACCGATCGATCGCATCGTCAATGGCCCCCTTTAGTTTACAACCAACAAAATATTTGTCTTCTACCCGCACTACATTTAATATTTTATTACTTACTATGCATCAATGTTCTCATGTAAGTGACATTTGTCTTAATTGAAAATAAAGTTTTTTAAACTGAACCATTTTTATCTTTCACATTTTCATTTCATCTCAAATGAGGATTTATTTGCTAAGCGTTTATTTGTCCTTAACACCATATACATATAGATAGATTAGTGTGTTGTGTACAGCACGACAATAGCATGAGATGAAAATGTAAATAATATTGTGTTGTGTGCGGCGCAGTGCTGGTGACGGACGCCAGCGACCCCAACTGGTGGAAGGGGCGCGGCGAGCGCGGCGAGGGGCTGTTCCCCGCCAACTTCGTCACCGCCGACCTCGCGGGTGAGTCCCACTACACACTTTGTCTTTTGGGGCCCCCTGGCCCCAGCCAAGCGAGAGGGTGGTAGCTATCCAGTCTCACCCCACTGAGAATATAATCCCTCCTAGGGACCCTCCCCCCAACGAGCCGGATTTAGTCGCCTACTACGATACCCTTCCGGCGTAGGGTTGGGATTAGTAGTCTAACGCCCCAACTCAGAGTCACTAACGGTTACATAAATCGCTCCTTAGTACAGAATTTGTATGGCGATTCTTTTACTAAGGAGCGATTCAAGTAACCGTTAGTGACACTGAACTGGGGCGTTAGCCGCCCCGATTCAGGTGCTCCATGTTTATCTATTACTAGGCTAAGCGTATGCTGAGGCGCCTACGCAGCTCCCAACGCTGCAGCGGTGCGGCTCATACTAGATTTTGTAATATAGTTTAAATATAATATTTTAAATAGGCCTGTATATTTATTGAGAAACACTCTCCAATTCACTCTCAATCAAACTTGGCGAATCTAGAAACACTAAACGATTCTTTAAAAATATGGGTATGAAAAGAAGGAAGTATCCTTGTTTTTGAAAAAAAGTTCTTTATCATGGCTTGCAGCGTCTACCGTCTGGCCGGTGTGTGAAGTAACGGGAGGCCACGAAATACATTTTTATAAACATTCTTTAAAATTTGTAAATAAATATACCATTTTTTTTGTATTTACAATGTAACAAATTACACTTCTTTGGCATCAAAAAAAACAATATTAAAACAAAAACAAAAAAAAAAACAATTAAAAAAATCTAAAAAAAAATAAAAAATAAAAATTCAAAAACAAAATTTCAATGATATTCAAAAAAGAATATAAAAAAACAATATTCAAAAAAACACATTAAAAAGAAACAATGTTTAAAAAAAACAATATTAAAAATACAATAATATTAAAAAAAACAACATTAAAAAAAAACAATATAATAAATATAATATTCATCTTAAAATCACCTGTGACGTTTTTCGTCTACTTTTGGTTCACAAATCTTAAAATTTCACTCTCATCATTTTTTCCATTTATTTCATAACGCGCCTAAAGAAGTATAACTTCAAAATCTAATGAATCTATCTGTACTAGGACATCATAACGTAGTATAACATAGCAACGTGGAAGTTTGCTTGAACAGCGTTAAAATAGGCATAAATTTAGTTTTTAAATTTTTTTATAAAATTTTTGGGGTTTAAGGTATTGATCAACAGTAATAATTATTTTTTCCGCGTTGAATGATAAAAAAACAGTGGTATTGTAAAATGCTACTAACGATAATGTAATGAAAACAACTCAGCTAGACAAGAGAGGAGAGGACCAGCGCACAATACAACAGTCGCCCCTACACGGCGCGGGCGCGGGCGCGGGGGGCACGATCATATCCCGAACCTAAAAGTACACTTTAACTATCTCTTTCTATCATTTATACGACTGCCTTCAATCTTTAACCATACAGCTTAAAATTAATTTACTTTTAATTTGGTAAAAACCGTAATGAAAAATGTGTAGTGCGCTATAGTTATAGTATGTATGTCGGGGGCTGTATAAAAATAATTATGTATCGTACAGGGTGGCCCCACAACACAAACGCCAAAACGGGCACGTAATCGGTGTGTAAGTGAATATCTAAGTGATAATTTACACCCAAAGGCTAGCGACCTACCTGGCGCTGCAGCTATAGTATCCTGAAGGAGTCGCTAGTCAGGCGGTACAAGTGTAGGGATTTGTTATTGCCCAACGACCAGGGGTAGAAAGCAATATTCTGAAATTACTAAAGGAATAAGCTCGTGTGTTCCGTCGCGCGAGCTCCCAGTCCACGCGCACCGGTAGCTGCACCAGGGTTGTCGCTGCAGCCCGGTCTAGTTTCCACTACAATATTGTAAACCGCCAAAAGCAATGAATATACGAAAATACCGAATAATTCGGGAGCGATCTGATGTGTACATTTTTTTCTCTTGACAGCAGGCTCCGGGCTCGACTGCTTTGCTTACAATCAAAATATGAATACTGCCGCGAGTTTGACTGCCAGTTCATTTCCACATATTACTCGCGCCATTAAAGAAACTAATCTAAAATGGCGGCACTTGTCATTCCCTTTCACTCGCACGTCATTCCTCACTTATCTCAGAAATTATATCACTTACAACATTTCATCACTGAATACCTTTTAATCGTAATTATTTAGCCTATCGAATGACATATGATTTATCAATGTCCGCCGAAACGAAGTTTTTTGCTTTATTTTTCTACAGTTTTGAACTCACTTATCTCAGAAAGTATATCACTTACGACATTTCATCACTGAATACTTTTTGATCATAATCATTTAGTCTATCGATTGACACATGTTTCATCACTGGCCGCCGAATCGAGTTTTTTTCAAAATGGCGGACTTGTAGGTGTGCCAATTAGGTTCGATGCCCTTTGTATCGCTCCTAAAGGATTTAAACCAGTATTAAACTTATTATTATATTTTAATTACGTACTCAACTTAATTAGGCGTTAGGTTCTATACGTTAAAGGAGAATACAAAACCCGCGGTTCGCAATTTCGATTAGCACTTGTTCGGGTTTTTAAATATCTTGCTAATATTTATTTTTAAATAACAATCGTCTATTAAAAAATTTCACCTATCTAGCAACTCTGTTTTGCTGACGGTCCTACCAATCATTACAAATACGAACCGCCATTTTAGTTTCGTTTCCTTAATGGCGCAGGTTATAGAATTGCGTACCTACTCCGAACTAACAGCATGAGTTGTTATTTTGAATTTAATGACCGGTTGGAGAAATTGTAAAGCAACAACAGCTCATTGGTAATGGAGTTCCGAACTCGTTTTGCCGATCAACTTAACGACTGTTCTCAGGGGGGGTAGGGGCAGGGGCAGGGTGAACGTATTTACCACGTTACGGTAACATTATAATGACGTGGTGGGGCGTGGTTCGCAGAGCCGGTGGAGGCACGCCCCGCCGCCGCCAAGAGCGTGCAGTTCGCGGAGCGGGAGGCGGCGGGCGCGGGCGGCGCGGGTGTGGGGGGCGCCGGGGAGGTGCGCATCGACGAGTCGGTGATGGACGAGGCGCTGGCGCTGCTGCACGAGGCCGACCCCGCGGCCGGGCAGGGCGAGGACGAGGCGCGGCTGGCGGCGCTGGAGGCGCGCGCGCACGCCATGGGCCCGCTCGTGGACGCGGCGCTGGAGCGCGCCGACCGCCGCCACGCGCGCCTCACGCAGCTCAGCGCCGACCTGGTGGACGCGCTCAACCTCTACCACTCGCTCATGCGCGACCCCAAGCCGCTGTACGCGCTCCCCGCGCACCCCGCGCACCCCGCGCACCCCCCGCCCGGCCCGCCGCCGCCGCCCGGCGCCGCGCCGCCGCCACCCGGACACGTAATGCATCAACCGGCGCCGCCGAGGTATATTTTTATCTAAGCTACGAAATATAAAAGTTTTATAATTTATCACATATCTTTTCAAAATATGTACCTATTTAAGAAAGGCTCCAAGAAGCAAAAATATTTAAGCCAATATAAAAAAGTACTATTTTGGAAACGAGGAGCCGGAAAAAAGTTAGTTAACAATTGTCGAACTTTCAGAAAAAATATGATAGTTAATTATTTTTTTCCACGTGAGATTTATTCTTTAAAGTGTTCAGAACACACCATAATTTATTTAAATTTCAACATGTATAATTAACATTAGAAAAAGATTTTATTAGTTATGCTATTTTCAATGTCGATGCGTCGGTGGGGCCACCGTCTAGGCAGACGGCGCCTGCCTGAGACCGGGCACCCGGGCACCCGGGCAGGCCTGCTTTCGGGGTTTTTAAATAATAAATAATGGACGACAGTTGTGACATATTTATTGTAAATATTCCTTATTAATTCCTTTATTATTGATAATTTTGAGTTATTAACCAAAACCTAAATGCCTTCATTTATTCATCTTTATTTGTTAATAACAATTGCATTTGTTTATGTGTTGTAAAATCATTCAGATGCATTTTTCTACGCTTCACTCCGAATCCAATGAGGTATCATGCATTTTTTGAAGAGCTTTATCACTATTTTTCTCAAATTTGATCTTGTTGACTAGAACGATGTTCCGGCGCTGTTCCAGGTGCTGATGACCGCAGCATGCGGCTTGCGGCTCGCGGCTTGCGGCTTGCGGCCCGGCGCTGATGTTAAATGTTGTAACCTTAATATATACCTAGTATATTAAATATATTTATTGAATAACGATAATTGTTTTGTTAATATATCGACGCTAGAAAGCAAACACGTAGTAAACCACACATGTCGTAATTTTTTTTATTACATCATTAGATTCAGAAAAAAATACCGCGTCGAATGGTCTTTATCACGTATCCATACGACCAAAAATAACGAAAATAGGATTTCAAAGATTGGCATTTTTTTCATTTTTTGGACCAATAAAATGCTGTAAGTAACCAAAAAACCTTTATTATTTTTTTCATTGTTACTTACAGCAAATTCGATTTCTAGAAAAATTGTACACCTGTTACTTACACGTCAGTAATTTTATCTGAGGTGTGGGTTACTACATTTTTGCAGCTTGTAAATTTTGATAATTTGCATTTACGCCATTTATTGGGTGATATTTTCTGAAATAGTGTGTTAGCCACACTTTGCACGATATGTTGTTTTTTTGGTGGCGCCGTTTGCACTATTTTCAATGTACAAATTTAATAGGTTGCTTTCTTTTACTTCACTACTAAATATTCTTATGTTCAAACTATCGCGGATTTACTCCCTTTAACTTGAGCCTCCGCTGGAATTTTTTTGAGCCGAAGTATGCAAATGATTTGTAGTAAGGGTTTGTTTATTAAAAATCAGCGCGTTTTAAAATGAAATTCAGATGTAACAAGTACTTAATTATTTAAAAACATTAAAATTTATAGAATCATCATCGCTACATCAGCCTTTATAAGGCCTCTCCTAATACACGCTGTTTTGTCTGGTCCTTCTGAATCTATGGCGGGGACTAATTATAGTGTTTGGGTTGTCCCGCCATAATATATATATTAATTAAAAACGAACTTTTCGTCAAGGAACAATATATTTTCTTTTTGACTCCGTCAGTAGGAATCTCTATCTGTCTTCAAAATCAAATTATCAAAAACACATAAAATATAAATGTAGAAAACTGCCAGCATATATACAAGGAGGATGAATACTATATTACAAATGAGAAGTTACAGAAGAGTATAAAAGATGCCGTACCGATCGCCACAAATCCAACGACTACCGGCTATCTTTTTCAGGTCCTCTGCCTCCCGGCTCTGGAGGTCTTTCATGCTTTTTAAAAAAAGAAATAAAGGAGGCCTCCATTCGAGAAGACCTTGTCCTACGTATGGTGCCGGGTCCACTTACGTAGAATAGTACCACTCCTACCTCATCCTGGAGTGACGTAAAAGGCGACTAGTGGGAGATTTCAGGAGACTGTAAGCAGCGTCTCCCTGTGAAATATTATCATCTACTGCGGTGACTATTGACTGATACTCTTATGATATCCACAAGTATACTCCATCCCCTAGTCCCAGGCAGCCCTGCTTTTCTTAGCTACGGTAGCAGCTATGGTAACGGCGGAGCAAGGTTGCTAGGAATCGCTGACAGAGATCGGGCTACCAAAATCGTCAACGACTTCTGCACCTGGCAATATACAACACCAGGACACTGGGGACCGACGACTAGATATAATAATGGAAGAAGAGGTAGACAACTTAAACTGGAGTATTGTGGGTTTATCTGAAGTCCAAAGATAGGGAGAGGACACGATAATACTGAAATCGGGAAACTTGTTCTATCATCAGGGCTACTAAGAGCTGGAGGGAAACCCCTCCTTGTGGCGTTCCAAAAACTGTTCGATGCCATCATCAGTACTGGAAATACTCTGGAAACGACGAACGGAGTGTGGTGACTCTGTTTTTCAACAAGAGTGATAAAACTCTTTAAAAGAACTACAGGCCCATTGCACTTCTGAGCCACGTTTGTAAGGCGTTTTCGAGGGTGCTCACAAATCGCATTGCGCGCTGGCTTGACGACTAACAGCTCTCTGAACAAGCAGGATTCCGAAAAGGCTACAGCACCATAGAGCACATACACACACTGTGGTAGATACAAAAATTATACAAAAGACCGAAGAGTATAATCTGCCGCTATGTGTTGCCTATGTGGATTATGAGAAAGTCTGTGATTCTTGAGAGACCTGGGCAGTACTAAAGTCTCTTCAGTGGTGCTGGATTGACTACGGGTATGTCAAGGTGTTGAAGTATTTTTACACATCAGCCACCATGTCCGTCAGTGCGACGTCATATCCCCAAAACTATTCACCTTTACGTTGGAGGATGTGTTCAAGTTGATGGAGTGGAAACGACGTGGTATTAACAATGATGTTTTATGATTTCACAAACCGTATTCAGTACTTTTTCTAATACAAGTATCATCTGATTTAGGTTTCGTTTTAAGAAGATGAGCTCGTGTCCCGTATTGAAGGCGATTACGAATCACTTCACTTGATTTATATGAAGGCTTTACCAAGAAAAAATATTTTAAAGGTAACGACACTAATCGACTCCTGTAGAATTCGAGGAGCAATCAAATTGCGTTAAAAATTTCTGTTTTGGTGTAGGCGCGAACATAACTAATTATTTTGGGAGATTTAAAGCGTCTGCAAAGCAATATGGCCGACGGAAAGTGTCAGGGAGCATTGACGACTTATTTTTAACTATATTATCTAGAACATACGTGAAAATCAGCCATGAGAATTTACGTGAAGTTTGTAATGTTTTTATGTACCTTGATCTCCTGATACCTGGAAATTAGCCGTTTGACCAAGTTAGCAGGTAGGCATACGACCATAGTACATACTAACACTACTCAATCGTCCACATTTCGTCCGTCAGAAAATACGTGACGTCAGATGGCCCTGGGATCTTGCTCTACTAGAAGTTATGCTTCTATGTTTTCTATGTTCGCAGCTAGATACTAGTGGTTTGCATTTTGGTTACTGCTAGGATACACGGTGGCCGCACTTAGAGGTGGTTTGCGTGGTGGGTCGCTAGGTGCCTTGTAAAACGTAGTGATTAGGTACTCTGTGATGCCTTGGTCATTTTGCTTGTCGGCACGTTGACGTTTATTCTTGACGTTTATTCTTTCAAAATGCCTGGCGCCTAGTGACTAAAAACCAACACGTTTGTTTACATCGATACATATCGATACACTTACTACATTTTAATGGTCTGTAAAAATATTTTCAATTTGTCGTAACCCACAAAATATCGTTTTCAAATAACTTTAGGATAATTGTGATAATGTACATTTGTCTGGAAAAAAATAATAACTATTGTAGGTATCCAAAAATGGCAACTCTAGCTCGATAAATATAGAAGTTATGATTTTTTTTCCAGAAATGAAAAAGTTTTTCGGCTCTGGTGAACTATTTGATATTACTACGTGTTTGCTTTCTAGCGTCGATATCCTTCTGACGTATTATTACATTATAATGATGCAGCAAGTGATTGTGGTGAAGCCGTCCCACGGTAATGTTACTACACCACACACACTGGACACCGGGGACAATACTGATGCGAGAGCTAAACTACAACTGCTACAACTGTTTTAATTCTGATAAATCCGTCGTCTCACACATGTTTACAAGTTGATAATAACCTAATGACGTTCGTATACTGTATTTTGAGCAGCACTAGCTGGCCCTGTACGCCAACGATGTTTATAGTTGACAAAACTCGGCCCACAAAAATATATATAACTATTAAAAAATATTAAATATACAGGGTGTCCCAGGGCCAAGTGACCGCCCGGCGTCTATTGATTATTTGGACAAAACTATTAACAAAATTACAATAAAGTACAGGTCTAATCGCTTTGGTTTTTTTTATTAGCTTTTTAATTTTTTTGGAAAAAAAACCTGACTTGCTGCACTATTTTCGACATATTTTTTTTTTGTTTTTACATTTATTTTCATTCTGTTTTTTTTTATTTACCAGTTGTTATCATAGTTTATGTATTCGAGGTATAAAATCTACCCAAAATTAAATAGAATACATTTTTTAAAGACATTGACTGAATTTAAAAAAAAAAACCCTTTTTTATTTCATTTTGCTAAAAAGTTGGAAAAATGGCCCATGAATATTATTATTTTATCAATTATTATTAAAATACATGATTTTATTAAGTTAGTGCGCTCACCATCCTAGACCACATCTCCACTTACCATCAGGTGGGATTATGGTCAAGCATTAGCTTATTGTAAGTAAAAAAAAAAAAACCTACAAAATCTCTAACATGTTTGTAGTTATCTAAATAAGTTACCGAACTACAAACTCTTGAAATATGCACCCTATTTTCGATAATAAGAAGAGTAGACTTTTAAAACCAGGCTAGTGGAACATTTAAGTGTCTTACTATCAAAAATACCTTTTGCCCGTTGATAGAATAATTTTAAATGTAAGGAGACAATAAAAACAAGTGCAATATTAAATCATCTATTAAAAAAAAAACAGTAATTAATTCATAACATTTTCGAAATAGCCGCCATTGGCGCAAACGTCCGTGGTTATTGTCTCCTTACATTTAAAATTATTCTATCAATGGGCAAAAGGTATTTTTGATAGTAAGACACTTAAATGTTCCACTAGCCTGGTTTTAAAAGTCTGCTCTTCTTATTATCGAAAATAGGGTGCATATTTCAAGAGTTTGTAGTTCGGTAACTTATTTAGATAACTACAAACATGTTAGAGATTTTGTAGGTAATATCATGTATTTTAATAATAATTGATAAAATAATAATATTCATGGGGCATTTTTCCAACTTTTTAGCGAAATGAAATAAAAAAGGGTAATTTTTTTCAAAAAAATTTCAGTCAATGTCTTTAAAAAATGTATTCCATTTAATTTTGGGTAGATTTTATACCTCGAATAGATAAACTATGATAACAACTGGTATATAAAAAAAAAAACAGAATGAAAATAAATGTAAAAACAAAAAAAAAATATGTCGAAAATAGTGCAGCAAGTCAGGTTTTTTTTCCAAAAAAATTAAAAAGCTAATAAAAAAAACCAAAGCGATTAGACCTATACTTTATTGGAATTTTGTTAATAGTTTTGTCCAAATAATCAATAGACGCCGGGCGGTCACTTGGCCCTGGGACACCCTGTATAATAATAAAAATATTGAAAAATTATTATTGGTATTTTAATTCAACATTCCACAAAATAGGACATCCCAGCAACATATGATTATAAAAAACAAGTCCCTTACGCCCCAACTCAAGAGTCACTAACGGTTACTTAAATCGCTGATGAATTTATTCCTTTCGTCCGATTTCATAATTTCCAAAATATTTGGGGTGTTTATTTTAGTTTTGATTTTAATTTCTGTTTCTAGTTTGTTTGCTTCGTGTACAGGACACTATTATTAAATGGAGAACTGTTTGCTCCACTTCTGGGTCACAAACGCATGCGGGGGTGTTTTTACAATTAAATCAATGCAAGTACTGGGCAAAACCTCCATGCCCTGTCAATGCTTGTACCAGTGTGGTGTTGAGTTTAAAAATTTTTTATTATCACGTATGCGTTTTCAGCACTGGGGAAAAATACTTCTGTGGTGGAAGCTGTATCAGATTTTGCGTATCTTTCGTTCCACTCCTTTCTTGTTTCCTCCCTTATCGTCCTTTTTATAAATATCTAATGATAGAAACCCGTACGACATTGTTAGCGCTGGATAAGCTTCAACACGTTCAGGTCTACGTAGTACAAGTCACAAGTAACCCTTTTCTTAACGAGTATATGATTAACAACCACATTAGGGCATTAGTAAAGACTTACTCGAATTGTAAATTCCTGTCTTTTAACAAACAAATGTCTTTCAGCGAGTCCCAATACTTGTTCACTAATAATTACGGTAAATATTCATACAAACTTAGTTTACTTATAAACTTTGAAATTAATTCTGATGACTATAATCCTAAATATCTTAACATAAATAATCTAAAGAAATTAATAAAGGATAGGAAGTTGAATAGTATCCCACCCACACATAAGACAACTGCTCAAGTAAAAAAAGGAACTATACCATATTACTTTCAAGCTCACTCGCACACTCTTAAGCAGTCGACGGTTACATCAATACACAAAAAAGGCACCATCCCTTTTTATTTTTCTAAACGCAACAATAACCAAGCACACCAACAATCAACAACTCTCACAACTGATACACTCTCGCACACCGATAAAAAGACACACAAGACACAGTCACGAAGCTTTTTTCGTTAATCACCAGTTAAATAAATTCACTATATTACATCAAAATATAGCCGGTGTGTTAAACAAATCGGAACTAATTGAACTCGCGATTACTGAGTTGTCCAAACGAAGCTTGCCAATAGACGCCATCTGTTTCAGCGAGACGTTCTTACAAAAAGGTATGGAGGGTTTGTTACATATTCACCCCTATAAATTAGTTGCTGCATATTCCCGAAATAATAAAAGAGGTGGAACTTGTATTTGGCTTAAAAAAGAAATTGATTATAAAACTATCCCATCAATTAATAATTTCAGTACAAGCCATGTATTTGAATGTTGTGGCGCTAATTACCACAATAAAGCTACTTATTATTTGTATTTATAGGGTCCCTAACAGTGATATTAACATCTTCTTTGAGAAACTACAATTATTACTATGCTATCTAAGTAATAAAAAGCTATTTAATAAAGTTGTTCTTTGTGGAGATTTAAACATTGACATATTAAAAAATAACAATAACACAAGAGTTAAAAGCAATTTTACAAGATTATAATTTAGTCCGTTACATAAATAGTCCGACTAGACAATTAGCATGTATAAACCTTATCATGAGCAACATTACAACCGTAGATGCCAAAATACACTATTTAGCTCTATCAGATCATGAAACGGGTCAAACGGTAACCTTTGACACCTCAAAGGTTACCGTTTCACCAAAAAGAAAAAAGAAACCCAACATTGGTACGAAAATGTACGTGATTTTAACAAAGAAAACACTAAAAAGTTCCTTCACTGCATAGCTTCACTAGGTTTCTCCGAGGTGTATGAAAAGGAAACAGTAAACGAAAAATTTAATGCATTCCATGAACTAATTTTATTATTTTACAACCTGTGTTTTCCGATGATTCTCGTAAAAAAAACCAAATGATAATAGCAATGCTTGGATTACGAAAGGGTTAAAAACTTCAAGCATTAAAAAGTGGTTTTTATATCTTACTTATAAACACTCAAAAAGTAATAAGAAATTAAATTCCCGTAAATACAAAAGCTACAACTACATATTAAGGAAATGTATTTACGCAGAAAAGAAAATTGGGCATAAAAAATACATCGACAATAGTAAAAACAAATGTAAAGCAACATGGAATATTATAAAAATAAGACGGGTAATAATGACATTATAAATAAAAAATATCCTGACATTATCATGCAAAATAAAATAACTTATTCAAATCCGATTGACATTGCAGAAATTTTTAATAACTTTTTTATAAACTTGACATGTACAAAAAATAAGAACTTCAAATTGAATAATCCACACGCAAAGATTAATCAGAAAACAATATTTTTGACACCAACAAATGACAATGAAATTTTAAATTTAATAAAATCACTTAGACAGACTAATTCGGTGGGCTTTGGCGGAATAAATACAAAGACGATAAAAAGCTGCGCCCAGTATTTATGTAAACCACTTTGTCATATTATCAACATATCCTTCGAACAAGGTGTATTTCCTAGTCTTCTGAAACAATCAATTGTTAAGCCCCTATACAAAAAGAATGATCCAAGTGATGTCTGCAACTATAGACCAGTTGCCCTCATACCAATTATATCAAAAATATTTGAAAAGGCTATGCTTAATCGGTTAATTACCTTCTCAATGAAACATGATATTCTAAAAAAAGAACAATTCGGATTCATCAAAAATTGTTCAACTACTCTAGCAGAGTTTATTTTAATAAAAGAAGTAACAATGGCGCTAAATGACAAAGCTCAGGTAGCTGCAATATTTCTCGATATGACGCGGGCATTCGATTTCGTAGACCATAACAAACTATTATTGAAAATATGTGACTATGGTATTCGTGGAGTGGCAGCAGATTGGCTAAATAGTTACCTAAAAGATCGAACACAATGTATAGAGATTTCAAAAATAATAAATTCTAAACGAATAACGAGCAGATCTTCCAATAAACTCATCAAATGTGGAGTTCCTCAAGGTTCCATATTGGGACCTTTCCTTTTTCTTATCTATCTTAATGATATTTCAAATGTGATTGAACATAAATCTATACTATTCGCTGACGACACCACGATAATTATTAAAGATAAAAACTTAAAGACATTAAAATTGGAAATAAAACAAACGATTATAAACGTATTAAATTGGCTTAATGAAAACAATCTTAACTTAAATATAAATAAAATTAAAATACAGTAGAGACAGTTAATGAAACAAAATATTTAGGTTTCATTATCGATGAAAATCTTAACTAGAAGGAGCACGCGTTAACAATATGTGACAAACTTAATAAATTTATATATGCGCTTAGACGCCTAAGGCTAACTGTGTCACAGGAAGCGGCTCTCAGCGCTTACCATGGGTATGTGTCCTCTGTCTTGTCCTACGGTCTCCTCTTGTGGGGTAACTCTGTCGATGCCAAAAAAGCATTTAAAGTACAAAAAAGAGCCATACGTGCGGTCTGTGGTGCAGGCCCTTTTGATAGCTGCCGTCCATTATTCAGAAAATTAAATATACTACCACTGTGTTGTATGTATATAAAAGACGCTTGTATATTTGCAAAGGAGCACATGGAATACTTTGAACTCCGCTCAAAGTACCTACCACGTAGCACACAAAGAATAAAAAAGCACGATCTTTACTCACCTGCGTGTAGACTAAAGATGTGTAGGCGAAACGCATTTTACTCTGTTATTGACATTTTTATCCAATGTTACCTAATGAATTCAAAGATCTACCAAGACGTCAATTTAAAATTAAATTATGGACGTATCTACATGAACACAGATTCTATGACATGTCGGAATATTATTCGTTAAAATGACTGCTGTAAACTAAAATTGTATAATTTCTTTTCTTGATCATTGACATTTATAAACTTATCACTTTATTATTAATGTGGGAAATTTTGACATTGTAATAGTGACATAATCAATTGACATTTATTTCTTTAATTTATAATTATTGTAATTTAATAATATTGAATAAATTTTATTAGAGTCATGTTATGAACGATTTGCATGCCCAAAGAGGCAGAACATAAGGTCAAATTGTATTTTTGTGAACCATCTTCATGCATGTACTATGTTCTAGCAAATAAATAAATTATTATTATTATTATTGTATTTTCGACTCTCACACCCGCGTACAAAATAAATACATATAGGGTCAGAAAAAAAAAAGTTATATAATAAACATAAATATATACCAATAAATAAACTTACATACACTCTACATAAATAATACTTGTAGCGGGTGGAGGATTACGCCCCGGCAGGGGAGACCAAACGGCCGGGGGTCAGGGCGACAGGCTGAGAAACCGACGGACTATCCTAGCCGAGTCTAGCAGCACCGCTTTCTGCATCTTGGCTGCGAGCGAACTGCCACGGAACCCCAGTCGCCTCATAATATGGTGAGCGAGGCTGACTGGGATCAACCCATTCGCAGATATGACGATTGGGATGGTTTCAGTGAACTCCACATGCCACATGCTGGAAACCTCGTGAGCCAGATCTAGATACTTTCGTTTTTTCTCTGTCTCCGCTCTCACGAGGTTTTCGTCATGTGGGATGGTGATGTCCACTAAAAACACCCTCGACTGTGCCCGGTCCATCAGCACGATATCAGGCTTATTCGCCAGAATCGTCCTGTCCGTGATGATGGACCGGTCCCAATAGAGCCGAACTCCGTCACGCTAGAGTACTGGCATCGGTGTGTACCTATAATACGGCACTCTCTCATCCAGGAGACCGTACTTCAGAGCAAGCTCTTGGTGAAGTATTTTGGCCGCTTGGTTGTGTCTGTGCAGATATACAGTGTTAGCAAGAGCCGAACATCCCGACAGCACATGCCTGAGTGACTCACCGGGATGGCGACAAGCTCGACAAATGTCGGTAGTGCCATCCTTCAGGATGTACTTTCGGTAGTTCCGCGTCTTAACCACCTGATCTTGTATTGCACACACAAAACCTTCGGTTTCCCCAAAAAGGTCACCGAAGCGCAGCCATTGCACGGACGCTTTTTTATCTACGTACGGCTCATGAAGAGCTTTAAAAAAGCGTCCGTGCAACTCCTTCTCCTTCCATACGGTCTCCCGGTCAGAGGTGCTTAGTACCACCGGTTTCTGCCACTCGGGTTTGGCCAGAGATAGGGGAGTAAGTACTTTATCACATTCTATGACGTCTCTATGCATTGGGGACTCCCTCTTCGTCTCAAAGTAGGTTCTGAGGTTGGATATCTCCCGATTATGCATGGTCTTGACGCTCAATACGCCTCGACCGCCACATTTCCGGGGGATATACAACCTCATAACAGACGATTTCGGGTGGTGCATGCGATAGAGAGTCATAGTCGTGCGGACTTTTCTATCCAGGGCGTCTAATTCGGTCTGAGTCCATCTGAGTACGCCAAAGGTGTACATGAGAACGGGCACGACCCAACCGTTATAAGCTCGGACCTTATTGGCACCCGACAAATAGCTTTTACAAACTTTTGTCAGGCGTCCAAGAAAGGCTTCGCAAACTGATTGTTTCATGTCCGTCTCATGAACCCCCACAGACTGTGACATACCCAGATACCGGTATGATTCAGCCTCAGAGAGGGTCCTGATGCTAGTCGGCTCGAGATTAATCTCGGCCGAATGAGTAACCTGTCCCCTCTCCACATGCAGGACCGCACACTTGTCTAGTCCAAGCTCCATCCTGATGGAGCTACTGAACTCAGTGGTGATATTCAGCAACTCCCTCAGGCGGGTGGCATTGGGAGCTAGCAGCTTGAGGTCATCCATGTAGAGAAGGTGAGGCAGTTTTGTCCCTCCTCTCCGAAACTGAAAACCTGTCCCTGATCTCTCCAGCAAAGAGCTGAGCGGGTTCAGGGACAGACAAAACCATAGTGGACTCAGACAATCGCCCTGGATGATACCCCGCCGTATCTTTATCCGGTCATCCGCAACCGCCAACCGCTCACCATGGAGACAAAGGATCGTGCTCCATTGCCCCATACACTCCCTGAGGAAGTCTTGAACTGTACTGTCAACTTTGTACAGCTCAAGGACCCTCAAGAGCCATGAATGGGGTACCGAGTCGAATGCCTTCTTATAGTCAATCCAGGCTGCGGAGAAGTTCCGGCGATTGCGTTTGACCAGCTGGCCCGCGACGGAGTCGATGAGAAGGAGCTCCTTAGTACCACGACTACCACCCCGACATCCGTTCTGAGCCCCAGATATTATGCTGTTCTCGTCTACATGACGGGAAATCTTGATGCTCAGAAGGGATGTCAATGTCTTGTAGATGGTAGTAAGACATGTGATGGGGCGGTACTTAGCGGGGTCAGTGACATCAGTGGACTTTGGAGCTAAATGAGTGATCCCGGTGGTGAAAAGGCTCGGGAGTGCCCTTTGCTCGAGAGCGTCTTGGAACTGTCGAGCCAAGGTAGCATGGCAGAGCGAAAAACCCTTCAGCCAGTAGTGATGCAACCCATCGGGTCCCGGACTTTTCCAGTTCGCGGCCCGACGTACTGCATCAGCTACATCCTCCGGAGAGATGGCGACTGGGTTCATCTGCTCTATTGAGGCACATGCTTCCTCTACCGCCGCAATCCAAGGGCCCTCCTCATGCTCCACCTCTCTTGACCACACACTTCGCCAAAAGGCAATGAGGTCGGCCGGGTTCGGCTGCTGAGAGGTAGAACAGACTGCTGGTGACTCCAGTTTTTTATAAAACCTTTTCTGATCACTCGAGAAGAGGCGATTTTGCTGAAAGCGCTCGACTCTTTCTGAGTATCGTCGAATGCGGCTCCCCCACGCAGCGATTTTCTGCTTCAGGTCGTCGATGCGCTCCGTTAGTTTTTGATCTATATCGGGCTGATCTAGCCTCACCCCTAGCCCATTGAAGGCTATTCTAACAGAGCGCACAATCCTTGGTCTAGTATTGCCCGACCTGAAGCTTCGCAGTCTGCCAATGAGAGCTTTGGCAAGGGTGATACGGCGTTCTATTCTCTTCTTCCAGGCTGGTTCCGCGTTTCGCCTTGGAGTAGAGTGCCACCGCTCTTGGGTCTTAACGCCCATGAAACGGTGAACAGCTAAGGCCGCACCAAAGAGAATAGAAGCCGTATCATCCAGGCCAGTGCTGCGCTCAAGGTATTGAGGCAGCATTTGATTTATGGCCTCAATGACATCCCGCGTCGCTACATTTAACGTGAGTCGGGAGAGTGGTCTACTACTGGTGGAATACTGGTCGGTGCTTAGGAGGTGTCTAATTGAAACAAAGGTTCGTGTAGCACTGATTTAATGTACTATTAAGTATTGACAAAACCAATCAATAGGTATCTATATGTATGTATAATAGGATGTATCATCGTTACACTACATCACCACCGTTAATTGAAAAAAAAATATAATGGAAATATATTTTTTTTTTGTTACAATAATTAAGTAGCCTAATTTAAAATCGCTACAATTAAAATTTAGTGTTGAACAAAAATTTTCAAATTTACTTACTAACTAGATTACAAAAATATTGCACTAATCAATGTATACAGTAATATACTTAGGTAAGGTGTAAACAATTAAAAAAAAAGAAAATAAAGAGGTAAAGTTAAAAATTAGGTAAATAAATGTATTATGTATAAAGGTAAAGTAAACATTAAAATTTTATTTATAAAATAAATGGTTTGGTGCGGTTCTTGTGCACAATATCCGCTTTTCCATTCTTTAATATCCTCACGTTACAGTCAAGATCTTCCAACACGAGGTATGGACCCAAATAAATGCTTTGCATTTTATCATTATTAGGGTTCCTCAGTAACAAATAACTATTCTTATTATAGGACACAGGCTTAATACTAGTATCATGCTTCTCTTTCCTTCTCAATTTACTTTGTATTAGATTATTTTTAGCGTCTTTTTGTGCCACTTGCAATCTGTACCTTAGCTCCGAAGGATAACTATCATAATTATAAAGAGGTTGAATGACATTATTATTTAAATTTGATGGTAACATGCATAACTTACCGAATACCAATTCGTGGGGCGTGTATTTGGTTTCCGAATGAACGGTATTGTTGTACGCGAAGCACCAGTACGGCAACCAGCTGCTCCACGACGTTGGTTCTTTTTCACAGTTGATCCTGAGATACGCACCCATCGTTTTATGTGAGTTCTCTAGGGCTCCGATGGACTCGTGATGGTACGCTGTTGAACTAATATGACTTACCTGCAATAACCGGCATACCTCCTCCATCGTGCTAGAAATAAACTCACTACCTCGATCGGTTGCTATTTCTCGAGGTATTCCAAATCGTAAAATGAAGTTTTCGACGACACAACGCGCTACGGATGCGGTATCTTTAGAGTGTAATGGATACGCCTCGACGAACTTGGTAAGTTCGCATTGCAAAGTGAGCACATAACAACAGCTGTTTAAGTCTTTGGGCAAAGGGCCTACTAAGTCGAGATATAATTTTTCAAATGCTGCGTTAGCCGTTGTCGTTATGGACATAGGCTGTTTGGTGTGCACCGAATATTTTTGTCTTTGACATTGTTCACATTTCGATACAAAATGCCTAACATCTTTCTCAATGCTCGGCCAAAAATAATACTTTTTTATATTATTTAACATTCGCCTAATTCCTGCGTGGCCACTGGTAGGAAGTAGGTGAAAGTCATTTATGATCACGCGCCTATCATCTATATTATTTATTCTTTGTATATCTTTTAATATACATATGCGCGGACCTGACCAAGCTTTATTCTTCTTTATCTCCTCAATTAACCCAGCTAAAAAGTCTTTAGTCTTTTCGTTCCTCATAATATAAAGTTCCTTTATTTTTACCTTGTTAGCTATCGTAGCCAAATCTCTCACTAAAACGTCTCGCGATAATAATGATCGAGATGTTGGTACAAGGTATAAAATTGATTTACTGGGTACATAAAAAAAGTATTTCGAACTTTCCGAAATAAATTCATTTTCTTTTAATTTTTCGAATTCCCCGGAATTAATTATTATTAACTCAGTAAAATTATTCGGTTTCTTAATTATTTCCACAACTCTCGGTTGATCAGACCTCGAGCTGGTGGGAATATTAATAACCGACGAATTTGTACTGTCCCTAGTCACGTTACAATCTTGCATTGCTCTTCTTTGTCCACGCGTCATCACATATGGTAGTGAACTTAGCAGATCATTTCCCAGCAGATCAAAAAAAAATGTGAGTTCTATTCGCATGCACAAGAGTTCTATAGTTCCTAATGGTTTTGGAGAATAGTTCTGGCGATTTAACCCAAAAAAATAAATCGATGAAATGCTCTGCTAACTTCCTGACGTAGCAGATCATTTTTTAGTAAATCAAAATTAAAAAAGAGTTCTAGTCACATGCAGTGAGTTCTAAAAATTGTAGTAATTTTGGGTTATAGTTCTATCGATGAAATAAAAAAAAATCAAAACACGTAAAAAAAATAAAAATTTCGAATTTCAAAAAAAATGCAAAAATTGTTATTTTATTTCTAAAAGCTAGAACTATCAAGATTCTCATTCAATTGTAAAAGAAATATAATAAAAAACACAAAATATTTCCAGAACTCACGCCAAAGTGCCAGCAGAGCATAAATGAAAAGTCGATATATCGAAATTTTGTAAGTTGTGAAAAAAATAGTTGTAGCCATTTTAGAACCCAGAACTATCAAGTTTCTAGTTCAAAAGTGTTAGTACAACAATCGAGAATACAAAACATTTCCAGAACTCACGTAAAAATATCAGCAGAGCATAGGTGAGAAGTTAAAATATCGAAATTTTGTAAACTGTGAAAAAAAATAGTTGTAGTCTTTCTAGAAGCCAGAACTATCAAGTTTCTAGTTCAACAGTGCTAGTACAACAATCAAGAATACAAAACATTCCCAGAACTCACGTCTAAATGTCAGCAGAGCATAGGTGAAAAGTTGATATATCGGAATTTCGTAAATTGTGAAAAAAATAGTTGTAGTCTTTCTCGAAGCCAGAACTATCAAGTTTCTAGTTCAAAAGTATTAGTAAGACAATGGAGAATACAAAACTTACCCGGAACTCACGTCAAAATGTCAGCAGAGCATAAGTGAAAAGTTAAAATATCGAAATTTCGTGAGTTGTGAAAAAAATAGTTATAGTCTTTCTAGAAGCCAGAACTATCAAGTTTCTCGTTCAACAGTATAAGTACAACAATCGAGAATACAAAACTTTCCCGGAACTTACGTCAAAATGTCAGCAGAGCATAGGTGAAAAGTTAAAATATCGAAAATTTGTAAACTGTGAAAAAAAAAATAGTTGTTGTCTTCCTAGAAGCCAGAACTATCAAGTTTCTAGTTAAAGAGTGATAGTAAAACAATCGAGAACACAAAACATTTCCAGAACTCACGTAAAAATGTCAGCAGAGCATAGGTGAAATGTTAAAATATCGAAATTTCGTGAGTTGTGAAAAAAAAAATAGTTGTAGTCTTTCTAGAAGCCAGAACTATCAAGTTTCTCGTTCAGCAGTATCAGAGCAACAATCAAAAATACAAAAAAATCCGGAACTCACGTGAAAATATCAGCAGAGCATAGGTGAAAAGTTAAAATATCGAAATTTTGTAAACTGTGAAAAAATATAGTTGTAGTCATTCTAGAAGCCAGAACTATCAATTTTCTAGTTCAACAGTGTTAGTACAACAATCGAGAATACAAAACATTCCCAGAACTCACGCCTAATTGTCAGCAGAGCATAGGTGAAAAGTTGATATATCGGAATTTCGTAAATTGTGAAAAAAATTGTTGTAGTCTTTGTAGAAGCCAGAACTATCAAGTTTCTCGTTCAACAGTATAAGTACAACAATCAAGAATAAAAAACATTTCCGGAACTCACGTCAAAATGTCAGCAGAGCATAGGTGAAAAGTTAAAATATCGAAATTTAGTAAACTGTGAAAAAAAAATAGTTGTAGTCATTGTAGAAGCCAGAACTATCAAGTTTCTCGTTCAACAGTATAAGTACAACAATCGAGAATACAAAACTTTCCCGGAACTCACGTCAAAATGTCAGCAGAGCATAGGTGAAAAGTTAAAATATCGAAATATGGTAAACTGTGAAAAAAAAAAGTTGTTGTCTTTCTAGAAGCCAGAACTATCAAGTTTCTAGTTAAAGAGTGATAGTACAACAATCGAGAATACAAAACATTTCCAGAACTCACGTAAAAATGTCAGCAGAGCATAGGTGAAATGTTAAAATATCGAAATTTCGTCAGTTGTGAAAAAAAATAGTTGTAGTCCTTCTAGAAGCCAGAACTATCAAGTTTCTCGTTCAGCAGTATCAGAGCAACAATCGAGAATACAAAAAAAATTCGGAACTCACGTGAAAATATCAGCAGAGCATAGGTGAAAAGTTAAAATATCGAAATTTTGTAAACTGTGAAAAAAATAGTTGTAGTCTTTCTTGAAGCTAGAAGTATAAAGTTTCTAGTTCAACAGTATTAGTAAGACAATGGAGAATACAAAACTTTCCCGGAACTCACGTCAAAATGTCAGCAGAGCATAAGTGAAAAGTTATAATATCGAAATTTCGTGAATTGTGAAAAAAATAGTTGTAGTCTTTCTAGAAGCCAGAACTATCAAGTTTCTCGTTCAACAGTATAAGTACAACAATCGAGAATACAAAAATTTCCCGGAACTCACGTCAAAATGTCAGCAGAGCATAGGTGAAAAGTTAAAATATCGAAAATTTGTAAACTGTGAAAAAAAAAAATAGTTGTTGTCTTCCTAGAAGCCAGAACTATCAAGTTTCTAGTTAAAGAGTGATAGTAAAACAATCGAGAATACAAAACATTTCCAGAACTCACGTAAAAATGTCAGCAGCGCATAGGTGAAATGTTAAAAGATCGAAATTTTGTAAACTGTGAAAAAAAAATTGTTGTTGTCTTTCTAGAAGCCAGAACTATCAAGTTTCTAGTTAAAGAGTGTTAGTACAACAATCGGGAATACAAAATATTTCCGGAACTCACGTAAAAATATCAGCAGAGCATAGGTGAAAAGTTAAAATATCGAAATTTTGTAAACTGTGAAAAAAAAATAGTTGTTGTCTTTCTAGAAGCCAGAACTATCAAGTTTCTCGTTCAGCAGTATAAGTACAACAATCCAGAATACAAAACATTTCCGGAACTCACGTAAAAATATCAGCAGAGCATAGGTGAAAAGTTAAAATATCGAAATATGGTAAACTGTGAAAAAAAAAAGTTGTTGTCTTTCTAGAAGCCAGAACTATCAAGTTTCTAGTTAAAGAGTGATAGTACAACAATCGAGAATACAAAACATTTCCAGAACTCACGTAAAAATGTCAGCAGAGCATAGGTGAAATGTTAAAATATCGAAATTTCGTCAGTTGTGAAAAAAAATAGTTGTAGTCCTTCTAGAAGCCAGAACTATCAAGTTTCTCGTTCAGCAGTATCAGAGCAACAATCGAGAATACAAAAAAAATTCGGAACTCACGTGAAAATATCAGCAGAGCATAGGTGAAAAGTTAAAATATCGAAATTTTGTAAACTGTGAAAAAAATAGTTGTAGTCTTTCTTGAAGCTAGAAGTATAAAGTTTCTAGTTCAACAGTATTAGTAAGACAATGGAGAATACAAAACTTTCCCGGAACTCACGTCAAAATGTCAGCAGAGCATAAGTGAAAAGTTATAATATCGAAATTTCGTGAATTGTGAAAAAAATAGTTGTAGTCTTTCTAGAAGCCAGAACTATCAAGTTTCTCGTTCAACAGTATAAGTACAACAATCGAGAATACAAAAATTTCCCGGAACTCACGTCAAAATGTCAGCAGAGCATAGGTGAAAAGTTAAAATATCGAAAATTTGTAAACTGTGAAAAAAAAAAATAGTTGTTGTCTTCCTAGAAGCCAGAACTATCAAGTTTCTAGTTAAAGAGTGATAGTAAAACAATCGAGAATACAAAACATTTCCAGAACTCACGTAAAAATGTCAGCAGCGCATAGGTGAAATGTTAAAAGATCGAAATTTTGTAAACTGTGAAAAAAAAATTGTTGTTGTCTTTCTAGAAGCCAGAACTATCAAGTTTCTAGTTAAAGAGTATTAGTACAACAATCGGGAATACAAAATATTTCCGGAACTCACGTAAAAATATCAGCAGAGCATAGGTGAAAAGTTAAAATATCGAAATTTTGTAAACTGTGAAAAAAAAATAGTTGTTGTCTTTCTAGAAGCCAGAACTATCAAGTTTCTCGTTCAGCAGTATAAGTACAACAATCCAGAATACAAAACATTTCCGGAACTCACGTAAAAATATCAGCAGAGCATAGGTGAAAAGTTAAAATATCGAAATTTTGTAAACTGTGAAAAAAAATAGTTGTTGTCTTTCTAGAAGCCAGAACTATCAAGTTTCTCGTTCAGCAGTATAAGTACAACAATCGAGAATACAAAACATTTCCGGAACTCACGTAAAAATATCAGCAGAGCATAGGTGAAAAGTTAAAATATCGAAATTTTGTAAACTGTGAAAAAAAAATTATTGTTGTCTTTCTAGAAGCCAGAACTATCAAGTTTCTCGTTCAGCAGTATTAGAACAACAATCAAAAATATAAAAAAAAATCCGGAACTCACGTGAAAATATCAGCAGAGCATAGGTGAAAAGTTAAAATATCGAAATTTTGTAAACTCTAAAAAAAATAGTTGTAGTCTTTCTTGAAGCTAGAAGTATAAAGTTTCTAGTTCAACAGTATTAGTAAGACAATGGAGAATACAAAACTTTCCCGGAACTCACGTCAAAATGTCAGCAGAGCATAAGTGAAAAGTTATAATATCGAAATTTCGTGAATTGTGAAAAAAATAGTTGTAGTCTTTCTAGAAGCCAGAACTATCAAGTTTCTCGTTCAACAGTATAAGTACAACAATCGAGAATACAAAAATTTCCCGGAACTCACGTCAAAATGTCAGCAGAGCATAGGTGAAAAGTTGATATGTCAAAATTTCATTATTAAGAAAAAAATAGTTGTAGTCTTTCTAGAAGATAGAACTATCAGGTTTTTCATTCAACAGTACTAGCACAGTAGAACACAAAACATTTCCGGAACTCACGTCAAAATGTCAGCAGAGCGTAGGTGAAAAGTTAAAATATCGAAATTTTGTAAACTGTGAAACAAAAATAGTTGTAGTTTTTCAAGAAGCCAGAACTATCAAGTTTCTAGTTAAAGAGTGTTAGTACAACAATCGAGAATACAAAACATTTCCAGAACTCACGTCAAAATGTCAGCAGAGCATAGGTGAAAAATTGATATACCGAAATTTCGTTAATTATTATATATATTCCGGAAATGTTTTGTATTCTCGATTGTTATACTTACTCTTTTGAACTAGAAACTTGATAGTTCTGGCTTCTAGAAAGACTGCAACTATTTTTGTTTCACTGTTTACAAAATTTCGATATTTTAACTTTTCACCTATGCTCTGCAGACATTTTTACGTGAGTTCTGGAAATGTTTTGTATTCTGGATTGTTGTACTTACCACTCTTTAACTAGAAACTTTATAGTTCTGGCTTCTAGAAAGACGACAACAATTTTTTTTTCACAGTTAACAAAATTTCGATATTTTAACTATTCACCTATGCTCTGCTGATATTTTTACGTGAGTTCCGGATTTTTTTTGTATTCTCGATTGTTGTAATTATACTGTTAAATGAGAAACTTGATAGTTCTGGCTTCTACAAAGACTACAACTATTTTTTTCACAATTTACGAAATTCCGATATAACAACTTTTCACCTATGCTCTGCTGACATTTAGACGTGAGTTCTGGAAATGTTTTGTATTCTCGATTGTTGTAGTAACACTGTTGAACTATAAACTTGATAGTTCTGGCTTCTAGAAAGACTACAACTATATTTTTTCACAGTTTACAAAATTTCGATATTTTAACTTTTCACCTATGCTCTGCTGATATTTTCACGTAAGTTCCGGAATTTTTTTATATTTTTGATTGTTGCTCTAATACTGTTGAACGAGAAACTTGATAGTTCTGGCTTCTAGAAAGACTACAACTATTTTTTTTTTCACAACTCACGAAATTTCGATATTTTAACATTTCACCTATGCTCTGCTGACATTTTTACGTGAGTTCTGGAAATGTTTTGTATTCTCAATTGTTGTTCTATCACTTTTTAACTAGAAACTTGATAGTTCTGGCTTCTAGAAAGACAACAACTATTTTTTTTTTCACAGTTTACAAAATTTCGATATTTTAACTTTTCACCTATGCTCTGCTGACATTTTGACGTGAGTTCCGGGAAAGTTTTGTATTCTCGATTGTTGTACTTATACTGTTGAACTAGAAACTTGATAGTTCTGGCTTCTAGAAAGACTATAACTATTTTTTTCACAACTCACGAAATTTCGATATTTTAACTTTTCACCTATGCTCTGCTGATATTTTCACGTGAGTTCCGGAATTTTTTTTTATTTTTAATTGTTGCTCTAATACTGTTGAACGAGAAACTTGATAGTTCTGGCTTCTAGAAAGACTACAACTATTTTTTTTTCACAACTCACGAAATTTCGATATTTTAACATTTCACCTATGCTCTGCTGACATTTTTACGTGAGTTCTGGAAATATTTTGTATTCTCGATTGTTGTACTATCACTCTTTAACTTGAAACTTGATAGTTCTGGCTTCTAGAAAGACAACAACTATTTTTTTTTCACAGTTTACCAAATTTCGATATTTTAACTTTTCACCTACGCTCTGCTGACATTTTGACGTGAGTTCCGGGAAAGTTTTGTATTCTCGATTGTTGTTCTTATACTGTTGAACGAGAAACTTGATAGTTCTGGCTTCTAGAAAGACTACAACTATTTTTTTCACAACTCACGAAATTTCGATATTTTAACTTTTCACTTATGCTCTGCTGACATTTTGACGTGAGTTCCGGGAAAGTTTTGTATTCTCCATTGTCTTACTAATACTTTTGAACTAGAAACTTGATAGTTCTGGCTTTGAGAAAGACTACAACTATTTTTTTTTACAGTTTACAAAATTTCGATATATCGACTTTTCACTTATGCTCTGCTGACATTTTTACGTGAGTTCCGGAAATGTTTTTTATTTTCGATTGTTGTACTTATACTGTTGAACGAGAAACTTGATAGTTCTGGCTTCTACAAAGACTACAACTATTTTTTTCACAATTTACGAAATTCCGATATATCAACTTTTCACCTATACTCTGCTGACATTTAGACGTGAGTTTTGGGAATGTTTTGTATTCTCGATTGTTGTACTAACACTGTTGAACTAGAAGCTTGATAGTTCTGGCTTCTAGAAAGACTATAACTATTTTTTTTTACAGTTTACAAAATTTTGATATATCGACTTTTCACCTATGCTCTGCTGACATTTTGACGTGAGTTCCGGGAAAGTTTTGTATTCTCGATTGTTTTACTTATACTGTTGAACAAGAAACTTGATAGTTCTGGCTTCTAGAAAGACTACAACAATTTTTTTCACAACTCACGAAATTTCGATATTTTAACTTTTCACTTATGCTCTGCTGACATTTTGACGTGAGTTCCGGGAAAATTTTGTATTCTCCATTGTCTTACTAATACGTTTGAACTAGAAACTTGATAGTTCTGGCTTCTAGAAAGACTACAACTATATTTTTTACAGTTTACAAAATTTCGATATATCGACTTTTCACCTATGCTCTGCTGACATTTTTACGTGAGTTCCGGAAATGTTTTGTATTCTCGATTGTTGTACTTATACTGTTGAACGAGAAACTTGATAGTTCTGGCTTCTACAAAGACTACAACTATTTTTTTCACAATTTACGAAATTCCGATATATCAACTTTTCACCTATGCTCTGCTGATATTTTTACGTGAGTTCTGGAAATGTTTTGTATTCTCGATTGTTGTACTAACACTTTTGAACTAGAAACTTGATAGTTCTGACTTATAGAATGGCAACAACTATGTTTTTCACAACTTACAAAATTTCGATATATCGACTTTTCATTTATGCTTTGCTGGCACTTTGGCGTGAGTTCTGGAAATGTTTTGTGTTTTTTATTATATTTCTTCTACAACTGAATGAGAATCTTGATAGTTCTAGCTTTTAGAAATAAAATAAAATTTTTTGCATTTTTTTTGAAATTCGAAATTTTTATTTTTTTACGTGTTTTGATTATTTTTTTTATTTCATCTATAGAACTATAACCCAAAATTACTACAATTTTTAGAACTCACTGCATGTGACTAGAACTCTTTTTTAATTTTGATTTACTAAAAAATGATCTGCTACGTCAGGAAGTTAGCAGAGCATTTCATCGATTTATTTTTTTGGGTTAAATCGCCAGAACTATTCTTCAAAACCATTAGGAACTATAGAACTCTTGTGCATGCGAATAGAACTCACATTTTTTTTTGATCTGCTGGGAAATGATCTGCTAAGTTCACTACCATTCATCACATGCATTACTCTATCATTCATACCTTTTAGATCATCTGACGTCACACAAATGCGCGACAATGCGTCTGCAGCCACATTGTTGCACCCTTTCAAATATTCTACCACAAAATTGTATTCTTCTAACTGTAGTCGGAATTTTATTAATCTACTAGATGGATCTTTCATACCAAACAGATACACAAGTGGCCGGTGGTCTGTCTGTATTTTAAACCGTCTTCCGTATAAATAAGGTCGGAAGTACTTAACGCTCCACACTATCGCTAAAAGTTCTTTTTCGATAGTGGGATAATTCATTTCCGCCTTATTTAAACTACGACTGGCATAAGCTACAGGTAGACCGTCATTGTTACATAGTACCGAACCTATCGCTATCCCTGAAGCGTCTGTTTGCAAAATAAACTCGTTACTGTCTGAAAAATTAGGATACTGAAGTACTGGGGGTTGCATTAAACATGATTTTAAAAAATTAAATGAATTTTCACAGTCCTCTGTCCATACAAACGACACGTTTTTACAACTTAATTTATTTAACGGAAACGCTTTCTCTGCAAAATTAGGAATGAACTTGCGATAATAGTTCGCAAACGCTACAAAACGCCTAGTTTCATCGCTATTTTTTGGACGCGGATAGTCTTCAAGGACTCTAGTTTTTTCCGGGTCGGGCTGAATACCTTTCTCGGATACGATGTGTCCTAAATATAAAATTTGTTTTTGTAGAAACTGACATTTAACAGGATTTAATTTCAAATTAACTTTACGCAATCTACTAAACACATCTAATAAATTTTTATTATGAACAGCCAGTGACCTACCAAACACGACTAGATCGTCCTGATATACCAAACATTGCTCATAGTTTAAGCCTGACATAGCCACTGTCATCATCCTGGAGAAGGCATTCGGACTGGTCTTGAGCCCCATGGGCATTCGTGTCATTTGGTATTGATTTTTGGTAGTTGTGAAGGCCGTATATGGTCTACTTGACTTTTCTAAATTTAGTTGGTAAAATCCTTGAAATAAATCGAGATGTGTAAAGTATATTGCTCCAGACAGAGAGTCCAAAATGTCAGAAATATTGGGGAGGGGAAATTTATCTTCTTGTATCTGATTATTTAACTTCCTATAGTCTATAACGATGCGCCATTTTTTCTCACCAGATGAATCACTTTTTTTCGGTACTAATAACAAGGGGCTGGACCATGCGCTCCTCGCTTCTTCTATTATTCCATCTTCTAACATACCTTCTATTTGCCTATCTATTTCTAATTTCTGTGTTTGAGGAAGCCTATATGGTTTAATGTAAATAGGGGAGCTATGGGGTTTTAGATCAATAGATTGTTGGTACAAAGGTGTAGTTGACAATCGGTCTCCTGGCAAGTGAAATATATCTGGGTATTTTGCACAAATATTTTCAATGGACTTCTGCTCTTCAACATTCAAACCTTTCAAATCTAACATAGAAAATAACTTTTTAATTCTAACTGCATTCATAACTGGCTTATTAAATTGACAGATATAATAATCGTTTAAGTTTGAGTTACAAAATGCAAAATAATTTAAATTAACGTTGCTATCTCTAGTATTTAATATCCTTATGGGTATTTTGCCATTTTTCGGTTTCACAATAGCACTGGCTACAAATACACCCTCACATAATTCCTGGTTGTTAATGACACACTCCTGGGTTGCATTCGTGTTAACATAATGCAAGGATTCACTCCGGGCGGGTATAGATAAAAGGGTATTATTACTGTTCGACGAATAAAAAAAATTTAATGTTATAGAGGTATCTGACTTCGAAAACAATTTTAATGTATTTAATTCAAAATTCAAAACTGCTTTATATCGCTGCAAAAAATCTTGCCCTAATATGCCGTGTGTTTTACAAGGCAATTTATCGAAAACATAAAATTTATGATCAAATTCATGTCCATCATAATTTAAAGTAATATAAACAACACCTAGAGAAGATAACTCGCCTCCTATTCCTTTGACACGCGTACTCCTTTTATAGAATGGAATTCGTAAACGCTCGACATGCTCGTATCGTATTGCCGACAGGGAGGCACCCGTGTCGATTAACCAATTGCAGTTACTATGGCCAATGTTTAAAGAAACTTGATTTAAACTATTGCATGAATAAACATAATTATTCTCGAAAAAAATGATTTAATGATTCTGTTTTGGAAATAGGAGTACTCGTATGTTCGGAAGGATGAGCAGATGAGTCATGTTCGCTAATAACATTGATATTGTTTCTTTGAGGAAAATATCTGCGATTCCTATATTCGCGAAATTTACCTCTCCTAATAGACCTTGATGATTGTGGCTGCACGGGACCCTTATAGGTATGCTGTAGTTGCTGCTGCCGACCTCGACCTTGCGGCGCTGCCCGTGCCGATCTATGTGTATTATATCGGCCTCGGTAACCCCTGTTAGAGCTATATTTAGGTCTATATAAATTTTGGTTAGAGTACGTACCAACAAACTCCGTTACTTGAGGGCTTGACGTCTCCACCTCCTCGTCCTGAGCACCTTGTATGGCCTCGGCGAGGGACGCGAAGTCACGGGCCGCGACTATAGTGCTTAACCTACGGTTCCGCAGTCCATCGGCAAAACGTTTTATGGCAAGCTTCTCGTTAATTGGTTTTAGTATATTATGCTTAGCCATGTCACCATCGGCCTGCGAAATCGTAAGGTCGACAAAGAGCTCCGTTATTTCCCTTCCAAAATCTGAAATTGATTTTTCATTTTGTTTTGTACTTTGCAGTTTAGATAAAAGTGCCGTTGATGATTTTTTCGGCAGTAAAGTCCTCCTCATATCCTTTAATAACGCCTCGATTGATTCATATTTTGCCGATAATTTTAATTTGGCACACTGAGACAGCCTATTTTTTAAAACGAAAGAAATCAATTTATTTTTACATTCCGTTTTTGTGAGAAGAGAAGCATAATACTCTATGCTATCAATTAGTTGCTTAATACTAAGTTCGTCATCCGACATCAAAGGCAATAAATTTAGAGCTGTTTTTAAATTAAAAATTTCCACTTCCGGTAATGCCATTTTAGAAGATTGCGCTTCGGTGTCGCTTTCAGAACATAAGGACAGAATTTCAGAATAGACAGTGTCAAAATTAGAATTTATTTTAAGAATCAAAGTTATCTCATTTTTATCTATTTGTCCCCGTATAATTTGATTTTTTATAATATCGTTAGTCTTACAATATTTTGAGAATAAATCTCGAGCTTCATTTAATTTTCGTAATCTTACCTCACCTATTCTACGTTTAGGTCCAATTTTTATCAAATATGTTCTTAATTTCTTTAATTCCTCAAAAATACTAAGCAAACTTTCTGCCATAACATAATATTATCCATATTGAAAATCTTATATCTATATTTATTAACTAATAACTCTTTACTTAATAATTATTTCATCACTGTTTTTATTTAAAATTTATCACCACACTCGAATCACACACATCACTTTTTCTATTCACTTACGAGTAGGTAGATGTGCAGCTCTCAAGTCAGGCTGCTGAGTTACCCTGGAGCCGCAGCTGCAGTACCCCTGCCTGCGCTCGACGCTCGATTTTCTTATTCAGGCACCTCACGATGTATCTCACGGCAAGTGCTGCGATGACCAGGACCAAGACGATCATCATCCAAAAAATGTAGATGGTAATGTTCCCGACGTGCACTTGGATTGTCTCGGAGTGTTGATCCACCTTGTTTTCGTAGCCCAGCTGTGTGATCACATCCTCATGCCGGGCTTGAGGAGTTGGGGCAGATGAAGATGATCCCATTGCTACGGTAGTATCATCATAACGCAGGTAGGTATTATAATTAATTTACACGCGCGCGATGACACCCCATCTACGGCGGCGCGGTGACAATGGCAGGGTCGCCATATACTGGTCGGTGCTTAGGAGGTGTCTAATTGAAACAAAGGTTCGTGTAGCACTGATTTAATTTACTATTAAGTATTGACAAAACCAATCAATAGGTATCTATATGTATGTATAATAGGATGTATCATCGTTACACTACAGCGGACGGTTCTGTACAGGAGCGCTTTGAATCTCAGAAATCGCCTCTCCTAGAATCCTTCTCATTCGCTCTATGTCAAGGGAAACTGTTACCTCCGTGTCCTCCTCCACAGGCAAATCTTGCGCGTTAGCGTCCGTCTCTTCGCGGACGGGGTCCGCCAGAGAGACAATTTGCTCTGTGGTTGGAGTTGTCACTTCGGGAACAGCCTCACGTCGTAACCGTTCGAGTTCGGTAGCGCTAAAGATGTTCGAGCGCTGAATATACCGAGCCCGGTCTGCCAGGTTTTGCTCCGTGACAGTTAAAGTCGGCTCAAGCAGCAAGAACTCGCGGTACATAGCGGCTCGGTAGCCAGTCCGTCCGGCTTCCCCCTCCGTCGCCCTGTAGTACGCACGCATGACATTTTCGTTCATATGGGATGTCCATCTCATGCGGCGTACTCCACCAGTGGCGGGCCCCGAAGATTGAGTCGAAGATCCTGTCGGTGCCAAGCCTTCTGGTGGGGATGATGGTTCTGCCGGCCGCCGAGGTGGTAGTGGCGGCCGACTGGTGTGGCTGGCGGATCGCATGCTGCCACGTCCAGCGCCAGCCCCAGACGCGCCCTGGCGCCCCCCAGGTAGCGGCCCTATTCGCGCATTCTCATTTCATCTCATTTATTATTATTATTATTATTGTTAATTTGGGCATTTGGTAATTTCAAGGCGAGATCTGTTGCCCTAAATAGCGCATAGCGGTTAGGTTAGGTTACGTTGCGGTTAGGTTAGGTAAGGCTGCGGTTGGGTTAGGTTAGGTTGCGGTTAGCCCTCTCATGGCTGATGCCTAACTTGGGAGGGCCAGACGGGAACTGAAAGCATCCTGAAGAGCATGGCCCTGTACGGTGCGCCTATCTGGGCAGACTCCCTTCAAAGAAAAGAGAATGCTACTGCCTTGCGTGTGCCCCAGAGGGCCATCGCGCAAAGGGTGGCGCGGGCTTACCGCTCCGTAAGCTTCGCAGCGGCGTGTGCTCTGGCTGGCACCCCTGGCGGGAGGCGAGGTGCTGTGCTGTCCAGGCACGGCTGTTTCGGGTCGTACCTCAACCGGATCGGGAGGGAGGAAAGCCCGTCGTGCCATGACTGTGGCGCGGCGGAGGACATGGCACAGCACACCCTCGAGGTGTGCCCGTCGTGGGCCAAGCGGCGCCGCAGTCTTGTCGCGGCGGTCGGGCCGGACCTCTCGCTTCCCGCTGTGATAAACGCCATGGTGGGGAGCGAGGAGGCGTGGGTGGCGGTCGCCTCCTTCTGACTGAACGAGGATGACTGAGCACTCACAGTCATCCTCGAGCCCCTTCCCGTGTGCAGGAGGGGCGTGAAGGGCCTGCCGTTGTAAGGCGGGCAACTGGAAGCAAAGGCTATGCCGATTCCCAGAACCCCGCCACCAAAGGCAATGCGGGAGTGCCGCTGGGTTGTTTAGTGGGTATACCGGAAGTGAGCACCTTCCCCGGGAGTCCCACATACCCCTTCCGTCCCCCAAGGGGAGGGGATACATAATGCATTTTCCCCCCCGAAAAAAAAAAAGGTTGCGGTTAGGTTAGGTTAGGTTGCGGTTAGGTTAGGTTAGGTTAGGTTAGCTTAGGTTGCGGTTAGGTTAGGTTAGGTTAGGTTAGGTTGCGGTTAGGTTAGGTTAGGTTAGGTTACAGGGGAGAGTAGTCCTGGCTGTAAGCCTAGACATTGTAAACGCCTTCAACTCTCTCCCTGGGAAGGCGATAATGGAGGCACTCGTATACCACGGGGTTCCTCCCTACCTGAGGAATGTCATCCGGGCCTACCTTAGCGGTCGTAAGATCTGCTACCCTGGGCGCGATGGTCATGTCCTGGAGAGAGAGGTCGTGCGCGGGGTTCCACAGGGGTCAGTCTTAGGGCCACTCCTCTGGAACCTCGGGTATGATGCGGTGATGAGGACGACGCTTCCACCTGGTGTGAGTGTCGTCTGTTACGCCGATGACACCCTTGTCCTCTCCGAAGGGGAGTCCTTCTCTAGGACGGCGAGGCTGGCCGAGCTCGGGGTGGCACGGGTAGTGGCCGGGGTCCGAAAACTGGGTCTGACAATAGCGCCAAACAAGACCGAGGCGCTATGGCTCCACGGTCTTAGACCCAGAGAGGACCCTCCGAGCATATCGGTGAGGATAGGTGACGTTGACGTTCAGGTTGGCCGTAGCATGACCTACCTGGGGCTGGTGCTGGACAGCCGATGGAAATTCGACGAGCATTTCGATCGTCTCGTCCCCCGGATTCACAAGGTAGCGGGTGCGATGCACAAACTGCTGCCAAATCTCGGGGGACCAAGGGGAGAAGTCCGCCGCCTCTACGCAGGCGTGGTGCGGTCTATGGCGCTCTACGGAGCGCCCGTATGGGCTGGCCGGCTCTCAAGCAACAAGCGACGCGCAGCGAAACTCAACGCCGCGCAGCGCGTGATCGCCATCAGGGTTGCTCGAGGGTACCGGACAATATCTTACGAGGCGGCAACAATCCTGGCGCGTTTTCCGCCCCTGGACATTCTGGCGGATATGGACGCAGAGGTCTTTCATAAGACCCGCGACCTCCACCAGAGGGACGACCCCGATGAGGCGATCGGAGAGCTTCGACGAAGGTCGAAAAGGCGGGCCTTGATGCGCTGGCGTGAGCGACTGGCAGAGCCTCGCAGTGCGCGCCAGCGTATCGTAAGGGCTGTCCTGCCAAACCTCAAGCGCTGGCTTGAAAACAACGATAACGTCACCTATCATCTCACCCAGATACTCACCGGACATGGCTGCTTCGGTGAGTATCTGCATAGGATAGGTAGGGAGGAGACGGCGCAGTGCCACCACTGCGGGCACTTAGAGGATTCCGCGCAGCACACGCTCGAGAACTGCCCTGCATGGGAGTCAGAGCGGCGGATCCTCACGGACAAAATTGGACAAGACCTTTCCCCGGCAGCCGTGGTCGCGGCGATGCTCCGGAGCAAGGAAGCGTGGCGAAGCGTCACCTCCTTCTGCGACGCAGTAATGCTCGCGAAGGAGGACGCCGAGCGAAGCCGAGAACGCTCGGATCCCGCTCGGAGGAGGAGCCGCCGCGGCAGATGTCAACAACGTCCCGCGCCGGCGGAGTCTTGACTCCCGTGACGTGCCTGCCCAGGCACCGCGCTGGAGGGCACCGGTGCGTTCTACACAGAGATCCCGGAGCCCTCCGTAGCGCTGAGGATGGCGCCCGATGGGTTTTAGTGGGTATTCCGGCAGTAGGCCGGCGAGTCCCACACTCCGTGCGTAAAAGCATTTCCCATCGTTAAAAAAAAAAAAAAAAAAGGTTAGGTTAGGTTAGGTTAGGTTAGGTTTTTTTTTTTTTTTTTTTTTTTATACCTGTCCGGGCGCTTTCTGGCCCGGCCCGCGAGCTAACTAAAAAGCATCCCCTGACATTGCTCGTCAGGGACCTTGGGTTCTTTATTTAATTTTAAGATAGGGTACAGTTTATATTTCTTATGATTAATGTATCATAATTCCAATATAATATTCACTAACAAAAAGCGTTTTATTTAATCTTTTACAGTTGTGGTTTCCTTAGGACTATTTTATATATATTTACAAGTTTGTTCTTATTCTATTTTATTCTAGTTCTTTACATTATTACTGTAATGGTGGTGTAGGAGTCCACCATTAACAGACTCCAATAAGGATGATGTTCAGAAGGTTAAACAAATAAAACTGCTGGTCTTGATGTTTTCTATGCGCAAGCGAATAGGAATGGTTTATTTGAGCACCCCTGCCTATATTTATATGCCTGGCTAAACTTACAATTGACCAATAGCAATTAATTTTATTTTCTTAACCAATTATAATACATAAATTTTGTCCAATGAGATTAAAATAATAATAATATTATTAAAACATTATGCACATCGTTAATAACAGACGAAACGCATAATAGTTCTGTCGCGCTCTAACCGACGATGGGCCGGTCGCCGCGCGGTCGTGCAGATTCGTATGCGGCCTCTCGCAGATGCTCCGCCGGACGGTCTTATAAAAGCGCGCAGGACAGCGCGCGCGCATACTCGGCGGGCGGCGACGGCGCGGAACACATCTCCGGAACAGCAAGAAGAACTCGGAAGAAGCGACTGCGGCGTTGAAGAAACTTGCTCGAAGATGGTCATCGGATGCATGAAGATTAATTGAAGATAGTCTGCGTGTGAAGACGATGCGGCGCTGATGATATTTGCGGCTGTTTCATGTTTCTAAACGGAGACGTTATACGTTGAATTATCTCGCTTCAATATGCAGCTCGCAGTATCTCAGTAGCCGGGGGTAGATAGGAAATAAATATTTTCTTCAGACCTTCGTCTTCTGCGTTATAATAGTAGCAGGGTGTACATTATTTATTTACCCTTATTTGGCTGCTACATCACTCTCCCCCTAGCGAAAGCGTACCGGAGGCTTGACGACTCGCCCATGTCTTGTAGTTTTCAATATAGGTTTGATATGGGTTGATGTTGTAGATGATGGGTTTTCAAGCTTCCTCGCTGGTGGTTGAGATGATAATGATGATGATGAGTCCTTTAAGGTATCCTCGTCAATAATATAGGCAGGCTTTAGTCGATCGATTGATATTATAGTAGATTTCCTTCCGGGTATTTGTAATTTAAAAGTCTTGCTATCTCGCTCTAAGACTTTATAAGGTCCATCGTAGGTAGGTTGAAATTGTTTTTTCACCGCGTCGTTTCTTACGAAGACTTGTTTGCATGTTTTCAAATCTTGATGAATGAATATAGATTTCTTGTTTTCATGTGATGATATGCGTTGCGACGATAAGACATTGTTTATCGATTCTTGTAGTTGAGTTACAAAATCGTAATTCATTTCTTGATTGTTTGACGATGATGAAGTGAAAAAGTCACACGGTAGTCTTATGCTGCGGCCGTAAGTTAACTGAGCGGCGCTAAGACTAGTGTCTGCACGCGGTGTTGCTCGTAGTCCCAATAGCACTGTAGGTAGCTCATCAATCCACTTTGTATGTTGAGATAAACGAGTTTTGAGTGCGGTCTTCAACGTACGATGCCATCGTTCGACTATTCCGTTTGCTTGCGGATGGTATGCCGTTGTGCGTGTTTTCTGTATACCCATTGTTTGAAGGAGTTTGAGAAATAGGTTGCTTTCGAAATTTCTTCCTTGATCCGTTGTGATGGTTTTAGGTGATCCAAAACGAGCAATCCAATTTTCATATATTATTTTCGCGATGGATTCAGCTGAAATATCATCGGCGGGAATTGCTTCTGGCCATCTTGTTGTTCTGTCGATCATTGTTACGAGATATCGATGTCCTTGCGGTGACGTAGGTAATGGTCCAACGATGTCAACGTGCAGGTGTTCAAATCTCTCCGTAGGTGGAAATGAAGCTAGGCTGCTTGATGTATGCCTATGTACTTTGCATTTTTGACATTGAATGCATTGCTTCGCCCAGTTTCCAACATCCACTTGCATTGAAGGCCAAAAGAATTTTTCACTGATTAGTTTTCTTGTTGTTCTAACACCTGGATGACTAATGTTGTGTAGTGCATTGAAGACTTCGCGACGACATTCTTCTGGTAGGTATGGTCGCATGGTTGACGTTGAGGCTTCACAGTAGATAGGTAGATGAGTCATTGGTATTGTAACTTGCTTGATGGACAAGTTACTTTGCTTCGATAGTTTCTTAATGTTGTCGCTATCTCTGTCTTGCGCTTCGGCGATCTTGCGATAGTCGATTGATGTAGGACACGTTACACTGTCGATTGGTATGCGACTGAGTGCGTCGGCGACTATGTTGTCCTTCCCACTGATGTGACGTATGTCGGTCGTGAATTCACTGATGAAAATGAGTTGTCTTGCTCTTCGTGGTGTTTCCGATGGTGATGGTTTCTTCTGAAGTACATATGTTAATGGCTTGTGGTCGGTAAAAACGATCAGGTTTCGACCCTCGAACGTTTTTCTAAAATGTTTGATAGCCATGTAGATAGCGAGTAGCTCTCTGTCGAATGTACTGTAGTTACGTTGAGTATCGGAGAATTTCTTCGAAAAATAGCCAAGTGGTTGCCATTTCCCATTGATATATTGTTGTAGTACAGCTCCCGCTGACAAATCGGACGCGTCGCTGAAGATAGCAAGGGTTGCTTCGTGCGATGGGTGAGCGAGTAAAGCTGCATTTTGTATCGCAACTTTACAAGCTTCAAATGCCTTCGTGGCTTCGTTGTTCCATTCGATTGACGTTTTATCTTTTTTCTTCGTGTTGTGAAGGTAGGCGTGAAGTGGTGCTTGAATTTCAGCGGCTTTGTTTATGTGTTCTCTGTAGAAATTTATCATTCCAAGAAATCTTCTTAGTTCTTCGATTGTTTTTGGTTTCGCATAATCGACGATTGCTCTGACCTTTTCAGTAGGCGGTTTGATTCCTTCCTTACTGACGGTGAAACCAAGAAATTGAACTTCTTGTTGTCCAAATATGCATTTCGAAGGGTTGATTGTGATTCCATTTTCTTCTAACCTCTGTAGCACGGTGCGTAAATGGGTTTCGTGCGTTTCTTCATCAGGGCTTGCAACAAGGAGATCATCGATGAATGCGAAAACGAAATCGAGTCCATGAAGTACTTCGTGTATGAATCTTTGAAAGGTTTGACCAGCGTTCTTCAGTCCTGGTGTCATTCTTGGAAATTCGAATAATCCCATTGGTGTAATTATTGCTGTCTTTTCTATGTCTTCATCACGTACTTTTATTTGTTGGTAAGCTCGGTTGAGATCGATGGTGGAGAATATAGTCTTGTCTGACAGTTGATGAGTGAAGTCCTTGACTCGCGGTATTGGGTAGCGGTCAGGAGTGGTAATAGAGTTCAGTCTTCTGTAGTCTCCACAAACTCGTAATTCTCCATTCTTCTTCGGTACGACGTGAAGTGGTGATGACCAAGGGCTTTTGCTTGGGCGGCATATTCCTTGCTCGATCATGTTTTCGAATTCCTTTCGAACTTGCTCGTATCGGTGTGGTGCGATTGGACGTGCACGGCAGTGAAGTGGTGGTCCATTGGTTTCGATAAAGTGTTCAACGTCGTGCTTCGGTGTTAATTTCATTGATGTTATTCTTGTGATTCCAGGATATTCTTCAAGGATCTTGTGATATGATTGTTGAACATCTATGCTTCTTATTGTGGGTAGATTGGTTGCTTGGACGAAAGACTGAGATGCAAGATTGGTTTTCCCATCGATGAGTCTTCTATTTTTGATGTCGACGATCAACTGGTGATGTTGAAGAAAATCAGCACCGATGATTGGTTTACTGACTTTAGCGATGATAAATCTCCACTTGAATGGTCGGCGTAGATTTAAATCTAGTTCCATTGATTTTTCTCCATATGTCGGAATGGTCGTATTGTTTGCGGCGTAGAGTTGAAATTCCAGTGGCTTCATCTTCTGTCCTTGTCTCGGCGGTAATACTGAGATATTCGCTCCGGTGTCGATAAGGAAGGTAAGTTTGCTTTTTTTATCGGTGACAAAAAGGCGGTAGGACTTTTCTGTTACGCTGGACTCTGATGCATCAAGTGTACTGGGCTCGGTGGTGTTTTCAGTCTTCGTATTTTTATTTTTGAATGTACATGGTGTGGTGCATCTTCTTGCTTTAGAACCGAAACGTCGATGGAAGTAGCAGTGGGTAGACCTTGTTTTTATGTTCTTCCGACTACCATTTGCAGGACGGTCGTGATGAACGGACGGTCTTCGTGATTGCTGATTGCGCTGAATAGGCTGTAGCTTGTTACATTCACGCCAGGTAGCCTTCAGTGCTGCGACGTCGGCTGTAAGCTTCTGGAGTTCTTGAAGAATGAGCTCTCGATCCATGATGAAAACTAGATTACACTGATTTTATATACTGAAGTCCTTCGATGCTCTTGATAGGGTTTCTAACGCGTGGATCTTCCTTCTTGATATTTCCCTTGCAGGGATTTAGTACGCGGTGCTCGTAGCGGGGTCTTCCTCGTGTTCAGACAGGGGCTTCCTCCTCGGTGCTCGTTCAGGGGTCTTCCTCCTCGTGTTCAGACAGGGGTCACCACTGTAATGGTGGTGTAGGAGTCCACCATTAACAGACTCCAATAAGGATGATGTTCAGAAGGTTAAACAAATAAAACTGCTGGTCTTGATGTTTTCTATGCGCAAGCGAATAGGAATGGTTTATTTGAGCACCCCTGCCTATATTTATATGCCTGGCTAAACTTACAATTGACCAATAGCAATTAATTTTATTTTCTTAACCAATTATAATACATAAATTTTGTCCAATGAGATTAAAATAATAATAATATTATTAAAACATTATGCACATCGTTAATAACAGACGAAACGCATAATAGTTCTGTCGCGCTCTAACCGACGATGGGCCGGTCGCCGCGCGGTCGTGCAGATTCGTATGCGGCCTCTCGCAGATGCTCCGCCGGACGGTCTTATAAAAGCGCGCAGGACAGCGCGCGCGCATACTCGGCGGGCGGCGACGGCGCGGAACACATCTCCGGAACAGCAAGAAGAACTCGGAAGAAGCGACTGCGGCGTTGAAGAAACTTGCTCGAAGATGGTCATCGGATGCATGAAGATTAATTGAAGATAGTCTGCGTGTGAAGACGATGCGGCGCTGATGATATTTGCGGCTGTTTCATGTTTCTAAACGGAGACGTTATACGTTGAATTATCTCGCTTCAATATGCAGCTCGCAGTATCTCAGTAGCCGGGGGTAGATAGGAAATAAATATTTTCTTCAGACCTTCGTCTTCTGCGTTATAATAGTAGCAGGGTGTACATTATTTATTTACCCTTATTTGGCTGCTACAATTACCTTTTATCAGTCTAAATCTTACTTTAATTATTTCCTTATCCTATACATTTTATTTGTCTGCTTACATTTTGTTCATATGCATATTTTATATATATTCAATATATATAAATATCATAATATTATTTAGTTTTGTTTCTATTGTTTGCCTTTATCGCTATGTCTTTACAATATTTTATAAATGTACTTGATTTGTTTTTATCGGTTATTAATTTATGTGCGTTTTGTACGGTTATTTCAATGCCTATATTTTGTTGAAGTGTAAATTTTAATGCCGCGTTTGCGGGACAGTCAAACAGGAGGTGCGGTAGTGTCTCCTCTGTATCGGGGTCACAGATGCAAAAAGGGCTCTCTTTACATCTAAACTTATGTAAGTATTGTGCGAACCCACCATGCCCCGTCAGCACCTGAGTCAGTATGCCGGTTGTCTCTAGTTTTCTTATCGTCCTGTATGCTGTCACCGCATTCGGGAAGAATATCTTTGTAACAGCCGCTGTTTCACCTTCTATGTATCGTCTGTTCCATTCGTCAAGCGACCGCGCACGAATCTGTCGCTTGACAAATGAAATTGGACAAAGATCGTAATTTGGCCTTGTTTTCATCTTTTGGGCCGCTTCCTTGGCCAGCTCGTCAGCCCTTTCATTGCCCTTTAGACCGGCGTGGGCTTTAATCCAAAACAAGGATATTTCCTTGTTTTGGGCTCTAGCTGCCTTAATGTTTGCCCGCGATTGTACGGCCAGGTGGTGCTTTGAGGCATTGTTTGTTACTGATTCCAGGGCCGATCTCGAATCGCTACATATGCCGAAACTCGCCTCCCTACGCTCCAAGGCTATCCTTGTCGCAGTGCATATTGCTAGGAGTTCCGCCTGATATACCGTGCAGTACGGTGACAGCTTTAATTTGATGGCTTCGATTTCGGCTTCGCTATTCCATATGGAAAGCGCAGCCCCAACCGTGCCGCAAATTTTACTGCCATCCGTATAGATACGAATTGTTTGATTGTTATGGCAATCGACTTGCTCTTGGTTATTCAGGCTTATGAACTCCAGGCTCATATGCTTTGCCGGGTGAGGAGTCCCGTCAAATGCAACGACTCGCTCTACTTCCCTATCTCCTAGTTCCGTCATGGGCAACCCCCTCTTGGTCTCATAGAGCGCAGCTGCCTCTCTTATTCGGAGGTCTAGGGGGAGCAACCCAGACAGGACCAGTGCCGAGTTAAGAGAAGTCGTCCTGTACGCCTTGGTTATTTTTTGCGCAAATCCTCGTTGTAAATTATTCAAGTGCTTCTGCACCCCTAGCTTGCTAGTCGCCGTAGCCCAGGCACTGGCTGCGTACAGAATAATTGGCTCCACAGTTGCCGTATATATTGTGCGGATTATTTCCGAGTGAAGACCCCAGCTAATTTTGGCCGTTCTAGCGAGCTGTTTGTAGATGGCCGCGGCTTTTTTGCATGATTCTGCGACATGTTTGTTAAATGTCAACTTATTGTCTATGTAAAGTCCTAATATTTTTATATCCTCCGACATTCCAACGCCGACTCCACCCATCCTCAGGATTGGGACGTCATACTTTAATTTCTTAGTTATGGTCATTGCTTTGGTTTTTGATGGACCAAAATTAAGTTTGTTTTTATCGCCCCAATCCCGAACATAGGCGAGAGCGGCGTTGGCTTGTCTTTGGATATTTAACGCTTTGTCCCCGTCAAACACAAGAACGACATCGTCGGCAAATGCTTGACAATAGTTGCCTCTACTTTGTAGACCCTGTATCAGTGGGTCTAGGAGCAGATTCCATAGGATAGGACCGCCAATCGAGCCTTGTACGCACCCTTTGCTCGTACTTTTGGTGTATTCTTCGCCTCCATATCTTACTGTAACCTTTCTGTCGCATAGGTAGCTGTCGAGGATTCCTCTTATGTTACTAGGACACCTTTCCTCAGCCAATCGGATTCTTATGGCAGGCCACCAAGCATTATCAAAGGCCCCCTCTATGTCTAGCGAGATCACGACGACTATCTTTTTATCTTCGATTTTTCGTCGAATGTGATTCACCAAATCATAGAGAGAGTCCTCTGTGCTTTTCTGGGGCATGAATCCGTATTGACGAGTACTTATCCTAGGGAGGATATGCCACTTCAGTCTACCTATGATCATTTTCTCCAGAATTTTTCCCATCACTGGCAACAAGCCTATTGGCCTGTATGCTTTGGGATTTCGGTAGTTGTCCTTGCCAGGTTTCCGCAGGACAACTACTGTTGCCTCCTTCCATATGGTTGGGAAGTGTTTAAGTTGTAGGCTCTTGTTAACCAGTGATAGGAAAAAACTAGGGTTACTGTGGATGGCTCTGCTGCAGATGTCGGCTGTAAAGCCATCTGCTCCGGGCGCTTTCTTTGGATTAAAGGAGTCTACCACTGATATAAGTTCCACCATTGTGAAGGGTGGATCGTCAGATGTTTCGTTTACACATTCATTGAGACATTTTGCCTTTTCTCTTGCTAGTTGATGGTATTTAGTGTCCTCCTCTATGGTGTCGTCTGGGTAGAAGGTTTCTGCCAGTAACTTGACAGAATCTCTCATGTCAATGGTTTCCCCTTTATCCTCTAGTGGTAAGTCTTCTTGTCGTTTGGCGGTCCTACCTATCACTCTATAGATGCCTTTCCACATTCCTTCTTTATCTTGTCTACTGCAAAACTCCTTCCAGCTTTGAGTCTGGGCTTCTTTCATGCTGGTTTCATATTTTAATTTTGCCTGCAGATACTCATCGATTACCTTTGCTCTACGGACCTGTGCTGCACATCGAATTCGACGTTTTTTCGTCATTACTTCCTTTTTCATTAAGGTAAGTTTCGGAGTCATCCATGGAAGGGTAAGTTTTTGTTTGGATTTCTTTTTCGAGAGGGTATCCTCGCATGCTTGTTTGATTGCGTTGGTATACTCCTCCGTCATTTGGTCCAAATCCCTTTTGCTGTTTACATTTTCCACGTTTTCTTGATTTATGGCCCTCTCTAGTTGTAGCTGAGTCAGTTTATCACTAAACTGGGCCCAGTTAGCCTTCTTCGTGCCATAAATTCGGGTGGTCCTTTGGATACTCACACCTTGAGAGTCGCCTAGCCTTATATTAAACGTCAGCGCGTTGTGATCGGAGCTTGTAACACACTCGTCCACTTTCCAGTTTTCTATACGGCCAAGCAACCCACTCGTGCAGACCGTGACATCCACAAAGCTAGAGTACCTTTTATTACCTCTAACGGTATCAAAGGTAGGGATGTCTCCTTCGTTGAGTATCTGCAGACTCATATCCTCAATGGCGCCAAACATTTCTTCGCCCCTGTGGTCCAATACGTTGCCTCCCCACCATGGATTTTTCGCGTCTGTGTCGCCGCCCATTATAAGCAGTCCTGGTTCTAGCTTTTCTTTAATCACTTTTAACTGCTCCAAGTATGGCCTTATGGGCTGGTCTGGCTCAAAGTAAAATGAAATTACCGTGAGCTCCCAGGCCTGAGTACGGACCCCTACCACTGCGATGTTAGTTGTGGTATATTGTGGGTACTGCTTAACGTCGAGATTCGGGTCAAGGACGGCTATAGCTGCCTTGACCGTCGAATCCCCGGGATCCGCACTTTGGTAGATCCTCACCCCCGTGAAGTTTTTCATGTACTTTGAGCCACCCACGTACGGTTCCTGGAGCAGTACTAATGCAACCTTCCTCTTTGCTGCTTCTGTTATTAGTTCCACTGTGGCTAGATTTTTCCTTTGGAGGTTTGCTTGAATTACTTTATAGGTCTTTGTTTTGGGGGTTTCAGCGTTCGTATTGTCCTGTTTAGCGCGGTTCTCACGGGTGCCCTCAGCAATATGCCGTAGTGGCTCGGGCCAACGCGTCCCATTTCCTCCTGATTGGGCACGCCTGGTCGAATGCGTGATGCTCCACGTCTGCCAGCTTTGCCCTGCTACAGTTGCAGCAGGTTGGAGCTTGGCTTACGAGGCGCTCATCACATTCTAACCACTTATGAGGTCCGCCGCAGTGACTGCACTTCTCGATGGTCTCCTTGCAGAGCCGTCGTGTGTGTCCGTACCCTAGGCACAGCGAGCACTGTACCAAGGGTGACTGGTCTTCTACGCGGACCCTCTGTAGGTCTATGTGTATTCTTCCTACCGTTGTCAGCCTTTGCCACACCGCTGGCGACGTTTGTAACACAACATGTGTCGTATGTGGGTTCCTCGCTTTTCGCCTGTACCTTACTATCAATCTTATGTCCTGTTCTTCGATATCAGACAATAGGTGGCCGTTTTGGCGCTTTATTGCAGCTACCACCTCTTCATCTGTATGTATGGCCAGGACGTCTCTCACTATGATGAGTGGGTCCCTATTTTCTGCCTCTTTTACCTGGAGGTTTTTAGTTTTTACGGCCTCACTGACCCTTGTCATATCTTCCTTGTTTTGGCAGCTTATTACTACCTTCTGGTCCCTCGCCTTCCTCAGCCTATCCACGCGTATGCCGCTGTTCTTTGCATCCACAGCCCCTCTGATCTTTACCATGAGATCGTTACTAGTATCTTCTTTGTCATCCGAAGTGACAATTATTGTGTGTAAGGGGGCTGGTGGCTTGGGCCTCTTGACTGCTTCCACGTAGGTAGGCTGCGGTACGGCTCGGGTTTCCAGATTATTTTTAAGGTCAGTGATCGACCTGGTAAGTTGTGCGACTTCTGATTTTAAGGGGTCCTGTTCCTTGTTAATGTACCCTGGGATTTGTTGAACCTCTGCAGTCAATGTTAGAGTATGTCGTTTTAACTCTTCCATCGCCTCACCGTGCTCTTTTAAATTTTTGATGAGCTGTTCAATTTTTTCCGTCTGTTCAGTCCCAGCCACTTTTTCTGTGGGAGCCTCTGGCTGTACCCTGGTTAGGTTAGGTTTTTTTTTTTTTTTTTTTTTTATTCCTGTCCGGGCGCTCTCAGGCCCGGCCCGCGAGCTACAATAAAAAGCATCCCCTGGCATCGCTCGCCAGGGACCTTGTTTACTTTATTTGATAGATTTACAGCGTTATCTTAATTCTATACATTTGGGCTATCTTCTTATTTCTAATTTACATTTTTATTTCTTATTTTCTATTGTATATCTATTTTATTATTAACATTATTGCTTACTTGCTATTTTATATCTATTTTATTATTTCTTTATTACTAGTTTCGTTACATTTTCTTATTTTGTCTTAAGTTTTATTCCACAATTTCGTCTTTTTAGACCAGCCGTTTGTACGTCTGTCCGTCCAAGTCGAAGTGCTAGTTTTCTTAATTCCTAAGGGCTGCATTTTAATGTGGATCTATCTTAATTCTATTGTGGATGTTAGAATATAGTCTATTTCTATTATCTAGTATTTCCTTATCAGTCTATTTATTTTCTTATCTTTTATTACTTTATGTATTTTATCATATATTATTCATAATATATGCCAATACATGTTTTCTTATTGCTTTTATTGCTTTCATTTTTACTTACTAATTTTGCTTCCTTTATTTCACATTTATAGACATGATACAATTAATAATACGTAAGTATATATATATATAGTGCATGATATAATGTAAGATACAATATTATATAGTGTATAGATAATTATAATATGTTTTCTATCTTGTTTTGTTTCTCGCTATAACTTTGTCGGCTATTTTTATACAGTATTTTATAAATTGGTCTCTAGTTTCTTTGTCTGTTATAAGTTTACTTAATGTTTCTTTTGTTATTTCCTGTCTTATTTCTTGTTCTGTTTCATATTTTATTTTACTGAATTTTGGACATTCTGTAAGTACATGTAACACCGACTCCTCTGTTTCATCATCACAGTCGCAGGTGGGGTCGTTCTTGCATTTGAATCTGTTTAAATATTGGCTAAAACCACCGTGTCCTGTGATGACTTGCACTAGAGTCGGTGTTACTTGTACTTTCTTTATTAGATTATATGCCTCCTTTACTGTTGGAAGAAACATCTTAGCCACACTTTCGCTTTGATTATATCTTTCTTCCCATGTGTTTATTGATTCTTCCCTAATGTGTTTCTTTATATATGAGATAGGACACTCGTCGTAGTCGGGGGCCGTCTTACTTGTTTGCGCGGCTTGTTTTGCTAGATAATCTGCTCTTTCGTTCCCCTCGACTCCGACGTGTGTCTTTATCCAATATAGGTTTATTTGTTTGTCTTCTCCTTTTAATTTTATAAGGTTCTTCCTAATTTTATACACTATAGGATGGGATGTGTCTACGTTATTTATAGCGTCAAGTGCTGACCTTGAGTCACTCAGGATATCCACGGTTGGAGTTTGCTTTTTTATGGCTATATTAGTAGCTTCTAATATTGCGTATAGCTCCGCCTGATATACTGTGCAATAAGGCTCCAGACGAAATTTTTTGCAAAGTATTTCCTCCGCGTCTTCCCAGCATGTCAGGGCGGCGCCCACTTTGTTGCTGATTTTACTTCCATCCGTGAATATCCTGAGTCCTCCTTGGGTGTTTCCCTCTTCTGTTATGGTTATTGGATCCTTCAGGCATTTATATTCATATGAGATCTCATTAGCTGGATGTGGTAGTTTTAGGAAGCTGACTCTTTTCTCCACATCTCGGAAGCCTATAATACTCTGTGGTCTACCTCGTTTTGCTTCAAAGAGTTTGGCCGTTTCCCTCACTCTTAAATCGAGGGGGATCAAACCAGCCAATATCTGGGCAGCGGTGAGTGAAACTGTCTTATACGCTTTGCATATCTTTTGCGCGAATCCTCGTTGTACTGAATTCAGATGTTTTTGTGCTGACAGCTTTTCCGCCGCCGGTGCCCAGACGCTCGCCGAGTAGAGTATTATTGGCTCTATGACCGAGACGTATATGGTCCTGATGATCTCGGGGTTTAGGCCCCAACTTATTTTTGCCGAACGTGCTATGGGTTTGTATATATTTAATGCTTTTGTGCATACATGTTTTATGTGGCTATTGAATGTAAGTTTTTTATCAATTATTACTCCGAGAATTTTTATTTCATCTACTATACTAATTGGTGTCCCTCCCATGTGTATTACTGGGGTGTCGTGTTTAAGTTTCTTTGTGATGACCATCCCGTTGGTCTTATGCGGGGCAAACTTTAATTTATTACTTATTCCCCAGTCGTTCACATGGGATAGAACTTGTTCTGCTTCCTGTTTTATTTTTGCCATTGAATGCCCCGAGAACACAAAGACCACGTCATCGGCGAATGCTTGAATATAAATATTCTTTTTCTCTATATCATCCAGTAAAGGGTCCAACAGGAGGTTCCAAAAGGTAGGCCCCCCTATTGATCCCTGTATGCAGCCTTTCGTCGCTGACATTACGTGTTCTCTATCCGCGTAGCGCACTCTTACTTTCCTGTCCTCGAAGTAGCCATCGACTAGTCTTCTTAAGTTTGTTGGGCACTTCTTTTTAATAAGTTGATACTTTATTGCGGGCCACCATGCGCTATCGAAGGCTCCCTCTATGTCCAGTGATACAATCACATTGATCAATTTCTTAGACAAATTGTCTCGAATGTGTTGCAATAAATCATAGAGGGAGTCTTCGGTGCTGCGTTGTGGTACGAAGCCATACTGTCTGGGGTTTGCCTTTGGGAGCAAGTGCCATCTAAGCCTTCTAATCATCATCCTTTCCAATACTTTGCCATTAACCGGTAATAGCCCGATCGGTCTATAGGACTTTACATGGTTATAGTCAGCTTTACCTGGTTTTCTGAGAACAACAATGGTTGCCTCTTTCCATTGTATTGGAAAGTGTGATAGCTCTAAGCACTTGTTCATGATTCCCAGGCATACCTCCGGATTGGACAGTATGGCTTTCGCGCATATATCTGCTGTGAACCCGTCAATTCCAGGAGCCTTTTTGGGATTGAATTTATTTATGGCATATTTCAGTTCCTCACTGGTGAACGGTGGGTCCTTTTCGTCGTACTGTGAGCAGTTTTTATTGTTTTCCACTTTTTCTCTAATGGTCGTATGTTGTGCGTTATCCTCTTGTTCCAGATCTTCAGGAAAGAATGTTTTGGCCAACAATTCCACCGACTCGTCTGGACTTAAGACCCGTCCTTGATGCACCAGTGGTAAGTCGTCATACCGCTTAGATGTTTTCCTAATTACCCTATAAATCCCGTCCCATAGGCTTTCTCTGTCTTGCGTGCCACAAAACTTTTTCCAACTCTCTGTCTGCGCTTTTGCTGCTTCGAGTTCATACTCTGCCTTTTTATCCAGGTATTCCTGTATGACAACCGGGCGTCGACGGTCTGCAGCGCAGGATATCCTTCTTTTTTTCGTTCGTAGCTCTCTTTTAAGTTCTTCTAATCTCTGATTCCACCAGGGTAGTTTTTTCCCACGCCAAGGTTTTATTTTTGGTATGCTCTCTTCACAACTTTCTCTAATGCTGTCCATATAGTTTCTTACTACTTGTTCTAAGTCTTCTTTGTTGTCTATTGATTCTATTTTTGATACTGTTATTTCCTTTTCCTTTAATTTTGATTCTAAAGTTAGTCTAAATTTTTCCCAATTTGCTTTTTTAGTGTAGTATTTTCTTGTGCCTTTTTGCATTCTTGGCTGAGTAGGTTTGTTTTGTTCAATGGAGAAAGTTATGGCGTTATGGTCTGACGTGGTCAAACCTGTGTCCACTTTCCAATCAGTTATGGTTCCCAGGATACTCTGCGTACAGACCGTGACGTCCACATGGCTCTGAAATATTTTTCCGTTTCTAATTGTGTAAAATGTTGGAGTGCTCCCTTCGTTTAATATATGGAGGTTCATTTCATCGAATGTGCCCCTGATCTCTTCTCCCCGGTGGTCTTCGCATATACTGCCCCACCACGGGCTCCAGGCATTTACGTCTCCTCCTATTATAATATTTTTTGTTTTTAGGTAAGCCATGATAGATTGGAGTTGCCCTATGTAGGGTTCAAGGGGCTGGTTGTCTTCAAAATATACTGATATTAATCCCATCTCTAAGGGTCCTGTTTTAAAAGTTGCTACTGCGATATTCTCTGTTGTTTTTAACGGGTATTAAAGCACTTCGATATCTGAGTTAAACACCAGTATCGCTGACTTTATGGGTTTAGTCCTATTTTGCGTTTTTTGTATTACTCGACAACCGCTTATTACCGAAACTTCTCCTGTTGCTCCTACATAGGGCTCCTGAATCATAGCGAAACAAATTTTTCTTTTAGCAGCTTCCAATATTAACTCATTTTGAGCCAGTTTTTTACGTTGTAAATTGACCTGGATGGCTTTGTACTTTTTTGTTGGTGTCCCTGTTTTTTCTCTTTCGGTGCCCTTAGCAGTACGCTACGCTAGATCTAGCAAGTACATCCCATTTTTTCCTTACTGGACAGTTTTCGTCAAAGCTGTTGTGGTCTGTTTTTTCATGCTTATTGACACTACAGTTCCGGCACGTTGGAGGAACTCCTGCCATCCATGTCGGGCAGTCCTTCCGCATATGTGGCCCGGAGCAGTGGCTGCATACTGTTTCCTTGCAGATTTTCCGCCCATGTCCAAATGCCAGGCATCGCGAGCATTGGATGAGAGGAGACTGATCTTTTACCGTTATTCTCTGTAGGTCAATATGCACTTTCCCAGCATTTGTTAGGCTCTGCCATACTTTTGGGGAAACTTGGAGAACTACGTGGTTTATGTGCTGGTTCCTAGCCTTCCGTCGGTATCGGACTTCCACTCTGTATTCCTCCGGTTTTATGTCTTTTACTAGTTCGGAATTTTGGTTTTTAATTGACTCCTTTATGTCGTCGTCGCTGTTAATTGTTAAGACGTCCCGTAGAATTATGAGCGGATCTTTGTTTGGTCTTTCTTCTACCTTCAGGGAGGGGCTTACATTTTTTAGTCTTTCCGTAATCCTTGTGATCTCTTGTTTGTTTTCAAATCCCATCACCACTTTCTGGTCTCGTGCCTTCCGCATTCTGTCCACTCTAATACCAGTTGTTTTTGCATCTATTCCTGTTCTTATTTTGTTTATTATTGTGTCGCTTGTGTCCTGTAGGTCAGATGAAGTTACTACCACTGAATGTATTGTCTGTGGCTGGGGCTTAATGTTCTTGTCCATCTTGTTTCCTGAGACTTTTTCTGCGTATGTAACCCCTTCCTTTACCGAGAATCTGCTCATCTCCTCGTTGAGTCTCTCTAATTGTTGTTTGATGTTGTTTATTTCCGATTTTGTTTCCTCTGCGATTTCCGTGTGTGTTTTAACTTCTTCACGTACTTCTTTCAGGAGTCCTACGTCGGTTCGTGTTTTGAGTGTTTCTAGTTGTGCACTCATAGTTCGTCTGGCTTCCGATAACTTAAGAATGATTTCGTACATTCGGCCAAGGTTTTCTATTACGACTTCTTTAATTGTGGTTTTAAGATTTCCAGATTGCTCCAAGTGAAGTTTCGCCTCTTGATATAGGCGGTTTGCAACTGATGGTAAAGTATCTACTGGATTGTCGGTCCCACTTGATAAGTCCGGTGTCGTATCCTTGCCGGGTATGTCGCTTTTCGGTGTGGTTCTCTTCTTATTGTCCATGTCCCCTTGTGAGGAGACTTGTCTGCTAGATGTTCCAGAACCTCCCGTCTTGTTAATCGTTGTCATTTTCGATGCCATTTTAAGACTTAGGTAGTGTAGAGAGCTACCAGTCAATATATAATGCGGCGTTTGTCGAGTCCTCTTGCGACACCTACGTTATAATGTTTTTATTGTAAATAGTATCCGGTTTTTATTTTTATTTGAGAGCTGTTTATAATAGGTTGTTTGTATAGGGGATGCTTAGTCAAATTTTGGGGGTCAAAGTAAAGATATCGATATTATTATCGTTGTCTTATACTAATTATAGTAGTCAGAGAGGTGTAAATGGTCTCTCTGGCTGTCTAGTTTAGTGTCAAGCTAAATAAAATAAGTAAAGTAAAATAAAATAAAATAAAATAAAATGTTCCGAGCAACTAAGAGAAGTCCGATTTAATATGTATAACTATGAAGTTTGAATAATTTAGTGAAAAGTACGTACAATAACTGTGCAGTTTAGTTACTTTGCTACTGTTGAATGGTCAGTGTTAGATATTTAATACAATTAACCAATATGTTCACTCTACATCAAGTAGAGTTCGGTCCAAATAAATTTACACAAGTAATATTCGTCGAAATAGGCAATTTTAGTATTGAGTACGATCAGAAATAAGAGCGTACACGACAAAAGAAAATTTAAAAATAAAAAAATAAAAATGAAATAAAATTTAGGTACAAGACAATTGACCGTTAATACAGGGCAATTGCCTGTTATAACTAAGTAAGTAATACCGGGTAGTTGTCCGTTAACATAGGACAATTACCGGTTCCAGTGGATACCGGTCAATTGTCTGTTTTACTATGGACTTCACCTTTGCCGCCTCTGAGCTCCAGGCTTAGGCCGCCTTTGGGGGGGGAGGGGGGGGGGAAGGGTAGGGGGTCGTCCCGACAAACTTTATATATAAAGTTTATCGGGACGACTATCCCTATATACCCACCCCCTAAACTTTATATATAAACTTTATATATAAAGTTTAGGGGGTGGGTATATATATAAACTTTATATATAAAGTTTAGGGGGTGGGTATATAGGGAGGGGGGTTCGAATTTTCGGTCAGAATCCGTCTAGGACGCACCGTTCCCGAGATATCCCGGATTTTTGGTTTTTCCAAATATTCCCGTTGGATTATCTCGGGAACCACGCCCCCTATCCTTCTGACGAAAAATTCTGGGTAAACCTGGTACTGTAAAGATGCCAATAATCCAAAAAAAAATTTTGAGGGATAAGGGGTTGGGGGGGGGTAAAGTAAGGATACAAGGATTTTGGAGGGGAAAGGTGAATTTTGATACAGGGAGGGGAGGTACACAATGTGGTGAGCAAGAACCAATATTATAAATCTTATAAATGTTATAAAATATTATAAAGTTTTATAAAGTACAATCACGACTTTATAAATTATGAAAGTTACAGAAATAGAACTTGTAAGAAACAACGGAAATAGATGAAATACATGAAATACGATTGTCGAGTTGGAACAATATGACCCAGTGTCCCACTCACAAGCTTGTTTCTTACAAAATTCATCAATGACCCACTATTTACGATGCACGTTTGAGGACTAACTTTTTTGTTTTTGAAGCTAGAGACGTGCGGTTTTTTTTGAATTTTGTGACTTGAGCCAAAACAGGTTTTCCAAAAATTTCTATCTTTCTAAGTAAAGGGGGGGGGGGCGGGAATTTTGCGTTTTTTGAAAAAAATTTTGTGACAAGTTGTAGTTAAGTTTGTAAATTTAATAGCTTCCAAAGTATTGGTTCGATTTAAATGAAATTTGGAATGTATATTAAAAGGTCCTCAATGCATGCATACACAAAAAGTGGGGGGTGGGGGTGGCTAAATATTCCCTCAGGAAGGGTTGCAAGTTTTACAAATGTTAAATTTAAAATTTTAAGTTAATATTTCTAATTTTGTGGACTATGTACCTTCAAATGGACTTCATTACATTTTCCAGTGTTTCTTCCTGGACACCCTGCTGCCTCTGGTTCCTGAATTCGGCTCCGGGGTTGCGAGTTTAAGACCAATTTAGTGGGCGCCGAAAAAGTTGTTGACTCGGTTCTCGGTGTTCCTTCCTCGCTAAAACTGGTCTAGCTTCGCGCACCGCTAGTGGATTTTGTTATTCAGGGTGTCGTTTTGAAGAAGATGAATTAAGCTATCAGGTACAATAATAAAAATAATAGGTTCTCGCTTGAAATTTTGATCTAGGTGACCTGGAATATTGGGGACTTTTCTGTGATACTTCTTTCCTCTGTAGCTCCCTCAGTTTTCAGCTTTTCTTGATTCTGAAAGCTGATCTGGGTTGCTGCTGAAGTCTCCTTTCTGGATCACTAATTAAAATTGGTCCAAATCCTCTATTTATAGTACCTCGTGTTTTTGATTTTTTGTTTTCCTGTCAATTTGTTCCTGATTTTGAACCCGGAAAATTATGTGCGATACACCAAATTGTCGGGCTCGTCGAGACGCGTAATATGGTGCCAGAAAAACACAGGGTCGTCGATCTTATTTAAGCAGCGCACGCAATTTTTTGAAATTAACCTTCAAATTAACCTTATTTTGCGGCGTGGTTCTGTGTTTTCCGCTGTTCTCTTCCTGGATTTTCTTCCCACTGGTAAGATAATTTGTCCAGTGGATAGAGGGCACAAATACACACACTTAGACACAAATTTCACTGCAATCCAGCACTTTTTGTCACTATTTAGCGATTTTTAAAGCTCGGAGCGGCGTAAAAACGTGGCGCTTGCTACGGCGGTTGGCTCGGAACTGGGTTAGGTTAGGTTAGGTTAGGTTAGGTTAGGTTTTTTTTTTTTTTTTTTTTTTTTTTTTTTTTTTTTTTTTTTTTTTTTTTTTTTTTTTTTTTGTCCGGGCGCTTTCTGGCCCGGCCCGCGAGCTAAATAAAAGCATCCCCTGACCTTTTGTCAGGGACCTTGGTCCTGTTATAAAAATTAAATAAAGAATATTTAATTTTTATAACTTAGGGTACAATTTTTCTTAATTCTAGTAATAGAAGTCTTAATATTAACAGAACAGGAGCGTAAACTTTCTTTATAGTACTTTCTTAGGACTATTTGGTATACATACATTTATTTTTTGTATACACAGCTTAGGTTCTTATTCTAATTAAAGTATTATATTACTAAGGACAGCTTTTACAATATTGCTTATTCTTAGCTTTATTTTTATACTTATTTTTGTTGTTTACATTGATTGCTTTCGTGTACAAGCGTGTTGCATCACATTAGTTACATCTTAATTCTTACCTTATCTTTACTTTTTACAAGCACTATTTTAGCATACTATATATTTCTTTACCTATTTTTATTTGCTTTGGTTTTACAATATGCATATAATATATATATATATCAATATGTATAAAAATCATATTACTTATTTACTTATTTCTCTTGTTCGCTTTCGTCACTATTGTTATGCAGTATTCTAAAATCTTGTTAAATGTCTTTTTATCTGTTATTAACTTGTTCATGTTGTGTGCAGTTATGTTCATACCTATGTTTTGTTCTAATTTAAATCTTTCAGCCAGGTTTGCGGGACAGTCGAACAAGAGGTGAGTTATTGTTTCGCCTATTTCAGGGTCGCAAGTGCACGACGGACTCGTGGCACACCCAAACCTGTGAAGGTACTGGGCGAACCCCCCGTGCCCCGTCAGCGCCTGAGTCAATTTACCAGTTATTTCTATTTTCCTTATTGTCTTGTAAGCTGTCACCGCATTCGGGAAAAATATTTTTGTGACAGCCGCCGTTTCGCCTTCCGTATATCGTCTGTTCCATTCGTCAAGCGACCGCAATCTAATTTGTCGCTTGACAAATGAAACTGGACAAAGGTCGTAATTTGGCCTCGTTTTCATCTTCTGGGCCGCCTCTTTGGCCAGCTCGTCAGCCCTTTCGTTACCCTTCAGTCCAGCATGGGCTTTAATCCAAAACAAGGATATTTCCTTATTTTGTGCTCTAGCTGCCTTAATGTTTGTCCTCGTCTGTACGGCCAGGTTATGCTTTGAGGCGTTATTTGTTATCGATTCAAGTGCCGATCTAGAGTCGCTACATATGCCGAAACTCCCCTCCCGACGCTCCAAGGCTATCCTTGTCGCAGTGCATATGGCCAGGAGTTCCGCCTGATATACCGTGCAATACGGTGACAGCTTTAATTTGACGGTTTCGATTTCGGCTTCGCCTTTCCATATGGAAAGCGCCGCCCCGACCGTGCCGCAAATCTTGCTGCCATCCGTATATATGCGAATTGCTTGCTTGTTATGGCAATTTACTTGCTCTAGGTTATTCAGGCTTACGAACCCCAGGCTCATATGTTCTGCCGGGTGAGGAGTCCCGTCGAATGCAACGACTCGCTCCACTTCCCTGTCCCCCAGCTCTGCCATGGGCAGCCCCCTCCTAACCCTATAGAGTGCAGCTGCCTCTCTTATTCGGAGGTCAAGTGGGAGCAACCCAGACAGGACTAGTGCCGAGTTCAGGGAGGTGGTCCTGTACGCCTTTGTTATTTTCTGCGCGAATCCTCGCTGTACATTGTTTAGTTGTTTCTGCACCCCTAGCTTTCCAGTCGCTGACGCCCAGGCACTGGCGGCATACAGAATTATCGGCTCCACAGTTGCCGTATATATTGTGCGGATTATTTCCGGATTGAGGCCCCAACTGATTTTGGCTGTTCTGGCGAGCTGTTTGTAGATGGACGCGGCTTTTTTGCACGATTCTGCGACATGCTTATTGAATGTGAGCTTATTGTCAATGTGAAGTCCTAAGATTTTTATATCCTCTGACATTCCAACGCCGACCCCACCCATACTCAGGATCGGGACGTCGTACCTTAATTTCCTGGTGACGGTCATTGCTTTGGTCTTTGATGGACCAAAGTTAAGTTTGTTATTGTCGCCCCAGTCCCGAACATAGGCGAGAGCGGCGTTGGCCTGTCTTTGGATATCTAACGCATTATCACCATCAAACACAAGAACGACATCATCGGCGAAGGCTTGACAGTAGTCGCCTCTACTTTGTAAACCTTGTATCAGGGGATCTAGCAGTAAGTTCCATAGGATAGGACCGCCAATTGACCCTTGTACACACCCTTTGCTCGTATTTTTAGTATATTCTTCACTTCCATATCTTACTGTGACCTTCCTGTCGCATAGGTAGCTGTCGAGGATTCCTTGTAGGTTACTAGGACATTTTTCCTCAGCCAATCGGATTCTTATAGCTGGCCACCAAGCATTGTCAAAGGCCCCCTCTATATCCAACGAAATCACGACGACTATCTTTTTATCTTCAACTTTCCGTCGGATGTGATTTACCAGGTCATAGAGGGAGTCCTCAGTGCTTTTCTGGGGCATGAATCCGTATTGGCGAGTACTTATCCTAGGAAGGATATGCCACTTCAGTCTACCTATGATCATTTTTTCCAGAATTTTTCCCATCACTGGCAACAGGCCTATTGGCCTATATGCTTTGGGGTTTCGGTAGTTGTCCTTACCGGGTTTCCGCAGGACTACTACCGTTGCCTCTTTCCAGATTGTTGGGAAATGTTTAAGTTGCAGGCATTTATTGGCCAGTGATAGGAAAAATCCAGGGTCACAGTGAATGGCTCTACTGCATATCTCGGCTGTAAAGCCATCTGCTCCGGGTGCTTTCTTTGGGTTGAAGGTTTCCACCATTGACATGAGTTCCACCATTGTAAATGGTGGATCGTGGGGCGTGTCGTTTGCCCATTCATTAATGCGTTGTGCCTTTTCCCTTATTTGTTGGTGGTGTTTTGTATCATGCTCTGTAGTATCATTTGGGTAGAAGGTTTCTGTCAACAATTTAACTGAGTCTCTCATGTCAATGGTTTCCCCTTTGTCCTCCAGTGGCAGGTCTTCTTGTCGTTTGGCAGTCTTTCCTATCACTCTATAGATGCCTTCCCACATTCCTTCCTTTTCTTGCCTGCTGCAAAACCTCTTCCAACTTTGAGTCTGGGCTTCTTTCACGCTAGTTTCATATCTTAATTTTGCCTGCAGATACTCATCGATGACCTTTGCTCTCCGGACTTGTGCTGCACATCGGATTCGACGTTTTTTCGTCGTTACCTCCTTCTTCATCAAGGTAAGTTCTGGAGTCATCCATGGCTGGTTAAGTTTTCGTTCGGACTTCAATTTCGGGAGGGTGTCCTCGCATGCTTGCTTAATTGCTTTAGTGTACTCCTCCGTCATTTGGTCCAAATCCCTTTTGCTGTTTATCTTCTCCACACTTTCTTTGTTTATGGCCCTCTCTTGTTGTAGCTGAGTCAGTTTACTACAAAACTCACGCCAGTTAGCCTTCTTGGTGCCATAAATCCGGGTGGTCCTCTGGATGCTCGTACCTTGAGAGCTGCTTAGCCCTATATCAAACGTCAGCGCGTTATGATCGGAGCTTGTAACGCTCTCGTCTACTTTCCAGTTTTTTATAAGGCCAAGCAACCCACTCATGCAGACCGTGACATCCACAAAGCTGGAATACCTTTTATTACCTCTCACGGTATCAAAAGTAGGGATGTCTCCTTCGTTGAGTATCTGCAGGTTAATTTCTTCAATGGATCCAAACATGTCTTCGCCCCTGTGATCCAATACATTGCCTCCCCACCATGGGTTCTTGGCATTTGTGTCGCCTCCCATTATAAGTAATTTTGGTTCCAGTTTTTCTTTAATCGCTTTTAACTGCTCCAAGTAAGGCCTTATGGGCTGGTCTGGCTCAAAGTAGAATGAAATCACAGTGAACTCCCAGGCCTGGGTACGGATCCCTACCACTACGATGTTATTTGTGGTATATTGTGGATACTGCTTAACGTCGAGATTCGGGTCTAGGACTGCTATAGCTGCCTTGACCGTCGAATCCCCGGGATCCGTACTTTGGAAGATCCTCACTCCCGTGAAATTTTTCATGTACCTTGAGCCACCCGGTTAGGTTAGGTTAGGTTAGGTTAGGTTAGGTTAGGTTAGGTTAGGTTAGGTTAGGTTAGGTTAGGTTAGGTTAGGTTAGGTTAGGTTAGGATAGGTTAGGTTAGGTTAGGTTAGGTTAGGTTAGGTTAGGTTTTTTTTTTTTTTTTTTTTTTTTTCCCTACCTGTCCGGGCGCTGTACTGGCCCGGCCCGCGAGCTACAATGAAACACCCCCTGACATGGCTCGTCAGGGACCTTGTTTTTTTATTTAATCAGTTTTTTAAACAAAAGGTACAGGATTTATTCTAAAGGATACATCATCTATAATTACTTAATGCTAACACTTAGGGGCAGCTATCTTTATTATATTCTATTTCTTATAATTATTTTACTTACATTTATTATGCTCTTTTATGGCTTGACTACTTTTTACTTTATTTCTTAGCATTATAATACCATTTTTACTACTACACACAATTATTTTACAATTTTTATACAATTTTTACTATTCTATGCCTATAAACTATTTCTATATTTTGCTTATTTATAACATATTTTCTATCTTATTTCAAGGATTTTTCTAATTCTATTACAGTTATCTTTCTTTCTTAATCTACGTAGCTTTTATTTATTTACTTATTTTAGGGTTTTTATAACTACTAGGACAATTCGCAGAATTGTCATAGCCTAGTTATATATTTTACAACTATTACATTTTATTTTCTATTATATTTTTATTTGCTATTGTATTTATTAAGTTTTCCTTGCTTATTTTATTACATGCATGTATTACATATATACTAATATATATAAACATCATATATTGTTACTACTTGTTTCTTTTTATTGCTCTATTTGCTATCTCTATTGAGTATTCTATAAATTTACTTCTTTTAATTTTGTCATTTAATATACTTCGAATATTGGCTCGGTTAGGTTAGGTTAGGTTAGGTTAGGTTAGGTTAGGTTAGGTTAGGTTAGGTTAGGTTCCCCCCCGAGGGCCGCCACCTTGTCGTGGTGGGGGGGCTTGCGTGTCCCAATGATCTCCAAGGCTATACCGTACAGGGTTTCCCATAACGGACAGGCTTGGAGGGAGGGGCCAGACCAAGAGCGGCTCACAGTTGGTATCTCTCCACACTGTTTAGTGCGGATGAGACCATGGGGTGGGGTCCCTCCACGTGTCCCTCTGAATTAGCAGAGGGCACTGTGGATGGGACCAGGGTGGGAAAATCCCTTGAGGGTTGCTCACCCAAACGCAGGGGCGACGGGCTGTCGGTCGCGAGACTGGCAGCATGGCTTAGGCCACCGTCGGCCAACTCGCTCCCTGACCCGTAGGCGTCAGGGGTGAGGGCCGCCACTCCGGTGGGGGCCGCGAGGAAGAAAACCTCTCTAAAAAATTACCCTAAGTTGGTGTCTCTCCACGTGTCCCTCTGATTTAGCAGAGGGCACCGTGGATGGGACCAGGGTGGGATAAACCCTTGAGGTTTACCCACCCTAACGCGGGGGCGACGGGCTGTCGGTCGCGAGACTGGCAGCATGGCTTAGGCCACCGTCGGCCAACTCGCTCCCTGACCCGTAGGCGTCAGGGGTGAGGGCCGCCACTTCGGTGGGGGCCGCGAGGAAGAAAACCTCAATAAAAAATTAACCTAATCCCAAGCTCTGGCCTTGGCGATGGGATGAATGGTTGGGGGGTACCCAATCCCGAGAGGCAGGGGATCTCACCCCGCTCAAAAAAAGAAAACAAAATGGCAAGTTCAAAAAGTACGTGTAATTTTCCCCAGGGGGGTCCCGGCTCAGCCGGGGAGTCCCCCCTCCTGTCTTCGGACGGGAGCTGCCCTCCGTATCCTGGGGTGGGCAAGAACTGCCTCGTAGGCCAGCAATCCGCTGGCCTCCGTGAACACAACGTAAGCGACTGCACAACGGACACCGAATCTGGAGAGAGAGTGGCGAGAGACGAGGAGACACAGGTGACTGCGGAGGAGTCTGACTCCTCGGTGGTGACCCTGGTCTCGGTGTCGTCCGGAGACGACTCGTCGGGGGGCCTGTGGCGCAATATGCGTAAACGGCCCCGAAAGGAAGCTGAGTCGGCAGTGGTCGAGCAGCCTGCTCCCACGCCGGCGACGAAGCGAGGGAGAGGGCGACCGCCCACAACGGGCGAATACGTCGGCCTGGCGAAAGCCAAGCAGGCGTATCTCAAAGCCCAGAGAGAAGAGGAGAGGCTCCGGGCGGAGATGGAGGTGGCCGAGATGGCCCGAGACCTCCGATCTCGGTCTCGCTCTCGGTCGAGGTGTCTGTCCGACACGTCGTCGCTGTCACGCGGCGAAGATGGACCCTCGACATCCGAGCTTAGAAAGAAGGCGGAGGACAGCGTGCTCCTCATTCAGGCGGTCGCGACAAAGTCGCGCAACCTGAAGGGCACGCTGCAGAGGGACCTCAAGGAGGCCTCTGCAATCCTCAGGGAGGTGGTAGCGGAACTGGCAGAGCGGTCCGCTACGCAGGAGACGGCTCGGCTCGAGAGGGCCAATGCCCGCCTGCAGAGCGAGGTCGCCGAACTCCGCAAGGAGATCTCGGAATTGCGGGCGAGCCTCGCCAGGCCTGCGGAGCCGAGCGGAGCCGATCGCAACGCCACGCTGATGCGGTCTATCATGGTGGAAGTGGGGACCATGATGGACGCAAAGCTCGAGGCGATCAAGATGCGGCTCCCTCCTGAGCCACGCCTCCGGCCGCCTTTGGCCGCCGACAGAGCGAGGGCTGAGGCTGCGCCTCCCGCTCCCGAGCCGCGCCTCCGTCCGCCTCTGGCCGCCGACGGGGCGAGGGCTGAGGCTGTGCCTCCCACTCCCACTCCCGCGGCCGGGAAGAAGAAGAAGGAGAAGGGGAAAGCGCCTCCCAAGGCGTATTCGGAGGTGGCAGCGCCGACCCCTGGCGCCCCGAGACCCCCGACGACAGCCGTGTCCGAGGAGTGGAGCACGGCTGCCAAGCGGGGCAAGCGGGACAAGCGGGGGAAGAAAAAGGGCAGCGCACCGGCGGATAAGCCCCCGTCCAAGAAGGCCTCGGCGGCGAAGCTTCGCGCCCCGCGCTCGGCTGCGGTGTCCATCACCATCCAGCCGGGCGCCACGGTGGAGGGGAAGGAGCTGTCGTACAAAGACGTGCTCGACGGGGCGAAGCGGAGGATAGACCTGGAAGGCTTAGGCCTGAAGGGTCTCCGATTCCGCACCGCCGTGACGGGGGCCCGCATGCTGGAGATCCCCGGGGCTGACAGCGGCGAGAAGGCGGATCTGCTGGCGGTCAAGCTGCGGGAGGTCCTTCCTGCGGACCTGGTCCGCGTCTCCAGGCCCGTGAAGTGCGCAGACCTGCGCATCAGCGAGCTGGATGACGCGGTGTCCCAGGAGGAGGTGGCGGCCGCGGTGGCCCGCTCCGGGGAATGCCCCGTCGAGCAGGTCAAGTGCGGGGAGATCCGCCGCTTCTCTCCCGACAGCCCCGGCACGGCGTGGGTGCGCTGCCCTGTCGCAGCAGCGAAAAAAGTCGCCTCCAGCGGGCGGCTACTGGTGGGGTGGGTGTCGGCCCGGGTCAGGCTGTTAGAGGCCAAGCCGCTGCGCTGCTACCGGTGCCTCGACTCGGGGCACGTGAGGAGTAAGTGCACCGGCGAGGTGGACCGCAGCGACACCTGCTATCGCTGCGGTCAACCGGGCCACAAGGCGGCTGGCTGCTCGGCTGCCCCACACTGCCCGCTGTGCGAGGCTAAGAAGAAGCCGGCGGACCACAGAGCGGGAAGCGGAGCCTGCACCGCTCCCGCCTCCGCCAAGTCCGCCAAGTCCGGCCCCAAAAAGAAGGGCAAAAAGAAAGGCAAGCCCGCCGGGAAAGGCCCAACAGCCCACCCCCGGCCGGCCCGCCCGTCCGCCGCTGACGTGGAACGCGCCGAGAGGGTCGCAGACATGGCCGTCGATTAAGGATGGCCATGTCTGTTCTGCAGGCGAACCTCAACCACTCGGCCAGGGCTCAGGACCTCTTGTACCAGAGCCTGGCCGAGTGGTCGATCCAGGCGGCGGTGGTGGCGGAGCCTTACCTCGTCCCTGCAAGGGACAACTGGGTTGGTGACCGGGAGGACACGGTGGCGATCGTCGCGCAGACGGCCGCCGGCTCCCCGCCCTTCGATAAAACAGCGAAGGGCCACGGATGCGTCGCGGCCACCTTTATGGGCGTGACGATCGTCGGCGTGTACTTCTCGCCGAACCGGAGCCTGGCCGCATTCGAGCAATTCCTGCTCGAGGTCAGTGCTCTGGTCGGCCAGAGTCACCCAATCCCGGTCCTGGTCGCCGGGGACTTCAACGCCAAGTCGACGGCTTGGGGTTCCCCGGCCACCGATGCGCGGGGCGAGGTACTGGAGGAGTGGGCTGCCACGTCGGGCTTGGTTCTCCTGAACCGGGGGTCGGTAGACACGTGCGTGCGGCACAACGGGGGTTCCATCGTGGACCTTACGTTCGCGACCCCGTGTCTTGCGCGCCGTGTCCAAAACTGGAGGGTGCTCGGGGAGGCGGAGACGCTCTCGGACCACCGGTATATCCGGTTCGAGGTCGCCGCCAACCCTGGAGCTCCACATCACGGCGTGCCCGAATACTTGCGTCGTCTCCTCTGCGACTACTTCTCCGAGAGGGAAGTGGTGTACCCGACGCGCGACGGATGGGGCCGCCGGGTAATGACGTGCGGTGTTCCACAGGGATCGGTTCTCGGGCCGCTCCTGTGGAACATCGGCTACGACTGGGTGCTGCGGGGCGCTAATCTGCGGGGGGTCGACGTAACGTGTTACGCCGACGATACCCTCGTCACGTCCTGCGGCACCACGTACCGAGAGGCGGCCCTCTTGGCGACGGCCGGAGTGGCCCAAGTGGTGGCCCGAATCCGCCGGCTGGGGCTGGAGGTGGCGCTGGAAAAGTCGGAGGCTCTGTGCTTTCACGGAGCCCGACGCGCCCCTCCCGCAGGATCCCAGCTGGTGGTCGGTGGCGTTTCCATCGCTGTCGAGTCGACGATGCGGTACCTAGGCCTCGTCCTCGACAGCCGATGGAACTTCCGAGAGCACTTCGATCGATCGAGAACACTTCGTGGGTCGATCGCCGACACGGGGCCCTCACCTTCCACGCTGTGCAGATCCTGACGGGGCACGGTTGCTTCGGCAGGTACCTGTGCAGCGTGGCGGGTCGAGAGCCGACCAGCGTGTGCCACGCCTGTGGGTGTCCGGAGGACACGGCGGAGCACACGCTGGCGGAGTGCCCTGAATGGGACGAGCCGCGGGCGATGCTCGCCGCGGCTATAGGGGACGACCTGTCGCTGCCGGGCGTAGTGAAAGCCATGGTCGGCAGCGACAGAGCGTGGAAGGCGGTGCTCCGATTCTGCGCCACGGTGATGGCGCAGAAGGAGGCGGCGGAGCGGGCGAGGGAAGACGACCCTCTGTCGACCCCGATCCGCCGCAAGAGAGTGGGGCGCAGGCGCCTGGCGCATGAGCGCCGCCTTCCCCCATAACGTGGGTCTCCGGGCGGTGGAACCGGGGGGTACCATCGCCCAGCAGGAGGAGACCCCCGAGACGGCTGGCGTGTCACGTGTTCCGGCACGCCAGGTTGAATGGTGAGTGGCGCTCCAAGTGAGCGCCCCACATGATGGGCCCCGAGTCCCGGGCAACCGTCGGCGGAGCAGCGGACGTGTGCGTAAGCGTTCCCGCAGCTCCGCCGGAAGACGGTGAGGAGGAACACCGCTGGTTTTTAGCCGGTAAGAGTCCGGCATAACCCGACAGCGCCCCCGCGTCTGTCGGGTATCCATGAGGATTTTCCAGCGATATCAAAAAAAAAAAAAAAAAAAAAGGTTAGGTTAGGTTAGGTTAGGTTAGGTTAGGTTGGGGATTCCCCGCAGTGTTGGCTTCCTCGTAGCAATCCCCGGGCAACGTCTCGTCTGACCACCGTAACGGAGTGGCAGACAGGCGGCAAACGAACACTGTGCGATCGTACACTATCAAGGCTTGTAAGTGCGGTCATCGTCGTTCGACGCAATGTCGAAACCTTTGCGGGACGCCTCCGGGCGTTTCAAAAAAGGCCCTTCTCAGGGCCAACCCGAAACGGCCCTTGTCAGGGCCACCCCCGATGACGCTTCGGCGTCGGAGGCTAGCCGCGCACCATCTGCGGCAAGCCTAGTCAGCAGGGAGGAGGACCTGTCGGGGTCCGACAGTGACGCCCTTGCGGTGGAGCTGCCGGACCGACAGGCTAAAAAGCGGGCATACTTGAGGCAGGGTTCGGGGGGCTCTTCGGACTCAGCCAAAAGTAAGGCCAAGGTAAGCAAGGCTGTAAAGCCTGCTAGCCTGAGGCTTAAGGTTGCCAAAAGCAACCTTAAAAAGAGGAGCAGTGCTATAAAGCCTGCTAACCCGGCCCTGGCTTGCACTAGCCACGACGTGGGTCTGCTGGACGCCCAACGTCTGCTAGACACAAACAGGGCACGAGTCCAACAAGAGTTGGAAGAGGAGGTTGCCGCTAAGGAGGCACAGGCACGCGAGCGCAGAGGCAAGGCGGACTACGGTACGTCAAGCGTCTCGTACGCAGACCACTCCTTAGCGGAACTAGTCAAGATGGCCGAAGAGGACCAAGAGGAGATCATTACGGTCGCCTCAAAGTCCTCAAACTTGAAGGGGACTTTTCAAAAGGCCCTCAAATGCCGGGCTGCCAGCCTTCGTGGCATCATCGGTGAGTTGGTGCAGCGCACAACCACCGATGAGGTAAGGCAGCTCCAAAAGAGGGTGGACTGCCTTACAAAGGAGGTCAGTGAGCTTCACACGAAGCTCGCTGAAGCTGTGAGGCGGCCTGTCCAGGCCCCGTCTGCTGCGACGTCGGTGGATCTCTCCCCCTCCACCCTTGAGGAAACCATCCGCAAGGTGGTGATGGAGGAGAGAGCCTTCACGCGGGCCTGCTTTGCGGGCATTGAGGACAGGCTCCTGCCTGAAAAGCGCGTCAGGCCGCCGTTGGCAGCGGACAGGGCTGCTCCTGCCTCTGCCCCCGCTCCGGCCCCTGCCCCGGTCGTGATGGCTCCTCCCCCGACCCCTAAACCCGCAAAGGGCAAAGGGAAGGGGAAGAAGACGGTGGCTCCACCGGCTACGACCGAGGTGGCTCCGCGGGCTACGACCGAGGTTGCTCCGTCGGCCACGACTGACGTGGTGGCGGCAACGTCCCAGAGGGAAGACGCCTTACTTCCCTCCAGCACTCCGTCCAACGAGTGGACTGAGGTGGTTGGGAGGAAGAAGAAAGGCGCCAAAAAGGCAGTGCAGCCCGTTGCCCCTGCCAATGTCCCCTCCGGCTCGTCCAAAGGGACGAGCAAAGAAAAGGGGAAGAGCAAGGGGGAAAAAACAGCCCCCAAGCCGAGTGGGAAGAAACTTGTTCCTCCCAAAACCGCGGCCGTCGTAGTGACGCTCACTCCGGAGGCCGTGGAGAAGGGCGAGACGTACGAGTCCGTCCTGAAACGGGCTCGTACCAACGCAAACCCGGCCACGTTGGGTATTGGCCTGGTGACGTGCCGCCGGACCCAAACCGGAGCTCGACTTTTTGAATTTCCGGGGGCCCAGGGCGGCACCAACGCGGACCTCTTCGCAAGTAAGTTGCAAGAGGTCATAGCGGACGCGGCCAAAGTTGCCAGGCCAACAAAGACCGCGACACTAGAAGTAACCGATCTGGACGACTCGGTCACGAAAGAGGAGGTGGTGGCGGCAGTTGCCGCTACAGGAGGCTGCGACGCGGCAGCAATACAGGGCGGGGCCATCAAACCTGGTCGCGGTGGTCTGGGTGCTATTCGCCTGGAGTGCCCGGTCGTCGCGGCAAAGGCCGTACTGGCCAAGAGGCGGCTCCCTGTAGGGTTCTGTGTGGCTGTGGTCCGGGCACTTGAAGACCGGCCTTTCCGCTGCTTCAAGTGCTACGGAATAGGACACACCAGAGCTCTGTGTCCATCCCGAGTGGACAGATCGGAGCTCTGCTGCCGCTGCGGGGAAGCGGGGCACAAGGCGGCAGAGTGCGGTGCTGCCACGCCGCGCTGCGCGGTGTGCACCGCCAGCGGCCGTCCAGCCAGCCACGTGATGGGGGGGAGGAAATGCAATCCTCCTCCAAAGAAGGGACAAGCACAGGCGCCAATCCGCCCTGCTGCTGCCACCGCCGCTGTTGAGGCTGTCGAAACCTCGCAACAGGCCGAAGAGGGCAATGCGATGGACCAATAATGACAGTGGTCCATCGCATTTTACAGGCGAACACCAACCACTGCAGAGCGGCCCAGGACCTTCTGGTGCAGGCCATGGCCGAGTGGTTGGTGGATGTTGCGGTCGTCGCCGAGCCCTACTCTGTCCCTGGCCGCTGGCTAGGGGACAGGGACGGCTTAGTAGCGCTTGTGGCGCGGTCTTCCTCGGACTCCCCTCCCCTCTCGCTCTTAGAGAGGGGACCGGGATACGTGGCCGCCGCGTGGGGAGACATAGCTTTTGTCGGGGTCTATTTCTCCCCAAACCGACCACTTTCGGACTTCGAGGACTTCCTTGGAGTCCTCGCCGCAGTGGTTTCGAGGGTGGCGCCACGTCAGGTCTCCGTTCTGGGAGATATGAACGCCAAGTCGGTGGTTTGGGGTAACCCAGCCACCGACGCACGCGGGCGGGCGGTCGAGCTTTGGGCGGCCTCCTCCGGGCTCTCCCTTCTGAATAGAGGGGAGGTCCATACGTGCGCGCGGCGGTGGGGTGGGTCAATTGTGGACGTCACTTTTGCCTCGCCCGCGCTGGCCGCGCGTGTGAAAAACTGGCGGGTGGACATGGTGGAGACTTTCTCGGACCACCGCTACGTGCGGTTCGAGATCTCCACCCAAGGTCCCCGGAGAACGGCTCCCCCGGGCCAATCTCCATTTCCTCGGTGGGCATTCGTCCACCTGGACAGGGAGGCAGCGAGGGAGGCGGCATTCGTCCAGGACTGGCTTGCGCCTGACGTAGGGGTCGTGGACGTGGACACTGCCGCGGCGCAGCTGAGGGAGTCGTTGACCGCGGTATGCAATTCCAGCATGCCTCGGTCTCGTCGTCCGCCTCCCCGACGCACCGTTTATTGGTGGTCGGAGGAGTTGGCGGTACTTCGAACTGCCTGCGTGGCGGCTCGAAGGGAGTACTCTCGAAGCCGGCGGCGGCGGGTACGCGACCCGGCAAATGAGGAGCGCCTTCACGCCTTGTACGTGGAGGCAAAGCAGGCCCTCAGAAATGCGATGCTTGCCGCCCAGGACTCGGCGCAGGCTGAGCTGCTGGAGGGCCTCAACGAAGACCCTTTTGGGAGGCCATATAAGGCGGCGCGGAACAAGCTGCGTCCCTTCGGCCCCCCCGTATCGGAGACCCTCGAGCCGGCAGTGCTGGATGGGGTGGTACGGTCCCTGTTTCCAGGCAGGGCCGACGCTTTCACCCCACCAGTAATGGACCCTTCGCAGGGTGGGGTTCAGGAGGAAGAGGAGGACCAGGAGGCCCTTTCTCTCACTGGGGCCGAAGTTAGCACGGCGGTGCTTCGCCTTCGTGCTAAAAAGACGGCCCCAGGGCCAGACGGCGTCCCAGCAAGGGTGGTGGCAATAGCCGCCACCGAAATGGAGGAAAGGTTTCGGGACCTCTTTGACGCGTGTTTCGCGTCGAGGAGGTTTCCGAAACCATGGAAGGAGGGGCGTTTATGCCTCCTCCGAAAAGAAGGACGCCCGGCGGACTCCCCCTCGGCATACCGACCCATCGTCCTGCTCGATGAGGTCGGTAAGATGTTCGAGGGGGTCATCGCCGCCCGACTGAAGGACCACCTACGGGTGGTTGGGCCGGACCTGTCGGACGCTCAGTTCGGCTTTCGACCTGAGCGTTCGACAATAGACGCCCTCGCCCTATTAAAGGGTGTGGTGAAGGAGGCGATGGACGCTGGGGACGGTGTGTTGGCTGTGTCATTCGACATAGCCAACGCTTTCAACACCCTTCCCCATGCGACCGTCCTCGAGGCACTTCGGTTTCACGGAGTGCCTCAATATATGAGGGACCTCCTGGCCAGCTACCTGGAGGACAGAGCGGTTCTCGTGGTAGACAAAGCTGGCCAGGTCAGGCGATATCCGGTTGAGTCCGGTGTTCCGCAGGGGTCAGTCCTAGGACCTCTCCTGTGGGACATCGGATTCGACTGGCTATTGCGAGGGACCCTCCTCCGTGGCACGAGTGTCATCTGCTACGCGGATGACACTCTCCTCACTGCCCGAGGAGGGAATTTTGGTGAGGCGGCCAGTCTGGCCTCGGCGGGCGGATCGCTAGTCGCCGGTAGGATCCGCCGCCTTGGATTGAGGGTGGCGTTGCATAAGACCGAGGCCGTTTTCTTCCACGGGCCTCGGCAGCGCCGTCCGCCTGACGCCCACATCTTTGTGGAGGGCGTCAGGATTGAAGTAAAGACCCAGATGAAATATCTGGGTCTTACGCTCGACGCCAGGTGGCGCTTCAGTCCGCACTTCAGCGGACTGTCGTCGCGGCTGCTGAAGGCAGCGGGGGCCCTCTCATGGCTGATGCCTAATTTGGGAGGGCCAGGCGGACGATGCCGGCGGCTGTACGCTGGCATCCTGAAGAGCATGGCCCTGTACGGGGCGCCTATCTGGGCAGACTCCCTTCAAAGAAGGGAGAACGCTACGGCCCTGCGGGTGCCCCAGAGGGCCATCGCGCAGAGGGTGGCGCGGGCTTACCGCTCGGTAAGCTTCACAGCGGCGTGCGCTCTGGCTGGCACCCCTCCTTGGGAGCTCGAGGCGTGGGTGCTAGCCAGAGTCTACGAATGGACGGCGGGGCGGAGAGCACTCGGTGAGCACCCCGCCCCTGAAGTACGCGAGGCTGTTCGGCGGGAGGCGAGGGAAGCCGTCGTCCGTCATTGGATGGCGGACCTTGCCTCCGCAGTTTTCGGCCGCCGAACCCTCGACGCGCTCGGGCCGGTCCTGCAGGACTGGCTCGAGAGACAACATGGTTTCCTCACCTTCCGGTTGGTGCAGGTGCTGTCCGGGCACGGCTGCTTTGGGTCGTACCTCCACCGAATCGGGAGGGAGGAAAGCCCGTCGTGCCACGACTGTGGCGCGGCGGAGGACACGGCACAGCACACCCTCGAGGTGTGCCCGTCGTGGACCGAGCGGCGCCACAGTCTTGTCGCGGCGGTCGGGCCGGACCTCTCGCTTCCCGCTGTGATTAACGCCATGGTGGGGAGCGAGGAGGCGTGGGTGGCGGTCGCCTCCTTCTGTGAAGAAGTGATGTCACAGAAGGAGGAGGCGGAGCGCGCGCGGGAGGACGATCCTCTCGCACCGCCTCTCCGCCTGAGGAGAGGCAGGAGAAGGCGGGTGGTCAACCACCCCCTCTCCCCCCGGTGATGAGCAGCGGACGACCGGCGCGGGGGCGCCATCGCCCGCATTGCACCGCTCATCACCCAGCCGAACGAGGATGACCAAGCACTCAGTCATCCTTGAGCCCCTCCCCGTCTGCGGGAGGGGCGTGAAGGGCCCGCCGCTATAAGGCGGGCAAACGCCGGCGGGGAACTGGAAGCAAAGGCTATGCCGATTCCCAGAACCCCGCCACCAAAGGCGATGCGGGAGTGCCGCTGGGTTGTTTAGTGGGTATACCGGGAGTGAACACCTCCCCCGGGAGTCCCACATACCCCTCCCGTCCCCCGACGGGCGGGGATGCGTAATGCATTTTTCCCAGCGAAAAAAAAAAAAAAAAAAAAAAAAAAAAAAGGTTAGGTTAGGTTAGGTTAGGTTAGGTTCCCCCCCAGGGGCCGCCACCTTGTCGTGGTGGGGGGGCTTGCGTGTCCCGATGATCTCCAAGGCTATGCCGTACAGGGCTTCCCATAACGGACAGGCTTGGAAGGAGGGGCCAGACTAAGAGCGGCTCACAGTTGGTTTCTCTCCGCGTAGTGCGGATGAGACCAATGGGTGGGGTCTCTCCACGTGTCCCTCTGACTTATCAGAGGGCACTGTGGATGAGACCAGGGTGGGAAAAACCCTTGAGGTTCACTCACCCAAACGCGGGGGCGACGGGCTGTCGGTCGCGAGACTGGCAGCATGGCTCAGGCCACCGTCGGCCAACTCGCTCCCTGACCCGTAGGCGTCAGGGGTGAGGGCTGCCACTTCGGTGGGGGCCGCGAGGAAGAAAACCTCTCTAAAAATTACCCTAAGTCGGTGTCTCTCCACGTGCCCCTCTGCTCAGGCAGAGGGCACTGTGGATGAGACTACGTGGTGGGGTCTCTCCACGTGTCCCTCTGCTTTAGCAGAGGGCACTGTGGATGGGACCAGGGTGGGATAAACCCACGTGGTTTACCTACCCTAACGCAGGGGCGACGGGCTGTCGGTCGCGAGACCGACAGCATGGCTTAGGCCACCGTCGGCCAACTCGCTCCCTGACCCGTAGGCGTCAGGGGTGAGGGCCGCCACTTCGGTGGGGGCCGCGAGGAAGAAAACCTCAATAAAAAATTACCCTAATCCCAAGCTCTGGCCTTGGCGATGGGATGAATGGTTGGGGGGTACCCAATCCCGAAAGGCAGGGGATCTCACCCCGTTCAAAAAAAGAAAATCATGGAAAGTTCGGCTAAAACAAAACGTCCCCAGGAGGGTCCCGGCATCTCCGATGCCGGGGAATCCCTCACCGTGCCCACTTTGGGTGCGGTCTGCCCCTCGTATCTGGGGGGGGCACCAAGCTTTCAAACCAACGACCAACGCACACGCACACTGGACACCGAATTGCTCACGGACGGAACCACGAAAGACGGGGAGACCCAGGAGATCGCGGAGGAGGAGTCTGACTCCTCGGATGCGACCCTGGTGTCGGTGTCGTCCGCAGACGACACGGCGGGACGCTTCTGGCGCAGTACGCGGAAGCGGCCCCTGAAAGGGGATGAGGTGGAGGCATCGGAGTTGGTCGAGCTTTCTAAAAAGAAAGCTCCCACTCCGGCGCCTGTAAGACGTGGGAGAGGGCGACCGCCCACGACAGGAGAGTACGTCGGCCTAGCTAAGGCGAAGCAGGCGTACCTCCAAGTCCAAAAGGAGGAGGAGAAGCTCCGGGCGGAGATGGAGGTGGCCGAAATGGCCCGAGACCTCCGATCTCGGTCCCGCTCTCGGTCGAGGTGTCTGTCCGACTCGTCGTCGCTGCCATGCGGCGAAGACGGACCCTCGACATCGGAGCTCAGAAAAAAGGCGGAGGACAGCGTGCTCCTCATCCAGGCTGTCGCGACGAAGTCGCGCAACCTGAAGGGCACGCTGCAGAGGGACCTCAAGGAGGCCTCTGCAACCTTGATGGGGGTGGTAGCGGAGCTGGCAGAGCGCTCCGCTACGCAGGAGACGGCTCGGCTCGAGAGGGCCAATGCCCGCCTGCAGAGCGAGGTCGCCGAACTCCGCAAGGAGATCGCGGACCTGCGGGCGAGCCTCGTCGGGCCTTCGGAGCCGAGCGGAGCCGATCGCGACGCCTCTCTGATGCGTTCTATCATGGTGGAAGTGGGGACCATGATGGACGCAAAGATCGAGGCACTCGCGATGCGGCTCCCTCCCGAGCCACGCCTCCGGCCGCCTTTGGCCGCCGACAAGAAGAGGGCTGAGGCTGCGCCTCCCGCTCCCGAGCCGGTCCTCCGGCCGCCTCTGGCCGCCGTCAGGGCGAGGGCTGAGGCTGCGCCTCCCGCTCCCGCTCCCGCGAAGAAGGGGAAAGCGCCACCCAAGGCGTACTCGGAGGTGGCGGCGCCAACGCCCGGCGCTCCGAAGCCCCCGACGACGGCCGTGCCCCAGGAGTGGACCGAGGTTCCCAAGCGGGGCAAGCGGGACAAGCGTGGAGGCAAAAAGGGCAGCGCACCGGCGGACAAGCCCCCGTCCAAGAAGGCCCCGGCGGCGAAGCTTCGCGCCCCGCGCTCGGCTGCGGTGTCCATCACCATCCAGCCGGGCGCCACGGTGGAGGGCAAGGAGCTGTCCTACAAGGACGTGCTCGACGGGGCCAAGCGGAGGATCGACCTGGAAGGCTTAGGCCTGAAGGGTCTCCGATTCCGCACCGCCGTGACGGGGGCCCGCATGCTCGAGATCCCCGGGGCTGACAGCGGCGAGAAGGCGGACCTGCTGGCGGCCAAGCTGCGGGAGGTCCTTCCTGCGGACCTGGTCCGCGTCTCCAGGCCCGTGAAGTGCGCAGACTTGCGCATCAGCGAGCTGGATGACGCGGTGTCCCAGGAGGAGGTGGCGGCCGCGGTGGCCCGCTCCGGGGAATGCCCCGTCGAGCAGGTCAAGTGCGGGGAGATCCGCCGCTTCTCCCCCGACAGCCCCGGCATGGCATGGGTGCGCTGCCCTATTTCGGCGGCGAAAAAGGTCGCCTCCAGCGGGCGGCTACTGGTGGGGTGGGTGTCGGCCCGGGTCAAGCTACTTGAGGCCAAACCCCTCCGGTGCTACCGGTGCCTCGATTCGGGGCACGTACGGGGCAAATGCACCGGAGAGGTGGACCGCAGCGATGCCTGCTATCGCTGCGGTCAACCGGGCCACAAGGCGGCTGGGTGTTCCGCTGCCCCACACTGCCCGCTGTGCGAGGCGAGGCAGAAGCCGGCGGACCATAGAGCGGGAAGCAAAGCCTGTGCCGCTTCCGCCCCCGCCAAGTCCGCCAAGTCCGGCAAAAAAGGGAAAAAGAAGAAGAAGCCCGCCGGGAAAGGCCCAACAGCCCACCCCCGGCCGGCCCGCCCGTCCGCCGCTGACGTGGAACGCGCCGAGAGGGTCGCAGACATGGCCGTCGATTAAGGATGGCCATGTCTGTTCTGCAGGCGAACCTCAACCACTCGGCCAGGGCTCAGGACCTCTTGTACCAGAGCCTGGCCGAGTGGTCGATCCAAGCGGCGGTGGTGGCGGAGCCTTACCTCGTCCCCGCCAGGGACAACTGGGTTGGTGACCGGGAGGACACGGTGGCGATCGTCGCGCAGACGGCCGCCGGCTCCCCGCCCTTCGACAAAACAGCGAAGGGCCACGGATGCGTCGCGGCCACCTTTATGGGCGTGACGATCGTCGGCGTGTACTTCTCGCCGAACCGGAGCCTGGCCGAATTCGAGCAATTCCTGCTCGAGGTCGGTGCTCTGGTCGGCCAGAGTCACCCAATCCCAGTCCTGGTCGCCGGGGACTTCAACGCCAAGTCGACGGCTTGGGGTTCCCCGGTCACCGATGCGCGGGGCGAGGTAATGGAGGAGTGGGCTGCCACGTCGGGCTTAGTTCTTCTGAACCGGGGGTCGGTAGACACGTGCGTGCGACACAACGGGGGTTCCATCGTGGACTTAACGTTCGCGACCCCATGTCTCGCGCGCCGTGTCCGAAACTGGAGGGTGCTCGGGGAGGCGGAGACGCTCTCGGACCATCGGTATATCCGGTTCGAGGTCGCCGCCAACCCTGGAGCTCCACAGAGCCGGCCCCTGCGCGGGGAAGGACCGCGCTGGGCCCTCAAGACCATGGACGGGGACGTCATCGTCGAGGCGTCCATCGTCCAGGCTTGGTTACCGGCGCCGGAGGGCCCGGCGGCCGACGTGGACGGGCGAGCGGAGCGGTTGAGCGAGAGCATGGTGCAGGTGTGCGACGCCGGCATGTCGCGCGCCAGATCGCTCCCGCCCCGCAGGTGGGTGTACTGGTGGTCGGCGGACCTGCGCCGGCTTCGCGAAGCGTGCGTAGCGGCCAGACGCCAGTACACCCACTACAGAAGGCGGCGAAGTCGGGTGGATGCCGAGGAAAGCCGCCTCTACGCCGCATACAGGGAGAGATGCATCTCTCTGCAGATCGCCATTCGGGAGGCAAAGGCCGAGTCGTGGGGAGAGTGGTTGGAGACTCTGAATAGAGATCCCTGGGGGCGCCCGTACAAGACGGTGCGTGGTCAGCTGCGCCCCTGGGCCCCTCCGCTGACCCAGAGTCTCCAACCAGAGCTGGTGGCCAACGTCGTCGCCACTCTCTTCCCAGAGAGGGCCGACTCGGCGCCGCCGCCCGTGGCGGCTGCATCGTCGGAGAGCTCAGACGCCCCGATACCCGAGGTGTCTCGGGCGGAGCTGGAGGCTGCGGTGGAGCGGCTCCGCGCCAAGAGCACGGCACCGGGCCCCGACGGGGTGCCCGGTAGGGTGTGGGCGCTAGCCCTGGAGGCCCTCGGGCCCAGGGTGGTCGAGCTCTTCGACGCCTGTATGCGGCGTGGTCGCTTTCCTCGGAAATGGAAGGTCGGCAGGCTCGTGCTGCTGCGCAAGGAGGGTCGCCCGGCGGACTCGCCGTCGGCATACCGACCCATAGTGTTGCTCGACGAGGTGAGCAAGCTCTTTGAGCGGATTATTTCCGCGCGCCTCGTCGAGCACCTCGAACGGGTGGGGCCGGGGCTGAGTGACCGGCAGTTCGGTTTCCGCCGGGGCCGGTCAACGGTCGACGCCATCGCGCGTGTGAGGGACCTCTCGGAGGAGGCAGTGTCCCGGGGTGAGGTTGTTCTGGCGGTGTCTTTAGACATCGCCAACGCCTTCAACACCCTCCCCTGGGGCTGTATTGAGGCGGCGCTGGGCTATCATCGCGTGCCCGACTATCTGCGCCGCCTCCTCTCCGACTACCTCTCCGAGAGGGAAGTGGTGTACCCGACGCGCGACGGGTGGGGCCGCCGGGTAATGACGTGCGGTGTTCCACAGGGATCGGTCCTTGGGCCGCTCCTGTGGAACATCGGCTACGACTGGGTGCTGCGGGGCGCTAATCTGCGGGGGGTCGACGTAACTTGTTACGCCGACGACACCCTCGTCACGTCCTGCGGCGCCACGTACCGAGAGGCGGCCCTGTTGGCGACGGCCGGAGTGGCCCAAGTGGTGGCCCGAATCCGCCGGCTGGGGCAGGAGGTGGCGCTGGATAAGTCAGAGGCTCTGTGTTTTCACGGAGCCCGACGCGCCCCTCCCGCAGGATCCCAGCTGGTGGTCGGCGGCGTCTCCATCGCTGTCGAGTCGACGATGCGGTACCTGGGCCTCGTCCTCGACAGCCGATGGAGCTTCCGAGAGCACTTCCGGCGACTGGTCCCCAGGTTGTTGCGAGCGGCCGGCGCTTTGAGCTGGCTGCTGCCGAACCTGGGCGGGCCGTCAGTCGCGTGCCGCCGGTTGTACGCCGGGGTGGTGCGGTCGATGGCCCTGTATGGGGCCCCGATCTGGGCGGACACCCTGATTGCCCAGAATAGGACCCTCCTGCGCCAAGCGCAACGGGTCATGGCAATCAGGGTGGTGAGAGGGTACCGCACCATCTCGTGCGAGGCGGCGTGCGTCCTGGCCGGGACCCCACCGTGGGACCTGGACGCGGAAGTGCTCTCGGCAGTGTACTGGCGCCGCAGCGCAGCAGCACGAGCCGATGAGGAGGAACCAGAACCGGGGGAGGCCGGGCGGCAGGGGCGACTCGACCGCCAGGTCCTCCTCCGGAAATGGAAGGAAAGGCTGGCGGAGCCGACCGCCGGCAGACGGACGGTGGAGGCGATTCGGCCCGTCCTAGAAGGGTGGGTCGATCGCCGACACGGGGCCCTCACCTTCCACGCTGTGCAGATCCTGACGGGGCATGGTTGCTTCGGCAGGTACCTGTGCAGCGTGGCGGGTCGAGAGCCGACCAGCGTGTGCCACGCCTGTGGGTGTCCGGAGGACACGGCGGAGCACACGCTGGTGGAATGCCCTGAGTGGGACGGGCCGCGGGCGATGCTCGCCGCGGCCATAGGGGACGACCTGTCGCTGCCGGGCGTAGTGAAAGCCATGGTCGGCAGCGACAGAGCGTGGAAGGCGGTGCTCCGATTCTGCGCCACGGTGATGGCGCAGAAGGAGGCGGCGGAGCGGGCGAGGGAAGACGACCCTCTGTCGACCCCGATCCGCCGCAAGAGAGTGGGGCGCAGGCGCCTGGCGCATGAGCGCCGCCTTCCCCCATAACGCGGGTCTCCGGGCGGTGGAACCGGGGGGTACCACCGCCCAGCAGGAAGAGACCCCCGAGACGGCTGGCGTGTCACGTGTTCCGGCACGCCAGGTTAAACGTTGAGTGGCGCTCCAGGTGAGCGCCCCACATGATGGGCCCCTAGTCCCGGGCAACCGTCGGCGGAGCAGCGGACGTGTGCGTAAGCGTTCCCGCAGCTCCGCCGGAAGACGGTGAGGAGGAACACCGCTGGTTTTTAGCCGGTAAGAGTCCGGCATAACCCGACAGCGCCCCCGCGTCTGTCGGGTATCCATGAGGATTTTCCAGCGATACCAAAAAAAAAAAAAAAAGGTTAGGTTAGGTTAGGTTAGGTTAGGTTAGGTTAGGTTAGGTTAGGTTAGGTTAGGTTAGGTTAGGTTAGGTTAGGTTAGGTTAGGTTAGGTTAGGTTAGGTTAGGTTAGGTTAGGTTAGGTTAGGTTAGGTTAGGTTAGGTTAGGTTAGGTTAGGTTAGGTTAGGTTAGGTTAGGTTAGGTTAGGTTAGGTTAGGTTAGGTTAGGTTAGGTTAGGTTAGGTTAGGTTAGGTTAGGTTAGGTTAGGTTAGGTTAGGTTAGGTTAGGTTAGGTTAGGTTAGGTTAGGTTAGGTTAGGTTAGGTTAGGTTAGGTTAGGTTAGGTTAGGTTAGGTTAGGTTAGGTTAGGTTAGGTTAGGTTAGGTTAGGTTAGGTTAGGTTAGGTTAGGTTAGGTTAGGTTAGGTTAGGTTAGGTTAGGTTAGGTTAGGTTAGGTTAGGTTAGGTTAGGTTAGGTTAGGTTAGGTTAGGTTAGGTTAGGTTAGGTTAGGTTAGGTTAGGTTAGGTTAGGTTAGGTTAGGTTAGGTTAGGTTAGGTTAGGTTAGGTTAGGTTAGGTTAGGTTAGGTTAGGTTAGGTTAGGTTAGGTTAGGTTAGGTTAGGTTAGGTTAGGTTAGGTTAGGTTAGGTTAGGTTAGGTTAGGTTAGGTTAGGTTAGGTTAGGTTAGGTTAGGTTAGGTTAGGTTAGGTTAGGTTAGGTTAGGTTAGGTTAGGTTAGGTTAGGTTAGGTTAGGTTAGGTTAGGTTAGGTTAGGTTAGGTTAGGTTAGGTTAGGTTAGGTTAGGTTAGGTTAGGTTAGGTTAGGTTAGGTTAGGTTAGGTTAGGTTAGGTTAGGTTAGGTTAGGTTAGGTTAGGTTAGGTTAGGTTAGGTTAGGTTAGGTTAGGTTAGGTTAGGTTAGGTTAGGTTAGGTTAGGTTAGGTTAGGTTAGGTTAGGTTAGGTTAGGTTAGGTTAGGTTAGGTTAGGTTAGGTTAGGTTAGGTTAGGTTAGGTTAGGTTAGGTTAGGTTTTTTTTTTTTTTTTTTTTTTTTTTTCCTGTCCGGGCGCTTTCTGGCCCGGCCCGCGAGCTAAATAATAAACCCCTGACATTGGTCGTCAGGGCCCTTGGGTGCTTTATTTAATTTTTATAGTTAAGTACAATTTCTTAGTTCTAAATTTTACAAAACTTAATACTAACATATCAGGAATATCAAGTCAGATTTTTGTTTTCTCTTCTTTTCGTTTCTTAGGACTATTTGACATATGTAAATTTTACTTAATTATGGCTTAACTTATTTCTTTATTTCTTAATAGCGGTACACTTGCATGTTCTTATTCTAATTACAATATTATACTATTTAGGACGATTTTTACAATATTACTATTAGTAGCTTATTTTAAATTTATTTTATTGCTTACTTTAATTGCTTACTTATACAAGTATGTTACATCACGTTTTTTGCATTCTAATTTTTGTCTCTCGTTTGCTTTTTACCAACACAATTTTAGTATACTATATATTTCTTAACCTATATTTATTTTGCTTTTGGTATTACAATATGCATATAATATATATATCAATATATATAAAAATCATATTACTTATTTACTTATTTCTCTTGTTTGCTTTAGTTGCTACTGTTATGCAGTATTCCAAAATTTTGCTGGAATTATTTTTGTCTGTTATTAACTTGTTTATAGTTTTTGCAGTTATGACCATGCCTATGTCTTGTTCTAATTTGAATCTTTCTGCTAAGTTAGCGGGACAGTCGAACAAGAGGTGAGGGATTGTTTCGTCTGTTTCAGGGTCGCAAATGCATGATGGGCTCGTGGCGCACCCAAATCTATGGAGGTATTGGGCGAACCCTCCATGCCCTGTCAACACCTGAGTTAATGTACCACTTATTTCTATTTTCCTTATCATTTTGTAGGCTGTCACCGCGTTTGGGAAAAATATTTTTGTAACAGCCGCAGTTTCGCCTTCTATATATCTGCTGTTCCATTCGTCAAGCGACCGCGAACGAATCTGTCGCTTGACAAATGAAACTGGACAGAGGTCGTAGTTTGGCCTCGTTTTCATCTTTTGGGCCGCCTCTTTGGCCAGCTCGTCGGCCCTTTCGTTGCCCTCCAGACCGGCGTGGGCTTTAATCCAAAATAAGGATATTTCCTTATTTTTGGCTTTTGCTGCCTTGATGTTTGCCCGCGACTGTACAGCCAGGTGGTGCTTTGATGCGTTGTTTGTTATTGTTTCAAGGGCCGATCTGGAGTCGCTGTATATGCCAAAACTCACCTCCCGACGCTCCAAGGCTATCCTTGTCGCAGTGCATATGGCTAGGAGTTCCGCCTGATATACCGTGCAATACGGTGACAGCTTTAACTTAACGGCATCGATTTCGGCTTCGCTATTCCATATGGAAAGCGCCGCCCCGACCGTGCCGCAAATCTTGCTGCCATCCGTATAAATGCGAATTGCTTGTTTGTTGTGGCAATTTACTTGCTCTCGGTTATTCAGGCTTACGAACCCCAGGCTCATATGCTCTGCCGGGTGGGGAGTTCTGTCAAATGCAACGACTCGCTCTACTTCCCTGTCTCCCAGCTCCGCTATGGGTAGCCCCCTCTTGGCCTCATAGAGTGCGGCTGCCTCTCTTATTCGAATGTCAAGGGGTAGCAACCCAGACAGAACTAGCGCCGAGTTCAGAGAGGTGGTCCTGTACGCCTTGGTTATTTTTTGCGCGAACCCTCGCTGTACGTTATTCAATTGTTTCTGCACCCCTAGCTTTCCAGCCGCCGGCGCCCAGGCACTGGCGGCATACAGAATTATCGGCTCCACGGTTGCCGTATATATTGTGCGGATTATTTCCGGATGGAGGCCCCAGCTAATTTTTGCGGTTCTGGCGAGCTGTTTGTAAATGGACGCGGCTTTTTTACACGATTCTGCGACGTGCTTATTAAATGTCAATTTGTTGTCAATATGAAGTCCTAGGATTTTTATATCCTCCGACATTCCAACGTCGATCCCACCCATCCTCAGGATTGGGACGTCATACTTTAATTTCCTTGTGATCGTCATTGCTTTGGTCTTCGATGGACCAAAGTTGAGTTTGTTTTTGTCGCCCCAATTCCTAACATAGGCGAGAGCGGCGTTGGCTTGTCTTTGGATATCTAGCGCTTTGTCCCCATCAAACACAAGAACGACATCGTCGGCAAAAGCTTGGCAGTAGTCGCCTCTACTTTGTAGGCCTTGTATCAGGGGGTCTAGGAGTAAATTCCATAGGATAGGACCGCCAATCGACCCTTGTACGCACCCTTTGTTCGTGCTTTTAGTGTATTCTTCGCCTCCATATCTTACTGTGACCTTCCTGTCACATAGGTAGCTGTCGAGGATTCCTTGTAGATTACTAGGACACTTTTCCTCAGCCAATCGGATTCTTATGGCAGGCCACCAAGCATTGTCAAAGGCCCCCTCTATGTCCAGTGAAATCACGACGACGATCTTTTTATCTTCAACTTTCCGTCGGATGTGATTGACCAGGTCATAGAGGGAGTCCTCAGTGCTTTTCTGGGGCATGAATCCGTATTGGCGAGTACTTATCCTAGGAAGGATATGCCACTTCAGTCTACCTATGATCATTTTTTCCAGAATTTTTCCCATCACTGGCAACAGGCCTATTGGCCTGTAGGCTTTGGGGTTTCGGTAGTTGTCCTTGCCAGGTTTCCGCAAGACTACTACCGTTGCCTCTTTCCAGATGGTCGGGAAATGTTTGAGTTGTAGGCATTTGTTGGCCAGTGATAGGAAAAATCCAGGGTCACTGTGGATGGCTCTGCTGCAGATTTCAGCTGTGAAGCCGTCTGCTCCGGGTGCTTTCTTGGGGTTGAATGTTTCCACCACTGACATGAGTTCCACCATTGTAAAGGGTGGATCGTGAGGTATATCTTTTGCCGATTCATTGAGGCGTTTTGCCTTTTCTCTTATTTGTTTGTGGTATTCTGTATCCTTCTCTGTGGTATCATTTGGGTAGAAGGTTTCTGTCAACAGCTTAACGGAGCCTCTCATGTCAGTGGTTTCCCCTTTGTCCTCTAGTGGCAGGTCTTCTTGTCGTTTGGCGGTCCTCCCTATCACCCTGTATATTCCTTCCCACATACCCTCCTTTTCTTGCCTGCTGCAAAACCCCTTCCAGCTTTGAGTCTGGGCTTCTTTCATGCTAGCTTCATATCTTGATTTTGCCTGCAGATACTCATCGATGACCTTTGCTCTCCGGACCTGTGCTGCACATCGGATTCGACGTTTTTTCGTCGTTAGTTCCTTCTTCATCAAGGCAAGTTCTGGAGTCATCCATGGCAGGCTAAGCTTTTGTTTGGACTTCTTTTTCGGGAGGGTATCCTCGCATGCTTGCTTAACTGCATTGGCATACTCCTCCGTCATTTGGTCCAAGTCCTTTTTGCTGTTGACCTTCTCCACATTTTCTTTATTTATGGCCCTCTCTTGTTGTAGCTGAGTCAGTTTACTACGAAACTGGTCCCAGTTAGCCTTCTTGGTGCCATAAATCCGGGTGGTCCTTTGGATGCTCATGCCTTGAGAGCTGCTTAGTCCTATATCGAACGTCAGTGCGTTGTGATCAGAGCTTGTAACGCTCTCGTCTACCTTCCAATTTTTTATAAGACCAAGCAGCCCACTCGTACAGACCGTGACATCCACAAAGCTGGAATACCTTTTATTACCTCTCACGGTGTCAAAGGTAGGGATGTCTCCTTCGTTGAGTATCTGCAGGCTCATTTCTTCAATGGCACCAAGCATGTCTTCGCCCCTGTGATCCAATACGTTGCCTCCCCACCATGGGTTCTTGGCGTTTGTGTCGCCACCCATTATGAGTAATTTTGGTTCCAGTTTTTCTTTAATCGCTTTTAACTGCTCCAAGTAAGGCCTTATGGGCTGGTCTGGCTCAAAGTAGAATGAAATCACAGTGAACTCCCAGGCCCGAGTACGGATCCCTACCACTACGATGTTGGTTGTGGTATATTGTGGGTACTGCTTAACGTCGAGATTCGGGTCGAGGACAGCTATAGCTGCTTTGACCGTCGAATCCCCGGGATCCGTACTTTGGAAGATCCTCACTCCCGTGAAGTTTTTCATGTACTTTGAGCTACCCACGTATGGTTCCTGAAGTAGCATTAAAGCCACCTTCCTCTTTGCCGCTTCTGATATTACTTCCGCTGTGGCTATGTTTTTCCTTTGGAGGTTGGCTTGGATTACTTTATAATTTTTGGGTTTAGGGGTTTCTGCGTTTGTATCGATCTGATTTTCAGGGGTGTCCTCAGCAATAAGCTGTTGAAGATCGGGCTAACGCATCCCATTTGCGCCTAATGGGGCATGCCCGATCAAATGCGTGATGCTCCACGTCTGCCAGCTTTGCCTGGCTGCAATTGCAGCAGGTTGGTGCTTGGCTTACGAGGCGTTCATCACATTCAGCCCACTTGTGAGGTCCACCACAGTGACTACACTTCTCGACCGTCTCCTTACAGAGCCGTCGAGTGTGTCCGTACCCCAAGCATAGTGAGCACTGCACTAAAGGGGATTGATCTTCAACGCACACCCGTTGTAGATCAATATGGATCCTGCCTGCTGCAGTGAGCCTTTGCCAAACTGCTGGAGACACCCGTAAAACAATGTGTGTTGTATGAGGGTTTCTTGCTCTGCGTCTATATCTGACTTCGATCCTAATTTCCTGCTCCTCGATATCTTTTAGCAGGTGGCCATTTTGGCGCTTGATTGCACTCACCACTTCTTCGTCCGTGTGCAGTGCTAGGACGTCTCTCACAATGATGAGTGGGTCTCTATTTAGCGCCTCTTTTACCTGGAGGTTGTTTGTCCTTATGGCATCACTGACCCTCGTTATGTCCTCCTTTCTATGGCAACTTATAACCACCTTTTGGTCCTTAGCCTTCCTCAGCCTATCCACGCGTATGCCGCTATTTTTGGCATCAACAGCCTCCCTGATTTTCACCATGATGTTGCTACTGGTGTCTTCTTTATCGTCTGAGGTGACGATAATCGTGTGCAGGGGGGCTGGTGGCTTCGGTCGTTTGACTGCCTCCACGTAGGTATGCTGAGGTATGGTTTGGGAGTCGAGGTTGTTTTTTAACTCGGTTATTGACCTAGTGAGTTGGGCTACTTCCTCTTTTAAAGGTCCCTGCTCGCTACCAAGTGGCCCTGGGATCTGTTTGATTTCAGCTGTGAGTGCAGCGGTGTGGCTCTTTAACTGCTTCATTTCTTCACTATGCTCCTTTATGTTTTTCAGGAGTTCTTCCATGATTGTGGTCTGTGCAGTAACCACCGCTTTCTCTACAGGGGCCGCGGGCTGTTGTTCCTTCCCTTCCGGGTCACCGATCACTTGTTCGGTTGTTTGCGATCCCCCTTCCCGTATTATTTGGTAGAGTCTTTCCACCGCTTGCGTTACCCCTACCTTTATCTCAGCCTTAATGTTTCTGGATTCCCCTAGTAGCGTCTTTGCTCGGACCAGACAGGCTTTGGCTTCAGCTAGCTTACTGGGGAATTTCGACTTTGTTGGTAGTGTTGTCGGTGGAGTTTTTTCCGTCTTTCCGGACATTCTCCGGCTTGCGGTGGGGTTTTTTGCCTCTAGCGTTGTTCCGGTTAACCACTCTCCTGTGCTACTCCTCCCGTCTTGTTTTGGTTCGGAGGGTCCAGCCGTCTCTGTCACATCTGGTGTTTTTGTTTGGCCTGTGGTCTTCCTGACCGGGGTTCGGTTAGCAGCATACATTTCTTATCGGTATCGGGGGACTTGTCACAGTTAAAATTTTATTTGAACCGTCAAAAATTTAACCGGTCAATATAAAAATGTATATATATAAAATAAATTTAAAAGTAAAGATGTGTAGAATATATTTATAATAAAAGTTTAGAATTTAGTATACTTGGTATACTGTCCGGTTGTATGGTCAGAGAGGTGTAAGGTGTCTCTCTGACTGTCCGATTGATTTTTCACCTCTTGTTCAATCTGTCCAAGTCAGTCAACGGGAGTAGGAAAGGGTAGGGTACAATCACTATTCCAGATACGGGAACGAATATGGATTTGGGATTAAAGGGAACACTTAGGGATACAACAATGAATATAGGAAAGAATACAAGGGATATAATATAAGGTATACGGTACGTGGTATAATATCGAGAACAAATTATAAATCCGTGACTGACTGGAATTTCGTTTGGCCGCCTCTGATGTATAGTTTTGTGCCGCCTTTGGGTGTGATTGAACTGATACTGGTCAATTGTCCAATGTATACGATATAAAGTATACTGTCTGCTTTGTCAGAGAGGTGTAAAAGGTCTCTCTGACTGTCCGATATAATAAAATTTAGATAAAGCTTGGTCAAAAACAGCAATAAAACTATAAATTCCGAGCGATAAAAGGTAAGACACGTAAAACACAGTAAAAGAGTTCAAGAGTATACACTACAGAGAGTAAAAAGAGTTACTCGCAAACAATACAAAAATGTTAGAGACTAAAAATTTCCGCCTCTGTAGTCCAATTTTGTGCCGCCTCTGAGGGTACAAAGGGTCAAGGGGTCTTATAGATCCAGGTGGTAGGTGGAGATCGGGCTACAAGTAATTTAAAGTCTCTATACGAATAATACGGATGTTACAAGTGTTGCTACAAAATTTTGAAGCCGATTGGCTACAGATTTGGCTACAACGTTGGCCTCAAAATCGGCTCTTAAATCGGCCACAAAATACCGGTCAATTGCCCGTTCCCGTAGATACCGGGCAATTACCTGTTCTTTATCAGACTACAATTGTGCCGCCTCTAAGCTCTAGTTTTATGCCGCCTCTGGGGGGGGAGGGGGGGGTAAGGATAGGGGGTGGTCTCAATAAACTTTATATTTAAAGTTTAGGGGGTGGGTTGATAGGGAGGGGGGTTCGGATTTTTCGTCAGAATTCCGCTAGGACGCACCGTTCCCGAGATATCCAGGATTTTCGGTTTTTCCAAAATTCCTGTTGGAGTATCTCGGGAACCACGCCCCCTATCGTCGTGGCGAAAAATCCGGGGGACTGCTGGGACACACCAGAATCCAAATATTGAAAAAAAATTTTTTGAGGGGGTGAAGGTGAGGAGGGGGGGGGGGTACTGAGGGGTTATGGATATGAGGGGGAAGGTAAAGGGTTGTGGGAGAGGAGGGCGGTACACGGTACGTGAGGTGAGTACAAGCGGTTTTTTATAATTTAGTTTAAGTTTATAAAGTTTTATAAAGTTTTATAAATACATCAAAAGGTTCTAAAGTAAATTGCACACAGAATATTGAAGTTCTTAGAAATACGGATACAAGAAACAGAAATACTAACTGGGTAACTGGGTAGTGTGACACACTGACCTAGTTACAAGAATGGGTTGCTGACCCACTTAGATCGATGCGCGTTTGAAAACCAACTTTTTTGTTTTTAACGCTAGAGCAATGCGGTTTTTTTTGAATTTTGTGGATTTGTCCGAAATGGGTTTTCCAAAAGGTTCTAGCGTTCTAATTACAAAGGGGGGGTGAGAATTTTGAATTTTCAAAAAATTTCCAAAACTAATTACTAGTTAAAATTAAAAGTGTTGTACCTTCTAAAATAATAGGCCGATTTTGATGAAATTTGGATCGTGTATTAATGGCTAGTCAATACGCGCATACGAAATAAAGTGGGGGGTGGGGGTGGCCGGTTACTCCCCCAGGAGGGGTTGCAAGTTTTATTAAAATTTCAATTAAAAATTTAGGTGGCTATTACAGATTTTGTGGACTATGTACCTTAACAGCACCTTTAGTACCTTGTCCGGTGGTTATTGCTGAACACCCTGCTGCCCAGGTTTCCTGGTTTCGGCTCAGGGGGCGCGGAGTCAAGACCAGTTTTCCGAGCGCCGAGAAGATTTTTTCTCCGTTCCCGGTGTTCCTCGTCTCACTAAAACTGGTGTAGCTCCGCGCGCCGGTGGACGAATTTAATGAAAATGGTGTCGTTATTAAGAGGGTGAATTAAGCTTTCCAGTACAATTTTAAAAATGTTAGGTCACCGCTGAAAAACCTGAGATAATCGGTCTGGAATCCAAACAATTTTTCTGGACTCTTTGTTTCCCTTATAACTCCCTCGGTTTTCCACTTTTCCAGGTTCTAAAAGCTGATCCGGGTTGCTTGTTGGGTCTTCTTCCAGGAACTTTGTGAAATTTGTTTCCAACTCCAGGATATCCAGGTCCTCGTGTTTTTTGAATTTTGTTTTTCTGTCAATTTATCCCCTTTTTTAAAAGGGAAAAATTTCGTGCGACCCCTTAATATGAAGGTCTCGTCGAGACGCGTTCAATGGTGTAATAAAAACACCAGGTCCCCGATCTTATTTCGGCAGCGTTCACGATGTAAGGTTTTTTATAAGGTTTTTAACCTCTTAAATCACTGTTTTTTGCTTTAAAATCACTTAATTTTTCACTAATTAATTTGGTCTTTTTCCCATTTAATGCACAACACAAAAACACACAAAACAACGTTTCTTTCACCAAAATCCGTCAACTTAAACCCGGGTTTTTGAATTTTTCAATCGCGGAAAAAAATTCTAAATTAACTTAGAACAATTTGCAGCGGGCGTTCTCGACGGCTAGAGGCGCGCGACTGGTTAGGTTAGGTTAGGTTAGGTTAGGTTAGGTTAGGTTAGGTTAGGTTAGGTTAGGTTAGGTTAGGTTAGGTTAGGTTAGGTTAGGTTAGGTTAGGTTAGGTTAGGTTAGGTTAGGTTAGGTTAGGTTAGGTTAGGTTAGGTTAGGTTAGGTTAGGTTAGGTTAGGTTAGGTTAGGTTAGGTTAGGTTAGGTTAGGTTAGGTTAGGTTAGGTTAGGTTAGGTTAGGTTAGGTTAGGTTAGGTTAGGTTAGGTTAGGTTAGGTTAGGTTAGGTTAGGTTAGGTTAGGTTAGGTTAGGTTTTTTTTTTTTTTTTTTTTTTTTTTTTTACCTGTCCGGGCGCTCTCAGGCCCGGCCCGCGAGCTATAGTAAAAAGCATCCCCTGGCATTGCTCGCCAGAGACTTTGTTCTCTTTATTTAATAAGTTTACATAAGACTTAATGCTATACAGTTTTGGAACTATCTAATTATTACTAGTTTACATTTATTTCTTAGTTTCTACTTTATTATTATGTTGTTTTTACATTTTTACTTACTCAGTAGTTTATTTTTATCTTATTACTAACTTACTTATTCTACTAATTTTATTACATGTTTCTTAGAATTTACCTTAATATCTTTTCTTATTTACAGTTTCGTCATGTCCGTCCGGCCGTCTGTCTGTCCATCCGTTCAAGTCAAGGCGCTGGGATCCTTGGTGCCAGACCGCTGCATTTTGTTTTGGCTTCACTTTTGGGGATTAAAATTCTTTATAATTTACCCATTTGATTTACCTATTTTCTATAGTCTTTCATTTTATCAGTCTATTTATTTATACTCTTTCCTTTTGTTGTTCCATGTATTTGATCTTATATTTTCATAATATATGACAATACATGTTTTCTTGTTACTTTTATTTTGAATTACTGTTTTTTGCTTACTTTTATTTTATATATTTATAGACTAATAAATTTAGATAATTTTGTGTAAATATAATACTTGATATTTTATAATGTGATATAATAGATATGATGCCTGTTTTATCTTGTTTTATTTCTTGCTATGACTTTATTGGCTATTGTTGTACAGTATTTTATAAATTGTTTTCTAGTGTCTTCATTTGTAATAAATTTACTTAAGTTTTCTTTTGTTATTTCCTGATTTAGCTGTTGTTCTGTTTCAAATTTTAGTTTACTGAACTTTGGGCATTCTGTTAGTACATGTATCACCGACTCCACTGTTTCGTCATCACAGTCACAGGTAGGATCATCTTTACATTTAAATCTATTGAGGTACTGGCTAAAACCTCCGTGTCCTGTCACAATTTGCACTAGAGTTGGTGTCACATATGCTTTCTTTATTAATTTGTATGCGTCTTTTACTGTTGGGAGAAACATCTTGGTGGCACTTTCACTACTTTTGTATCTTTCCTCCCATGTTTTGATGGTTTCTTCCCTAATGTGTCGTTTGATGTATGAAATAGGGCACCCGTCGTAATCAGGGGCTCTCTTACTAGTCTGTGCTGCTTGTTTAGCTAGGAGATCTGCTCTTTCATTTCCCTCGATTCCGACGTGCGCCTTTATCCAGTACAGGTTGATCTGTTTTTCCTCTTCTTTTAATTTGGTGAGGTTTCTCCTGATTTGATACACAATAGGGTGGGAAGTGTCTACATTTTTTATGGCATCTAGTGCCGACCTTGAGTCACTCAATATATTCACAATTTGGATTTCTTTTTTCATAGCGATGTTTGTTGCTTCTAATATTGCATAAATTTCCGCTTGATATACTGTGCAGAAAGGTTCCAAAAGAAATTTCCTACACAGTACCTCTTCCGCGTCCACCCAGCATGTCAAAGCCGCGCCCACTTTGTTGTTAATCTTGCTTCCGTCTGTGAATATTTTGAGTCCTCTTTGAGTGTTTCCCCCTCCTTCTATTGTTCTTGGGTCATCTAAACATTTATAATCAATCGATATTTCCTTTGCCGGATGTGGTAATTTTAAGAAACTAACCCGTTTTTCTACATCTCGGTATCCTATAGCTCTCTGTGGTCTACCTCTTTTTGCCTCGAATAATTGGGCCATTTCTTTAACTCTCATATCGAGGGGGATTAGTCCGGCCAGTATCTGCGCAGCAACACGCGAGACTGTCTTGTAGGATTTACAGATTTTTTGCGCAAATCCCCGTTGTACTACGTTTAGTTGTTTTTGCGCTGACAGCTTTTCCGCTGCCGGTGCCCATACACTCGCCGAATAGAGTACTATCGGTTCAATAACCGCAACGTAGATTGTCTTAATGATCTCAGGGTTTAGTCCCCAACTTATTTTTGCAGATCTTGCTATCGGCTTATATATGTTTAGGGCTTTAGTGCATATGTGTTTTATATGACTATTGAACGTTAATTTTTTATCTACTATTACGCCTAAAATTTTAATTTCATCAACAATTCTAATTGGTGTATTTCCCATGTGTATTACTGGGGTGTCGTATTTTAACCTCTTCGTTATAACCATTCCATTGGTTTTGTGCGGGGCGAACTTAAGTTTATTACTTATTCCCCAGTCATACACACGGGTTAGTACTTGTTCTGCTTCTTCTTGTATTTTAATCATTGAGATCCCTGAGAACACTAATACCACATCATCAGCAAATGCCTGTATATAAATATTTTTTCTTTCTATTTCCTCCAATAGTGGGTCTAATAGGAGATTCCAAAAAGTTGGTCCCCCTATTGATCCCTGGATGCAGCCTTTTGTTGCTGGCATTTCGTACTCTCTATCTATGTAGCGTACTCTGACTTTCCTATCTTCAAAATAGCAATCAACCAGTCTCCTTAAGTTTATTGGGCACTTTTTCTTTATAAGTTGGTGTTTTATTGCGGGCCACCATGCGCTATCGAAGGCTCCCTCTATGTCCAACGATACAATCACATTGATCAATTTTTTACACAAATTGTCTCGAATATGTTGCAGCAGATCATAGAGGGAGTCCTCGGTACTGCGTTGTGGTACGAAGCCATACTGTCTGGGGTTTGCCTTTGGGAGTAAGTGCCATCTGAGCCTTCTTACCATCATTCTTTCCAATACCTTCCCATCTACCGGTAGTAACCCAATTGGTCTGTATGATTTTACATGGCTGTAGTCCACTTTACCGGGTTTTCTGAGTACGATTATTGTCGCCTCTTTCCATTGTATTGGAAAGTATGATAGCTCCAGACACTTATTCATAATCCCTAGATATATCTCCAAGTTGGACAGTATGGCTTGCGCACATATGTCAGCTGTGAACCCGTCAATTCCAGGTGCTTTCTTGGGATTGAATCTATTGATGGCATATTTCAATTCCTCGCTGGTGAACGGTGGGTCTTGTTGGTCGTGTAGGTCGTACTGTGAGCAGTCTCTGTCCTTTTCCACTTCTTTTCTGATAATTGCATGTTGTGCATTATCGTCTTGTTCTAGGTCTTTGGGAAAGAACGTTTCGGCCAAGAGTTTTACTGACTCTTCCGGACTTAGAACCTGCCCTTGGTTCACCAGCGGTAAGTCTTCGTGCCTCTTTGATGTTTTTCTAACCACCCTATAGATTCCATCCCATAAGCTTTCTCTGTCTTGTGTGCCACAAAACTTCTTCCAGCTGTCTGTCTGTGCTTTTGTTGCTTCAATTTCGTATTCCGCCTTTTTATCCAGGTATTCCTGTATGACCAGCGGGCGTCGACGGTCTGCGGCGCAGGATATCCTTCTCTTTTTCGTTCTTAATTCTCTTTTTAGGTCTTCTAATTTCTGTGTCCACCAGGGTAGTTTTTTCCCCCTTCCGGGTTTTATTTTAGGTATATTTTCTTCACAACATTCTTTCACACTCTCCATGTAGGTTCTTACTGTTTGTTCTAAATCTTCTTTGTTATCTATTGATTCTATTTTTAATTCTGTTATATCCTTTTCTTTTAATTTTGATTTTAACGTTTGCCTAAATTTGTCCCAATTGGCTTTTTTGGTGTAATATTTTCTAGTGCCTTTTTGTTTTCTTGTTTGAGTCGGTTTATCCTGGTGGATAGAAAAGGTTATAGCATTATGATCCGACGTGGTCAAGCCTGTGTCCACTTTCCAGTCGGTTATAGCTCCTAGGATATTCTGCGTACAGACCGTGACGTCCACATGGCTCTGAAATATTTTGCCATTCCTTACTGTGTAGAAAGTTGGCGTGCTCCCTTCATTTAATATGTGGAGGTTCATTTCGTCTAACGTACCCCTGATTTCTTCTCCCCGGTGGTCTTCGCATGTGCTGCCCCACCATGGGCTCCAGGCATTTACGTCTCCTCCTATTACGATGTTTTTTGTTTTAATGTATGCCATGATGGATTTGAGTTGCCTTATGTAGGGTTCTAGAGGCTGATTGTCTTCAAAATAGACCGAGATTACTCCAAGCTCTAAGGATCCCGCTTTTAATGTTGCTACAGCGATGTTTTCTGTAGTTAATTGTGGGTTTTCAACCACTTCAATGTCTGAGTCAAATACTAGTATTGCTGACTTTACGGGTTTGGTTCTATTTTGTGTTTTTTGTATTGTTCGACATCCACTTGTTGCCGAGACTTCACCTATTGCTCCTACATAAGGCTCCTGTATCATTGCAAAACATGTTTTACTTTTGACAGCTTCCAATATTAATTCATTCAGAGCCAGTTTTTTGCGTTGTAGGTTAACCTGAATAATCTTATGCGTTGTCTTTGGTGTCCTTGTTTTTCCCTCTTCGGTGCCCTTAGCAATAGGCTACACTGGATCTAGCGAGTGCATCCCACTTTTTCCTTACCGGACAACTTTCGTCAAAACTGTTGTGGTCCGTTTTTTCATTCTTATTTATGTTGCAGTTCCTGCATGTCGGGGGAACTCCTGCCATCCATGTTGGGCAGTCCTTCCGCATATGAGGCCCGGAGCAGTGGCTGCATAGGTCCACTGTCTCCTTGCAGATTTTTCGCCCGTGCCCGAATGCCAGACACCGTGAACATTGGATGAGAGGAGACTGGTCTTTTACTGTAATTCTTTGTAAGTCTATATGAATTTTCCCAGCATTTGTTAAATTCTGCCACACTTTTGGTGAGACTTGGAGAATCACGTGGTTTGTGTGTGGGTTTCTGGCCTTCCTTCGGTATCGGACTTCCATTCTAAATTCATCCGGTTCGATATCTCGTACCAATTCGGAGTTTTGATTTTTGATTGACTCCTTTATATCGTCGTCACTGTTGATCGTAAGGACGTCCCGTAGAATTATTAAGGGATCTTTATTTCTTCTTTCTTCTACCTTCAGGGAGGGGCTTATGTTTTTAAGTCTTTCTGTAATCCTTGTAATCTCTTCTTTATTTTCAAAACCCATCACCACTTTCTGGTCTCTTGCTTTCCTCATTCTGTCCACTCTAATGCCAGTTGTTTTTGCATCAATTCCTGTTCTTATTTTCTCTATTATAGCTTCGCTTGTGTCCTGTATATCGGATGAGGTTACCACTACTGAGTGTATAGTCTGTGGTTGGGTTTTAAAATTTTTGTCCATCTTTTTACCTGAGGCTTTGGCTGCATATGTGACCCCTTCCTTTACTGAGAATCTGCTCATCTCTTCGTTGAGTTTCTCTAATTGCTGTTTAATTTTATTTACTTCAATTTTTGTTTCTTCTGCGATTTCCGTGTTTGTTTTGACTTCTTCGCGTACTTCTTTCAGGAGTCCCACGTCACTTCGTGCTTTGAGTGATTCCAGTTGTGCGGTAATGTTTCGTCTGGTTTCTATTAATTTGAGAATTATTTCGTACATTCGGCCGAGGTTCTCTATGACTACCTCTTTAATTGTTGTTTTAAGGTTTCCTGATTGTTCCAGATGTAGTTTCGCCTCCTGGTATAGGCGGTTTGCAACTGATGGCAGATTGTCTACTGGGCTGTCGGTCACACTCGATATGCCTGGCGTCATGTCCTTGCCGGGTATGTCGCTTTTTGGTGTGGTTTTCTTCTTACTGTCCGTGTCTCCCTGTAGGGAAACTTGTCTACTTAGTGTACCAGATCCTCCGGTCTTAGTAGCTGTTGACATTTTTGACGCCATTTTAAGACTTAGGCAGTGTAAAGGGCTACCAGTCAATATATTGTGCGACGTTTGTTGTAGTTAAACCGATTTTTGTTTTAACAGTCCAGCAGTTTGAGAGCGTATTATATATTGCGGCAATCTAAAGTGTATATTATGACAGGGGATTTGTCAAATTATATTTACGAATTGTCACTAACAAAATGAAACTAATAAAGTGATTAACTGGTAGAATTATACCATGGACAAAAGTGTAGAGTTGTAAGAGTAAAAGTAAAAGTTTTGTATTATGTATACCTAATGTATGTATACTGTCTAATGTATACAGTATATGTATACTGTCTAGGTTGTCAGAGAGGTGTAAAAAGTCTCTCTGACTGTCAATTTTAATCTATTTGGGTACAACTTAGTCAAAACACAATAAAATACACTAAAATACAATATAATACAAGTTCCGAGCAATAATAGATGTTAAACACAGAGTATACAATAGGAGAGTTCAATGTTGTGCACTGCACAATAAGAGAGTTATTGCGATATAATAATACAATAGTTTTAGAGACTAAATTTACCGCCTCTGTACTCCAATTTTTTGCCGCCTTTGGAGGATGGGGTCAAGAGGCCTTAGGGATCCAGGTGGTACTTGGGGATCCTATAACAGTAGTTTCAATCTCCAAACCAGTAGTACTAATTTTTAATTCTACCTCCTTTGTATCAACTTTTGCCGCCTCTATACCGACTTTTGCCGCCTTTGGATTCGGAGCGGTCAATTGCCTGTTTTAAGAACAAGTCTACAATTTCGGCTTCAACGTAACGGTCAATTGCCCTTTATACTGGCCTCCGACTGTGCCGCCTCCGAGCTCCAGGCTTAGGCCGCCTTTGAGGGGGGAGGGGGGGGGTAGGGTAGGGGGTCGTCCCGATAAACTTTATATATAAAGTTTAGGGGGTGGGTAGATAGGGAGGGGGGTTCGGATTTTTCGTCAAAAATCGTCTAGGACGCACCGTTCCCGAGATATCCGGGATTTTTGGTTTTCCCAAAATTCCCGTTGAAATATCTCGAGAACCACGCCTCCTATCCTCTTGACGAAAGAACCTTGGGACTATTGGGGCTCCACAGAATCTACTCTCCTAAAAAGTGAGGGGGTGAGGGGTAAGGGGGGGGATCGAAAAGGTAAGGGATTTGCGGGGGGAAGGTGAAAAGTACTGCGGTGAGGGGTAGTACACGGTACACAACTTAAGCTTAAAGTATGCAAGAATTTTGAAATTAAAATTAGTCAAAGTACAAGGATTACAAGAATTATACAACCAACAGTTACAATTACAAGAATGTGGCTTACTGTCCAATTTACTAAGTGCCTATTAACCTACTTATTCCGATACACGTTTGAAACTGAACTTTTTTGTTTTTCACGCTAGAGCGATGCGGTTTTTTTTGAATTTATTGACTTGGGCCAAAACAGATTTTCCAAAAGTTTCTAGCGTTCTAAATTAAAAGGGGGGATGGGGATTTTGAATTTTCCAAAAAAATTTTTTGTATCAAAGTTCTGGTTAATATTAAAAGTCTTATAGCTCCTAAAATAATAGGTCGATTTTTATGAAATTTGGAATATATGTTGATAAGTCGTCAATACGTGTATGGGAAAAAAAATAGGGGTGGGGGTGGCTATATACTCCCCTAAGAGGGGTTGAAATTTATATTAAGACTACAATTAAAAATTTAAAATACTAATACTAATTTTGTGGGCTATGTACCTTCGTAGGGACTTCAGTACATTCTCCGTCAGTTCTTCCTTTACACCCTGCACCCTCTGGTTCCTGGATTCAGCTCAAGGGTTGCGAGTTTAAGACAATTTTAGTGGGCGCCGGGAAAGTTGTTGACTCCGTTCTCGGTGTTCCCGCCTCACTAAAACTGATCCCGCTTCGCGCGCCGCTGGTGGATTTTCTTGATCAAGGTGTCGTTTTGAAGGGCATTAACTAGGCTATCTAGTACACTAATAAAAATAATAGGTCCTCACTTTAGATTTTGCTCTAGGTGACCTGGAATGTAAGTCAAATTTCTGGAATTTTTGTAACCCTTATAACTCCCACAGTTTTCCACTTTTCTGGATAGAAAAAGCTGATCTGGATAGCTTACGGGGACTTCTTCCAGGGACGTTTAAAATTTTTCTTCCAAATCCAGGATTTCCAGGACCTCGTGATATTTGGATTTCGGTTTTTGCCCGTTTTCTCCCGTTTTTTCGACAGGAAAAATTCCGTGCGACCCCTCAAAATTTTCGTCTCGATGAGACGCGTCTAATGACGTGTGAAAAACACTAGGTCATCGATCTTGATTTAATGGCGCACGCACTTTTATGTTTTTTAACCTCTTAAAAATCGGTTTTTTGGCTGAAAACTCACTTTTTTCTTAACATACGACTTTGGTCTTTTTTCCACTTTATTCACTACACTGAAACACACAATTTGACATTTGTTTCACTGAAATCCGTCAACTTTTTCCCCGTTTTTTCGATTTTAGAAGTGCGGAGCGGCGCGAAAACGTGGCGTTCGCTGAGGCGGATGGCTCGGAACTCGGTTAGGTTAGGTTAGGTTAGGTTAGGTTAGGTTAGGTTAGGTTAGGTTAGGTTAGGTTAGGTTAGGTTAGGTTAGGTTAGGTTAGGTTAGGTTAGGTTAGGTTAGGTTAGGTTAGGTTAGGTTAGGTTAGGTTAGGTTAGGTTAGGTTAGGTTAGGTTAGGTTAGGTTAGGTTAGGTTAGGTTAGGTTAGGTTAGGTTAGGTTAGGTTAGGTTAGGTTAGGTTAGGTTAGGTTAGGTTAGGTTAGGTTAGGTTAGGTTAGGTTAGGTTAGGTTAGGTTAGGTTAGGTTAGGTTAGGTTAGGTTAGGTTAGGTTAGGTTAGGTTAGGTTAGGTTAGGTTAGGTTAGGTTAGGTTAGGTTAGGTTAGGTTAGGTTAGGTTAGGTTAGGTTAGGTTAGGTTAGGTTAGGTTAGGTTAGGTTAGGTTAGGTTAGGTTAGGTTAGGTTAGGTTAGGTTAGGTTAGGTTAGGTTAGGTTAGGTTAGGTTAGGTTAGGTTAGGTTAGGTTAGGTTAGGTTAGGTTAGGTTAGGTTAGGTTAGGTTAGGTTAGGTTAGGTTAGGTTAGGTTAGGTTAGGTTAGGTTAGGTTAGGTTAGGTTAGGTTAGGTTAGGTTAGGTTAGGTTAGGTTAGGTTAGGTTAGGTTAGGTTAGGTTAGGTTAGGTTAGGTTAGGTTAGGTTAGGTTAGGTTAGGTTAGGTTAGGTTAGGTTAGGTTAGGTTAGGTTAGGTTAGGTTAGGTTAGGTTAGGTTAGGTTAGGTTAGGTTAGGTTAGGTTAGGTTAGGTTAGGTTAGGTTAGGTTAGGTTAGGTTAGGTTAGGTTAGGTTAGGTTAGGTTAGGTTAGGTTAGGTTAGGTTAGGTTAGGTTAGGTTAGGTTAGGTTAGGTTAGGTTAGGTTAGGTTAGGTTAGGTTAGGTTAGGTTAGGTTAGGTTAGGTTAGGTTAGGTTAGGTTAGGTTAGGTTAGGTTAGGTTAGGTTAGGTTAGGTTAGGTTAGGTTAGGTTAGGTTAGGTTAGGTTAGGTTAGGTTAGGTTAGGTTAGGTTAGGTTAGGTTAGGTTAGGTTAGGTTAGGTTAGGTTAGGTTAGGTTAGGTTAGGTTAGGTTAGGTTAGGTTAGGTTAGGTTAGGTTAGGTTAGGTTAGGTTAGGTTAGGTTAGGTTAGGTTAGGTTAGGTTAGGTTAGGTTAGGTTAGGTTAGGTTAGGTTAGGTTAGGTTAGGTTAGGTTAGGTTAGGTTAGGTTAGGTTAGGTTAGGTTAGGTTAGGTTAGGTTAGGTTAGGTTAGGTTAGGTTAGGTTAGGTTAGGTTAGGTTAGGTTAGGTTAGGTTAGGTTAGGTTAGGTTAGGTTAGGTTAGGTTAGGTTAGGTTAGGTTAGGTTAGGTTAGGTTAGGTTAGGTTAGGTTAGGTTAGGTTAGGTTAGGTTAGGTTAGGTTAGGTTAGGTTAGGTTAGGTTAGGTTAGGTTAGGTTAGGTTAGGTTAGGTTAGGTTAGGTTAGGTTAGGTTAGGTTAGGTTAGGTTAGGTTAGGTTAGGTTAGGTTAGGTTAGGTTAGGTTAGGTTAGGTTAGGTTAGGTTAGGTTAGGTTAGGTTAGGTTAGGTTAGGTTAGGTTAGGTTAGGTTAGGTTAGGTTAGGTTAGGTTAGGTTAGGTTAGGTTAGGTTAGGTTAGGTTAGGTTAGGTTAGGTTAGGTTAGGTTAGGTTAGGTTAGGTTAGGTTAGGTTAGGTTAGGTTAGGTTAGGTTAGGTTAGGTTAGGTTAGGTTAGGTTAGGTTAGGTTAGGTTAGGTTAGGTTAGGTTAGGTTAGGTTAGGTTAGGTTAGGTTAGGTTAGGTTAGGTTAGGTTAGGTTAGGTTAGGTTAGGTTAGGTTAGGTTAGGTTAGGTTAGGTTAGGTTAGGTTAGGTTAGGTTAGGTTAGGTTAGGTTAGGTTAGGTTAGGTTAGGTTAGGTTAGGTTAGGTTAGGTTAGGTTAGGTTAGGTTAGGTTAGGTTAGGTTAGGTTAGGTTAGGTTAGGTTAGGTTAGGTTAGGTTAGGTTAGGTTAGGTTAGGTTAGGTTAGGTTAGGTTAGGTTAGGTTAGGTTAGGTTAGGTTAGGTTAGGTTAGGTTAGGTTAGGTTAGGTTAGGTTAGGTTAGGTTAGGTTAGGTTAGGTTAGGTTAGGTTAGGTTAGGTTAGGTTAGGTTAGGTTAGGTTAGGTTAGGTTAGGTTAGGTTAGGTTAGGTTAGGTTAGGTTAGGTTAGGTTAGGTTAGGTTAGGTTAGGTTAGGTTAGGTTAGGTTAGGTTAGGTTAGGTTAGGTTAGGTTAGGTTAGGTTAGGTTAGGTTAGGTTAGGTTAGGTTAGGTTAGGTTAGGTTAGGTTAGGTTAGGTTAGGTTAGGTTAGGTTAGGTTAGGTTAGGTTAGGTTAGGTTAGGTTAGGTTAGGTTAGGTTAGGTTAGGTTAGGTTAGGTTAGGTTAGGTTAGGTTAGGTTAGGTTAGGTTAGGTTAGGTTAGGTTAGGTTAGGTTAGGTTAGGTTAGGTTAGGTTAGGTTAGGTTAGGTTAGGTTAGGTTAGGTTAGGTTAGGTTAGGTTAGGTTAGGTTAGGTTAGGTTAGGTTAGGTTAGGTTAGGTTAGGTTAGGTTAGGTTAGGTTAGGTTAGGTTAGGTTAGGTTAGGTTAGGTTAGGTTAGGTTAGGTTAGGTTAGGTTAGGTTAGGTTAGGTTAGGTTAGGTTAGGTTAGGTTAGGTTAGGTTAGGTTAGGTTAGGTTAGGTTAGGTTAGGTTAGGTTAGGTTAGGTTAGGTTAGGTTAGGTTAGGTTAGGTTAGGTTAGGTTAGGTTAGGTTAGGTTAGGTTAGGTTAGGTTAGGTTAGGTTAGGTTAGGTTAGGTTAGGTTAGGTTAGGTTAGGTTAGGTTAGGTTAGGTTAGGTTAGGTTAGGTTAGGTTAGGTTAGGTTAGGTTAGGTTAGGTTAGGTTAGGTTAGGTTAGGTTAGGTTAGGTTAGGTTAGGTTAGGTTAGGTTAGGTTAGGTTAGGTTAGGTTAGGTTAGGTTAGGTTAGGTTAGGTTAGGTTAGGTTAGGTTAGGTTAGGTTAGGTTAGGTTAGGTTAGGTTAGGTTAGGTTAGGTTAGGTTAGGTTAGGTTAGGTTAGGTTAGGTTAGGTTAGGTTAGGTTAGGTTAGGTTAGGTTAGGTTAGGTTAGGTTAGGTTAGGTTAGGTTAGGTTAGGTTAGGTTAGGTTAGGTTAGGTTAGGTTAGGTTAGGTTAGGTTAGGTTAGGTTAGGTTAGGTTAGGTTAGGTTAGGTTAGGTTAGGTTAGGTTAGGTTAGGTTAGGTTAGGTTAGGTTAGGTTAGGTTAGGTTAGGTTAGGTTAGGTTAGGTTAGGTTAGGTTAGGTTAGGTTAGGTTAGGTTAGGTTAGGTTAGGTTAGGTTAGGTTAGGTTAGGTTAGGTTAGGTTAGGTTAGGTTAGGTTAGGTTAGGTTAGGTTAGGTTAGGTTAGGTTAGGTTAGGTTAGGTTAGGTTAGGTTAGGTTAGGTTAGGTTAGGTTAGGTTAGGTTAGGTTAGGTTAGGTTAGGTTAGGTTAGGTTAGGTTAGGTTAGGTTAGGTTAGGTTAGGTTAGGTTAGGTTAGGTTAGGTTAGGTTAGGTTAGGTTAGGTTAGGTTAGGTTAGGTTAGGTTAGGTTAGGTTAGGTTAGGTTAGGTTAGGTTAGGTTAGGTTAGGTTAGGTTAGGTTAGGTTAGGTTAGGTTAGGTTAGGTTAGGTTAGGTTAGGTTAGGTTAGGTTAGGTTAGGTTAGGTTAGGTTAGGTTAGGTTAGGTTAGGTTAGGTTAGGTTAGGTTAGGTTAGGTTAGGTTAGGTTAGGTTAGGTTAGGTTAGGTTAGGTTAGGTTAGGTTAGGTTAGGTTAGGTTAGGTTAGGTTAGGTTAGGTTAGGTTAGGTTAGGTTAGGTTAGGTTAGGTTAGGTTAGGTTAGGTTAGGTTAGGTTAGGTTAGGTTAGGTTAGGTTAGGTTAGGTTAGGTTAGGTTAGGTTAGGTTAGGTTAGGTTAGGTTAGGTTAGGTTAGGTTAGGTTAGGTTAGGTTAGGTTAGGTTAGGTTAGGTTAGGTTAGGTTAGGTTAGGTTAGGTTAGGTTAGGTTAGGTTAGGTTAGGTTAGGTTAGGTTAGGTTAGGTTAGGTTAGGTTAGGTTAGGTTAGGTTAGGTTAGGTTAGGTTAGGTTAGGTTAGGTTAGGTTAGGTTAGGTTAGGTTAGGTTAGGTTAGGTTAGGTTAGGTTAGGTTAGGTTAGGTTAGGTTAGGTTAGGTTAGGTTAGGTTAGGTTAGGTTAGGTTAGGTTAGGTTAGGTTAGGTTAGGTTAGGTTAGGTTAGGTTAGGTTAGGTTAGGTTAGGTTAGGTTAGGTTAGGTTAGGTTAGGTTAGGTTAGGTTAGGTTAGGTTAGGTTAGGTTAGGTTAGGTTAGGTTAGGTTAGGTTAGGTTAGGTTAGGTTAGGTTAGGTTAGGTTAGGTTAGGTTAGGTTAGGTTAGGTTAGGTTAGGTTAGGTTAGGTTAGGTTAGGTTAGGTTAGGTTAGGTTAGGTTAGGTTAGGTTAGGTTAGGTTAGGTTAGGTTAGGTTAGGTTAGGTTAGGTTAGGTTAGGTTAGGTTAGGTTAGGTTAGGTTAGGTTAGGTTAGGTTAGGTTAGGTTAGGTTAGGTTAGGTTAGGTTAGGTTAGGTTAGGTTAGGTTAGGTTAGGTTAGGTTAGGTTAGGTTAGGTTAGGTTAGGTTAGGTTAGGTTAGGTTAGGTTAGGTTAGGTTAGGTTAGGTTAGGTTAGGTTAGGTTAGGTTAGGTTAGGTTAGGTTAGGTTAGGTTAGGTTAGGTTAGGTTAGGTTAGGTTAGGTTAGGTTAGGTTAGGTTAGGTTAGGTTAGGTTAGGTTAGGTTAGGTTAGGTTAGGTTAGGTTAGGTTAGGTTAGGTTAGGTTAGGTTAGGTTAGGTTAGGTTAGGTTAGGTTAGGTTAGGTTAGGTTAGGTTAGGTTAGGTTAGGTTAGGTTAGGTTAGGTTAGGTTAGGTTAGGTTAGGTTAGGTTAGGTTAGGTTAGGTTAGGTTAGGTTAGGTTAGGTTAGGTTAGGTTAGGTTAGGTTAGGTTAGGTTAGGTTAGGTTAGGTTAGGTTAGGTTAGGTTAGGTTAGGTTAGGTTAGGTTAGGTTAGGTTAGGTTAGGTTAGGTTAGGTTAGGTTAGGTTAGGTTAGGTTAGGTTAGGTTAGGTTAGGTTAGGTTAGGTTAGGTTAGGTTAGGTTAGGTTAGGTTAGGTTAGGTTAGGTTAGGTTAGGTTAGGTTAGGTTAGGTTAGGTTAGGTTAGGTTAGGTTAGGTTAGGTTAGGTTAGGTTAGGTTAGGTTAGGTTAGGTTAGGTTAGGTTAGGTTAGGTTAGGTTAGGTTAGGTTAGGTTAGGTTAGGTTAGGTTAGGTTAGGTTAGGTTAGGTTAGGTTAGGTTAGGTTAGGTTAGGTTAGGTTAGGTTAGGTTAGGTTAGGTTAGGTTAGGTTAGGTTAGGTTAGGTTAGGTTAGGTTAGGTTAGGTTAGGTTAGGTTAGGTTAGGTTAGGTTAGGTTAGGTTAGGTTAGGTTAGGTTAGGTTAGGTTAGGTTAGGTTAGGTTAGGTTAGGTTAGGTTAGGTTAGGTTAGGTTAGGTTAGGTTAGGTTAGGTTAGGTTAGGTTAGGTTAGGTTAGGTTAGGTTAGGTTAGGTTAGGTTAGGTTAGGTTAGGTTAGGTTAGGTTAGGTTAGGTTAGGTTAGGTTAGGTTAGGTTAGGTTAGGTTAGGTTAGGTTAGGTTAGGTTAGGTTAGGTTAGGTTAGGTTAGGTTAGGTTAGGTTAGGTTAGGTTAGGTTAGGTTAGGTTAGGTTAGGTTAGGTTAGGTTAGGTTAGGTTAGGTTAGGTTAGGTTAGGTTAGGTTAGGTTAGGTTAGGTTAGGTTAGGTTAGGTTAGGTTAGGTTAGGTTAGGTTAGGTTAGGTTAGGTTAGGTTAGGTTAGGTTAGGTTAGGTTAGGTTAGGTTAGGTTAGGTTAGGTTAGGTTAGGTTAGGTTAGGTTAGGTTAGGTTAGGTTAGGTTAGGTTAGGTTAGGTTAGGTTAGGTTAGGTTAGGTTAGGTTAGGTTAGGTTAGGTTAGGTTAGGTTAGGTTAGGTTAGGTTAGGTTAGGTTAGGTTAGGTTAGGTTAGGTTAGGTTAGGTTAGGTTAGGTTAGGTTAGGTTAGGTTAGGTTAGGTTAGGTTAGGTTAGGTTAGGTTAGGTTAGGTTAGGTTAGGTTAGGTTAGGTTAGGTTAGGTTAGGTTAGGTTAGGTTAGGTTAGGTTAGGTTAGGTTAGGTTAGGTTAGGTTAGGTTAGGTTAGGTTAGGTTAGGTTAGGTTAGGTTAGGTTAGGTTAGGTTAGGTTAGGTTAGGTTAGGTTAGGTTAGGTTAGGTTAGGTTAGGTTAGGTTAGGTTAGGTTAGGTTAGGTTAGGTTAGGTTAGGTTAGGTTAGGTTAGGTTAGGTTAGGTTAGGTTAGGTTAGGTTAGGTTAGGTTAGGTTAGGTTAGGTTAGGTTAGGTTAGGTTAGGTTAGGTTAGGTTAGGTTAGGTTAGGTTAGGTTAGGTTAGGTTAGGTTAGGTTAGGTTAGGTTAGGTTAGGTTAGGTTAGGTTAGGTTAGGTTAGGTTAGGTTAGGTTAGGTTAGGTTAGGTTAGGTTAGGTTAGGTTAGGTTAGGTTAGGTTAGGTTAGGTTAGGTTAGGTTAGGTTAGGTTAGGTTAGGTTAGGTTAGGTTAGGTTAGGTTAGGTTAGGTTAGGTTAGGTTAGGTTAGGTTAGGTTAGGTTAGGTTAGGTTAGGTTAGGTTAGGTTAGGTTAGGTTAGGTTAGGTTAGGTTAGGTTAGGTTAGGTTAGGTTAGGTTAGGTTAGGTTAGGTTAGGTTAGGTTAGGTTAGGTTAGGTTAGGTTAGGTTAGGTTAGGTTAGGTTAGGTTAGGTTAGGTTAGGTTAGGTTAGGTTAGGTTAGGTTAGGTTAGGTTAGGTTAGGTTAGGTTAGGTTAGGTTAGGTTAGGTTAGGTTAGGTTAGGTTAGGTTAGGTTAGGTTAGGTTAGGTTAGGTTAGGTTAGGTTAGGTTAGGTTAGGTTAGGTTAGGTTAGGTTAGGTTAGGTTAGGTTAGGTTAGGTTAGGTTAGGTTAGGTTAGGTTAGGTTAGGTTAGGTTAGGTTAGGTTAGGTTAGGTTAGGTTAGGTTAGGTTAGGTTAGGTTAGGTTAGGTTAGGTTAGGTTAGGTTAGGTTAGGTTAGGTTAGGTTAGGTTAGGTTAGGTTAGGTTAGGTTAGGTTAGGTTAGGTTAGGTTAGGTTAGGTTAGGTTAGGTTAGGTTAGGTTAGGTTAGGTTAGGTTAGGTTAGGTTAGGTTAGGTTAGGTTAGGTTAGGTTAGGTTAGGTTAGGTTAGGTTAGGTTAGGTTAGGTTAGGTTAGGTTAGGTTAGGTTAGGTTAGGTTAGGTTAGGTTAGGTTAGGTTAGGTTAGGTTAGGTTAGGTTAGGTTAGGTTAGGTTAGGTTAGGTTAGGTTAGGTTAGGTTAGGTTAGGTTAGGTTAGGTTAGGTTAGGTTAGGTTAGGTTAGGTTAGGTTAGGTTAGGTTAGGTTAGGTTAGGTTAGGTTAGGTTAGGTTAGGTTAGGTTAGGTTAGGTTAGGTTAGGTTAGGTTAGGTTAGGTTAGGTTAGGTTAGGTTAGGTTAGGTTAGGTTAGGTTAGGTTAGGTTAGGTTAGGTTAGGTTAGGTTAGGTTAGGTTAGGTTAGGTTAGGTTAGGTTAGGTTAGGTTAGGTTAGGTTAGGTTAGGTTAGGTTAGGTTAGGTTAGGTTAGGTTAGGTTAGGTTAGGTTAGGTTAGGTTAGGTTAGGTTAGGTTAGGTTAGGTTAGGTTAGGTTAGGTTAGGTTAGGTTAGGTTAGGTTAGGTTAGGTTAGGTTAGGTTAGGTTAGGTTAGGTTAGGTTAGGTTAGGTTAGGTTAGGTTAGGTTAGGTTAGGTTAGGTTAGGTTAGGTTAGGTTAGGTTAGGTTAGGTTAGGTTAGGTTAGGTTAGGTTAGGTTAGGTTAGGTTAGGTTAGGTTAGGTTAGGTTAGGTTAGGTTAGGTTAGGTTAGGTTAGGTTAGGTTAGGTTAGGTTAGGTTAGGTTAGGTTAGGTTAGGTTAGGTTAGGTTAGGTTAGGTTAGGTTAGGTTAGGTTAGGTTAGGTTAGGTTAGGTTAGGTTAGGTTAGGTTAGGTTAGGTTAGGTTAGGTTAGGTTAGGTTAGGTTAGGTTAGGTTAGGTTAGGTTAGGTTAGGTTAGGTTAGGTTAGGTTAGGTTAGGTTAGGTTAGGTTAGGTTAGGTTAGGTTAGGTTAGGTTAGGTTAGGTTAGGTTAGGTTAGGTTAGGTTAGGTTAGGTTAGGTTAGGTTAGGTTAGGTTAGGTTAGGTTAGGTTAGGATAGGTTAGGTTAGGTTAGGTTAGGTTAGGTTAGGTTAGGTTAGGTTAGGTTAGGTTAGGTTAGGTTAGGTTAGGTTAGGTTAGGTTAGGTTAGGTTAGGTTAGGTTAGGTTAGGTTAGGTTAGGTTAGGT